>ML677372.1:24657220-24829884 GCA_007922305.1 Dermatemys mawii
GGGGGGGGCCACGGGACGTACCACTCCTCGCCCGGCAGCGCCCCCTGGGGCTCGGCCAGTCGCGGCGGCCCACCGTCCACTCACGCTCGCGCTGCCGGCGCGGCACCATGGAGACGCCAGGACGGGAGGGGCGCGCCAGCTCCCTGCGATTGGTCCCTCCAGCTCGGTGGGCGGGTTCAGGCCGCGGGCTGGGTCAGGCGCCTCCCCGCCGTGATTGGAGGAGAGAGGGGTCGGTAACCAATCACATGCGGAGGGAGGCGGGTCACCCGGGACGATGCGGCGGGAGAGGAAGTGAAGGCCCCCTTCCCGCCTCCGGGCCTCTGCCGTGGGGCCCTGCTGAGCCGTTGGCCCTGCTGCTTCGCCCGTCATCCGGCCACAACCGCCGGGGGCGGTCAGACCTGCCCCTCCCCCACTCTGTCCCGCGCCGTGTCAGACCCCTCCGAAACCCCCCCCCCCCCATCAGACCCATCCACCCCCATCGTTCGCTCCTGACCCCGCCACTCAGCCAGACGCCCCGCATCGGTCCTGTACCATGGCGGACCCCTCCTGCCCCCCCTCCCCCTCACTCGGTCCTGCCCCTCCCCCTCCCCCTCCCCGCGGTGGGGCTGTCATTGCCAGCTGTCCACACACACAGACCCGAACACCCGTGCCCCACTCCCTGTCCCGCACCTTCCCTGAGGCCCCCACTTCTCCAAGCCCCCACCCCTTTCTCTCCAGCCCCCTCTCTCTGTTATTCGATCTCCCTCACCCGGCTAGGGCAGGGGATTTGGGGGTGTGGGCGGGTGCAGGCTCTGGGAGGGAGTTTGTGTGCTGGAGGGGGGCTCTAGGCTGGTGCAGGGGACTGGGGTGCAGGAGGGGGTGTGGTGTGTGTGGGCCCTGCTTGGGGAGCACTTACCTCGGGCGGTTCCTGACTGGTAGCCCAGTGGGGCTAAGGCAGGCTTCCTGCCCGCCCTAGCCCCGCACCGCTCCCAGAAGTGGTCAGCCTGTCTGGACTCTGGTGGGCCGGGGGGGGGGGGGGACACAGGGGTCTCCGCTCGCTGCCCATGCCCCTTGTGCTGACTCCACAGCTTCCATTGGCCAGGAACTGCAGCCAATGGGAGCTACAGGGGCAGAGCCTGCCTTAGCCCTGCCGCGGAGCGGTAAGCGGGGTCAGGGGCTCTGCACACTGCCCTCTCTGCGTGCTGCTCCCGGAATTGGCCAGCACCTGTGGCAGCCTTGGGGGTCTCCATGCGCTGCCCCTGTTTGCAGGCACTGCCCCTGCAGCTCCCGTTGGCTGCAGTTCCCAGACCATAGTAGCTGTGGAGTCGGCATTTGAGGCCCGGGCAGCGAGTGGAGACCTCTGCTTCCACCCCTCAGGGGTTGCAGAGATGTGCTGGCCACTTCCAGGAGAAGCACAGGGCCAGGGAAGGCAGGGAACCTGCCTCATTGCTGCTGCACTGCTGGACTTCTAGCTGCTAAAATCTCCCAGGTCGGCTTTAGTAGCTGCTGGGAGATTGAGCCCGATTCCGGAAGACTCCTGGCAAAACCAGAAGGGTTAGCAACCCTACCCCTCAGTCCTGCCCCCAGTCAGTCAGATCAACTCCTCATCATTCGCTCCTGTGCCTTCCCGTCTCCAGTGAGTCTTGCCCCTTGTCAGACCGCTCCTGCTCCCTCAGTGAGACCCCTGTATCATTCGCTCCTCCCCTTCCCAGAAGTGGGATCGGGGCTGGGGAAGGAGTGCAGTTTCCAGCTTGGAGTGTGGGATCTCAGGTGGTGCTGGGAAAGAGAGATTTGGGGTGCATGAGGGAGCTCTGTGCTGGGATTGAGGGGTTTGGAGAGCAGCAGGGGGATCAGGGCTGGGGTATAGGGAGAGGCTCAGGGGTGCAGGCTCTGAGCAGCACTTACCTAAAGCGGCTCCCAGAAGCAGTAGCATGTTCCTTCTCTGGCTTCTACGCATGGAGCGGCTCCCAACCCTCAGAGCAGTGCAGCCCCCGACCCAGCGCCCCAGCTGGAGCACCAGAGTGGGGAAGCCTCAGACTCTGCTCCCAGCAGGTTTGCCCACTGCTGCTCCAGACCAATCCTGGAAGGTTGGCAACCTTACTTCCTTGGCAGCTTGGGATCCCCGCAATCATGAGCCTGTGGCTGGAGCTTTTATAAACATAGGCATAGAGTCAAGTCCTGACCACCAGGGGAGTGGCATTGTCCGGGGGGGACTGCAAGGGAACTTTTAAATCCAAGCAAAATTCTTCTCCATGGGGCAGAGAGGCTTTAAAGGCTGCCTTAAGCTACTCTGCTACATCCAGCCCCAAAACAGCTGCTGATCCATAGTGGCTTTTAAAACTTTGTGGGCTTTGCAGTTTCAGAAGCCTTTGCCTGTTCCAAAGGGGGATGGACCCTTTCAGAGCTGCATCATGTTTGCAATTAGGACCAGATCCCACAATTTGATCTACTAGTGTGGACGCTTGTTCTGGGTGGAGCCTTACTGGGGCATCATGGCCTCTGCAATACATGATGTTCAAGCATGTCCCCTTCCCCAAGGTGGAGTCACAGACTCCACTCACTTGGCTACAGTGCTATGGGAATGTGCCTCACTTATACATATCTATGTGGGAAGCACACTGTTATTTATGTACACAGGATGCCAGCTTAGGTAGTTCTGTACATTCCAATATATTATGGCCAAGTTCTGATTATGCACTTGCAACTTCCTCTGTGGGAGTGCATACATCTGAGGGCAGAATTTGTCCCAAGCTGTTAAAATATACCTCTAACTAAATAATTACTGAGGCTGACCGAAATTCTCTAGAATCCTAAATTTGGCTATAAGAACAAGTTTTTAAAAGACAATGTAACCCACATTTCTTTTCATGAATATTTTGTTTTATTTCACGGACATAATAAAAGCAGCAAGACCTAATCCAACTAAAATTTAAAAGCTTATTCATTTTTCATTGTTGTCTGTTTGATTTATACACATTTTCAGCTGCAAGTGATTTCCAGAGTTGGTCTTTACCATTGAAACAGCTTGTTTTCTCAGTGTCTTCTTATATGTTCCCTGAACCCAGTCTTTAAGATGTCTCTTCACAAGCCTTTCTTACTGCAGAAGTTTTCTTTCTTATGTCTGCTTTGGTCTCTGTCTCTTTTCCGTTCTGTTCATTCAAATTCTGTCTTCTTCATTCAAGTAATTAATTTAAGTTCTTTAATTTAAAGCAGTTGTTAATTTGCCCAAGTCTATTACAACATTCTGGAAAAAGAGTAGTTAGATATTAGTTTAAACTGTTTTTTTATTACTGTCACTTGTGATATGGAATTAGATAAAGACCTTTTTATAACATATCTGGGGGAGGAGGAAGGGCCTGAGCAGTTCTCATTAAGTCAATGACAAAACTCTCACTGAATTCAGTGAAGGAGCTGAATTGATCAGGCTCTACAAAATCTGCGTCTTTTTTTGCTTTCAGCAATACCTGTTCTCTCCTTTAGGTGGCAGGGATCCTTCTTTGTTGTAGCATTCAGTTAATTTCAAAAGGAATGCTGACAATAGAACTTTGGTTTAAATACACCCAAAATGTCTTCTAATAGAATCAGAATAAATATACCATTTATAGAAAGAATGCAAAAAGAATTTAAATCCATTAAGGCAGTTTTCTTAGCTTATCCAGTGATTCAGTGTAACAACAGCAGAAACAAAATGGAAATAATAATTTCCTAATTATTACTTTGTAGTTAAGAAAAAAAATCTGTTTATAGCAAATCAGAAACTACTCTCACATTTAATATTTTTCTCTTTTACTTGAATTGGGATTTTTACTATTAAAATGCTCTTTGTGAATGAAGGAACAACTTAGCCCGTGTCTAAGCTTGTCAAGAATACAAACTTTAAATTGTGAGGCAGTTTACTGTAATGAGGGGAAAAAGAAAATTGTTAATAATAAATAGAAGTTCCAAATCCTCAGACTGTTCTGAATAGACATCCTTCCACCTGCAAAGAACCCCATTGACGTCAATGAGGCTCCCACACACGGATCTACACATTCTTTAAGGCCCCAATTCAACAAATACATTAAGCACTTAACTAACTTTAAGCACATGAGTAGTCCCAGTGGACTATGCTTACTTAAAGTTATGCATCTGCTTAAGTACCTTTCTGTGTCAGTGCCTAAATATAGCACATTCTTTTGAATCCTGTATATTGTCTCTTGTCCAAGCTTTCAATTATGCTTCATGGAGTCACATTGCTAAACATTCAAAAGTTTTAAAAGATGTCATCAGGTTCTATTTTTGCAGTATGTTTGTCTTCTTTTATGTTATACATACTTTTTTCCCCAAGTGAATTTAATATTTATAGGAAGTACCAGACTAACAGTCTTGAAACTGAAATCTTCCATGCATGGCCAGCAGCATTGCTAGCTTATCCACCCATCAGTTTGTCTCAGCTCTTAGGGTGAGAGGGTGAGTCAGTCACTGGTCCCTCTAATGAGATTTCCAGCAAAGATGCAAATTGTGGGAATGGGATTTTGCTGTAGAACTACCTAATTTCACTGAACGGTGAAACTATATTTCAGTCAGAGGATGTGTCTAAGTTACTATTACTTTACTACAATTTGATATCATTTTAATTTAATGAATCTCATGAAAATATGAAAGCTTGTCAACTATGTGTCAAAGTGTGTTCATTTTTTTTGGATAAACTAAATCTCGACAAACAGATTTACTTTGTTATAGGTGAATACTTACTTGTATAAATAAATAAAAATGGTTGATTAAAATAATAGAATAATTTTAAAAAATTGGGTACTTATAAGTTAAGCACTTACATCTATGGTAGCTCCAGGTGAGGCACTTACATCAGTATTTACTGCCCAGTCCAGCAGACACCACTGAGTGTATATGAGTACTACTGAGTAGATATGATAGTGTCATTGGAGTTTGCAGGACTGAACCCTTAGGCACTGTGATCCAGTCTCCAGTGAAGTCAGTGGATGATTACATATGGAATAAGGTGCTTACCTTTAGGCACCAAAGTCTGAGAATTTTGGCCATAGGTTTTCTCTCCATTCACAGTTCTGTCTTAATGTAAAAACTTAGGTTGAAAAGTGGACCATTAAAAGATAAATTGGTTAAGTTTAACACTAGATGGCACTTAAACACAACTAACAAGGGCACAGCAGTTTAAAATAATCGTAACACAAAAATAGTAATATATTCTGTTGTAACATGCAGTTAATTATAGTCTCAAAATGATGTCTTGGATTGATATTACTAAATAAACATGTATAAAATGTAATTACAAACAAATGAAATAAATAGTGTAGGCCCATAATTGCAAGATATGTTTTTTTATTTGTAATAATGGTACATGCCTGTGTGCAGTTTATATAGCTAGTATTTTATTTTGTCAGTTTTACTAACATTTAGTGCAGTTTTATGTGCTTTTATTTATCAGTACCAATTTATATCATGTCAGTTTTTGAAAATATTTTTTTTTATGTATTTGGATTTTCAAGAAGAGTTTTGCAAAGGAAAAACCACTATAAAATGTGTTTTATAAAAACCAGTTTAAAATCTGTTTTAAATATAAATACATTATATAAATTTATACAAATACATTACATTAGGTGTTTTTTTTCACCGGTAGCTTTTCTTTTTCCTTCCTCCTTTGCCTTTTTGGGATTATTCACTTCTGTTGCTATAGTAGTTTTTTTTATATCTTCTTGGCTGCCAAAAACTATCTGTCCATATGCATTTCTAAAGTGCTGTCACTTTTAAAATGTATCTGGTCTGTGGGACAGTGAAGGAGCCATGGTATCCTATCATGCAAGTTTGTGGCTATCATCTTGGATTCTGTCAATTCTCCCCATCATCTGTTGGTGTGGATGAAGGTCTGTAGCAATTCAGCAACCTGGACAAGGACTGGCCCAAGGTTAGATGGATTATGCTGCAGTTTCTGACCAATAATAAACAGGAGGCTGCTGTAATTTACAACAAAGGCTGGGGATACAAGGAACGTCTATGCAAGCATCCTTCCAGTGTCGGAGCAGAGTAATGAGGAAATAAATCCAGGAGGTGCAAGAATTGAATCCTTCCTTGCACCTGCACTTGCCCCTTGCTTTCCAGCACATAGGGAGTCATAACCTGGCACTTAATCTCAATGTAGGGAGGGTTCACATCACATTAAATTCAAGTTTAAGAATACTTGGCGTTTGGTTTCAAGTAGAGATGTATCATTATATTAATAAAAGAGAAATTCAGGCAAAACGTTAGGAAGATCTTTGACAGTGACATTTTTTATGCTGCATAATAGTCTCCCAAGAGTGGTAGGGCAAATGGCTGGGAATATAAACTAGACTGGACAAAGCACAAGACAACCTATTGTCAGGCCAGTTTGGTATTGTCCAGGAGATGTAATATGTACCTTCTATCTTTTATTTTTATGAAGTACATAGCTCTATCTGAGGACTCAGTGCAACGCCTGAATAATAACATTAGGCCCATTAAGTCTTTAAAAGAAGACTAAAAATCTACAGGCCTCAGCTGAATTTAACAGACGTACAGGTAGTAAAATGTTTTACAAGTAATTATAGAAAGTATTTACAGTAATTATCTTGGATTTAGTCACTTCTCAGCATGTTAGGATTGTAAATTACAGATTTATTTCAAACAACTCCTGTTGCCTGTTTCCCCATACCTGATCATAGGAAACATAATGCAAACAAATACTTGGAAATTCTCCATCCTCGATTCATATTTTGAGGTATGTAGGGTGGTGGTGATATTTAGGGTGCATCTTGCAAATAATGCTCAGTTTACCACTGTGGGCTAAATACTGCTTATTTTATGCCTACGGGTAGTTAGTTTCATTGCATCCTGGAAGAGTAGCCACATGAATAAGACAAGCAGAAGTGAACCTTTGATTAAAATTGCCCACAAACTTCTTTAATGCTTTGGTCTATTTTTTGTATGAGAATGCTAATATGCTCACATACACTTTGAATAGCTACATTAAGGCCCAGATTTTAATATGCATGATGGGTAAGGTACTACTCCATTCATAGAATAGGATTATACCCAACATGAGTAAGAGTATCACAGTCTGGCTCAACAGTAACATTTAACTGTTATGGAATTATGACACACAGAAATAGAAAGTACTTGGTATTTTTAAAATAGGCAAATATGTGGCTATTCTGCTGTCCAGTGTTAGTAGCTTGACTTTTACTGTAAGTGGATCTAGAAAAAATAACATTTTCACAATTCTGGTGTGATCTAATTTTAAGCAGAATTCTCAGCTACTTCAACTTCCATTTCTAGTTTTTATCTGTATATTCCTGACTAGGAATTCTCTCTATTTCAGTTGCCAATTTAGTTTTTGAATGTTTTTATTAGGAATTTTTTCAATCATTGAGAGAAATTACAGAGGCAACAGAGTTTCTCTTATTGAGTAACGCACTGACAACAAAAGTAACTGAACTTGCAAAAAAAGTCAGCCTCCAATAAGCCTTTTCACTAGGTTGTTCTCATGAGAGTTCAGTTTTTCATTTTAACCAAAAAATGCCTCTTTTTAAAGGTGTCAGTCAATCTTCCTAGAAAAGTTTAATAAATGACTTTTCCCCTTACCAAACTTAGTCTTTTGTTGAATTATTTGAGCTCCCACTAAAGCTTCACAAAAATGTACCTTCTATTATATTTCCTCTAATAGATTTCTCAGACCTATACCTATAATAAATTTGTCAGTTTAGCTTCACTGAATTCTGGACTCCTCGATCGTGCCACAGTAGATTATAAATCTAAGCATTTCTAAGCTCTTTCAAGTAGCTTTACTCCTTCTTTAAACACACTTTATGTACTCGGCAATTCAGTAGAAATAACCTGTCAGAGTGATTCTTCTGAGTTACTTCTTTCTGAGATAGTCTAGTGGTTTGAGTTGGAAACCTGGATTCTGTTCCTATCACT
The DNA here is from genome assembly GCA_007922305.1 of Dermatemys mawii. Lineage (NCBI taxonomy): Eukaryota > Metazoa > Chordata > Testudines > Dermatemydidae > Dermatemys > Dermatemys mawii. Next base: position 24,665,150 of record ML677372.1, read on the forward strand.
GCCGCTGGCTGCATAACCAGGGCCAAATAATTTATTCCAGCATTTTTAGAAGCTTCTTCTATTTGGAGGTGCTCAATTTGAGACACTTAAGCAACTAAACAGGTTTAAGATTAGCAGCCGCGTTAGTCTGTATCTGTAAATAAGACGAGGAGAGAGACCAAGATCACCCTTGGGAGACTTAGAGACTGACCAGTTTATTTCAGCATAATAAACTGGTTATCCTCTAAGGTGCCACAAGTTTTCCTCATCTTATTTAAGCAACTAAATAACTTTAAGACTCTGGGCCTCACTCCCATTGATTAAGACAAAGAGCAAAAACTAAACCCACAGCATCTCACTTGTAGCATGTCCCAGCATTAATTTGAATGGGAGTCAGACACCTAAATACCTTTATGAATCACCCCCAGTGTTTGTCTCTTCTCTTCCTTTTAAGTCTGCCTTTAGAGTGTAAGCTCTTCATGACAAAAACTTTAGCTTTATCATTTGACTGTACATCAATATGCCCATTTATAGGACTATGTAAGTAATATATAGCAATCTAGTAAAGCAAAAATACACATTGTATTTCAAAGAATTATGTCGTGTTGTAGGTAGGAGCAGGAAGAAGAGAGAGGCTGGTGTGGCTTTTACAAGAGATAGTGTTTTATTAAAGCTAGTCTGCACAACTTCCAAGTATAGTGAATCCTACAGGTAATCTTTCAGTGCCTTACAATCTCCTCTCCTTTAGCTTCAGAAACACTTGAAAAGCCCAGTGAGATCTAAACATACATTTTAACTGGAGGACAGTGGATTCCCTGAACCTCTCTCCCTGCTGAGAGAATTATTTTCTTGACTCTCTGTTAGCTTACAATATGCTTCTTTTTAGTTATTCACTGTAGCCTTGATTTTTCTTTCTGATTCTCTTTGACTCCAAGGTTGGCCTAGTTCTTCTGCTTGTTCTCCTTGACTATGGACTGGACCTTTTCTTTCTTGTTGGCTTCAGTCCAGGCTTTTCCCTTTCTCTCTTTCTTTGGCCTATAGATTGGCTTTTTTCTTCTCTTTGACTTTATTTTGCTTGTGTCTCTTTTTCTGGGTTTAAAAAAATACTAAATTAAAAACAAAAAAAGGGATGCTCTTTCAGCATGGCTGGGTCATGCACCTTTCTCCTCATGGGCCCCATCTGTATAATTGGTTTGCAGCTTTGTTATCTTGGTTGCAACTGTTTAACAGGAGTCTCTTTGGACTGTTTTAACTTTTCTGAGCATCATACAGTGCTTTGTGGCAGGCTGACCTGCAGTCCTTTAGAAGAGTTGGTCAGTTGGCCTCACGTATGGCAGACCCTTATGAGCGATAGTGGGATTGTCCTCTGAACACAATATCTTCAAAAGAAGTCTAATGTGCAATACCCTTCCATATGGGCCAAACTCTACTTTCAGTTATATTGGTTAAATCCAGAGTAGTATAACTGAAGTGAATATTTTAATAAACTAATAGCCTTTGAAACCACTTGAAAGCTGGAGTTCAAATTTGCCTTTCTGTGCCTCCAGCTATGAAGAGAGATTGAGAGAAACAATCAATAACAAATCATATAACATAGAACTTTTACCATGGGCTTTGATCTACCTGCCAAGTCAGCCTGCTTGTGGCTGACACAGATGCGATGTAGGTGCATTATATATCTATGTTCTATTCAAACACAGGGAGTAGAATGGGCTTGGTGGTGTTGTTTTTACTGTATGGTGAAAGTTCATTTTGACTGGCCGGAATGTATAATGTGAACTCGTGTTTGCTCTGATGGCAATATGCACATTATATTACAAAGTCCTGCATTGCATTATTTGTGGTCGGCTGTTTCTCTGAACCTCGGCTCATAGCTGAAGGCACAGAAAGGCAGGTACATTTAAGTTGTCTTTCAAATGCTGTCAGTTTAAACTATAAAAATAACAGGAAGTTGTAACAACATTCTCAAGTTGCCCAGTTGGATATATAAGACCTTCTTGAACAGTAGCTCTGCAAGTGATGAGAAATATGTACAGTGTTATGGAACAAAGGCCCTAGCATAGTTGGATAGACCGATAGAGCATTAGTACCTCTGCTGATACCAACAGGGTCAACACATGGTGTTCTTGAGATTTATGTTTCACTCCAGAGATGACCCAGTACTGCTGATTTTCTTTGCAAAAATGAAGCAATCACCTCCTTAAGGGAACATTATGATAAAAACATTCTAAATGATGAGAAAATGGTGATCCTTAGGAGTATTCATTTATTATCCATTAAACCGTATTAGAGAGAGAATTGAGCAACAAATGACCAGATCCTTTGCTAGCGTTAATCGAGCAGAATTCCACAGAAGTTCATGGAACTTCTTCGATTTAGTTCAATTGAGGATTTTCCCAAAAGCTTTTATCTAAAAAATTAATTGTAGTTGAAGAAAGCAAAATGACACCTGTTTATAGGCTATGAAGGAATCTGGATCTAAAATGTGGGATTGTAATATAATTCAAGTTAGTTAGTAATAGGCACTGAATTTCACATTCAGGAGTTAGGTTGCCTCTCGATGAGTGTCTAATCTCTCAAAGTAATTTACGATATCATTTAAAGTCATACATGCCTAATTAAAATGCTATATATCCAGCCCCAACTAAAATATATAGCTCATAAATTTTAGCTACTTTGAATTGTATTAGATTGTTATATTTAGGTTCTTTTGAAGGGAAAATTATCTCTGGCATAAATGAGGCACAGAGGAAATGGCTGTCAAGATCTTGGTCATGTACGAGGAGAGAAACTATGGTTTCTACTCATAAGTGGTGCCACAGAGAGTGTGGGCAAAAAATCAGCAAAGCAACCTGGTGGTAATAAGATATCACCACAAAATGTAATCCTGAATGTAATTCACCTATCTACGTAAACATTACTTTTTAATAAAGTGATCAAGTTAAAAATATAATTTCAATGTAATCCTGACAGACGGAAACTTTAAACGTACCCTACAAATGTCACCTGATTATTTATCATGTATTCCTGAAAAATAATCTGATTATCTTTTGGCAAGTCTCCCATTATAGCTATGGCATGGAATTGTGAGCTACAGACTCATTTAAAGTCAGGAGGAGGAAGAAGGACAGAAAGGAATCAATAGTTCATTATATATAAAGAAATAGTGTGTGTGTATATATATATATTTAAATAAAAAGCAAATTAAATTAATTTGGTTTAATGCAGTTGGAATTGCGAAATTCAGGTAATATCTGTGCAGACAGTCATCCTTACTAGAACTAAGTTGAGCCACTAGAAACCTTCTTTATAGGCCTTTTGCAACAGTCCCTAGGCTTCAATCAGTTGGCCAACTCCACCTTTCCAGGGTGCCCTTTCACCTTCACCCTTTTGGTGTGTCTCTGTGGATACTTCTACACTGCAGCCGGGAGCATGCTTCTTAGGTTGGCTAGACAGGCATAGGCTAGCTGTGCTCAAGCTAGTGCACGAAAAACAGCAGTGCAGCCAGGGTAGAACATGTGGCTGCTCAGGCTAGCCATATGTCTACAAACCCCCTGGACCGCCTGGTATATAGTTGGGTGACTAGGCCAAGCCATCACCCATACTCCCCGCCAGCTACACTGTGTTTTTTAGTACTCTAGCTCCCAGCTGCAGTGCGGATGTACCCTGTGTGCGTTAACCATTGAAAGCAATGTACCACGCTGGGCCCTATCCTCCAGTGTGCTCTGCACAGGAGGCCTTCTGCACCTGTGAAGAGCCCTACTCAGTAGGCGTCTGCATAGCTGCAGAGTTCCACCACCACAGAGCTTATTGTGGGATCAGCACTTTCCTTTCTTCCGGCCAGGAGAACCCCACCAACGAGGAATATAAATCGGAAGATAAGTAAATATTTGGCAGTTTCCCACTCCTCAATGGACAGCAGCAGTGCTGCATTCCTAGCATCAGGTGGTGCCATGGGAAGGTATAACTACCAGCACTTGCACCAGCTACTGCTGTATCTAAAGGAAATGGAGCACAAATAAAGAAGAAAATAAATACTCCTCCTGCTGTAAGAGTGCTCAGGTCTGTACTCTTTATGATGGAATGAAAGAGAGAAATCAGCACTGCAGGATACACCTTGGCCCGAGTTCCTTTTGCGCTTTCCCCTTGGGGTGCGTGTCTTGCCCTCAGTAATGGAGGGCTCCATCACAAGTGGGGAATGTAACAGAAAAGTAATGTGAATTCTGATAAGGAACCTGAGGTACTCACCTCTCTGTTCCTTGTGAAAATTCAATAATCCCTGAATACTCTACCATGAAGGAGCACAGAAGGCAAAGATTGACTGAGTCACCTCTTCCGTTAAACAGATCAGCATGAGGGTGACTCACTATAACATTCTCATGGGTTGGGGAAATGATTCTCTGAGAAACCTTGATATTCTTTCACCATAGAAGGCACATTTCCCACTAAGGGACCATATGTTTGCTAGGTCCAAAGGAGCTCTGATAAAGTAGGAACATTTTCTTTTTCTTTCTTCCTTTCTTTCTTTCTCTTTCCTTCCTTCCTTCCTTCCACCCTTCCTTCCTTCCTTTCCTTTTTTCTTTCCTTTCTGCCTTCTGATTTTTGTTTTGCTTATGTGTGTTTGCCAAGGTACAAGAAAATACCCTAGTATAAGAATCATCCTTGAGCACTGACAATTTATGATAGCATTGGCATGTTCTCCTTCGCTCCTTGAAATAATCTGTGTTTGATGATTGCTTGGTGACATAATCCATTTACTTTTAGGAGAACAATCTGATTAGTTTTTGGTAAACAACTCTGAAGTGATACTCAGAAAAAAGATATCTAGGAGTCATGAGATTTAGACAGAAAAATATTGTAACCGGGGGATAATAACTTCTTTACTTTGGGGGAAGATCCTAAAAGTTAATTGGATTACTGGCTGTCTGCTAGTTCAAAATGTATGAGTGTTCAGCAAACTAAACTAATACAAATACTAAAATTATATGTAATGATTTTCATTTTAGATCTGAAAATGCTTTATGAAGGTGAGTGTTATCTCCATTTTTAGATGCAAAAAATGAGGTGCCAAGTGATTAAGACAGTTACCTTCTCCGTAACTGGTGTTCTTTGAGATGTGTTGCTCATTTCCATTCTGTTGTAGGTATGTGTGCTCACCACATGACTGGTGCCGGAAGTTTTTCCCACAGTAGTGTCTGAAGGGGACCAGCTCCGGCACCCTCTGGAGTGGTGCCCACATGGCATGGAATAAGGAGTGTTGCCGGCTCCCCCCAAACCTCAGTTCCTTCTTGCTGGAAACTCCGGCTGTGGGGAAGGGGGCAGGTTGTGGAATGGACAAGAGCAACACATCTCGAAGAACATCAGTTATGGAAAAGGTAACTGTCTTTTCTTCCTCGACTACTTGCTCATGGCCTTTCCATATTAGGTGACTCCCAAGCAGTACCCCTGCAGGTGGATAGGAGTTCACAGACGTGTAAATTGCAACACAGCTCTGCTGAACCCAGCGTCATCTCTGGCCTGCTGAGTGATGGCATAATGAACGGTAAAGTGTGGACAGAGGACCACGTTGTGGCTCTGTAGATATCATGGATAGGGATGTGTGCCAGGAAGGCTGCAGAAGATGCCTGCGCTCTTGTTGAGTAGGCTCTGGCAAGTGACAGCAGTGGAACCTCCTCAAGGTTGTAACAGGTCCTTATGCACAAGGTGATAAAATTGGAAATCCTCTGCAAGGACACTGGAAGGCTCTTCATCCTATCTGCTGTAGCGATGAAGAGTTGAGATGATGGTCTAAAAGGCTTGGTATGTTCTAGGTAGAAAGCCAAGGCCCTCAGGACATCCAGAGCGTGAAGATGCCTCTCCTCACTGGTCTTCTGCGTTTCGGGACAGAACTCCGTGAGGAAGATGTCTTGGTTCATATGGAAGGTGGAGACCACTTTTGTCAGGAAGGCTGGGTAGGGACACAACTGAATCTTTGTAGAAGACCGTGTACAGAGGTTCTGAGGTCAAGGCTTTAATTTCAGAGACCCGTCTTGCTGACCTCACCACAAACACTACCTTCCATGACAGGTAGGAAAGGGAGCAGGAGCCCAGCGGCTCAAAGGGAAAGCCCATGAGCCTAGAGAGGACCAAGTTAAGATCCCACTGTGGGACAGTAATCCATACTTGTGGGAAAAGACTCTTGAGCCTTCAAGAATCTGACAGTCATGTGATAGGAGAATACTGTCTGTCCCTGGATCAGCGGGTGAAAAGTAGAAATGGCTGCTAGATGTGTCAGGCCCTGGTTCCTCAAATGGAGCAGTTAGTCTAGGACAACCGGTAATGAAGAATGCAAGGGAGGGATGCCATGCTTAGATGCCCAGTGGGAAAACCTCATCCGCTTGACCAGGTAAGTCAGTCTGGTTGAGGACTTCCTACTCCCCAGGAGGACCTGTTGGACTCCTTCCAAACAGTTCCATTCCTTCGAGTTCATCCATGCACATCCATGCTGAGAGGTGGAGAAACTCTGTGAGAACAGCAGGTCTGGGTGGTTGGGCAGGGGCCAGGGAGAGGCCGCTGAAGCTCACAAACATGCCAAACCAATGTTGTCAAGGTCTCACCAGGGTGATCACAACAACCTGCACTTTGTCTCTCTTGATCTTTGCCAGATCCTGCTGATGAGTGGATCAGAAGGAACACATACATCAGGCTCCCTGACCATGACAGGAGGAAGGCATCAGAGAGGGAACTCTTGCTCAGACATTTCTGAGAGCAAAACCAGTGGCATTTCCTGTTCTGTCTGGTAGCAAACAGATTCACTTGGGGAGTTCCCCACCTTTGGAAGATCATGCAAACGACATCTGGATGGAGCAACCACTCGTGGTGAGTGGAGAAGTCCCTGTTGAGCTGGTCCAAGAGCATATTCTTGGCACTGGAAAGGTGACAAGGTTCCAGGTGGATTTTGTGCCTGATGCTGAAGTCCCATAGATGGAGCGTCTCTTGATAGAGAGCTGATGAGCGAGGTCACGCTTGCCAGTTGATGTAGAACATCGAGGCTGTATTGTCCTTCAGGACTTGTACCACCTTATCCAAAAAGTGGGCAGGAAGGCTCCGCACGCCAGCCAATCTGCTTGGAGCTCTTTGACATTTATGTACAACTTCTCCTGCTTCGGGGACACATCCCCTGTGTCTGGAGGTCGCTGAGATGCGCACCCTAGCTGAGGTCCGAGGCATCCGACACCAACTCAAAGGAGAGAAGAGGGCTGTCAAATGGAACTTCCTCCAGGACTGTCCAGCAGTTGATCTACCATTGCAGTGAGATAAGTATTGCCTGGGGAATGGTAACATCCTTTTTCCAGGGGTCTCTGGACTGGGAATAGACCATCCCCACCCATTGTTGCAGGTGCCGCATTTGGAGCCTGGCTTGGCAGACTATGTAAGTTCACGCTGCCATGTGGACCAGCAGTTAGACATCTGCGACTGGCCTATGCCAGCTGATTTGGGCTCACAGAGCTCGGACTAAGGGGCTGTTTGTAGACATTCGGGTGAACTTTGTGACCCTCCCACCTTGCAGGGTCTCCTAGAGTCCAAACCTGAACTTCTACACCACAATAAAACAGCCCTAGACATACCTTTAGACTTCAATGACAACTACCAAGTGGCGCACAGAGTCCCCAGTCCTGCCATTGAGTCTACCCATGCAGATCCAAGGATCTGAACCTGCCATATGTTGAACAAGTGTCATGTGGATACACAATAAATACATTACTGATCCCCACATCTAGAAAGGTGTTTCATGCTTTGGAGACTCTGCTGCATTGGAAAACCAAGATCAGAAGGATGAGGAAAGGTTAAAGGAACTGCAGATAGCCATATGGGTTAACTTGTTAGTGTTAGAGTACTGCCTTTTTGTTTTGTAATATGGGTCAGATGTTATATTAAAGTTAGTTTATAAATGGTTTCTACATTATTAACAGATCTCATAAGCATGTCACAGACATGAGGCTTATGAGGGGCATTAAGAAAGTTTCTAGCTGAAAAAGAAAAAAAAGCATAATTTGCATTCAGTTGTTTGTTTATTTTTCAATATAATCTCTCTTGACATCAGTGCACGTGGTCCACCTTGCTGCAGCTTGCTATGCCCATCTTGTAGAAGTCCATGTCCTACATGTCCAGAAATTCAAGGGCTGTGATCACCTTGTTATCATCCTTGCAAATCTTCCCATGGTGGTCTTTTTTCAACTTGGGGAACAGGCAGGAGTCTGAGGGAGCCAAGTCCAATGAATTATCTGGATGAAAAAGCAGTAGAAAGTCAAATGTGGACAGTGTGCTTCCTGCAACCTGCAATGTGTGGGGTGAAGTGTTGTCCTGTAGAAGCAGAAAGTTCCCAAATTTCCCAGGAAATCTCAAGTTGTGCTTTCTTCTGATCAGTGCTGAACGTTCTGGGCACCCATCTTGCTCACGACTTTCTCATGCCCAACTCTTCACTGAGGATGCTGTGTACTGACCCAGGGCTGATGCCACTGGTCTCAGCTATGTGTCTGGCTGCTGATCTTCTGTCTATCTTGTGGACTAGTCGCATTTACTTCTTTTGGAACGGTGGCCTCTCTGGGTCATTCCTGATCTTGGCTCATCCTCATTGCTGATTCTCCCTCACCTAAATTCAGCAGCCCAGTTTTTTTACTGAGGCATATGAAGGGGCATCATCAGTTTTGCCATGGTGTCATCATGGATTTCCTTTCGGGTCAAGCCTTTCTTGTGGAGGTACTTGACCACCACTCAGATTTCATTCTTCTCCATTTCTCAAATCTTTGGTGACTGATTCACTTCAACATGTCCTTGTACAAGTTCAGCACACTTGAAAAATGGGCTTCTAACAAAGAAACATCAAAATAGCAGTACTTTGATCTGCAAAGTCTGTTGGGCCCTAGCATGTCATTAAATAGGTCAGGCTAGAGATTTTCTGAATGAGCCTTGTAGGTGCTACAGAGAGTTATGAGCACATCACTAGATGATGTTACGTCACAGTAATAAGCAACCTCTTGAATTCTGTATCCATCTATATCTATTGATTAATGATTTATTAAAACATTTATTAACTCTTTATTTATTTGTAAATGGAATCTTAATATAAAGTGTGACCGAAATGGGTGTATAATATAACTCACTGCCTTAGTTAATACTGTACTGTCTTCCATCTCTAGCTTATGTTTGTCTGAGTCTGAGGAGGTGGATGGCAAATACATGGAGTAGAGTTCATATGGGAGTAGAGATTAAGCAATGGTTTAGTTTCTGCTCTAAAAATACATTTTTGTTTCTAAATAGACTTCTCATTTTTTCACTCCGGACAAGGACTATAGCAGGACCACAAAGGTGTGTTATTGCTGCAGCGCACGACATCAACACAAAAACCCGTTTGCCGAGGTAAGTTAGGTTAGCTATAAATGTAAACTGTTATCTGTGACATACAGTAAGTGCGAATCTTTGGCAATGATTCACATCCACTGAAACAATCCCTCCATCTGAATAAAAAACAAATCACAAAACCATTTATAGCAATTTCAGAAGGATGTCTTACTGGTGCAATATGCTCCTCTATGTGGTTGGTGTTTCCAGCCCACCTTGGAACGTGGTCATCAGGGCTCAGATGCCAGGATGATTTGTGCAACTATTTTAAAGCCAAATAAATTAGTTCTTTTGAGTGACTAACTTCACACACCTTGGAAGGGGCCTGATTTTCAGAAATGCTAAAAACCGGCCCTCTGAAATTCATGATCTGAGTTCTCTCAAGTTGGGCACCCAAAATAATCAATCATTCTTGAAAATGCAGGCCTACATCCGTCATAGTTATTTTTTAAAACGCTCCATTTTAAAACTTATTGGTAGCCGACTTTTGTGTGTGATAAAAATAAATACAGAATTTTTCAATTAAGAGCTTTGTTAAAAAACAAGCTGAAATCAATACGCATGTATTGGGAATTGTGTAGCTATTAAATTCAGAAAGTTCACAGAAGTGCGATTGATAAGTGGTAAGGGTAAGCTTATGTAAGTGGTTCTGGATTTAGTCACATAAATTTTCAAACCCAGAATGATAAAGTTGACTTTGGCTTTAGAATTTGCCATATCAAAATCTGTGACCTTAGATAGACTTAGGAGAATATGAGCAAGACAGTTTTGAGGAAGCTAATATTCTTTTCAGAATTATTTTCCTAGCCCTTACAAGTTTTCTAGGGTTAACAGAATACCTGTTTGCCACTGCTCATGTCCTCTTTTAGAAGTACCCATCTTTTACCACCTGAGTCAGCCCATCTATAGACAGGAAAGTTTGTACTAAGCAAACTAGTTTATCTCCTGATATTACTGACAGTAAATAGAATGAAAAGCCTATTGAATTTTCAAAGTGCATTCATTAAATTGAAACTAATCTCCAAGATTAAGGTTATGACTGCTGAGAATGTAACCTATTGGAATAAAATTAGTTTAAAAGGCTGGGAAAAAATAGTCACATCTAGCACCCCTTTTAAGGTGAAGATTGGCTATTAGTAGCTTTATTGTAGACACTATTCTAAAGAATATAGATTTTTTTTATAATGGACATCAAATTACTTGGCTGGCTGTGTTAAAAGCAGGAGCTCCACTTCTGAACCTCTATTTTGGGATTGCCAACCCATGAGAAACAAATGCCATGAAATGCAACTGAGCGCAGGCAATGTAAAATGTTAACACTCTATTAAGAGACTGTATGATTTTGTGCCTCTTTAACACACAAGTGTCTTTTAGAGCAAAGAATCAAACAGGAATATTCACTATATGGAAAGATAATGCATCTCCCTTACCACAGAGGACAGCTGGGTGGTGGTTTAGGAAATGCAGTTAAGATCGTAGCCTCTGTAATGCAGGCAAGCTATGGAATAACAGTGCTGACGACATTTAATCCAATATCTAAAGATTAATGTGACCTTTCTAGAGAGTGCTTGTTGGACCTGTGCAGTGAGCTGGTACAAAGTCTACACATCACTAAGGTCATAAGAACAGAAGGTCCTGCTTTTGCCCATAGGAGCTAAAGGCAGTAGGGTGACTAGATGCCCCAATTTTATAGGGACAGTCCCAATTTTTGGGTCTTTTTCTTATATAGGTACCTATTACCCTCTCTACTCCTGTCCCATTTTTTCACACTTACTGTCTGGTCAGCCTAAAAGGCAGGAGTACAGAAACTGGGGTCATCTGGCACAAATAAGACAAAACCTGGCTAATTTTCCTTACTGGAAATCTTGAGTGTACTTTGCATACATTTATGCCAGTTATATTTTATTGGCTTGCCTGTTTGTATCCTAATACCTTTCTATTTGGCAAACCTTTTATATGACAAAGGCTGTTTAGTTTAATTTGGCTTATTGGTTGTAACATCCTTAATCTTCCTGATTTTCAACAAAACAATGTATTTTCACTGACACACCATGAGAACTAATGATACAGTGAAGCCTTCCCTTATTCACACTAACGACTGACAGACCCATTGTGAACAACTGAGCTTTGTGCATTAGCAAGGGGATATGTACAAAGCAAAGATACCGCCTTGCAAAAGGTACTCTGTTCGCCTGACAAGGTTCTTTTGAATTATGTATGGTATGTCCTAGCACACATGTAGAGCTTCTCCCAGTATATTTTGTAAAAGTCACAAAGCCTGAGTCATATGAGATTTTGCTATAGCAATCCATTATTAAAGCTTTGATACAATGTTAGGGGGCTGGTTTCTGGGCATGCATGTTGCATAGTGCAGATTAGCAAGGTAGAGATTAATGCACTAAAACTCTTTTACATCAGTAGTCCACAAGGAACCAATTTAGTATACTACTATTGCTCCCAGATACAACGTATAACAAAACAGGCTGTTACAAAACAGACGGAAGTGCCATGCATGGGCCAGTTGGGAAAATATTCCTATTGCAGATATTTGTGAGGTTTTTGTAATTATAGCAACCTTCATAAGAACATTTGGAATCATTTGTTTTTTGTTACATTTGGTCATTAATAATGAACACTCTAGTCTAATCTTAGATTCATAATGAAATGCAGTACTCTGATACTGTTATGTATTTGCGGCAATATATTACCATTAGGAGATTAGTAATGTTTTCCAGCTGTATCCAAAATCTATGTCTTGATACCAGCTATCCTCCATCCACTTCCCCTGCAGAAAGATTTACTTAGAGCCAATTTCACAGGCTGCAATGAATTTACAGTTCGCTCAAAGACAGGCAAAGGCACAACATATGTCAAACAGGTTCAAAGTAAGAGGTTATCTAGCAAACTGGATTTAAGTAATAAGGATGCTTATTTGAAGCACTTAAATTCAGAAGAAAGAGCTTTCTGACACCTACGCTACCTAATTTTTAAGGACCTTTGTGAATGTTTTCCCCATTTATGTCCTTTTCTTGCAGTCTGAAAAGCTAGTATTAAACAAGCACGAGGTTACTGCCTCCACCTGTTACAAATTCTGACAATCTTTTCTATAGCCAGTAGGGGAATGTGTTTGTTAAGGGAACTATCTTAATCCTTTCCCTGCATGGCTTCTTTTCTCTACAGAACTTGCAACAATTAAAAACTAGGCAGTGGATAGTTTGGTATTTTTAGTTGGAGTTTGCAATTATGGACATGACAGTTTAATAGACAGTGGGTGCCATTAAAAACTGGACACTCCTCACACACAGTAAATATCCATTTTTCTAGTGGCATGGTCTAAAATATCTTATACTTTAAAAAGTATTTGTCTATAGTATTTGTCTTTACACTCATATATTTTATATCAGGGTGGATTAGGGTAAAGGGCGGCAGCTATTTTCCGTATACAGTAACTCCTCACTTAATGTTGTAGTTCTGTTCCTGAAAAATGTGACTTTAAGCAAAACGATGTTAAACAAATCCAATTTCCCCATAAGAATTAATGTAATGGGGGAGTGGGGGGGCTATTTTTTCACAAAAAGACAAAATTTTTTCACTAGACAAAAGACTATATTATATATATATATACACATACATACACACACACTATAAGTTTTAAACAAACAATTTAATAATGGTACACAGTGATCATGATTGTGAAGCTTGGTTGAAGTGGAGGAGTCAGAGGGTGGGATATTTCCTAGGGAATGCCTTACTGCTAAATCAGGGGTTCTCAAACTGGGATTCAGGACTCCTAAGGATGTCATGACGTTATTACATGGGGTGTGGGGGGGTCACGAGCTGTGAGCCTCCACCCCAAAGCCTGCTTTGCATCCAGAATTTATAATAGTTTTATATATATTAAGTGTTTTTAATTTATAAGGGAGGTCACACTCAGAGGCTTGCTGTTTGAAAGGGATCACCAATACAAAAGTTTGAGAACCACTGTGCTAAATGAACTAGCAATTTGCTGAACCCTCAAGGGTTAACACTCATACTCTTCTTCTTTAAGTATCAAGAGTGAAGTCAAAAGTACATTGTTAATTAGATCTGCAAGCCTCACTCCCTGTGTTCCCTCTGCTCTATGGAAGATGGGGTAAGCGGGGGTGCAGGAGCAGAGGGAAGGAGACACCCTGACATTAGCCCCCCCCTCTTCTTCCCCTTCTACCCCCCACAGAAAGCAGGAGTCTCAGGGAGCAGCTCCAAGGCAGAGGGCAGGAGCAGCACATTGCAGTAGGGGAAGGGACATGAACTGCCGGCAATTGACAGCCTGCTGGGAAATTGAACTGCCAGCAATTGATAGCCTGCTGGGCAGCTTACAACGTTAGAAGGGAGCACTTCACAACTTTAAATGAGCATGTTCCCTAATTGATTAGCAACGTAACAACGAAACAACATTAACCAGGATGACTTTAAACGAAGAGGTACTGTATATTCTATTTATGTATAAGGGACCCAGTATCAACCCGGGGTGAGGGGAAGAAGAGAGAGATAACAGATGGCTAAAGATTTCTGTCAAATAGTTACAATCTCTTGGGGAGACTGCACTCCTGCACACACTGGATGTGCTTATTCCCCCCCTTGATAGCCACAGCTGAAAAATGAGCCATTTATTTAATCTGCCAGTGGACAAATATATAACACAGGACAGTCTAATTCCTCTTTAGAATGAGGGTGGAAATTTGAGCACCGGTTTTAGCTTGTTATGGAAATAATGGATATTTTCTTTTTTTTATGCTCAAACCAAAGAAATTGGAAAGATGACATGTAGTGCTTTCCCCCCTGTAGATTTCCAAGTACTTTATTAAAAAGGAGGCTAAAATATAATTATCCCCATTTTGAAGTTAGGGAAACAGAGGCAGAGAGATACAAATTAAATTCTTTCTTTGATGGCATCAGTGCATTTCCACGTACGGGACATAGCCCCTTTAGTGTCCCGCTATGGGTCTGTCTAACAAAGCCATGTTCCATTGTGGGGTGGGGGGGTACCTGAACACTTTTGTGCTAAGAAGCTGTAATTGTCATCCATATAGGGGAGTACACGCCCTTGACCAGCTCAGTTCCTTCTCCACCGCTGCAGCCAGCGCTAACCCTAACCCTAAGTTACGTAACTGTGGGAGGGGAGGGGGATTAAGGAGTGGCTAATTCACACTCCTGAGCAATGTCAACTTAAGTAGTAGTGTAGCCATAGCCGTTCAAGGTGCTAACGCTAGGGGACCTTATCCTGTGTCTCTCTCTCCAAGGGGGACTAGTATGCAACTCTTAACCTAAAGACTGTTTACTTCTCTGGGTTGCAATAAACCCCACCCACTTCACGCATTGCTGGTTCTGTGTGGGGACAAATCACTTCCAATTTTGTGTCCTCCCTTTTGGTCTGTGTACTGCCTGGAGGATTTTCACAAATGCCTCTTCGTAGGTGGAACATCTCAGCCCCAAGGGTATATCCTTACCTAGATGACTAGTTCCTCAGAACAAGCTCCCACCAGCCTCTTTTCTCTGCAGTTCATTGCTTCCTTCAGTCCCTCCCAGTCACTGATCAACTGGGAGAAGGCCTCTCTACAAGCCACACAAAGAATCAACATTATCAGGATGGCTCTAGACTTCACTCAAGCCAGGGCTTTTCTCCATGAAGAGAGATTCCAAAGATAAGGGAATCCCTGATAACACTCAGGGATCCACCTGTGCAGCTGACACAGTTCTTCCTAAGACTCCTAGGTCTTATAGCCTCTTCAGCCGATGGTACACATTTCGCTTGTCTGCAAAGGCGGCCTCCTATGACAGTGGGTATTCGCTCATCGCACACCCAGTGGGCACAGTCAGACAAGGAAGCCTGGCCAGGTCTCCCCAGTGTATGCCAAGAGGTATCGTTCACTCCATCCCTTACTGCTACAGTCAGCTCAGACACCTCCAACATGGATTGGGGTGCTCATTGTCAGGACCTCTGTATGCATGGTCACTGGATCACCTGGGAGTTCAGAGTCCACATCAGGGCTGGGAGATGGGCTCAAAAGGCCTCCTGCCTGTCAATACAGTGTCACGTAATTCAGGTGTTCACAGCCAAGACCACAACCACGTACCACGTCAGTACGGGAGGGAGCACATTTCATAATCCAGTCACCCAAGGAATGCGCATGTGCCCTGATGATGTATCATCAAATTCAGCCCTTGATAGCGTAACAGCCCTGGACATCCTAGGGACACATTAATGGCTAAATTCCACTGTGTAATGGTGTCCTGAGGATGTGTGTGTAGCGGGAGAAGGGGGCATAAGAAGATATGCCCCTCACCTATTTGCAGAAGCAGTGGGATAAAATGGCTTCGTAATCCTCAGGAAAAAGAAGCTTCTCAACCGTGCCCACCTGCACTCTGTAATCTCCAGTGGAGCATGGCCTTGGAGCTAATTCGCTGCTAGGAATCCTTCCCTCGTTGGTGGAAGTCCTTCTGCACAGGACACGCTGAGTGGCAGCTCTGTTCACCTTTACTGTGCCAGCTAGGGCAGGCTTTGTTCCAAGGCGTTAAATGATGAAAGAGAAAAATCTCAGACGTTATCCAAGTTCAGGCAGAAAAATTCCCGAGTGGTTGAACCTGTGTGTTGCTGAACGTCCCATCAGATGGTAGGTGATGATCAGACAGAAGAAGCCACACACTAGTGTTTCATGACGTTCTAGTCTGATTAGTCTTTGCCTGGGGCAGCCCAGCAGGCATGTAACTGCAGGGCATTGCCCATTCTATGGGACATGCAGGACAGCCCACGCCCTCCGTCTCAGTAACCACCCCGGCAGCCTCTTTACAAGTGAGGAGTTCTCAGACAGACCATAGGTCCTAGACCACAGACTGGCAAAGAGAGTGATCGCCAGGACATCTCAGCTGTCACCTAACCTAGCAATCAAGTTTGTCGTCTCAGGCATAGCTTTTCTCACTCAGCAAGGGGGATGAAGAATCCCATGGCCTGCCAGAGACAGCGTCTGCACAGAGCCACTCAGAACTCTGCTGATGTGTTACAGAATTGGCCATGCCATATGCTGAACTGATATTATTTCAGGCAGCAGGGAATGCAAAATTTATAACCAGTGTTATTTCCTGTAATGATAAAAACAATGGACCTGAATAAATTACCTTTCAACCTGAAGGATTACAAGGCACTGAGTATAATCTTAAATGGCTACACGATGTTAAGTGTATGTACAGAATAGAGCTCATGTCACCTGCAGCTGGAATGAATTAGCACAAAATAACTTTGCTCAGCTGTTTATGAGTGGAAGCAAAGAACACCATAGGGAGAGTTAGGCAAATGGGGTGGAATTACCCACAGGAAAGATTGGTTTGTGAAGTGTCGCTTCTTAAAGCATTACAGAGTCAGAAAGACATGACAAGCATTGACTGGCAACAGGCAGGAAACCGAAATCACGAGTGCTCTTACAGCAGGTGTTGACATCCCAGCACAGCAAGAAATGCATGGTGCTCCATGTAATAGGGTTAAGACACTACCACATTGATCAAAATTATTTTTACATTGCAAACTATCTCGGGGGGGGGGGGGGAGTAGGATGGGGGGAACCTTAATCCCATTTCATAAGAATGGCACTATTATGTGTCACTGCTAAATAAGACTGCTAGGAGGTGCTGGAATTTTTAAAGGCAAACTGCATTAGCTCTTATTACACAAGAAGTTGGGAGTTCTTGATACTCACAATTAATTCAGGCTTAATGTTACTAGTGGGAAGTATTGCAGCAATGCTTGTGGGGCCAAAGTATTACTGTGTGCTTCCCATTTTCATAAGTATTACTGTGTGCTTCCCAACATCTTTCATAGAGAACATGAATGCAAAAACCACAATGTTCTCTCACATTTTCCTTCCTAATACTGCCAGCATCACCCTGGTTTTTTTCCCCCCTAATCTGGTAGCACAAGACACGCTGAACTAGAAAGAGGACAAGGGATTCCACAACACAATGGGGTCAGCAGTCTAAGGCTCAGTACTGAATTTGATTAGGAGATGGAACACTAGAAGAAAAGGGTCCACTCTCCCTCTCTGCACCACAGGGACAGCCCAGTTTACCCTGTACCCTAGTCTACTTTGTTTGCATGACGTGTGTGCAGCTCTGTCTGGGAGTCGGGTTTCCACAACAGTGCTTCTGTCACATATTCAAACTGTAACTTGTCCAGATGGGTCTCTGTTTAGCATTTGTTGTCTGTCATGTGCCTTATTCCATCTGTTCAATTCGGGATGGACTTCCTAGCCATTTCCTAGCCAAAGAGACTCTATAGCATGCTAGTAACTGAGATTAGCATTATGGGGCAAATGCCACATCTGTTTGTAAAATTCCAGGCTCCAAACAGATAGAAGCAGGATCTTACATTTCAGGCCCTCTGCTATTTACTGTAAGACCCCTTTACATCACTCTGACATGAAAGAGAGACTTTGTGCCACCATTTCTCCTCTTACCTGTGACTTACAGTCACACGTTGCATGTCGCTCACCAATAGATGCTGCAGCATTCTGTCGCAGCTTACAGCAGGTGTTCTGGGAAGTGTGACCAGGTGTCAGGAGACCTGGGCTTTATTCCCAACTCTGCCTCTACTTCACAACCCCTTCGTTTTTCAGTCTTCCCCCTCTAGAGCACCGAAATACAAATATTTGAGGTGTAAAATGCAGCAGTGCAACACTCCCCAGAACCCCAGGGTCCTAAAAAAGCTGTTAACTAACTGGGCTTTGAAAATGTCAGGCAGTAATTGTAGTTTATGTGTGTGATTTCTCGGTATGAGAGATGTTTACATAGGAACCAGCCTGGTGCTTGCATCTGAAGCTGCCAACAAAATTTTTAACCTCTGTGATTCCAGAACAGCTGCAATATCTATACAGCAGGTGCTAAGGTACTATAACGTCCGACTGCCAGTACTGGAGCTGCCGGAGATTGTACCCAGAAGCCCAAGAGATTGCTCCATGACCATTACAAGGGTGGCACGTGCACCGAATAGATACAATCAGCAGAGAAGATGAAATACTGAAATGTTTGCAAAATGTGCACAACACCCAGAGCCACTAATGGGAACCACTGGCTACAACCTTGTGTGTGCATGTGTGATATGAAAAACATACCACCGCCTTTATTTTTAAAAGAGATTTTTTAAAGCCAAAACAAGTATTAGCCATAAGAAAAGAGAGTAGTGCTGGGGCCAGGGCTTAAAGTCCTTACGCTCTGATCCTGCCAATACGTACATGAATTCACTCCCATGTACAGTCTCATTGACTTTGATAGGACTAGTCAAATGAGTGAAGTTACTTAGGGGTGCAGGTGATTTATGGGATCAGAGCCCTTATTCTTACTCACAGAAACCAATGGAAATTTCATTTTAGTAGTATTTAATAGTAGTATTTAACAAAAATACTAAAAACAGTTTAACAGCAAAGATAAAGTAGAGGCCAAAAGTAGAGATTACAGGATAACAGAGGAACACACCTCCTCTAATGAAATATATATCTGAACGTTGGTATTTGGTGCAAATCTGATAGAAATAATAAAGAGGTCGGTAAAATACATCAAAAACCATACTTTATTTTATGTATAGCAATACAATTTACATATTAAATAACACTATAATAGAATGATTTGATATAGTTTTAAACATAACAAAAAAGGAGCTTTTCAAGTTACAAAAAAACCCAAACCCAAAACAAACGCAAAAACCCCTAAAACCAAAATAAAACAAAAAAAGCAAACAAAAAATAACTTCCCAAAATGAAACACCAATTCCACCCTCCCGCCCCAATGGATCAATGAGATGAACTTCTCCAATGGCTGGCTAAGTCTAACTCCTATTGTACACACTGACAATGGAATTGAAAGAAAATCCAACTTTCACAATCACTGCCCTCAAAGAAATAACATGTGTTGAATTCTTTTTTGGAATGTGATGATCGTGTTTCACTATTTCAATACACAGAGAGTATGTATTCACATGTCCACCACAAAAAAACTATGAAGGAAGTGAAACTAGAAAAAAATTAGCTTTATATGAAAATATAAAATTCTATGATTATATACCATAGATACAAAGTTCCCAAAAGATGCTTACCCAAGCAACAAAATATTTACAGTTTTAATGATTTCTGCTATTTAAAAATGAAGGTAAAGGAACTAGGAGTAGAAGTGAATGCTTAGTTCTTTAGAAACAATGGCTGCTTGCTAGTTTCAAACATTCTAACAAAACAAACAAACAAAAACGTCACTACCCCAAATGTTGGAGAGTTGTGACATTTTATAAAATTGACTCTCTCCTCTTTTGGAGATATGTTTATTCTTAAAACTCAAGACATTTTTCTTGAACTTAATTATCTTCTGTAGAAAATGCTTCCCTTTGCAAATATTTAACAAAAATACTAAAAACAGTTTAACAGCAAAGATAAAGTAGAGGCCAAATCTCTTAATTAGAGTTTCTTCTCGTCCTCTCTCCTTTTTGTGTGCCTTCTCCTTAGGTAAGCAAAGCCAATGTAGTTTGCACTGTTAGAATGGCAACAAAGAGAGAAAGTGGAGGAAATAAAGCAATGCAGCAGACTAACAATTATGCCTTTTTGCCTTCATATAAAAATTCACTGGCACCATTTGAACATAAACTTCAGAACACAGGAGTTGACGGCAGAAGAGAATGAATTTGAGAGCATGACTGCTAAATATTTTAGACTCCTACATTTGATTATTTTTTCTTTAAATTAAGATTTATTTATTTTTTTGCTGAGAATTAGTAATAGGTATCTTTGGTAAAAACTGATATCTATATTTTAACTTTTAAATGAAATTCATGTTTAAAAAAACCAGAAAGGATGAACAACAAGGCAGTTATGCTGTGTCATTAAAAAGGTTGTTTTTCTAGTGTTCCAATAGATCACTCTGGGGGAAAGCAGTTCAAGCAATCAGATATTTGAAAAAGGATTGAACCCTTCCTGATCCAGTAAATAAACCCAGTAACACAGAATGGATCCACAGGAGAGGGATAAAAGATCAGAAACAAACACAAAGAATACATTTTAGCTTCTTTTTGTTTCCAAAATTCGTATTTAGAAACAGACATTCTGAAATGCTAAGGACAAATGCTGCTTTAGAATGAAAGTTCTTTAGCTCTGGGTCCTGCAAACACTTGTTCAATGTTTACTTTAGTTAGTCTTACTAACTAAACATTGACGTAAAGTCTAACTATATTTTAGTTAGTCTTTAAGGTGCCACAGGACTTTTTGTCACTTCTGCAATTCCAGACTAACACGGCTACCCCTCTGATTCTTGTTCAACGTGTTGAACTGGACACGTGAGTAGCACCACTGACTTTAACAGAACTCCTCACATGTGTAAAGTTTACCGTGTCAGTAAGTGTCTGAAGGATCGGGGCTTTAGGTGGAGAATGCCACTGATATTTGGATGTTGTTAACAGACAGCAGCTTTTGCAGAAATTCTTGGTCATTACTAAGGACTCCATTCATAAAAGCCCTGTACTTCATTCGCCTGGTCTCCCGGCTGAATACACTTATAAAACACGGAGAACTAATATTTTCTAAAAAGCGTGTGCATGCGCATACACAAAAACACACACACTCGTTTGCAATCCATTATTCCCCTTTCTCTCAGAGCGCAAGCAGTGAGGACCATTGTTTACAGCCAAGCAATGCTTAAGTTCTTCCTAATTTGCAGACTTGCACATCCTTCGAGAATTACCAATGTGTGAAAGACATCACAACTGTATTGTCATAACGATTGAAATGTCATCCCAATGTGTGTAGGGGCAGAGTGGTGACAGCAAGGATGTGCCAGTTTGTGGCCCTGCACGTGTGGGACTTGACTTTGGGGAGACAGACAAATGCCAGCATCTCAGCATCTCTCTCTGAGAAAGGATCTGTTAACATATGTTCAGTCACATGCAGCCCCAGGGAAACAGGTGCAAATCTTGTTAAGTCAGTAGAATTGCAGATGCTTGAATGAATGAATTTGGCCCATCCACTCTTATTCCTGACTTTTGCATGGAATTCCTAGCCCCACCCACCCTCATGGCTAACATGACATTACCATTCTGCTGGCTACTTCACAGTTGAACATAATAGTAACACACTTCTTGAGTCCCATGAGAAAAAAAGCAGGGAAAAGTCAAGACATCAGTCTGAGTTATTTCCCCATGGGTTAAGTCCTGTGTAAGTATTTCAGGTATGGGAGAATGCTAATACAAATGCATGGGTTTCAAAAGCATTCATCAGCATTCAACCCTGTTCCCATATCTCATTTGATTTAAAAAAAACCCCATGACACAAACGTAAGGAATCAGCCCACCAAAAGCCAGGCAGTGTCTCATTAAAACAGTCCACTTCCACTGTGCTACTTCCTCCCCAAAACCATACTGAAATGAAGAGTAACATATTACTAAACGGACTGAACAAATCCAGCTCTCTAAATACCTCTGTTAATTTGCAAGCCATTCTGTTCTTGCCAGGACCTGAATTATATCCCCCCAGGAACTCAAATCTTTCAGATGTGAGCTGATCAGGCCTTCTGTGCCAAGAGCTGGAATTTCCTGGTGCAGCAGCCATTGCCAGCAATGGGTGCACTGAAGTGTCTGGCACCAGCACATACTGGCAAATTAACTTCGCTTGGAAGGCTCCCAGCCTAAGCAGTGCAGACAGCAATACTAGAAATGTGCTTGAAGGATTTCTGTTATTGAAGTGATTGGAAAGCCAATCTGAACTCTTAGTGTATTAGACTGACTGACCCCTGAGTGCTGAGCTGCCTAATGCTAGTTATTGATGGGCACTCCGCAGCACTAGCATCAAAGGGTTATTCTGCATCATCTTGACATTTTTTATTTGAATCAGTTCCTTGGTGCTGGACTTGGGACTTTCTGACAGAAAACACGAATGTATTAATGCATCGCTGTGTAGGATCAGCAGCTATTTTGGACCACTCGTCTCAAGAGGTTAAATAAATTCGGATAAATCCAAGGTAACGACATAGTTGTTACTGGTGAAATCTTTCAAATGCTTAGAAATCTGGATGAACGAGGTCTGTCAGCATGAAGAAATCGTTCCATCGTTAAAAATAAAGGGCCAGCTACTCCGTGTGTGTAACGTAGCACAGCTCCATTTCAGATCAATGAAGCTACACTGATTTACACCGACTGAAAATCAGGCCCCAAATGTCTACTCTTAACATTATTTAAATGTCCTTTTGTATGAAAATGCACAGAATCACTAGCTTACCTCTAACCCTCCAGAAACCCAAATTAATAATTCAACCAAAGAAGTGGGTTTGCCTGGCAGATGCTTACATCCTAGCGAGGGTATATTGGAAACAGGGGGGGAAAAAAAAGGTTTTACATGTAAGTGAAAAATATGCTGTAATATTTTGACAGCAAGACCTGAAACATTACAGTGCCCTTTTTGTTTGGTTGAACTTTAAAACTAATGAAAATAAACCTCTATGTAAGGGATAATGCCTTTAAATCTACACCAAACATCCAAACTGTCAAATTAACATATCCAATTTTAGAGAAACCATACATATTTAGCAAAGCAGTTATGGACGTGCTTAGCTTTAAACAGCTGCTTAAGGGTTTTTGCTAGATAGGGATGGACTTAAGTACTTTGCTGAACTGGGATCAAAATGCACAGGATTAGGGAACCAATGAGGGATTACACCTAACTGCTCAAGATAACAACACTGTTTAAATAATGTCAGTTGGGGAAAATGTTTGATTTATGTGGGAGGGAGAATGGAATCAAGAGGTTTGTACTAAATAATTAGTTTGGCAAAAAATAAAAGAGGAAGAATGTACTTTATAGGTAGTTATTTTTATTAGTTTGCTTCACCGGTAAATATGGATCAGTACTTTATGTTTTAGCACTAAAATATGAAAATTACACACCTGTAAAAATGGCATCTAACAGTTATGAAATTAAGAAACGCCTGTCTTCGTCATGTGACATACCATTAGGTGTGAGGTCCTGTTCAAGAAATAGTAAGGAAATTAATGTGTTTAAAAGATTGAATAGCTTAGTAATGTAAAATATTGCTACCTTCATGTGTCTGAAAACAGACCTATCTTAGATTGTAGCACAATTTTCATTGAATTGGCTATGATGAAAATAAAAAATAACACACTTTCCCATATGGCGGTTTTAAAATCTAAAATTGACATTTTTATTCTGAATAATTGGGGAAGCTTTGAAGCTGTAATGTCAAAATCCGTGACCGTGTCCCAGATATGAGTTGTCCTATACGTTTTTTTAATGTAATTTTATATGTTCCACGTGAAGCAATTCTTAGGCCTCAAAGTATACAAAAGCAGAATCTGAAACAATACAAAAGCAATTGTTTCAGCTCCATGAGGCTATTATACCTTCACTGTAGCTAGTAATCACCTGCCACATTTTCTCAAGAAAGGATGAATATTGCTTCTCCACTGAACTGGAATACAGAAGACCTACAACAATTAAAATTAAAGCAATAAATATTAGGAGTCTGAAGGGGTGCAGTATTTCTGGTAGAAAGAATCCATCTGGTCTAGCATTCAAGATTTAAGATTCAAGGGTCACTGTAGTTAACAAAACTTCACTGCATTTAAACTAAAAAGAAGCATGTTTGCTGTCATGGAATGTCACATCAGGGCTTGCTTTAGTATGAGAGTATTATAGGCAGTAACACTGATCATATAGTGCAAACTAGATAAAATTGCGGTGCACTGTGAAATAAACAGAGGTGCAAATGCTCAGTAGGATACCATTAAGACATAAAATGGCAAAAAATAAATATCAAAACTTTTATCAGTGTAAAAAAGTAACTGGGTTATTGTATAACCTAGAGTCTGGCAAAAAAGGCCTCAAAAAAGTTCACTCAGTCTTCAGAAGTTCTACAAATTAAGTGCCTTTTCAAGATTCCAATTAGACAAGAGACTCCATGCTTTCTGCAGGATCCGGTTCGTCACTGGCCATCACAGCACCGTTTTTGTCCAGTGTCATGGGACCATTTCCATTTTCCTTAGTGCTCACCAAGCTTAGCATTGCTTTATAAAGAAACTGGTACTGTTCCTAGAATGAAAAGGACAAATGGTTTCAATCCCCATGCTGTTTAAGAGAATGCAGTTCTGCGTTGTATTTCCAGTGTAGCTGGTCATGAAGAGTCATCATAATGAACGCATTATTTTCACATGAAATGCATGGGGCCAGTAAAATCACCAATATGATTGTAATTGGTAAATGTGGTCCAGAAATTCAGTAACAGAACATGCCCAACTAATCACTTAACAGGCATGCTGCCATGTTTTCATTTTCTTATAGAATATTTATTTACTTTCATCTTGCTGTCTTCTCTATCCAGTCAATGCTACCATAGCAGGCCACTATTTAAACTATAGAGTTAAAATCCTCCCATATTCAGAGGACATAACAAGTGATTATTGTTACCATGTGGACAGCATTAAGATGTTACAGACTATGCAGCATTATTTTTGTCAGTTTTGTAGTTCTGTCAGTTTAATGCATACAAATTTGGAGGCTAAGGACAGCAAAGACGACTACCTGGTGAGCAACCAAACACAGCACTTGTAATACTGCCTTACATTTAGGGTGACTTGTACAGGAACTGATCCAGTGTTGTTTGGAGTCTTTCCATTGATTTCGAAGGCATCGGATCAGGCCAGAAATGCACTTGTGAAATACATTAGGTAAAGTGCAAGAAACTATATGGCTCATGGGGGCAAACTTAAGAAGCTCTCTGCTAACTTTCTAGTAATCGAGGCTTCCTTCCAGTTAGACTATTTTCTTTTTTCCTCCTTCATTTCATTGTCATGTGTACCTTTAACAACACTGTAGAGTTTATGAGCAATGACTGTGTAAAATGAAAATCAGAATGGCAGTGATTTCATGGTCTTTGTCTATATTGGCTCTGAGTATATAAATGGACACTAACTACAGATGTCGGGCTAGATTCCCAGATGTCTCTTTGGGGGCAGGTATGGGTGAAGAAGACAGGTATATGGCTCCCTGATTCTGAGTCTTAGTTTGGGAGTTACTCTGAACTACATCAACTGGCTATGGTTAGGGGGCACCAGACAAGGACAGCTGGAGTTCCATGCGTTAAGGCCCAGTCCCTCCTCTATCCCCGATGCTAGGACTGTCTCTATACCCCTGGGGGACTCTGACATGTTTTCAGTGCAGAGGGAGTGGAGTGACTTCCAGAATCAGGCCCATTATTTCACTAGGGCTCCCTCTCTTCGGTTCTGCTGAAGCAAGAGTAGCGCTGGTTGGGATTATTTTCTGAATGTGCTTGATGTAGTGAGAGCCTGTGTGGGAGCCTCGGAGCTGCACAAAAACACAAACAGGCCCATTAAGCAACTTCCATTGCTTGGCAGGAGAGACAAGGCCTGATAATGGATACCACGTTGTGTGCGTGTTTTAATTCACGTTTTACTTGTCAGCACAAGCCTTATAAAGGACCAAGTTTATCCTTCACTGAAAGACTTACAATGTCTGTAAATACTCCAGGCCGCATAAGATTGATCATCTTTGCCACTTGGAAAACATCGACAGCATTTTCATTCTCCAGCTGCTGGGACAGGGTGGTCAGGGCACACAGCGTTCCGGCTGACACAGCACCATACCTGCAAACCACAACATTGCCACGGTCAGACGTACAGAGGTGAACCTGGGTGCCTGGGCAAATTGCCATGGAGCTTTGATTCAGGTTTATCCAAGTGCAATATACATTGTTTTCTTTATTTTTTATAAAGATTGAATGTTCTTCTCTCTATGGGCGAACAAATCATTTTTAGCCATTTTAATTGAAAAAGCAGCATTAACCATACACTGGCTATTTTGAGCTAACTGTGGTTTCCAATATAAAGAAGCATATCAGCCAACTAATGTGAACCACTTAAAAATACCCGGCTAGGACTTCATAAAAGCAGAGTTAAATTTCACACGCGGTTTGCACAGAAGCATTTCCATTATGTTGGAGTATATTTTACAATACATTTATGGGAACTCAGGCAAATCACAGGCCATTACAACCAAAACAAGCTTAGTTCTTCCTCTCCCTCTGACAATTATGTAAGACCATCTAAGGCTATGTCTGCACTACGCACCTTTTAGCAACCCAGCTGTGCTGCTACAGCCATACTGCTAAAAGGCGCGCAGAGAAGCCGCTGTTTGTCAACAGGCGAGAGCCTCCCCACCGACAAAAAGCTTTCACTCCCAATGAGCGGCAGTAGCTTTGCCAGCAGGAGAGCTCTCCTACTGACAAAGCTCTATTCACACTGGCGCTTTTTGTTGGCAAAATTTTTGTCTTTCAGGGCGTGGGGGTGGTTTTTTCACACCCCTGAAGGACAAAAGTTTTGCCAATGAAAGTCCAGTGTAGACAAAGGCTAATTTGGATACTAAGTGCCCATGGGTCAATGATAAACATCTTGTTAACACCCTTCATTTGAGCTAGGTCTTGTTTGTAGGCAAAAGGCAGCACTTCTGGGTGTGGCTCAAATATAAAGGCGTCCAAGAAATGCTAGTGATATCGATCCGCTGGAGGCACCCAATCGAAATTTTAGCAATGGTTTGTGACCTGAGGGCAATGCAGAATCTGTTTGTGAGACACCAGAGTCAGGTCAAATGTCTGTGCCAGGGATTGCTGGTTTAGAGCAAGCTCCAGCCACCTCTATGCCCATAGCAATAAACCCATGGCAAAGAAACACAAAGACTATGTTAAAAGAATGTTAAGAACTCAAGACAACCTTGACTCTGTTCCCCTTCTATCTTTGCACTGCGATACAGTCTTTAACAACAGGATTACATACTATTATTTCCACAATAATCAGAGGGGTAGCTGTGTTAGTTTGGAATTTCAGAAGTGACAAAGAGTCCTGTGGCACCTTAAAGACTAAAATTTTAGAGTATAAGCTTTCGTGGGCTAATACCCACTTTGTCGGATGCATGCAGTGGAAGTATTGACGGATTTCCACTCCATACGGCTAAATGCAGTGCCTTGCATGTTGTCATTAGTTAGTCTTTAAGGTGCCACAGGACTCTTTGTCACTTCTGCAATTCCAGACTAACACGGCTACCCCTCTGATTCTTGATAACATGCAAGGCAGTGCATTTAGCAGCATGGAGTGGAAATCCATCAATACTTCCACTGCATGCATCCGACAAAGTGGGTATTAGCCCACGAAAGCTTATGCTCTAATACTTTAGTTAGTTTTTAAGGTGCCACAGGACTCTTTGTCACTTCTATTATTTCCACAGGATCTCTGCCTCATTTTAATATGATTAAACACAACACTGCCTTGGTGATTTCCAAAGATAACTGCAAACAGAATTTAGTCAAACATGAAGCACTCCACCTCAGTCGGCATGGACCTTGCCTTATTCACCTACAAACTGCACACCAAATGAGGCAGGACTTCTTGTCCTTATGGGTTAAGGACAACATAGGTGCCTAAAGGGAGACACTTAAATACCTGTTTAAGGCACTAATGAGCTCATTTTCCTAGAGGCTAATTACCTACAGCTCTCAATGTCCTGAATGGGAGCTGTGGTGTGTTCAACATCTCGGACAATCAGACCACAAAATCCTTGATTTGGTGCCTAAATATAGGCAGCCATGTTTGAAAATTTGGGTGTAAACTGTCAGTGTTTAACATGTGGTTTGTAAGTGGACTTCCAGAACTTTTTAGAAATGTTCCTTCATCAAATCATCTACCAAGTACTTCCTAAATCCCACTTGCATTTAGTATTTGCAAATCCATACAATTGGGATTAATCTGCAGTTGTAATTATTAGTGGATTACTGGATGCGGCTACTGCACATGTTAAAGGGAAATTTTCATTTTCAGTTACATTTGCTCAGCCTCCAAATTTAAGGTGCAATACACAGTAAATGCTGGGCATAAAAATCACTGACTACAACAAATAAACCAAAAAAGCAATTTACAGAAAAAAGTAACTCAGCGCTTTTTGAATCACAGTTTTGAGGATTTGTTTTGGGTTTTTTTTCGGGGAGGGAGAGAGAGGGGAATCTAGCATGAAGTGCCCAAATCAATAATGGTTCTAATTTTGTAAAGCATAATCTTGAATAATGCAAGAGCAGCAAAACGGCACTACAGGCTAGCCAAAGCATTAATATTAAAACTAGCCTCAAATTAATAAAAGCTGCCAAAACCCAAACAGAGCTTAAACTATGCATTCGTGAGGCAGAAAGGGAGAAAAACCACTTGCCCAGGCCCAAGTCACTCTTTGTAGGAGCCTGTCATGAGAAACTGTTGCAGTAGGAATATGGGAACATTAACGGAAAGGTTGCTTTGCAGCAGCAGAATATTAACATGTGATTTTACATGTAGCCTGGCTGACCACTGAAATATCAGTGCACAGTAATGCTTCTGCAAAATAAGTAAGACCTCAAAGATTTCCCCATTAGCTCCAATGTATCTTGCTGCAACATTGACTAAAAAGATCATGGATGGTCGAATGGCTCTCACAACAGTTCTTCAAAGTGGTTCCCAAACTAAGAGTTCAACCTGCCTGGTCTTAAGTGGTGCATCATTCTTGGGCTGGTCCTCTGTACAGTGGTGAATTTCCCCCTCTGAGAAGAACTGTTGTAGGTGTGTCAGGCACTAGGCTCTGCTTTACAACCAGTATCATTTTCCAACCCTGGAAACTGCCATGAATGTATGAAAGCAGCAGTAAAAATGAATGTGTGAAGTAAGAATGAGCATCATCTATAATCAGCTGTTGAATTGTTACCGGGCACACAAATGTGCGGTTGCTTTGCAGAACTATTTGTTAGAGAGCAGCGACACCTCTTGCGGGGGTGGGTGTTTTCTTCTTGCCCAGCTGATGTCAAGCTGGCTCCACAGAATGGTTGTAGGAACTGGCCAAAATAAACCCACCATTAACAAACCTCAGCTTCTGTGGCACAAATGATCCAAATGTGCATCTTGAGAACCAGAGGAGCTGAACTTGTTCAGTCCGACTTACATACTGTTGAAGTAAAGCCTGGTGGCACATTAGACCTACATTATTACATAGGAGTCCTGGTGGCGGTTTTGAAACTGGTTTAATAAGAATCAACAACTTTGGAGTCTGGTCTAAACTATGGCTCTCATGGGTTTTAAAGCCATTAGAATTTGGGAGTAGTGGGAGTTTCCCCAGTGCAGACCAGCCCAAAGTGCATGCAGAGCAAACCTCAGATTTTAGGGTCTGGCCTGAATGCCCAACCATAATAAATTGCATTAAACTCAGTTTATTGCCTTTGAAACATGATGACTGGTTGCAATTCAGAGAGTCTAGGCACTTTGATCCTAGTGCTTAGGCCATGAAAACCCATCCTTCTTTTACAACCTGTATGTAAATGAGAGAAGGCAGATGACATACTCATCATGAACAATGGTGGGGCCATCCCTTGTTAAGGCCTCTTCCTTGATTACATTGATAAGTTCAAAGGTACTGCTTATGGGGGCATCTGGGTTTGGCCATTTGGGACACTGAAAATGGCGTACTTCCAGAACGTAGTCATCCTGAAACGAAAAACCATCCTGTCATCAGCCATTTTAACTCCACATTCATACACTTAGGGATGCCGAGGCTTCTTTATAGCGGGACATTCCTCCCCATTCTGCCCGTCAATGAAAGAAACGAGAGCGGCCAGAAACGGAAATAGTATTCTCATCTCCCGGCAGATCTGGAGCAACTACATTATACACGGATATGTGCATCATCCACACATACGTGCAACTCTACTCTCTGTGCACCCCAGACCGCTGTGTATTCAGCTGAGCAATCCTGGGACAGATAGGCTGGCACACAGATGGGGGCAGAAGAGGTGACACACAGCACTTTTCTTGCAGTCCTCTCTACAAGTAGCTGACTATGGACCCTATGCTTCCCTCCCTTCGCAAGGACTGCATTAACCATGGTGCTGCTTCCATACCAGGAGAAAGCACAGCCGGGAACAGATCCCAGAACTGTTCAGATTCACCTGATCCTCTCTCCCTCTGAAGGGGTCCCGTGGTGGGGAGAGGAAGTTGAGTCCTCCTCTCTGTAGAGGTGAATTAGATCAGCGATTCTCAACCTTTTTTCATGTGCAGACCCCTGGAGGTGTGGACCCCTTTGGAAATCATCTACATAGTTTGCAGATCCCCGGGGGTCTGCGGATCACAGGTTCAAAGCCACTCTTCTATGGTAATGACAACCTCTCACAAACCCCTTAGACATAGTTTGCAGACCCCCAGGCGTATGAGATCACTGGTTGAAAACCACTGAGTTAGATCACAAAGCCCTCGGTCCTGCAGCTCTTTGAGAGGATTTGGGTGTGTTGGCATGTAGCATACAAGTAAATCCCTTTGAAAATCATTTGCAAACTTTTGTCTTATTGCAAAGTTTAAATGAAGGCAATAACTCATTGGATGAAAGGCAGAGCCCAAATGCACCTGTGTGGGGGTTCTCTTTACCTGGGTAGCTTCAAGGATAAAGTCATGGATGATAATTTGCTCTTCATTAGAGAGGCACAGTCTGTCTTTGCTGATAAGGGTCACAGTAAAGGCCTCACAGTTCATGGATTCTTCACGACTTGGCCAGTACACAAACTCGTCTTCTGCCTGGGGAGAATGAAACAAACAGATCACTTACAAACAGACCTCCAGATCACTTATTTTACATATGACTGAAAAATCCAATGGATCCAAAAACTGATTTGATAGATAGATATGATCAGAAACTGATCTTTAAAACTGTGTCTAAAAGAGATTTATTACAGTAGTCAGCAAGCCTCAAGTAATCCTTCCGGTGCCTCCCAAATAGCGCAAGTCTGCTTTTTAATTGGTTTCATAGGGAAATGGCTATTTTAGTTAACTTACACTTAACCTTTATGTAGACACAATCTTTCGCAGACTACACCACCTGCTGTCTACCCAGTTCATTACCTCCTTTCTTTTGCAGTCAAGTCATGCACCTGTTTAGAAACACTCAGTGAATTTTAGAGACTGTTTGCTATTGTCTTTAATTCTTATCTCTCTTGGTCTCATCCAAACCCAATACTGTTTGGGGAGAGATTTTGACTGACTTTACTGTGTTTTGGGTCAGAACACTGAAGGTTGTCATATTCAGTGTTGAAATGTTGTGAACTCAGAAAAAGAAACTCAAACATTCCTAACCATGAGGAAAACAGCAGGTCAGCTTAATTCTCTGAAAACTTTAGTCTATAGCAAAAATTGTCTACTGAAGGCACAAGCGTAAATTCTAAATAAAAAAAGTGGGGAAAAAAGGAGTCAAAGTTTCAATACTTTTAATCAATAACCAGCTGTAGATTATACTATCAAGAAAATATCCAAAGGACAGAAGGAATAGTAGACCCAAGGCCAGTGCCTGTTCTTGGATTCAAGGACGTATGGTACACGCCGGCATAAGCACAGAAGCTAATTTGACATACCACATTGCTGGCCTGTTTCTCTGAGGACAAGATAAGGCAAATTGTTTTTCCTTTTGAAAAAACATGAACCATTATCCTCTGCAGCAATGAATCCATTGTCTCCCTCTGTGGCCCAGGGCAAGACTTTCGATGATTTTTAGGCCTGGTCTACAGTACGCGATTATATCGGAATTAGCCGCGTTATATCGAATTAAAACTAAATCCATCCACAGGTTCTGTCAACTTAAAGGGCTCTTAAAACCGGTTTCTGTATTCCACCTTGGTAAGGGGAGTAGTGCTAAAATTGACATCGCTGTTCCGGATTTTAGGTACCGTGGACGCAATTAGATGGTATCGGCCTCCAGGAGTTATCCCAGAATGCTCCATTGTGACCGCTCTGGACAACACTTTCAACTCAGATGCACTAGAGCAGCACTCTTCAAAGTTTTTGCTTGGCGGCCCCTTTTTCTGCTTCTGCCTCCAATCATGGCCCACAGGTATGTCCGCCAAAATGCCACCGAATAAAAAGCTTCCGCTTTCTTTCGGTGGCATTTCTGCAAGACAAAAATAGACCGCAAATTCGGCGGTCTTCCGGGCAGGATTGGCGGCGGCGCCGGGGTCTCACGCACCCCACTTTGAAGACCACTGCACTATAGAGATAGTCAGGAAAAGCCCCAGGAATTTTCGAATTTAATTTCCTGCAGTCTGAGAATCACAAAAGAGCTTCAGCATGGACCAAACGGGAGGACCTGGATCTGATCACAGTATAGGGAGAAGAATCTGCGAAGGCAGAACTCCATTCAAAAAAGCAGAATGCCAATGGGCAGTAGAGACTGCAGGGACTGTGGGATAGCTACCCACAGTGCACCACTCTGAGAGTTGATGCTAGCCATGGTACTGTAGACACACTCCGCCGACTTACCATGCTTAGTGGGGATGCACATGATCGACTGTATAAAATCTCTTCCGAAAAATCGACTTCAATAAATTCGATATAATTTTGTATTGCAGAAGTACCCGTAGGCTCCCAAGTGCTTACGTCTGTTTTGAAAATGACACTTAGGCTCCAGTCACTCAGGTGCTTCTGAAAATGTTGCCCTCAGGCTATAGAACCATATTCAAACAGACCCTAATATTGTTGATTGTTCCATAGTAATTTCACCTTCTTCCTCAGACTAAACTCACTCAGACACAGTTGTCAGTCTGCACTGTCATCTTTCTCTCAGCACTGTATGTTCGGCTTCACTCCCATTGACATTAATCACATCACAAAGTTTGTGCCAAATTCCGGCGTCTGTTTCCAGGGCAACTCCTCCACCCTCAACACAAGGGACGCAGAATCTGCCACGGTGTGTCCTTCCAAGACGATATGCAAGGTATTTTCCTATGTAGCTGAATGTCACCTTTCCCAGTTATATCAAAATCAGAACTCTTCATCAGCATTGCTTCATGTGCTTTTAAAGACAGGAGCATCCTCTTCGTTTTCACCTGACGCTCTCTCTTTTCATCAATTCTTTTTGATCTGATAGTGCTTATCTCAAAGCTCTTTCCCTGGGAATTCCTGCTGATCCCTTTAATCTCACTGCACTAAGGAAGAATATAAACTTAGCAGCCCTCACAACCACTCTTTTCTAGTAACGAAGACCATTGTTTCCATACCATTCTCTGGCACGCTTATCAGGCACACATGAAAACAAATCAACTGTTCAGACCTTCATCCTCTTCAGCACTCATTCTTCTTTGGCATAGGCCGGTTAACCTGAAAGCGATCATTAATACTTCACCTGTCTCACCTCCCAGACTTGAATTCTCCCTCTCTTTTATTTCCCTTTATATCCACATATACAACCACAACTACTTTCTCTTTGAGTCAGAAATAATGTATTTATCCTCTCTTTGATCTCCTTAACCTTAGGTACCCCAAAGCAAACTAATAACTACACTATTGTCTCTGTTGCCACTTGCTGTCCTTAACCTTAGCCCCTGGCAAACTAATAACTTCATTGTCCCCATCCTTCCATCACCCGGACTACAAACACATAGCACAGAGTCTTAAACTATCATTTTTGTCTACTCTTAGAAAGCTGTATGGTTTCCTTCAGTTCATTAGTAATTCAGTCCTGGCAGGATACACTAGTTGAGGTTACCTTTCACCTATAGGAGGATACAATAGATTTGAAAGAGAGCAGCGACATGGTTGACTGTAACAAGCCTGCCTTATGAGCCCAGATTTAAGTAGTTGGCTCAAAATTAGCTACATTTTCAACGGAAACACAACCAGAGTGCATGAGTGACCCAATTCCTACACCCTGCTGTGCTCAGTAATTGAACTATAGTATACACATAGTTAAGTGTTTAACTTACCAAGCTCTGGTTGTCTGGCAGCATGACAATGATCTGTGCATTGTGATCCCAGATCATTCGCCAAAAGTCTTTAGTTGTATGTGGAAGAGGATGCTGGGTTATGATGAATTCATTGCTCCTATAGTAACCCTTATAAAACAAAGACAAAACCAGTCCCTTATTGCACCAAGTACTTTTAAAGCATTATGTTTTCTTTATAGAAACAGATAATGTTGTTTTGACTACAGCTGAAAACATCCAATACAAGTCTAATTTTTTCCTGTGCTATTATTAATATTTCTACACAAACCATTTTCACTCCGAGTACATTTCCACTTCTCAGAGTCCCTGCTGTTTTCATTTACTCTTAATGCCAATATTTATTTGAGTGCATGTAATGGAAAAATTCATTCCATAAAAATGCTTTGCATAATTTAAATATTTTAGACAATGATCTTTTATTAAAGATAGTTAAAAGTTTTACATTATGAAATATGTTAAAACTTCATCTTTTATACTCAATCATTATATGCAAAATTAAGACAATTGTAGGAATCTGGTATTTAGCACCTTTCAGTTGATTTTGCTCTATAATTAAGTGCTGATTTTCTCACCATGATATAAGAGGCATTAATGTAATCGGTTCCCTTCATTCCAGGCAGTGGCGCGAGACCCACCCTAGCACGTTCAGCTATAAGATGAAAAAAATGATCACAGTCTGGTCATGGCATGGTGCAGAAAGCATGAATTTTTGAGATGACTTTAACAAATCAGATCTAACACAACTCCCATCTTCCCCAGCTGCAGGCCCACACTTTAACCGTGATAAAGCATTGCCAGCCAAAGCAGAATAGAAAATGAAATGTTGTACAATATTCCTACAAGGACAAAGTAATTTCAGGAATCAGATTTTACTATAGCAAAGATTTTCACAGCGGGTTGAATTATCAAATAACAGTCTATGCAGTGATGGCAGGGGATTTCAGATCATTCTTGACTACAGTGTTCTATTCGTCCCCAATTGCACACAAAACCATCTGATTTATTTTGCTTCTCTGGTCTTTTTCCAGCATCGCTTTATGACCATTTCGCTGACCTCGGGGCAAGCAGGCAGCTGTCTCCACAGCTGAGGCAATCCCCGTTGATTAGTCACCCAAGAACATACATAACTCCCTCAGCACATCTCATCTCCTCCAATGGGAAGAAATGTAGTTTATATTCCCAGTCTCTCCATTTTTTTTGAGAGCGCGCATAATGTGCTACTAGGATCAACTGAGCCATCCAAATGTGGTAATTTAATCATAGTAGCAACACTACCAAACAATCAACTTCAATCACATTGTGAGATATTATCCGAGTACAGAGATGCTAACACGCCTGCATTACTGTGATTCCATAGATAAAAAGTCCCCAGCCCTCCACCCCCATAAAAAAGCAAAACTCTTCAGGTTAACATTTTGCTTGGACAATGCATTATGCTGACACCATCACCAGGTCCTTTGCTCAGTTTCACCATAGCAATTTACAAAGACAAGACATCTTTGGCTGAACAAAACACAACCATTCTCCTTCCTGGCAGCTGTGCCTCTTCATGCATAACCAACAGAATTCAGCACAAAACGTTATGCTAAGCAGTAATCAAACCAAAGAGGTAAGCTTACATGGCACAACTGATGAGTTTCTGTTCTTCTCTTTGTTGCAGTCTTTCTGAGCACTGAAGCATTCCACATATTTTGCATTACACTGCGTAACCAGCTGAAAGAAAGTAAGTAGGAACTGATTTGATGAAGTTCTCATAGCCCTCAAAATGAAGAGGAAAGTTTTTCCTTGGCAACTCCTAGAAAAATATATCACTGGAAGAACAAGCTGTATGGTCCGATTTACTTAAAGTACTGAAAATGCCAACAGGAATCATCCTCTTCATAAAATATAGGAATGTTTATTGGATACTAAGGTCTCCACAGATCTCAGCTTTGGCACACATCAAAATGAAATTCCATTCCAAGTTGATTTTTACAAAACACTCTTGATTTAGTTACTTTTGACAATTTATTCTGAAGCCCTGCGGGGATGTTTAGCCCAGGAGCAGGACTCAGGGAAAAAACAACCCCAAACCCAACAAAAGCAAGCCTCTCTCGCTCCCTTTTTAATTTGAAACAAGCTCATGCCTAAGGACGCATATTGACCGCTCTGGCCTATTGTGAGCCTAAAACGCTTCCAGCGAAGACCAGCCATCTTGGGACACGTTCTCCAGTCTGCCACGTTCAATTGGTGCCACGTCTGTGGCACAGAATGAAGCTGAGGTGACAGGAGATTTGTCCAGGAGTATTCCCCTGTGTGGGGAAAATCACTGCTGGTGCAAAGCTGGTGAAGGTGGCTCTGCTGTTTTCTGGACCAGAACTCCACTGCTCAGTGTAAGGGGAGGTAGGGACTGTGAAGCAGGCAGGCAGAGGGAGGAAGGAGGGAGTGGCAGATGGAGGCTTCTTTATGCCTGATTCTCCACGGGGAGAAGTCAAAGCAGTTTTCATTTATGCTGGGAGCGGGTGGTGAAGCATCAGGGAACGGTGACTGGTATTTTGTCAAGTGACAGCTCTCTGCTGGGCTGGAACTCTGCTCAAGAATCAAGCTCCTCATATTTGCTTCCCCTAGAGCAGGGGTGGGCAAACTATGGCCTGCGGGCTGGATTTGGCCTGCTCCAGCACTCCAGCGGGGGTGCCAAACCACGTGGCTGCCGGAAGCTGTGGCACGGTCCCGCTCCAAGGGTCAGGGGCTGCTCCATGCATAGGAGCCGGACAAGGGACATGCCACTGCTTCTGGGAGGCCCACTCGAGGTAAGTGCCGCTTGGAGCCTGCACCCCTGAGCCTCTCCCCATGCCCCAGCCCTGATCCCCCTCCTGCTCTCCAAACCTCTTGATTGCAGCATCAAACACCCTCCTGCACCCCAAACCTCTCATCCCCAACCCCACCCCATAGCCCACACCCCCAGCTGGAACCCACATCCCTTCCTGTACCCCTGCCCCAGCCCTGATCCTCTGAATCCCTTTTTCCCAGCCCAGAGCACCCTCCTATGCTCAAAACTCTTCATACCAATTTTACACTAGTATAACTCCATTGACTTCAGCAGCATTAGTCCTGATTTATATCACTGTAAGTATGGTTGTTCAATTGGAAATTTCCCAAAAATTCAGGGGGGCTTGGACCCAGCATTTTGGTTCAGGTTCCTCTAGTTCTGCCTACTAGATATGATAGCAAAGACTCTCCCTGTGACCAAAAATGGGGAGTTGTGGGTGTGAAATCACTGTGATGCCTGATAAACCTTTACCTTGAATTGTTTCTCCAGTCGTGTCTTTCCTCCTATTCCAGGTATAAGAATGCTGTTAACATAACTATGCAGCTGGTTTGCAGATACTTCAGTCTCCTTCCCAAGGATGGCTTCCAGCAAGGCATCATGAATAAAAACGTACTGCTCCTAGAAAGGCAAGAGCAAGCAATTTAAGAGTTAGGAGAAAATTGCACCGAGCAGAGTCATTAATGAAGGAGGACAGCACATTGAAGGATTACATTTCCTTTTTAAAACAAGCTCAGTCTATAAATACTGCTCAGACTACAGTACATTCATGAGTATAATCTAAACAACACTTAAGAAGTCAAGGGAGGAATCAAAAGTTTCTGGTTTTGAGAAACGTCCTTCCAAGTCACCAAAACGCCTGCTGGAACGTATTCCACATTTAGAGAGATGTAACTGAAAAACCTATTTCCTTTTTGATCACATCATCAAAATGAATGTGGCTTTAAATTCAGTATCACTCTGATCTTTACCTCTGTCTGAACGAGGTAGTTGCGCTGTGTCCTGATGTGTTTCAGGAAACCCAGGACGTTAACTGTGCTTTTGTCTTTTATCTGCTGCAGCATGCTGTCTATCACAATGTAGGTACCAGTTCTGCCCACACCAGCACTGCAGAGGACATGAAAGAAACCTTGATAATTCAGCTGTATTCAATTAAATGTTAGCAATGACAAAACAGAGTTCCTACATTTGTCCCCAAATTTCATTAAAACATTTTGACCCTCCTGATCAGTAAAGTCCTTAAGTAACATGTTACATGCATTCTAGGATTTTAATCACATTAAAATGTGTGCTTATTTTAGCTATTTTTCCAAATGTTTGTTTCCTTTTCCCTCTCTAGCTTCCTCTGAGGACATCTGTAGCAATGCATCCTGCTGAGTGCAACTGCTAACACCAGTGATTGTGGGTGAAATTCTACGCAGGAAGTCAAACTAGATGATCATTATGGTCATAGGATGGTTATTGTGACCTTGACATCCGAGAGAGCTCCCCCATAGCAAGCACTGGGTTTTCTATTCAGAGTGAATAATGTAGCCACGGAATTTACTTGCTTTTTCTGTACGAAAGTTATCTGTGACCAGACTGTTATGTTTGCCATACTATCAGTGCTAACATCGTTCAGACCATGGGTGGTTTGCAAATTAATTCCTTAACGAGGTCTTTGATTATTCATTAATCTTTATTCACAGAGCATGACTGGTCAGCCTAGAGAGGGGACCTCAAACTCGAATCACCAGGAGGGCCACATGGGGACTAGTACATTGGCTCGAGGGCCACATCACTGACACTGCCCCCTGCTGCTCCAGGCCCTGCCCCCACTCCACCCCTTCCATGAGGCCCCGCCTCTTCTCACCTCTTCCCCGCCCCCATTCCAACCCCTTCCCCAAATCCCTGCCCCTGCCCCGCCTCTTCTCCACTCCTTCTCTGTGCTTGTGGCTCCCTGCTCCTCCCACCTGGAGAGTGGTAAGCACCACCAAACGCCTAGAGGTAAGCAGAGGAGCGGGGAAGCGGCCTGCTGGGGGGAGGTGGAGCGGAGGAAGGGGAGCTTGACGGGCTGCAGGAAATAACCTTGCAAGCCGCATGCGGCCTGCGGGCTGCGTGTGTGAGACCCCTGGCCTAGAGAAACATGTTATTGTTACTCCCTGGTGGGATGGCTGGAATTTTTTAAACAAAGTTTAGAAATATCTAGTGCAAATAGCAAGTACACGGAGTTGTACGTGTCTTTTGCCAACACCCATGTTTGCATCTGAAATTCACCCCGGGTAGGCACCTTGCAGAAGATCTATGCATTACTTACACCTGCTGGAATTAAGTGCTTTGCACTGAGATGAGTTTCATTCTGCTTTGAATTGGGGTGTTAATAATCTGTTGTACTTGCACGTTAATAAGAACCCATGTACAGTACCCGTTGCACCCAACGTACGCTTCCCATGCCTTAGTTAACCAGAGTCGCCATACCTGCAGTGTACAAGCACGGGTCCCATTTCTGGGATCCTGGCTGCTGAAGATCTCCTCACAAAGGTTAGTACTGGCAGAGCATATTCTGGCACTCCCATGTCAGGCCACTGGGTGTAGTGATACTGAATAACCGTTCTCTCGTTCTGTCGCCCTTTGGGGTTTCCCTTCTGACCCTGGACATAAAACGTACCCGACCAGGAGATCAATATTCAGAGAGGGGAGGCATGAAACTATTTCAAACTCTGTCACCGTGTTCAAACCAACAAGTGTCAGCTGAGGCTAAAATGGAGAAGTGCCTCTGCGCCCCCAGCCCTGCCTCCCATTCGATGCAGAGAGTCCCAGGGGAGAACTGCACAGGAGAGTGGGGAAATAAGAGCCACGAGAATACAGAAACATTGCACAGCTCTCCACGGTAGGCGCAGGTAATGCAGGATGAACGCCTTCGCCAGATATCCAGTAACCCAGCCTTCCCGCCAGCCAGCTATTGAAAGTTGTACACATAGCAGGCAAGACCCCCGGGTTTTCTTGCACTTAACAAGCCATACAGGAAATGAACACAAATGGGGGAGCTCACTCACCTTTTTCATTTTTGTGTTCCTGACTGTGAAACGGCGGACGGTGTAGCAAGCATGTACCTTTGTGCTCTTCAATGTGACTATAATGTTGCCGTATTCCTCGCTATTCTCTGTCGGCCAGTACTGATCACATTTTCTCTGAATAAAGGGAGAATTAGATGGGTTGGGGTCATTTATTAAAAACATATTTAGAGTCAATTAGAAAGGGTAAAAAAAATCATGCCTAGTAATTGATATCTCTGCTATGGTATCTATACAGGATATAGCAATACGCTATTTGTGTATTTAAAGCTAATGGGTCAAATTCCGCCCATTCATGAATTGGAAGGCAGGATTTCATTCACTAAATTAGATAGAAAAGTGTAGCCATTAACAAGCTACATGGTCCCTTACTCTTCCTTTTTCCACGAGGTTTGTAATCATGATAATGATTCCAGTATTTTGTTCCCAAATCATTCTCCAGAAATCTTCAAATGTAGACTTTAAAGGTCCCTGGGTGGCAATATAGGCTTTTGCTTTGTTGTAACCCTTCAAAGAAAACCAAAATGCAAAGTAAGATGAAAGCAGCAGCATGTCAGACATATAAATAATTGACAGGTAACAAAGATAGGTGCCTTTCCTGTGTTGAATATTTGAGGAGATTGTAGCAGGCATCCAGGGAAGTCAGAAAACACAAACACTTCATAAGGAGCAATCGGACAGATTTCCTCCTTTATGAACGTATTTACAATGAGAGAGGAGAAAAAACATTGAAACAACTTACATCAACGTAATTAGCATTAATGTAGTCACTGTGCTTAGAATCTTTTCCTGGCGAAGGCCGTAGTTTCACCCTACTGTGATCATCTGTGAGAAGAAACAGCAGAGAAGCACTAAGGGAAAGTACATTAAAAATAATAAAGGTAAACCATCCCATTTCCTAGCTATTTATGGGGGATATTCACTGTGCCTACATGTAACCTGTGTAAACTTGCTTAACAGTGATGGGTCTGCTCTTGCGGATCTGATTGCAGGATCATAGCCTGAGGGGTGGTTTGGGGTTTTTTCAGTATGTGACAGCATCCCTTTAAGAAGTATGAAATGGGAGGAGTAGGTGTGCTTGGAGTAGGGGGACCTATTGAAGGACCACCTCCTTGCCTTAGTATCTGAGTGCCTGCAATCTTCGTCAGGTCTCTCCACTCCCCTTTCTGTTGTTGTTTTACATGTAATTCTGACAACACTGAGGCTGTGCTATTATCCTCATTTTACAGATGGGGAACTGAGGCACCGAGACACTGATATACCCAAGGTTACACAGGAATCAGGGAATTATACCGGTGTCTTCCAAGACCCAAGCTAGCACCCTAACCACTGGGCTATCCTCCCTCTCAGAGGATGTAAGTCAGAGGGTGTATTTTTATTCAATTAAAATCATGTTGGATTTGTTCCATTTGCATTTGGTGTTCTTGAGTGCAAAGATTTGCACTGTGACCTTTACAGGAGCAGGAATTCAGTACTGTTATACAATATGTCTTGACTGCCAATCTCCCATCAGTTCTACATGAGAGATGACAACAGAGAAAGTTATTCCACCTCCCAGCTCAGACCTGGAATAATTTGCAGTCCTGAAACAGACTTCAGCTTTGCAATTCTCTGAAGGACGATGAGAGAGACTTGCAATGTGCTAAGAAGGCCATTGTTTGTCCAAGTTGCTGTCTCTTGTGGAGCAGTTTGAAATGTGACAGACATACTGATCTCAGCTTTAGCATATTTGGGAAGATAAATGAATC
Source organism: Dermatemys mawii (assembly GCA_007922305.1). Lineage (NCBI taxonomy): Eukaryota > Metazoa > Chordata > Testudines > Dermatemydidae > Dermatemys > Dermatemys mawii. The sequence continues at coordinate 24,706,963 of ML677372.1, forward strand.
CCAAGGATCATCAATAAAACACTTTGATCCACCACACATCTCCCTTAAGTTGCTTTTCAGATTAGCATATACAGTTCTGGCAGTAATTTTATCTTAATTATTCAGTTGCATTGTCTTATGTGGGAGCACTACTTTTTTAAGTGAAACTTGCAAAATCTAACACCAAATTGTCAACGTTTTCTCAGTAAAAAGTGTGGGTGAAACCCTGGCCTCATTAAAGTCAATGGCAATACTCATATAGACTTCAACAAGACTAAAATTATAATTGTTAATTGCTGTCCCTCTCTGATTAAAATTAATTTTAAACAACCTGGGTTTTCCACTCGTGCACTGACCCTCTTAGAACAGAGGGCCTTATACAATTTATGTACTGTATTTCCTGTAAATGCTTACTCACATGCTAAAATGTTGATGTATCTGTTCTTGTGCTTGTTATCTGGGTGATTGGAATGTTCTGCTGTGATGTTCATGTCGGCTGTACAGCGCTGCACTTCCTAGTGACAAAATTATTCAGACGGAAAATACATAATAAAAAAACATGGTTTGTCTCATTTTACAACAGCTCTTTCCAAACATTTTTAAACATTAACATTTTAATTGTTTGATTTCTTTGCTGTAATCTTTCAGTGCAGTCCAGCAAGACACATTCTGGTTAAATCAGGGATGTTAATTGAGTCCTGGTCTCTGATTACAGAATCAGATCTCCAGAATGGGTAGAATTCACCCCTCCGCAAAGATCAATGACAGGCCTATGCACTAGAGCTGGTTGGATTAGGGATCTCTCTCCCCCACAGAAAATGCTGACAAATTTAGTTTTCAAAAAATATTTCAATTCAAAATGGCACCACTGGCAGAAATCATCGTTTACGTCCTTTTGTCCTCTATAAACTCATCTTTCTAGATGGTCTACATTTCCCAAGATGCACCAGTTTCTACTCTCTTGATGAAAATAAGGGGTGTGTCATAGGAGTCACTGGCCAGGGTATATCATAGAAGATGTAGTCCAAAATATAATTTCATTAGAAAAATTTTGAGCAGCCCTACTATGTACCTATTTAAGTTGGCTTCAAAATATGGCTTTAAAGGAATGTTGTTTTCCACAAGAATGACTTCAATACGATTTTTTAAAAATAGATCTGATGGTTATGAAAAGTTCATTAAATACAACTGACAGCAATGACTGAGGAGTAAAAAGAAATTTTTGACAGAAAAAGGTAATGTTATCCATGTTTAGGAACATATGTTTAGGCAATTCATCTAATTTATATAACAGAACAAGGGTAATAGGTACAAAGGGATTTATGTGCCTCAAGATACTAAGAGGTGCCTGCTGAAGTTTACGAAAATATCTAAGTAGTTTAGGTGCCTGACTCCTACTGACTTTCTGTTCTCAGCATAATTCTAGCATATGCAATTAAACCATACAATGTGGGTCTGTTAAAACAGCGGAGTGGGTGTCTTCTCCTCATGGCATTAGCATAGCAGAGATTTCCCTTCTGCCAGATTCATCTAAAGAGTTACAAGGTTTCAGAGACTGTCTTGCAAACTTTGCCCGATTGACATGTCCCTGTACTAATCTGAGGCGATATTTAAAACAATTAACTCATAGGCAACATCATGTTCAATACATACTTTCTTACACGTGCTTAATCACAACCTTGAAACGTTAATACGCTTTTACATCCAGAAAAAAGATCCTCATGACAAAGTTAAGAGCTCAGCACCTTAGCATTAACATTATGATTCTATTTCTTTCCACACTTTTTGAAAATATTTCAGTGGATGTTTGCTTAAATAGTTGTGGAAGAAACTATGTTTATAAAGATTTTTGTGAGACCAAAAAAATCCCTTTCCAAAACCCAATTCTCCCCAAGGTTACGGGGTGCCAAATTATTTTGTACTAGAGGCTTAAAGAACAACTGTATAGAACCTGCCTAATAAAGGAAGTCATTAGCAGTGCACAGCTGCTGCAAAGATCAGGAGCTAAGTGACAGAGAAATTATCAAGAGAAATGCTATACAAACAGCAGATGTAACAGAGTTCAGCATTATGCAGACATTTCACAAAGGGGTTGCATAGTAATTTTGATATTTTCCACAGCATTTCCATTTTAAAAGTGCAAAGTATACTAAAACCAAGTACATTTTGTGGCTTTCTATTCACCAGGAGCTCCCCAGTGAACAGTTGCCTTTCTCGCTCTTCCAGAGGGAAGAACATACTACAGTCTGGGGGATGAGCTCAGCAAAGACAAAGAAATCCGGCTGAATCCTCAACCGGTCTAAATGGACAGAATTTCATTTCTAGCCAGGAAAAATATTTTTTGTATTAACGTGTGCACTTTTTCTAATTCTGCCTTGCAGTGCCAGTATGCAGAAGAGGGGAGGAATACGCTCACTTCTGGTGCCCTGGTTATACAACAGGAAACATCAGTTCAGTCGAAACCACAACTGGAAAACTGATGATCATTTCTGCTGCATTTTAGAACTCATATCTCATCATTCCTATGTAGTTGTAGGGCACTCATCATTTAAAAAAAAATCTTATGTTCATTACAAATCTTTTAAAAATGGTTATTAGTGTCCAAACATTTACAGAAAACTCCTGCAGAATTTAATATAGAAGACTCCAATAGGGTTCTATAGAAAGAACTCTAAAGAGCTGTCAAATTTAACAGAGAATTATATCATTGCAAAGGAATTCTCCATGATGATTTAAATACTGCATAGTAAATGTATCACTTTCTATTAACTTCTATAGGATTTTTCCAGAAGGGAATGGTTTATAAGGTTAATCACTTTAATTAACCTTTTTTATGTTGCTGTTAAAAGTACTGGGGGAGTTGGAGTAATGCCACTATAGCCTCATCACTGGAGAGGGAAATTTCCAATCGTAATCTCCATATGGTAGAAGGGGTAACACTCACTGAATGGCAAATACAGCTCTGAGGATTGAGTGGTATAAAGTGATCAACCCTAAAAAGTGCCAGTGGCTAACTTGGCAGGCAAGTGTTGAGGGTAGGGCAGCTTTTTGCCCCGAGAGAAGGAAATGGATCTCAGATTTGGATGGATCAGGCTTGGAAGCTTTGGATGGCAGTTGATTGAGAAGCTAAACGCCAAATGAAAACTGCCACTGGGTCACCAAAGTGGGCCAGTGCCAGCAGGCTACTTAGTTCTACGTTCTTCATCTATTATGGATTCTTCGTGTTCAAGTCATTTAAAATGTGCTATCACACTGGGGATAGCTGATGCGCCCTCTTTCAGGCAACAGCAACACATTAGGGAGGACTTGGAGATTGCAGTGTGGAATGTAGGCTCATTTATGGGTAGGTCAGGAGAGGTGGCAATGAGTAAAAGGAAAATCATATCTTATGACTGCAGGAAATTAGACGGTGTGGATTCAAAAGTGAAATCTTGAAAGGTGGATTTAAAATGTTTTGGCCTGGAGGAAAAGGAAATGAATGGGATAGCCACCATTGTGAGCCCAGAGATTGCTGGAGGTGTCATGAGGGTAGAAAGAAGAGGAGACCAATTGACAGCACTATGCTAGAGTAGGGTCACATGTGACGTCAGCATATGCTATGCAATGACGTATGCCAGTGGAAGAGGAGAAGAGCGTCAGCAATAACTTGGCAGAGTATGTGGTTATAATTGACCGCATCATCTTGTTAGTGGTTGGGGGTGATATGAACTTGCTGCGTTGCTGAAGGAAGCCCCAGGAAAAGTGTGGTGAGTAAATCTGGCTTTGGTAAAAGAAATGCAGAAGGAGAGAAGTGGCGTGGGTGGTGTTTGTTCTACGGATTTTCAGCGGTGAATACATGGTTTGAAAATAGAAGAATCCCACACGGTGATATTCTACAGCAGAAAAAGTAAAACTCAAGTAGACAATATTTTGATAAGAAGAGAAACACATGAAAAAGATGAAACATATAAAGGTTATACTGAATGAACATGTGCCAGAACAAGGTAAGGTATTAGTAGCTAAAATCTGACAGCAATTTGAAATAACAGGAAAGAAGATGAAACTGAGGATGAAATTGCATTGGTGGTTTTATAAGAGGGAGAGCAGAAGAAAGGAAAGGTTAAGTAAAGGAAGGCTTTTATGCTTTGCCAACAACAGTGAAGTCAGAGGAGAAAGAATGGAGGAACTTGAAAGAATGCTTCATTAAGGCAGTGGAGGTAACATGAGGCAGAGATGAAGCACTTTTAGAAGACAAGCTGGTGGCGGAAGTCACATGTACAAGAGAAGTTAAAAAGAAGAAAGAATTATTCAAAGAGTTTGAGGTAGCAGGTCATGATCACGAGAATAAAAAATGCATACAAAAAAGATGCTAAGAAGGCAGCTGCCCAGGCAAGAATGGATGCTTCGGAGGAATTATGCAGAAAGCTGGAGGAAGATGGTAGCAGGAAATTTGTTTTGAGGTTGTTAAAAGAGAGAAACAATGAAATACAAGATTTAAAGAAATTTGTGTGTGAAGGATGGAAACTATGTGGTAACTAACCCTAAAGAGGTGGCTGATGTATGGAAAAATATCGTCAAAGGCTGTAAAATGAGAAGAGGGAGTTGCAAATGCAAGCACCACCAACAATTACGGAGAAACCTCAAAAAGTATCAATCTCAGTAGAAGAGGTAGAAGCAGCACCGAAGAAGATGAAGATAACTGTTGATATGATCAAGGTAGCTGGACATACTGGACCAAAATGGCTTCATAGATGACTATGGGTTTGCTGGGATCAAGCAAGGACACCAGATGACAGGAGAATGGGATTGATTGTGCCTCTTTGGAAGGTAAGGGTAATGCAAATGATCCAAACACTTATTGGGGCATCACCTCTTTAGTCAGCTTCTCAAAGTCCTTGAGAGAGTTTTGGAGGCAGAGGTGGAGGAAAATAAAGGAGAGGTGCAACATGGCTTTAGGAAGCAAAGGCGTAGTATAAACACAGTATTTGCAATGAGACAGAAATGTGAAAGAATCATAAATGGAGAATATTACTGCTATGTAGCTTTTATTGATCTTGAGAAAGCATACGAGTTGGTTCTGTAGGAGCTGGTGTTTGTAATATTGAGATGGGTGGATGGGAGGGAGACATTAAGAAGTGGAGATAAGAGAGGAGCTGTATCGAGGGCCAAGAGCAAAGCTGATAATAACACATGGAATTTCAGAGTTTTGAGGTGACGGTGGAACTGAGACAAGGCGGGTGCTCAGTCCACTTCTTTTCACCCTGGTTAGAGAGTTAATTAATAGGAGAAACAGGTCTGTGGGGAGACAGAAAACTAATATATACTGATGGTTTGGCCCTTTTGGCTGAAAGGAGAGAGAAACTGATAAATATATCAGAGTGGGCATCTGTAGCTGAAGATCATGGTCTGAAGGTAACACAGAAAGAAAACTGAAGTATGCAAGCAGAAAAGGTGGATGAAGAGCTGCTGATTGTAGGTTCAGGAGAGAAGCTGAATCAGAAAAGGAATTTGTGCACTTGGGAAGTACTCCTAGTGCCATCTGAGAAAGATCCGCAGAATTGAAAAGAAGAACCCAAATGGCAGGAGTACTTTGGGAATGGCAATTAAGTAACAAACAGAAAGGAAAAGCATATGTTGCATGTCTTTGTCCCTGCCTGCTCTATGGTTTGGAAATGGCAGATCTTTTAGAGATGGAAGAAAAGATGATACAGGTAAGTGTGGTGAATGTCAGGAAAGTGGTGGGTAGACTGAGTGCACATGGTAGAAACTCAAGAAAAGATGAACATGGGACTCACAGAAGTGACAAAGAGTCCTGTGGCACCTTAAAGACTAACTAAAGTTTTAGAGCATAAGCTTTCGTGGGCTAATACCCACTTCGTCAGATGCATGCACTGGGACTCACAGTGATGGATGGGCTGGAGAGCACGTGTTTGAGGTGGGCAATGGGGTCTGGAGCATTTTTTTAAAAATTCTCTTTGGTCTCTTTTTATTGAATTTAATTCAGGCTACTAGTGTAGTTTTATGTTTAACTTTTCAGAACACACTAGTGTTTGAAGATCCATGGATAATGCTATTGTTTTGTCCTTTTCAACTTATTGACAACTCAAGAACCCAAAGTACCTGGGTTCAATCAGCCTTCAGTTACTGTAAGAAATGTTAAACTCAGTGATATAATGGCTAATTTAACTTTTAATCATATGGTCCATGCAAATACTAAATGGCAATTAATATACCAAGGCTTAATGACTCAGTTTCATTGCCTTTCTGAAACAAGTTACAGATTAGTTTTATAAACTTCAAAGAATTTTCACAAAATTTAAGCATAAAATCAAATTGCTACATATCTGGTAACATGAACTAACGAGCAAAAAGTTTCACTGGAAACTGGCTGATTGTGAACCCAGTCTTTTGACTTGAATTTGACTTGACTTGAATTTTGACTTGAATTTTGACTTGACTTGAATTTTGACTTGACTTGAATTTTATCTGGTAACATGAACTAACGAGCAAAAAGTTTCACTGGAATGGCTGATTGTGAACCCAGTCTTTTGACTTGAATTTTGTGGGCATTACAAGTCTCCCATTATTTTGGGTCAGTTGCCTTCCTAACATCAGGAGATTCGTAGGCATATGAACAATGACCGGGAGGCTATATGAGAAGATTAAAGGAGCTTCATTTACAGACATATATAAAAAAAGATCAGTAGTTGTTTGAAAATTATTTTGGTATGTTGAGGATGAAAGCAACTATCCCATTCATCACTAAGATCATTTTTATCATGACCCCCAAATCATAGGACTCTTGTGTGCCAACTTTTTGTAATCCTTGCAGTGGAACCTGCCTTAGCATGGCAAAGGCTAAGAGGATGTTCTGATACTCACCCAGCAGCTTGCAAGGACCTAGCAATAGGTAGAGCATAGAATCTTCTAAGACTCTAGCACAGGTATATATCCTTCAATAACATTAAACAGAGGGGTCGTTGGGGATAGTCTATACAGAAGCAGGGCCAAAACAAAGTACACAAGCTAACATAGAAGCAATAAAAGGCAGTGAGACATCCAGTGAGATTCCCTTTTCCCTCCCACTGTTTTGTTACACTTGCTCGTTGCATCTTCTTTTTCATTAGTGCAGGAACTCTTAGGAGAAGGGAGCAGTCAACCCGCCTGTTTGTACCACACTGAACACAATGGGGCCCTCATCTGGATCAAGGTGTTCAGGTGCTACCGTAATCTACACAATTAGTAAGAGAAAGTCCAGGATTTCCTGCTGTGCTGTTTCCCTTGAATTTTTTTTGTGAATTTACAAAACCTGTTTCCTGGGGTTAAACATTCAAACCTGTTTCCTGGGGCTAAACATAGGTAATGAGATTACTGGATTTCAGGAAGAGTCTACGCTGGAATATGGATGCTCCTCCATTAGGTAGCATCACAGCCCATACATCTTTGGTTTTTCCAGTCTATCATAAGATCAATGCAATATGGAAATGCACAGACTGTGATATTAAAATGTGAATCTCTAACTATAGCAGCTTTTAGCCAGGTCTACACTTAAAACATTTGCTACTACAGAAATATCAACTAGGAATATGATTTTTCCTCTTTAATGACATTGTTATACTGGCAAAAGCCCCTAGCACTGATGCAAGTCTACCAACAAAAACTTGTCTTTGGCCAGTGGAGGCTGTATCTACGACAGAAAGGTGTGCTGATACAATTCTAGCATACTTATACTGGCAAACCTCTTCTAGTGTAGACTAGGCCTTTGGCCCAGATCCTCAAAGACAGTTAGGTGTCTAACTCCCATTGCGTCAGGAAAAGTTTGGAAACACAGTGATTTCTCAGTCTTCAACAGAGCTCTTCAGAGACAGAAACATTATGGATCACCTTATAATGAAGATTAAGTGACACCCAAACTGCAACAGCTGCAAGGACGAAGTTAGCAGCTCTGCGCCACATCTCAAAAGATATGGATTTATGCTGTTTTCTTATATTTCAGAGCTTTCAGAGATGTCACTAGAGCATAAAGATATTTTCAATTTATGTGATGAGGGAGGTAGACAGCCTGCCTTCAGTTCAGCTAGCCTGCTCAGACTCCAAATTGGCCGTGAATCACCACCCCTGTGTGTCCACAAGCAGCAGACAGGTCTGAGAAGTTTACATTTACCCAATCTAATCTTTCCAGCAGCAGCACTGACCCACCCACGAAAGAACTGGAGGTGGCAAATAAAATTATCTGATCTATGAAATCCAAATAGTGTATTATGCTATAAAAATTCATAGCTGGCTCTTTGGAGATTTCCTGATCTAATATTCCTTCCTTAGGGCCAAAGGACACAGCTATGCTAACAAAACTCACTGACTTCCTCTAGTAATAGGCCTGACTGAGGACAGAAAGAGTGGGTCCCTTTTGGGAGAAAGAGCTTCACTCTAGGAGGAGGCAGAGAGCTATCTATCACCTCCTATATACAGGAGCTCTTAGGGCCAAATCCAGCAACACCCCAGAGAGTCTAACTGTGCAGAGGTGGAGAAATTCTGTCTCAGGCTCTCCACCACCAGGGCTGGCCTGGCCTGCTGATTTACATACTTGCAGAAGCACCCCCAAAAATTCCTGGCAGCATACCACAGAGCTTTGCTGCCATGCACATGGGATATGGGACACCCAAATCCTACCCCAAAGACGCAGAGAAGATCCAATGGACCAGATGCAACCTAGGATGTCTATGCCATAGGAAGAAGGTGCTGGAGCTGTTTCTTAAGTAGCAATGCAAAAAGGGCTTTGGATCTCATTGGATTTCACAGGGCTTTTATTGTTATTTATATTCTTCAGAGTTAGAGCAAGACCAGAAATCCTAGTTTAGAAATTTCAAGAGAAGGTTCAGAAAGCACCATAGACAATCATCCATGGTGGGCATCCCTTTACAAAGCTGTTTTGGATCAGGTTTTGGATTTTAATTTCTAGTTATTTCAAAAATAATACATTTATTGTTCTCAGGTTAAACTTTAGCCATTCTGTATACATAAGAAAGACTGGTAACTAGACAATAAAGCATTGACTTGCAGTATGAGTCCCTGCTGGGAATATGGATGTACTTTGGATCTACCTTCCAGGGGAAGCTTGTGAGTTCAAGGTCCTTTTCTTCTTTCACATAAAATGCTCCCCAAGCATATTCACAAAATATTTCACTGTAATTACAGCTCATTTTCAGAGAGAGGCAATTTTGAGTATTTAGACACTTTGCTTCTAAAGGACTGCTCCACATATAATGAAGCTCCCAATACAAGTCAAGACAAGCTCCCAAAAACACAGGAGAGGATTTATACCAAAAAGATTAATCAAACATAACACGACTTGTGCCTTCTACAAAGGGCGGACCTCACTTGTTCCCAGCGTGCTCATTTCCCTCTTCAGTTTACTTCAAAGCCAGAAAAAGGAAAGCTTCCTATTGCAGAACTTTTAAAGCTCCCTTGGGTCCTTCTCTCACACTCAAATGTCCCTATTCACTAAGAGGGCTGTCTCTCTTGGGAAAACTTACTTTTTTTTCTGTGCTGGATACAACTCTTTCAGTGTCCAGGCTTCTGTTTTCTCTTTTTCCAATTTCATTTTACAGACAGGAGGTAAAATTTTCAAAAATGCCTAAGGGCTGGTCTACACTAGACGGAGGGTTCAATCTAAGAAGTTGGTGCATCTTAGGCTGACTTACCTGCCGTCCTCACAGTGGCAGCGGTTGGCAGTGGGCTCCCCTGTTGACTCTGCTTGCGCCTTTTGGCGAGCTGGAGTTCTGGAGTCGACGGGACTGCTTTTGGCGATCGATTTATCACGTCTTGATGAGATGCAATAAATCGATCGCCAATAGATCGATCACTTCACGCCGATTCGGCGGGTAATGAAGACATACCCTAAGTGACTTAAGAACATGAGTCCCATTTTCAGACATGACTTAGGCACTAAGGAGACTGAATCCCACTGACTGCCCATAAGACGCAGGCTTCTAAGACAGAAAGCCACTTTTGAAAATGGGACTTAAGTCACTTAGGTGCTTCTGAAAATATTACTCTGTGTTCTTATTGATCCACCCAGGCCTCATTATCCTCTCACACCAGTGTAAATTGCGAGCAATTCCACTGATGTCTAAGGAGAATCAGGTCCCCTCATGAGCCAACAAGAGCTCTTATGTAACAAAAGGAAACTGTGTTTCCTCACAACTGTATGAATCCATTATCTTTTCAAGATGATCATTCTACCTCTTTTTCAGGAGAAGAGATTCCATTTTAACTTGTTCTTAAGGAAACCTGGGCCAAATTCTGTTCTTTCTAACATCAGTATAAATTTGGAATAACTATACTCACTTTAAAGGAATTACTTCAGATACACACCCATGCAGAGAGCAGGATTTGGCCTAGGGAGTAAGTATTCCACAAAGAAAATCACTTCCCTTCATAGGAGATAGTGAACTCCCAAGAAGAGAACTAATTGTCTCTTTCTCCTGATGAGCTACCCTGGAATAGCAGTCACAGAGGGAAGTTCCAGTACAAAGGAAAGCAAAGGGCTATAATAGCAGTGTTTTCCTCTGCCGAAAACACAGGTGGAAGATGTCCAACGTTTGTTAACAGCAATGATTTTGAGACAGCTGAAGCAAAGCCTATAATAAGTCAGATCAAGTTTACAGATGTGGAGTTGATTATTTTGAATAATTAAATGGTGTCAAAACCAGCTGTGATGAATAGCACTGGGGGCTCAATTCATAAATAATTGAGAAGACTGAGGCGCATTTGATCATTCTGATCAAATTCTGCTCTCTGGAGGATAAATGTTTGTCCTGAATACCATCAACATTGTTAAATGCCTCAATCTTCCTGCTCAGTCATCCAGCCACCAGTCAATTGAACTAAATCACTTTAACACCTCACCCATTTGCCATTCTCATGAATACAAAATGTCTATGACTTATACAATAGTTTTTGGGTATCAGACAATGCAGCCGCTCGCACAGACGGCAACAAAACAGAGGCAGTAAATGTTTTAAATGATCCCATAAAAGACAATTCCTGCATATAGTTTTGTCTTTATTGCATTCAGCGACAAGGCCTTAGATATTAGACCACTAATTTTGCTCCATTGTTGTGTTTGTAAATACAGCTGCCTTTATGATCCATCCATAACATTTTAAAATAGGCATATATTGATGAATATCACCCAATGTCGTCTCTTTGTGCCCTCAGCGGAGGCAATGCCACAGCTGCACACCATTTACCAGATTTCTCAGCTGAAAATACCTCTTAAGTGCCAACATTTCCAACCTCAATTGTGAAATGATTGAAAGGAACTCCTGTTAATGCTAGCTACAGAATAACTGTTCTCACTCATTAGTGCCTGGGACTGCAACCCTTACTCACACTGACTAGGGCTTACTCCTGTGAGTTGTTCCATGGGCATCACTGACGCTACCCACGTTATTCAGTGTGTGTAACAATTGCAGATTCAATCCCTTATTGATCGTTAAGCTCCAAAACCCGTTTGTTACTAGGCACAGAATACATAAGTGTCATGCACCTGGACTTGGAGAGATAAAGGGCTGTATCCTAATCTCAATTTCACTTTGATGGAGGTGTTCCAGATTTACACTGGTATAACTCCAATCAGAATCTGGCCTAGATATTTTAAAATATAGCATAATACAAATATGGTGGGCCAACTTGGAAGCCCTTATTCAGTTTTCACACTGACCAAAGGCCCCATGACTTCAGTGAGAGTTTTTGTGTGTAAGGAGTGAGTATAAAACTGAATAAGGACTTTGGCATCTGGTCCAACATACACAGGTAAGCGCTGCAATTTCCTACCCATCTTTAACATTGCTTACTAAGGGGCAGATTCTACTACCCTCGCTCACACTGAGTCGTATGTTACTCCTCCTGGGCTACTCAAGAAATATGATATTACTTAGTGTGAGTGATGATAGCAAACCCTGGCCATTGTGGCTGGAATAAACTACACTTGTCCCTTACTGTGAGTACACAGACTGTTTAGTTATGCTAGGAGAAGGCTATTTTATTAAAGGTTAATGAAACTTACCTCAAAGTCTTCTGAGAAGCCATGTTGGTTATTAGAATAGAGCTCACCGATATGTTTAACGAACTGTTTGACGGGAATAGCTTCCATATCATCTGTAGAAAGAGAAAGATATTCGGAGTTGCTATGTCATGTTTTTTCTGTAAATACGCTTGATATGTTTTATATCTGAGACTGTGAGATCCATAACTCCATCTTCAACCGCATGCCATAGAATATTTTACCTGTGTCTTATTGGAGTTCTCTAGTGGCATGGTTTATACCGTATACACTTACAAGAAATCCTAGCATATTGGTTACCGATATCTGGGTGCGACTATTCACACAACATACTTAATCCTAGATATTACAAATATGAGTAGTGGTTTTGGCCTTGTAATGCATTTCTGCAAAGCCATCCTTTAGCACAAAGTTACAGTAACCTTTTGTCGATTATACTTTTGGGAGTATTTTAGTTGGGGGTATTTTAAAAATGAAAGTAGCTGTGAGTTCTCCAATAAGGTGACAATGAAAACCTGGAGCATTTTTGTGGCAACGCATTCTTTAAAAGTCACAGAATAGCCACACAAAAAACAAAGGATACTTTAAAAAACTGGGCCTTATAGCACTGCTGACAGCTCCTGACTCAGCAGCGATACAGGTGTATTTCCCGGAGCGGAGGGATTTCTCCTTTTTTAATTTACACTACAGTAGTATCCCAATGAATCTGTAATGAAATACTATACGAGCAACAGTGACATTCACTTGTAGCAAAAGAACAGCTTAGGTAGTGTCATTTGAGTTTTCTCTTCACTCCAAACACCGTTCCTAACAGGACACATTCACTTCACTGGACTGCTAACCACAGAGCAATTTCTATTCAGTACGGCAATAAATCATGAACACTTTGAATGATGAAGAAACCAAACGTTTTGAGTGATGCAATAAAAGCCTAAGGACATTTCCAGTGTTTTGAAAGAAGTATCTTGGAAATCAAGACATCATGAAAAACCAGGACAGTCCTGGTAAAACTGGAAAGTAGAGGTACCCTGCACCGCCGTGAGGAATAACTGGTGCACAGCAAACTGGGTGTAAATCTGCAACCCACTGAAGCTACATCTACATCCCAGCATTCACTGCGGTGCAAATGTGCCACTCTAGTGCTTCTGGCGGACATACTTTGATCTAACAGGAAAGAGCTGTCCCATTGGCTCAATGACTCTGCGAGAGGCGGTAGTTATGTTGGCAGGAGAAGCTCTCCCACCGACATAGTGTTACCTACACTGGCGCTTAGTTCGGTGTAACTTACATCACTCAGCGGTGTGGATTATTCACATCCCTGAGCGATGTAAATTATACTGAAGTAACCTGTAGTACAGATAAGACCTAAGTATCTGTGTGGAGTCTGCTACCTTGAACTAAAAGCTCTCTAATGTGCATTGACCTAATCCTATTTCAGAATGGAGTAAGACTTTGTCTACACTACAGATTACTTTGGTATAATCTACGTCGTGTAGGGGTGTAAGTGATCCACACCACTGAGTGATGTAAATTACACTTACCTAAATGCTGGTGTAGACAGCTTCTTCTGCTGACATAGCTACCACCACTCATGAAGGCAGAAGTTACTAAGACCTGGGCTACATAAGGGTGGTGGTGGGGGGTCAAACTAAGAGACCCAACTTCAGCTACGCTAATAGCATAGCTGAAGTTGGGTCTCTTAGTTCGACTTACCTGGGCGTCCTCACGGTGGTGAGTCGACCACAGCGGCTCCTCTGTCAACTCCGTTTACTCCCCTTGCAGAGCTGGAGTCCCGGAGTCGACGGGGAGCCCATTCGGGGATCGATTTATCACGTCTAGATGAGACGTGATAAATTGATCCCCGATACATCGAACACTACCCGCCGATCCAGCCGGTGGTATAAACGTACCCTAAGCTAATGGGAGAGCTTCCCCCTGTCTCCACCACAAGCACAAGCTACACCAGGTATCGGCAACCTTTCAGAAGTGGTGTGCCGAGTCTTCATTTATTCACTCTATGTTAAGGTTTTGCGTGCCAGTAATACATTTTACCATTTTTAGAAGGTCTCTTTCTATAAGTCTTTAATATAGAACTAAACTATTGTTGTATGTAAAATAAATAAGATTTTTAAAATGTTTAAGAAGCTGCACTTAATAAATTAAAATGCAGAGCCCCCCAGACCGGTGACCAAGACCCAGGCAGTGCGAGTGCCACTGAAAATCAGCTCATGTGCCACCTTTGGCACCCGTGCCATAGGTTGCCACACCCATGCGGCAGTGCTGTAGTGTAGACATAGCCTCGATCAAAGCACACTCTGGACCTTTGTGTGTGTGGTAGCAGGGTCCACATGGACAAACAGCGTGTGACATGTTAGTGCACTACAGATTTACACCTCAGCTGCTCTGTTCATCTAGACAAGCCCTCTTATTTCTGGGGTGTCAATGTTGCTGCATTGACCACTTCAACTGGTAAAATCCCTGTGCTTTCTGAGCATAATTAGTTAATGCTTGTAACATGGCATTTTGAAAATGTAATGCACTGCAACACAAGTTGATTATTTTCAGCAAGTGCAATAACATATTGCCTGACGGTTACTATTGTCCGATTGCTACATTCAAGGCACTATTTAGACACTTATGTATTTTATTTCATATCCTTCTTAAGATTACATGTGGCTTACGTTTAGTTCAAGTACTTGTGATGTATTTTTCCTCCCATATGGTTTTGTGCTACAGCTGCAGTATTTTCTGCATTCTCCTGCTTTTCAAAAGTATCCATGTTATGATTGGAAAAAAATTTAGATATTGCTACAGACATTGCTACAAAATTTAAAGACAAACAGACATGTAACATTTACTGCATCCAGAGTGAAAGATCTTTGGCAAACGAATAAACCACTAAGCTATCACATGTGCTTTTTTTAGCAAAGGGTATGAATATACAGTATGTGTAAATGAGGTTCTACTTTGGCAAGAATTTTATAGATCCGACCCTGAAAATCTGTTTTTTTCTCTGGTTGATGGTGGTTACTAATGACAATGTCATTAGTCCTCTACTTTCATTTTCTGAACTAGGGCTCTAGGGGAGCCTTTTACATCTACTGACATTTTCAAACTGGAATCAGCCTGAGAGGAAGATATTTTCTTTCTTCTATTTTATTTACAGGGACAATTGTTTAAACTATATTTATAATCTGATTACCTCATCATGGCAATTTTGAACATTGAGAATATTTGATAAGAGTACAATCATTTTAGCAAGTGAGTTTAGAATATCGCTTGCAACTTACAATATTTAAATACCAACAATGGTATATTATAATATTAGAATATAATAGTATTTCATTAAGATACATTTATGTTTCTACAGCCAAGACATTCATGAATTCATGGATCACAGAGATGGTAGTGTCAACAGTATGTAAAAGAATCTTCCCTCTCCCACAAAGTAAAGTACATCCCAAGCTTCCTGGAAAATAATCGTTGCTGTATTAAGAATTTCACATAATATAAAAATCACAGGAAAATGCTATGATTAATTATTATTATTATTAATTCCTATTTGTCCTGCAGTAGCATCTAGAGACTGAGCTGAGATCAGGGACCCATTGCATTAGATCAGGGTGTCAAATTCAATTTTACAGAGAGCAATACTCCATTTTTAATCATGGCCAGGCCCCGGCATACATTTAGGACGACAAACTCCTTTTAATCTTCTAAATTCCCACTGATTTCAATGAGCGTTTGGTACAAAAGATCAAGGACAGAATATGGTCTTTATGTATTAACTAAACATTTAGCTATCATTATTGCTCAGTGACAAAGTATCTTCACCTTTATAACCACAGCTAACTCTGCTTTCTTTTTCTTCCTTCCCCATGCAGCTTTCTCTGCCTCTTTCTCTCTTCCCTCTCTTTATCTCTCTCCTCCTCTCTTCCCTCTGTACATTCTCTACTATAGCAACTCCCAAGTTCCTCCATGGGCTTCACTCCCACCCAGTTTCCCATCCCATTTGATAGAAACGATTAGCAATGAAATAGTTAATAATGCTGATGTGACACAGATGAACATCACAATGAGAATACAAAGAGAGGGGGAGTTGACACTTCCAGAGCTACGTTTCCGCCTGTCTGCAGACTCAAGAAAACAGCACTGTAACAGTTGCACGTTAGCATCTGAAAGCCTAACTTCTCTGCCATGAAGGTTAGAAACTTAATAAAATAAAATAGAAGGTTCGATTCTATAGAATCTGAATATGCCATGGGCGGGAGGGTTTGTAATTGAGTGGGCTGGATCTGGCCCCGGACAGGTGTTTAACACTTTGGTGCTAGACACTGGTCAGATGCATAGTAAGAGACTGAGACTTAAAGGCCAGAAGGGACCGTCATGATCGTCTAGTCTGAGTTCCTGCACATCACAGGTCAAGAACCCCCATCTAGCACCAAAACAGACCCATACCCTTTGACTGAGTTACTGAAGTCCTCACATCTTGATTTAAAGTCATCAAGTTACAAGTTACAAAGTCATCAAGTTACAAAATCCACCATTTACTCTAGCTCAAAACCAGCAAGTGACCCGTGTCCCATGCTGCCGAGGAAGGTAAAAAACCCCCGGGGTTTCTGCCAACCAGTCCTGGGGAAAAATTCCTTCGCGATCCCAAATAAGATGATCAGTTAGACCTTGATCATGTGGATGTGACCCACCACTCAGACACATGGGAAAGAATTCTCTACAGTAACTCAGAGTCATTCCTGGCAATTAGATTTATTTTCTAATGGCCATATGCCATTGGGAATCCCGGTCATACTTTCCCATCCATGAACGTATTGAGCTCCATCTTGAAACAAACTATGGTTTTTGCCCCCACTATTCCCTTTGGAAGTCTGTTCCAGAACTTCACTGTTTGGATGGTTGGAAACCTTCATCTACTTTCAAACCTAAACTTGCTGATGGACAGTTAGAGCCATTTATTCTTGTGCCAGCATCAGCCCTTAACTTAAATAACTCTTCTCCCTCCCTGTTGTTTAGCCCTCTGATATATTTATAGAGAGCAATCATATCTCTCCTTCACCTTTGTTTTGTTAGGCTAAACAAGCCAAGCTCCTTAAGTCTTCTCTCGTAAGGCAGGTTCTCCATTCTTCTGATCACCCTAGTAGCCTTTCTCTGCACCAGTTTGAATCCCTGCCTTGAAGAATTTATAATCAAAATAGCCAAGACAAACTGAACCCAGAATCCTTCTTCCCAGTCCAAAAATACACCTTCATTCTCCCTGACATACACAAGAAAGCAGCAATACTAAAGATATTTAAACTGATATACAGTAGTTTGACAAGGCCTTCAGATACATGATCTAAATCTGATGCTGTGTGCTAGAAGGTATCCTTTTGATTTCTGGCTCTCTTCTTAAGTGGAGCTGGCACAAATTAATGTCATTTGGGGCCATATTTTGATATGGGCCATATTTGTAGTGCCCCCCAAACTTCCTAGTCAGGAGCATGAATTAACCTAGTTGGGCGGGTGTGTTTTGGCCACACATAGCTTGGGAGATCTGTGCTAAAAAAAACATACTGTACTAATATGGCACACTGTTGTCTGAAGGCATTTGCTCTGAAGATGACTGTCTAATCTGAAGAATCTTTTCTTAAGTCTTTTCTAACAAACATACTAACGTAACTGCATACATGGAAAATACTTTTTCTTGCAGGTATCTTCAGTCATAAGGCTATGGTTACGCTTCTCTTCCATCTTAAGACAAATGAGCCGCAGAGACCATAACTCTTCTAGTCAATGGAAGAGATTAATGGAATCCCATAATAGCTAATTAGGAGCCCTAATGCTCAATGCATATTCCCTTTTGCACTGTTTACTTTTTCCCAGCCTAAAACCACACTGACATTTGTTAATGTCAATATACTGTATACTCTCTACCAGACCTACAGCTTATTCAAAGGGAGAAATGCATCTTCATAACTAATTGCAAGGGCAAAGATGACAGTTCTTTATGGCACAGAGTCAGCCCTCTGTTACACCAGAACTAGCCTGGTTTTACACCACTATAAAACAAGAGCACAAGCTCTCACCATGTTAATTTTCACTGGGAAACTCCTTGCTTTCCATGGTCGTGTACAAATTAGGTACACATGGGTAAAGATCTCTGGGTTAGAAGGATTTACAATCTGAGACTGCTCCAGTAGTCTGATGGATGTGCCACATGTTACTGTGAGGGAGATATTCATATTGTAGGTGAATTGGATCAGTCCCTCCCTGGCCAGCATGAGCTGGGATCGCTGCAGGATTGACTCCTGCTGCTCTATAGTGACCATGTGTTCAACTCTGAAGTGACGTTGAGAGGCTCTGTATGCATGGAGATTATGATGCAGAATGAATGTGAGAAAGGCATAATGCAACTCACTTCTCCCCACAAAAGGGGTCGGCATTACTAACAGTTTGGGTATAAATGATATTCACCCGCATTTAAAAAAAAAACTCCATTCATTTTTCACCTAAGAAAGGGCAAGAGACAATCAATATAGCACATGCAGTACATTCCTTCATGAATCAATATGCCCAGTGTATTTTAAAATGATAATGTAGGTACAGGTTCATATTTAAAAGGCTGTATAATTAGCAATGTGATTAGGAAGGAATCTTTCATCTCTGTCCTGCCTAATAAACTTGCTCTGCTACTTACTCTAAAGTAATCAGGTCAATTAAAAAAAAGGGATATGTCTCGGAGGCGGCACCTCCACAGAACAAGATCTCTGATTCATTTGCAACCGGAGAGCTTAAAGAATGGTTTAATGGTATTGGATTGAAATAGACATTTTGGATCATGAGTGAACCCAGACAGTCAAAATCAAAGTGCTTCCTAACACTCCTCATTTCTAGCTTAGATTCTCGTTGGTGTTCTCGTGCTTCTCTTGGTCTCAACCAGAAGTTCATCACCCTGATCAGGAACTGTTCATGAGAGGGAGCACCCCAGCCTCACCCGGTTTTCAAGTGCTTCCTTTTTTCAGTTATAATCTTGAATTCACCTTCTAAGTCAGCTGTGCTTCCCGTCTCTTTGGTGTTGTTTTTAAAAGCCAGATATACCCTTTATTGTAGTTCACCAAACTGTATTTATTTTGTTTGTTACTGAGAGATTCAATTTTGCTCTCTAGTCTTCCAAACGTGACACGTGCTATGAATGTCACAGAATCCGCAAACTTCTGGAAATATTTGCTTCACTGATACATGTCCTTTTGATCACCTTGTGGCATCTCCCAATGGAGGTAACTGTTTGTTCTCACACCTTAGAAACGCCCCTTATCTCTTGACGATGCTGGCTTTATAGCATCTACTCTAAAAATGTGTCCTCATAGTTCTCATCTTACATAAAAGAGTTTTACTGAGACACTGGAAAGAGGCATCTCCACTATCAGTCTTGAAGTGGGAATTGGATTTAACAGCTAGCTTCACAACGGGGGAAAAAGTCACCTCTCGAGAGGACGCTCCTGGCAGCCTTGAGAGAGATTTCTACACTATAAAAGCCTCTTTCTGATCACATTGTAGGGCATGTGACCCAAGTTGGTGGGATGTCACATGATGTCCCTCTTTTACCTCTTCCTTCTCTCATTTGCTTTCCTTTCCACGTTCTACTGCCTTCTTCAAGTCCCTCTCATTCTCCTTCCTCCTCAGTTCTCATTTCATAGGGATTGATAGGTGTTAATTGCACATCGCTAAGCTACACTCCAGTATGGTGAGGCGCTCTCTCAGTTTGACTTTCTATTGTGTTTTCCTGAAATACTGAAAAATACCTCAGGACAACCTGAAACTTTAAATGTTTCCCACCGGTTGCTGCTTTCTCTTACTCCGCAAGGTTTCTCTGTGTAGACTTTCTCCAACCAGCAACTTCTGTATGCTAGTATATTGTTGTGTATTTGTGAAAAAACAAGTTCAAAAACCTTTATAGAATAAATCACCGCCTCTCCCCAAATCACTGCTGTTATTTAACCTACCCTATGTTACTTGATCACATAGTTGGTTCCGATGTTATCTCCTCTGAGAGGGCCCTATATACATTATTTTTGTTTCTTCTTTTTTGTTTTGGAGGGGTCACACTGCTAATACTGCGTGTGATTCCAGCAATAGTTTCACTAAGTCCCGGGTTTAAATGCTCTTGGGACTTCACAATGTTTAATTTCAAAGAGAAATGTGCGGAAGAACTCCTTATAGTGCAAGATATATCTAGTCTTGCATCTAACATACGTGTAGTATCTTGTATCACTGTGTATGTTAGAAAACTGAGTCCCTAACAGTCATTTGTAGAAAAGGGGGTAAACTACATTTACACACTATATTACATATCCAGTACATGACACAGAGCAATAATGAAAATTTGCTTTTATATATATTCACACCACAGCTGAATTAGCTATGTAGCTTGCTGTTGAGATAACTTCACAGTTAACTACTGCACTGTCTGAATTGCATCTAACACAGGAAATGTTGCTGGTAGAAAAGAACTGTATATAGCTGCTGATATAATATAAATATACACCTTGCTTCAAATCCTGGCCCCACTGACTTCCATAAAGTCAAGATTTCACCTCTTAGACAGACAAGAACTTATATAAAAAGGTCTATGTCTACAAAGATATCTTGTACCATTTTAACAATACGAGTATAAGAATGGAAGAATTTGCATCTAAGGCTGTGAAAAAAGATATTAGAAACAGTACTGGTCCTGTGACTGATAACTGTATTGTAAAGCATACACACAGGGGAGCTGACATTTCATGCACAATCTTAGCGCTAGCACTGCCTGAGTTTTGAGTATTTGTGCACTCTGACCCTGAATATTCTCTAACCCTTTAGTTTTATGTTTAAGTCTAGTTGCCATGTATCTATGTGTGTGTGCAGTACATTTAGTTCAGTGAGAGAATGACTTGACTTGTTAAAGTATTTAAAATAAGGATGCAATAGAAATGTTAGCTTATCCCTCGGAATTCTGCATTTGTCTGATGGGTCATATTTTCTTGCAATACAAAAAGAGCCGGAAAGATTAGGCAACTTGTTTAGGGTAAAATAAAGTCAGAAGTGGCTTTAATATTTCTAAACTGTCAGTGGACATTTTCTAGACAGATCATATCAGCATAAATAATAAAGTAGGGCAACACAGCTGGTGTCATCCCCAGAGTTTGAACTAGATGCTGAAACCCTTTAAATGTTGGTACCCTGCTGAAGTCAGTGACCTTAGAATTATTAAGATAAATTATAATTGTTGAGAGCCTCATATCAGGGGGCATAATTCCTTTTGAACTTTTATGTTATTCAAATTGCAAGCATTAGCTAATTATTATTGGTTTTTAAACGATGTCTTTCAAAATGAAAAAGGCAAAAAAAGATTTAAAATTAAAATATTCACACTCAGGGTCTTGATGTTTCAGCATATTGGAAATATTGCACAAAATACCTTTCAGTGAAACTATTATTATTTAGATTTTATAATCAAATCAAATGAACACTAGGGCAGATTTCTGATACAGCAGTAATGCATAATAAATGCATAAAAAGAAAAGCAGAATATGTAAAATAAGATATGCGGTACTGCAGTTACATTAATCTCACTTATTTAAAGATTTAATCTAATATAGCACTATTAACCATATGCCAATCACAAACATGAAGGACAATGTTCATTACAAAAATTATACATGTCATAATGAAATCTGAATTTTAAAACTGCATGTAAAATCTTAGATTAGGTCATCATTAATTATAAATGAAACAGCAGTCCAACTGATCTTCTCCTTTTGAAGCAGAAAGGAGCAACCAAATCCGTTGTACTAACTTCAGCTCAAAACAGAATGAAATCATGCAAGCTTTCTATTAGCACACACATTAAACATTATTTTATTAACTTTATGAGCATGGGACAGACTTCATTATCATTTATTACGTGCATTATTGTAGCATCTAGGACTACGACCCCATTGTGCTAGGCACTGTACAAACACTGAAAATTGGACTACTCATGCATTTAAAATTAAGCATGCATATGCATAAGTGTATTAGGGACTTAATATTTGAAAGCAAGTACTGGATTTTTCTTTCCAGCCTACAGTCATTGTTGGATTTGTTTAAGCATTTCAGTTTATTACTAGCTGTGTTTTATATGTATTATTCTTATTTGAACATAATATAAATGTTATACATGCTCTTCAAGGACTTGATAGTGCCTTTCTTGCATAACCAGAATTCCCATTGACTTCTGTGGGAGTTTGGATGTTAAGGGAATGCAGGATTATGCCACAAGTTGATTATCCTTTTTAGACACATCACAGAAAGGTAAAGCAGTTTTCTTTTATTGTGGCTACAGCATGTATAAGGAGGAAGTAATATTAAAACTTTAAGGGCCAGATTATTATCCCCTTATTCATATTGAGCGGCACTTTACTTCAAGAGTGATCCTATTGATTTCAGTTGGACTCTTTGTTTAGCAAGGTGTTACTCAACATGAGTCATGGTGTCAGAACGCGCTACCAAAGTATTTTTAAATGCAGAACTTTGTTCATTACTAGACTACATTTGCATTTTCATTTCTACCTCGACACAACTCAGAGACAGGCACACTGCTGAAGCTGGTGATAGATGCAGCCTGTGGTCTGGCAGAATATGCCTTGATGTTCAAAGGAAAAGGCTCACCCGCCAGAGATGATAGCAGGTGGAAACGCAGTGTGTGTTGCACTTGGAAGTTCTGTAACAAGATGGCATAACTTTTGGATGAGTCAGAAATGGCCAGAGGGAAAGCAGAGTCACTTGGACCTACTATAATAATAGCATAGAGCTCAGGATATGTCCTGGTGCTGAGTTCCTTCTCTCTAAGTGTGAAGTGTGGCCTTGGGAAGAAGACTGTCAAGGTAACGGATTATTTTAGGTGAAAGTCCAAGACCGCTTCAGGGTTGAATTTGGAGTGTGGTCTCAGTACAACCGTGTCCCATTGAAAGACTGCAAAAGGAGGTCCAGCCATAAGAGCATTTAAGGAGACACAGAGAGTTTGCTGCCTCTGTGAGCCAGGTGATGGCCACAAGAAAGAGCATTTAATGGCAAGATGGGTACATGGAGCATTCTGATAGTAATTCAAAGGAAAACTCTTAAGAATTTCAGGAAGAATGCATTGATGTCCCATGAGGGAACTGGATCTATAACTATAAATTAAGTATGAAGGAGGCCTATAAGGAATTTAGATACTGTTGAGTGTGAGAAGATCAAATGCAACTGATATCAGAGCGTGATACATCAGTACTGCCACCAAGTTGACTTTGGAGAGGAGTGAATGACAGTCCCTCCTGTTCCTAGAGCATCTTTGGAATTGGTGCCTCCACTGGGTCCAGATTGTTTTGGACTTCCCATATGGAAAATAATTTCCATTGTGAGGACAAAATTTTCCTGGTGTTCGGCTTCCTGTTTGGTATGACAATGTTTTGGACATGAAAGGAGCAGTCTCTCTCAGTGCTGCTCAATCAGCCAACATCCAAACCATCATGTACAACAAGTACAGGCCTGGGTGCAAGATCTAACCTTGGTTCTGAGATATTGTGTCTGGGAAAGCCTTTAAGTCTCAAGGACAGCTGTAGCATGTCTGATAGCCAAAAACATCTCAGCCGATAGGAGGCTATCAGGATGACTGTACTCTAAGCCCTCATGATCTTGGACACAATTCTGGGGATCAAAAAAACTGGTGGGAAGGCATACAAGAGTCCTTGAGACCACCAGAGAAGAAAAGCATATGGCAACTCACACCTCCTTTGGAACAAAAGTTCATGCATTTGGTATTGTCCTTTATGATGAAAAAGTCTATCATGGAGTTCTCATCGATGGAATAGGAAGTCTATGATATGCTCCTTCAGTGACCACCGGTGGCTGGTCACCGTGTGCCTGCTTAAGAACTCTGCTAGGTTACTGCTGACCCTCAGGGAGATGCAGAGCCAGTGGGGTTATTCCATGTTGATATTACCACTTCTAGAACTGGATGGCCTCCTGGGAAGGAGGTGATGAGAAGGTGCCTCTCAGTTTGTTAATATAATGCATCACTGTTTTGTTGTCTATTAGGATTTGCACCATGGAGTTCTGCAGAACAGACAGGAACCCTATATGCAGGCTAGGCTGAAGGCTCTTAGCAGTACCAGGATGACCTGAAATCATATCCTTGTGTTTGCAGGTGGAACGAGGCAAGGTGTCTTTTAAACATAGAGCAAACTTGACTGGATCTGATGTGGCTCACAATCATATCATCAAATTTGCTGGTATACCATGGCAGCAAGATGCGTTGTGAAGTAGGAGGCAGGCTGGCATCTTCTGCCATACCTTGGTCTGGTAGTCAGGATGCTTTGCATTGGGAGGATAGAATCCACAGCCTTGACTGGGACTAGGGCCAGGACAGTTTGTGATAAGGTGGCTTTAGGATCTTTAAATGTGGGCAGAGCACTGTCTATCTGCCAGGGCCCAGAGCTCTTTAGCAAGAATAAATCCTTAATTGTGGCCAGTACCTGGTGTTTGGTGTCATAATGTTCTGTGGACTGTTACAGTGGTAGCCACAGCCCTTGCCACTGTGTCAGAGTCTCAACTATGGTGCTTTCTTGGCCACCTTCTGAATTTCCTTTATTATGTCTCTGATTCTATGCTCAGCACAATCTCTGGTGCCAAATTTTGCTGGATGACACTGGCTTGTCCATGGCAGGATCTTAAACCTTGTCTTCTCATAGGCTGATGACACCTTCAAGAGGTTGTTCCAGAAGGTGTAATTTAAGCCTCACATCTTGTGACTTACGCAGCAGAAAATGATAGGCTCTCTGAGCATCTGCTAGGGATGTGCCATTCCCCGGAACAGAAGAGGCACCTGCCAAGTCCATCTTTTAAGGGGATCAGTCCATCAGAGGATAGGCAGAGTGTGAAGCCACCATGTTAGGAAGCCTTGGTACAGAGAGACTTTGTATGGGGCGAGAGTTCTAGCCATCAGTCAAAATGGGTTGACAAGGTCACAGCCATCGTAGATGAAGGTCATCAAAGGAGTTCTGAAGAAATTCAGGAGGTTTAGCTGAAGCTAACAATGAGCAGGTTGGACACTCACCAGATTCCATCTCACTGTCTCGGGTCGGGAGATTACCGCTTTGCCTTCACACAGGGAGAAACGAGGGGGCACACGGCACAAGCAGAGCCTGACAGTCCCTGCTACTCAAGAAGTCTCTAGTCTCATGTACCTGAGGCACACATGCCCCTCCTGTGGGGTTTCCCACCGATACACACTTGAAGAAGAAGCATGTTTACAACAGAACCATATCTACTGATGACTTAAAAATAGATTATATTATTCATGAACTCAATCATCCATTGAAAATACTCTGATGCAAACAAAAGGGCAAAGAATTAAACCGAAAACATCTGCTTAGCAAATATCAAGAGAGTCTGAGGCCCGAGACCACTGATGTTACCACTAATGGATTTCTTAAACCCTACCACATCAATTCAACATGGGATACAAAGTGACTTACATCACAACCGAGACATTCCTACTTAGTCCAGAAACTCTGAAGAACGTCTGGCTTAATAGATTTAGATTAACTAACAGCCTCAATAAACCAGTCATTATGGTAATTTGGATTATGGTAAAGTTGGTCAAGTTCGTTATAGTCTCTTAAGTTTGGCCGTAGAGCCAAGCATGCTTTTTACTAATTCTTCAGGGGTTTCTGTACTGATCTTAGAAACTAATGGCTTGATCCTAGGTCCTACTGAGGCCAATGACAAAATTCCCATTTCCAGGATAGAAATTCTTAAACTCCTGGGGCCTCATCAGGAGATCACTGAAATCAACAGAAGCCCCAGAAGAACAGCTCACTACACAGAGGGAGAAAAAGCTATGAAATACTTGATCAAGGTGGAAAAGGATGTGGTAGAAATGGAAGAAGTGCCTACCATGTAGCTCCACTGCCTGCTATCACTTGCATGTTACACCAATAACAGGAAAAGAAATGGAAACAGGAAACATTTACCGTGAGGTCTTGCCACGACCAGATATTTGTAACAAAGAGATCCATGGAAAGATGACATGATCCAAAATTCACTGATTGAGGAAATGATGACAGAGAAGTTGGAAAAAAATTAGCAGGGTGGCAGGTGTGTTTAAGAAACCTGCCATTCAATTATAGGTACATTACACCCTGGGGGCATGATCCTAAATCAGACTCATGCTGAGCTTAGATTCATACATCACTTGTGGTAGCCAGAGGGTGACTCAGTTAATGATCTCTCCTTTGTCCTATGTTTCTCTAGATCAAGCAGTACATATAATTATGAATTATGATAAGGGATTTAGGTTTCAGGGCAAAATTTGCATAGATAAGGGGGTTAGGTGGTTTCATGCTCAATAATTAAGTACATTTCGGCAGAGGGAAGTGAGGCAGAAAATAGGTAAAATCACTCCTGTTAGATGATTTTTCTGCTTGTGAATCCGCAAAGATCTATTTTTATGGTAGAAGCTACTGATGGTATATTAGAGGTTGCCAGTGATTTTAGAGTTCTGAGAGCAGAGGAAACAGTCGGTCTTGGCAAAGCCGTTCCACATTTTCAGACACATTGAGCTAAACTGCTTTCAACTGAGCTCTGTATGTGCAATTGAGAGTGGAATTTGGTCCACCAAATCCAAGGAAATATATACATAGCTCCATGAGATAGTGTTAAATATCTTTAAAAGGTATTGCCTTGGGTATCAGAAGCTAATAAGGTTACTTTGAAGAACTCACTTTTGTGAAAATGCCACTTATATTTTACCTCCAAGATCAATATGGCAAGTAAGATTTTCTCACGCTCTCTGGCAGTTTCCAGCAGAAAAAGTTCAAAAGCAGCACCGTTTCATCAGAATTACGGGTGAATGAAAGGAGGATTTTGCTGTTTAACCTTTGGAAAGCATTTCAGCGGGACGACTATGTGGGAGCTGTAATTGATATCAGAAGAGAAATGGCCCCTGTTAGCAGATAGACTGGGGGAGGCGGGAGCAAGTCTTTCCATGGGGAAGTCTTTAGATGAGGTCTGGACCATCCAAATGGACTAAGTAGCCAATTTCATGCTAAATCTCTGACCTCTAATCCCAGCTCAGTCACTGACTTGCTATGTCACTTGCTATGTCACTGACTTGCTATGTCACTTGCTATGTCACTGACTTGCTATGATTAGACAGATCACTTGTGGCCAGATTTTCAATTATTTAGGCACCTATCTGCATCTTCGTATGCCTACGTATCTCTTAAGATCTGGCCCATAAATACTATATGCCTCAGTTTACCCATCTGTAAAATACGCTTGCTGCCCTCATCTTCACTGAGGTGTTATGAGGATTAATTAATTCAGGTGCATAGAGTGCTTTAAGATTCTCAGGTGGAAGCGCAAGTTATTAATATTATTATACCTAGTAGATCTGTGGGTTGAACATATTCACTGAGATCTCCTCCCCATATCAGCAGAGATACTACTCTTCACCAAAGTTGCAAGCTCTCTTTATGTGACTGACGAAGAAAAGCATCGGCAGATCGGGACAGACATCGGGAGGAAAATCCACCACAAATCAAGTGTTCTGGTATCTCCCCTTGGGGCCTCTACTGAGCAAAGCCAGTGAAAGAGGAGATAGGTAATAAACACTGCAGAACAGAACTAGCAGAACAGAACTAGCCAGCAGAACAGAACTAGCCAGCAGAAGTGAACTAGCCAGCAGAAGGAGAAGTGAACTAGCCAGCAGAACACTGCAGAACAGAACTAGCCAGCAGAAGTGAACAGTCCCAGGGCTTTTCCTAGCAGAGAACAAGTATTGAAAGAGAGGAATGTGTCTCTTTCTCTTCAACTGGGGCTTTAGAATCTGTACTGTCCCTGGGCCAGTATGCATATGTCTCTGTGTTTGGAGCTTGTCAGGACTCTGGTTCTTTAGCCAGGGAATCCCTAAAGAACATGGGAGAATTTTCACAAGGTCTTGTCTTCAAATATTTCCTCTACCACAGTTATTAAATATTAGACCAAGAAAATGTTAGAGAAAATTCCACTATCTCAGGTACTTAGAATTGGAAAAGGTATAGAGAAGGGCAGCAAAAATGATTAGGAACACAGAACAGCTTCCATATGAAGAGAGATTAAAAAGACGGGGACTGTTCAGTTTAGAAAAGAGAAAACTAAGGGAGGATACGCCAGAGGTCTATAAAATCATGAATGGGATAGAGAAAGTGAATAAGGAAATGTTATTTACTCCTTCACGTAACACAAAAACCAGGGGTTATCCAATGAAATTAATAGACAGCAAGTTGAAAACAAACATAAGGAAGTAGTTCTTAACACTAGGTACCCATCAACCCATGAAACTCATTGCCAGAGGATGTTGTGGAGGCCAAAACTATAATGGGGATTAAAAAAGAATTAGATAAATTACCGGTGGATAGGTCTATCAATGGCCATTAGCCAAGAGAGTCAGGGATACAACACCATGCTCTGGATGTCCCTAAACCTCTGACTGCCAGAAGCTGGGACTGGCTGACTGGGAATAGATCACTCGACAAATTGCCCTGTTTTGGTCATTCCCCCTGAAGCATCTGGCACTGGCCATGGTCAGAAGCCAGGATACTGAGCTAGATGAACTATTCATCTGATCCAGCATGACTGTTCTGATGTACTCATATATCCCCCATTACCTCAGCCCCACAGTCTTTAATATATTTATCCACGCAGTATGCCTGTGAGGTAGGACAATCATAAAATCATAGAAGATTAGGATTGGATGAGACCTGAGGAGGCCATCTAGTCCAACCCCCTACTCAAAGCAGGACCAATCCCCAACTAAATCATCCCAGCCAGAGATTTGTCAAGCCTGACCTTAAAAACCTCTAAGGAAGGAGATGCCACCACCTCGTTAGAGAACCCATTCCAATGCTTCACCACCCTTCTAGTGAAAAAGTTTTTATCCAACCTAGACCTCCCCCGCTGCAACTTTAGACCATTACTCCTTGTTCTGTCATCTGGTACCACTGAGAACAGTCTAGATCCATCCTCTTTGGAACCCCCTTTCAGGGAGTTGAAAGCAGCTATCAAATCTCCCCTCATTCTTCTCTTCCGTAGACTAAACAATCTCAGTTCTCTCAGCCTCTCCTCATAAGTCATGTGCTCCAGGTCCCTAATCATTTTTGTTGCCCTCCTCTGGACTCTTTCCAATTTTTCCACATCCTTCTTGTACTGTGGGGCCCAAAACTGGACACAGTGCTACAGATGAGTCCTCACCAATGTCAAATAGAGGAGAACGATCACTTCCCTAGATCTGCTGGCAATGCCCCTACTTATACAGCCCAAAATACCATTAGCCTTCTTGGCAACAAGGGCACACTGTTGACTTATATCCAGCTTCTCATCCACTGTAACCCCTAGGTCCTTTTCTGCAGAACTGCTGCCTAGCCATTCGATCCCTAGTCTGTAGCAGTGTATGGGATTCTTCCGTCCTAAGTGTAGGACTCTGCACTTGTCCTTGTTGAACCTCATCAGATTTCTTTTGGCCCAATCCTCTAATTTGTCCAGGTCCCTCTGTATCCTGTCCCTACCCTCCAGAGTATCTACCATTCCTCCCGGTTTAGTGTCATCTGCAAACTTGCTGAGGATGCAGTCCACACCATCCTCCAGATCATTGATAAAGATATTGAACAAGACCAGCCCCAGGACTGACCCTTAGGGCACTCCACTTGATACCGGCTGCCAACTAGACATGGAGCCATTCATCATCAACCACTGAGCTCGATAATCCAGCCAGCTTTTTATCCACCTTATGGTCCATTCATACAACCCATATTTCTTTAACTTGCTGGCAAGTTCATAGGCGTGCACAGCACATTTCATTAGGATGTGCACTCAGGGAGCCCTACGCTAGCCTTGCCCCTGCCCCAACCACTCCCTCCCACTTCCCACCTCCCTCAAAACCCCCAACCTCCTGGCTCCTTGTCTGCTGACTGCCCCCTCCTGAGACCCTCCCACCCTAACTGCTGCCCTAGGACCTACCGCCTACCTGTCCCTGACTGCCCTGACCCTAATCCACACCCCTGCCCCCAGACAGGCCCCCGGAACTCCAACCCCCCCCTGCACCCTGCCTGTCTGACCTCTATCCATACCCCCACCCCAACAGATCCCCGGGACTCCCACGCCCCATCCAACTCCCCTGCTCTTGCTGATCACCCCCTCCAGAGACCTCTCGCCTCTAACCACCACCCCGGAAACCCACCCCCATCCAACACACCCTGCTTCTTATCCCCTGACTGCCCCAATCCCTATCCACCTCACTGCCTCCCGGCAGACTTCCGAGACTCCCACGCTCTATCAACCCCTCCCATTCCCCATCCCCTGATCACGCCCCCTCAGAACCTCTGCCCCATCTATCCCCCCCCGCTCCCCGTCCCCTGACTGCCCCTGGGACTCCCTGCCCCTTATCCACCCTTCCACCCCACATGCTCCGGTCCCAGCCCCCTTACCATGCCGCTTACTCCCGCCTCTCCCCTCTCCTGGAGCCTCAGTGCCCTGAGTCCAGCAGCAGCCCTGGACAGCACTGCAGCGACATGGCTCCAGCAGGGCCTGAGCTCCTCTCGCTCGGCCTGCGGGAACTTGCAGCCCCGTCCCCTTTCCACGTGGCTCTGAGTGGCAGAAACTGAGGGCCCGCCAGAGCCATGCTGCTGCAATGCTGTCCAGGGCTGCTCCTTGATGCGGGGCACTGAGGCTCTGGGCGATGGAGAAAGGCGGAGGGGGGGCTGGGGGGAGCCTCCCTGGCCAGCAGCGCAGGTGCGCCGGGCAGGACGAGCTTGCCCACCCCTGCACTAGGGTGTGCCTGGGCACACGCGGCACATCCCGTGCGCACGCCGATGGGCAAGTTATTATCCCCATTAGAGAGGCTGCTGATACCTCCCCCTTCCCCCTTTCCAGTGAGTGCATTTCTCCAGTGTCTCCCATCCCAATGTGCTAAAGGCATCTTTGAAAGTTTTAGTTAAGATTAATGTAATAACTGCAGCTGGAATCCTCGCACTGCCAAACCACGACAGAAAACGAGAAGGAAACAAAGGAAAGATACATCATCACGTCCCAACCAATGGACAATCCTTTGTGAAACTACTGTCACTATAACATGTTGCATATTTTAGTTCTGTAAATGAGACTGAATAACACCAAATAAGGTAGCAACTGCGAAGTCCATTCCAACATCATGAAACTTTAAAGTTTCCTTGTCGTTGTCACTGAAGGGGTAAAGGATTCTGTGCCAACGATGATACCTGGAAATACCCCATGAAAATGATCCAGAGCCAATATTTGCTCTCAACCCCACTTCAGTGTAACTAGGAGAAGAATTTGGCCGTTGGTATCTTGAATATTACAACTACAACCACTTGCTATGAATGATACTTTTGGTGCTTTACTTATATGCAATTCCCTGCTCCCTTCCCAAATAACAGTGAAGGCCAAATCCGCACCTGGTGTAAATGAGAGCAATCCTATCACCCTGAGCTGAAGCCAGTGGAGTTGCTTACGTCAGATTCCATAACTGGCCCAGAATCTGTATTCAGTTCTAGAATGGATGCCCTGCATCACTTTTGTTTTTGACATTTTAAAAAGTTATTCTATTACTTCTTCTGAAACCATTTGGGGGAACTGTCTGATGCATGCACAATATTTTCATGGTGAGAGTCAAACTGCAAAGTAAGTTAATTTTCATGAAACAGCATGGACATTGCAAATCTCTGTAAAGACTTGAAAGACAAACTGTAATCATGTCACAAACACAACTCAATTGCACCCACATAATTAAGCTAGAACCTGGCCATAAAAAATGTGACTTCATTCAATAATTAATTGGAGGCTAGGCCTGCCTTACCTGGGATAGGTATAATGGGAATACTCTCATTAGGGACCACTCGAGGTGAGCTGCTGTCCTCCACGTAGAAATGAGCCGTCTGAAAACACTTTCTGTTAAAGGAACAGAAAAAGTTAAGTGCTATGAAAAATAGCATATAAAAATGCAGTGAAGTACTTTTGCACATGTTCTGCTTTTCCATTTCTAGTTACATACTGTCAGATGCCACAGCTTTAAATGCTCGTCAGTGAAAACACATGTAAGCTGTATGTAATTATATTTCTGATTTCAGTATGACTTTAATTCACTGATACCTAATGCAACCCCCCCACCATCATTTAGGAGCATACTACTGCTAAGCATCAGTTCACATTAAATTAAGCGCCAAAAGTTTCCTATTTGAAATATTCTAGATTTCAGATACACAATTCAGAAAGAAACACACACAGTGCTACGGATCATACATAGTCCTATGGATCAGTTCTCAAATCAAAACTAAAACAAAATGTTTCCAGGGAATATGCACGTACTGTAAAACTTTATGCTGTGGAACAGTGGGCATATCTAACACAGAATATGTAACAGCTGCGTGCTGCCCTGCTGCGGTTATGAAAGTTAGTTTCAACCGTAACAAACTTTATTTCTATAAGCCCTAAACCTGTACAATCCTCTTGAGAACCTCCAGCTAACACAGAATCACAGATGCTGCTATAGAAAATCCAATAGATGCTTAGCTTGGGCCTCAGAAAAGGCCCAAGACGACAAGTCAAATGCTGAAACCATGCTAGAAACCCTGCGAGGAGGACTTAAGTACACCTGGCTGTTTTTACCTGTATTTAATGCAAAGCAGAGAGCACAAGCTGGTCATCATAGAGAAGGCACTGAGCAGATGGGAATCAAGAGATGCAAGAAGCTTCTGCATGGTGATGTTAACTGAGGCAGGGTTTTCCAGCATCCGCGTCACTGCTCATTGCTGACTTAATGAGCTGCTTGAGGCTGGAACTGAATATTTAATGAGCCTTGCTCAGTGTGAGCAGCTATTGTGATGAGAGAAGGGGGGCTGCTCTCCTCTGTCGGGGGCTCTTAACAATAGACTTGCCCTCCCATAAAGATCCCTCTTACTGCAGCGCTGAACAAACTGCTCCTCAACACCTGTATGGAGTTGGAACACAGCCCTGATTAACTGCCTCTTTATGGGAGCTGTTGTTTCTCCTGCTGAAAGAGATTTGCATGTAATGGCTTGTAACTTTCTGCCTTGTCATATGCTTTTCTCTAATTCTGGACATTGTGTTCTGCATGGAAAGCCCACTCTCTATAGCCTGTTCTGCTGACATTGTCAAACTAATTTATGCTTCCATTGTTCCATCACAGACGCAAACCAGAGTGCTAAGAAGTCACTGAAAAAAATCCAACAATGCTTTAAGCAGAACAGGTCTGGAAAAGAATCTAAGATCCCTATAGGTTCATGTTTGCACAGCAGCACAATACTAGATACGGCACTTTGTAAATAGTAAAAGTACATGACAAGTAACATCACATATGCTATTGAATAGGCAACCAGAAAAGATCACATTTCACAGCATGGCGTGGTTTTCTTGAAGTGGGTCTCTTTTTTCAGGGAGAGTGTCTTGTTCTTTATTAGAGTTATTTATATGGTAAGCATACTTTGCTAGGGAACACTGCAGGGTGAAATCATACACGAGACTCCAAGATGCATGACATATTGCGTGACATTTAAAGGAATTAGTTTATTTCCCTCCTCTCCTCCTCAACTTTGCTGGGGGTTTTTTTTTTAAGCAAAAAGGGAATTCCTTTATTTTTTGGCAGCCTTTTCTTTGGACAATGTGCACCCTGGGGGCACAGAGCAGAATAAATCAGTCACACACAAGGGGAGAAAGTATGAATATGAAACAGGCAAAACATTCACGGTTTTGATGCATTCAGGACTTCTTTCCCTTGAGTAAATTCTACAGAAAATCCATGGAGAGGTCCCCTGGTAATTGAGGCCTTAAGAACACATACAATTTTCCACATAGCAGTTTAATAAAGATAGACTTTTTTATTTATTAATCCCAGGGGCTTTTTGTGGGGGCGGCAGCTGGACTTACAATACATATGAAATGGTATTTTTTAATTCATTTATTTAGTCTCTTCTCTCATATGCAAAAAGCACACAAAAAACCCGTTGCATTCTGTTTTTTATATCACCATAAGAGAATCATTTAATAAAAATATGAAATTGCTTAATTCTGTATCTTAATTACATTGTGTGAGGTGTGTAATGCACATATATAATAATATACTAAATATGTAGTACCATCTCATTACAGTGTAATATATACAGGTATTAGTAATAATATATTAATCATATAGTAGAGTTTGCTGCTGTAATTTATGCGATTGACAAATCTCCATTTCTCTTTCTTGGATGGCTATTTATAGCTGTCATTGAAAACATCATTATGACATAATCAGGTAATGATCCAGGTGCTTTATGCCTAACTACAAATATATCACACTACAATGCAGCGTATGTGTGGGTGTAACTGTAGGCATGGTATTACACATACATAATATAGCATTTGCTTATTGCAGCACTTCCTAATAGCAAACACTGAAACTAAAGTTAGCAGTAGGCTTCCCTTTTAGTCCCTTTTTCACATGCTCGTAACTTTCTAAAAAAACTCCTGTTCTGATTTATCTTTTCAGATTTGGGGTTTGTCTACACTTGAAACACTACAGCTGTACAACGGCAACGCTTCAGTGTACACACTACCTATGTTAAAGAGAGGCATTCTCCCGCTGATGTAGGTACTCCGCTTCCCTGAGAGGCGGTGGCTAGGCGACGGAAGAATTCTTCTGCAACCTTGCGCTGTTTACGCCAGGGGTTAACTGCGTGGCTCAGGAGAGTGGATTTTTCACATCCCTCAGCAATATAGCTGGGTCAGTCTAATGTTTTTTAATGTAGACCAGGTCTTAGTCTCAGCTAATTTTGTGAGAAGGGAGAGGGGAAGTTTGATGAAAGTCCATTCACCCATTTCAGGCTGGTAAAGGTGATACAAATACACCCTTTCCTCGGCAAGGAGGCTTTTAGTGACACAGTAACTCTAAAGCTGAAACTTTGCAGATGGCTAGAACTCAGTGAGGCTATTCTCCAGATGGATCCGTCAAAACGTCCCATGCAAAATGAATGAATAATGTGTAAAGAATGAGTTTGACAAACTCACAATATGAACTCTCCATCACGATCAGGTGATTAGGCCAGCTCCTTGGCTTCTCTTCAGTCTCCTTTGTGGGGTGCCAGCCTGGGCCTTATAGCTACCTTAGTGCAGTCAGTTACCCCGCCCCACCCCAGTATAGGGGGCATTCTGTGCTCACCTGTGGGTGGGATGGGGCAGGACACGCTATGTTCCAACGATTGTGGCTGGAGAAGCAGCTATTTGCACAACATTTCCTCTAATTTTTCCCACCCACGTGTGGAAAGAATTTGGTTATGTGGCCCAATATGGAGGTGATCAGTAGCGAGGGTGGGGCTGAGTTGGAGGGGACTTAGGGCTGGGGCAGAGGGTTGCCGTGAGGGAGGTGAGGGTTCTGGCTCGGGGTGCGGGCTGTGTGCTGGGGCCAGCGATGAGGAGTTTGGGGTGCAAGCTGCCTGGGGCTGCAGCGGAGAGAGAGGACTCCTGCCAGCCTGCTCTCCCCACAGCAGCAGCGGGGCTAGGGGAGAGCGTCTCTCCCCATCACAGCAGCTCTGGGGCTGGGAGGGAGAGACGCTGCTCCTCACCGTGCCGCAGCCGGGGGAGTTGCCACAGCCCCGCATGCCCCAAGCTCCTTCCTCACCACCCTGCCCACCTCACCCCCTGCCCCCGGACGCCTGCACAGCCCTTGGTGGTCTCCTGTGTGGCCGCATGGGCGAGCCCCTTAGGGGGAATGAGGCATTTGGGGACCATTATCTATTGCTGGAAGTTAGAGCAGCCTCTACAGTAAGAGAGAGTCCCTGCCCCAAACAGTTCAACGCCATGTACTGAGCAGAGGGGTCAAAGGACTTGCCCTTGCTCACACCACAGCTCAGAGCTAGATGCAGAACCCAGAGCTCCTGAATGCCCGTCCAAAGTCCTAGCCACAGCCTAGTCCATTCGCAGGGTCGGGACTGATAACTGTCAGCTGAATGTTACACTCCTTGTAGATTTGCTAGGGAAACCGAAAGAGTGACTGAGGCACAAGGTTTACGCCAGACACTTTTCCTGACAGCAAGCAGCAGCGTTTTGTGAATTAGCATCTGAGATTTGGCACTGGCATAAATTATTGCTCCAAGCTTACTGCAATGCTAGTTCCGAATGACAGAAGTGATTCTACAGCAGTGATTTAAAGTAAAGCAAGTCATCTTAATTTTAATTCCACCAAACTCTGGGCAGCCCTCATGCTTGCTGCAAAGGACCCAGGACTCTGTTGCCTTTGAAACAAAATCAGCGTGCAGTGAAGCAGACTCCTCCCCCGAACCCCATATGCTTTTCTGGGCTGCTTTTCCCCGGGACACAATAACCAGAGATCAGTCACACAATTGCCACTTATGGGACAAAAATGCAGAAAGTCATACTCGTCGAGACTAACATCTCCACAGAAAGGGAATGGAGGGAGTGTTTGCCACTCTAAGGTTACATTTTTGGAAAGATTTCCCCCCCAGTATCCTTAGGGGCCGGTTTTGTTCAACGTCTCTATTAATGATCTGGACGATGGGATAGATTCACCCTGAGCAAGTTTGCGGATGACACTAAGTTATAGGGAGAGGGTCCAGAGTGACATAGAGAAACTGGAGGATTGGGTCCCGGTGGCACTTACCGTGGCTCCCAGGAAGCAGCCGCCAGGTCCCTGCAGCCCCTAGATGCATGGGCAGCCAGGGAGGCTCTGTGCACTGCCCTTGCTTCTGTGGGTGCCGCCCACCCCAGCTCCCATTGATCGCAGTTCCCAGCCAATGGAAGCTACGGAGCTGGCATTCAGGGCAGGCAGCAGTGTGCGGAGCCTCCCTGGCCGCCCATTTGCCTAGGGGCCACAAATACCGGATGGCTGCTTCTGGGAGCTGAGCGGAGGAAGGGAGCCTGCCTTACCCCCGGGCTCCCCTGCGCCACTGACCGGACTTTTAATGGCCCAGTCGGCAGTGCCAGCATCCCAGTCGAAAAACAGATGCCTGGCAACCCACGATAGTGAAAGAGCGAGTTCCCTGCCTCTGTACATGCAGTTTCAGATTCAGTAAAATTATTTCACCCTCTCAGTGTGCAAGTTTTGCATGTTGTCCAGTAACAGTCCAGATTAGTTTCTGATGGAACTAACAACAGAGCACGTAAGAGGTCAAGTGTCCCAGTACTGCACTGCTCTGCCCTCTAAACCAGGTTCACCTCTCCTTGTCTCAGAAAAGATCCCCATACTGGGAAAGAGCAGAAATGCTGCAAATCCGGACTAAGTCACTGGCAGACCAGAGTTGGGGAGCCTGTAGTCTGCAAAGCTGTAGCCAGGGTCATCAGCAGGGCCGGCTCCAGGCACCAGCGCAGCAAGCTCGTACCTGGGGCGGCAAGTCGCAAGAGGTGGCCTGACGTTTGCTCTTAGGGCGGCAGTCAGGCGGGGTTCAGCAGGTCCGCGGGTACCTTGGATTTGGCGGCATTTTGGCGGCGGATAAACCGAAGCTGCTGGACCCAAAGGCTGCCTCACTGCCACACTTGCAGCGGAAAAACCCTAAAGCCAGCCCTGGTCATTAGTTACTGACTTTTATGAGCAGTAAAATTGACTCCAGCATTAAAAAAGAAACCCACCAGAGAGACACAGAAAACACAGAAGAAAAACCAACGTTCTGAATATTAACAAGTGACTAGTGAGGAGCTATAATATTACACTCATCCTTTCACTGTGTGCTAAGGAGTACGTATCTGCACTCCCTTCCTTCATACAGGGCATGATAGAGCTAAAATTGTCATTTTCAGAGAGTATTTGGCATCCAGTGTCTTCCAGGCTTAAAAAAAACAATAAAAAAAAATACTCCCCGCAGCTCAACAGCAGAATGCTAGAAGAAGCTGGAAGTACATGCACTCCTCAGAAACCTCCTCCAAACAGAAACAGAAAGATATCAAAATACTAGAGAGCTAATACAGAGAATGCTGCCTTCACATGCAAACTGTGGAAAGAAGTAAAGCTGGCAAAGTATAAAACCAAGGGCAAACGTACTGATGGAACAAGAGGAAAATTTCCCACTACTTCTATATAAGGCTTGTTCTGCTGGGTCTCTCTCATGAAGATGATTTTCCTTCTCCCCAAAAACTAATTTCTGCCTGTTATTTTTTTCCTGTTGTATGGCAGTATTGGTCCCACAATACTAGAGGGACAAGTTAGACAAGGTATTATCTTTTATTGCCCTAACTTCTGTTGGTGAGAGAGACAAGCTGCGGGGCTTACACAGAGCTCTTCTTCAGGTCTGGGAAATCACCTTTGTTTTACAGCTCTGTGCAAACCCGAAAGCTTGTCTCTCTCACCAACAGAAATTGGTCCAATAAAAGATCTCACCTCCCCAACTGTGTCTTTCTTGTGCAGTGTTGATCAGAAGAAGCCAACACAGTACCTGAACAGAACGTGCCAAGGCGCTGGAATCTTTGTCTAAATACAACGGCATAAAATAGACTCTCTTTTTCACAGCACTTCCTATGGGTATTTTCTGACAGTAGCAAGTTTTACACACCCAATTAGTCCCATTGAAGTGAATGGGACGCCGTGGCTGAGTACATGTTCATGAAGGTGGTCTGTCTGGCCCTATGTTTGTAAAATAGATGTTCTGCTAGATGGAGCAGGCATTGCTAGGGCTCCTTGTATAATTATTTTACTAATGACTAACTCTCTCTCTCTCTCTCTCTCTCTCAGCATGCTGAAAAAATTACACCATCTGCGCAACAAACACTTGAGAGAATACATAACTCTTGATCATTTAGACCAGTTCCTCTGCTTTTCCCGAGCCCTCTGGCCATTCAGAATCACACAAGTCCTGCTAATCACCTTTCCACAGATGGAAAGAAAAGCTACACTTTTCACAATTAAGAGGAACGCAATTTGTGGGAAAGATAACCCCCATTAAAAGACATTCGGCAATAAGAATGAAATAACCTAAAAATATTACAGCGCCCATTTGCTGATACGAAAATTTCTTCAGTCTATATTAAGAAATTTATCTTGTTTTCCTAGTAATTAAAAAAAAACATTTTGGGGATTCAATTAGCATCTATGCCTTTACTGTCACTCTTCTATTCAAAAGCAATCACAAAGTTGCTAAACTGGTTTAACATTTGGGGTTTTTATACAGACATTGCAAGTATTTAAAGAAGCACCAGATCACGTTCTCAGTGGAGAAGAAGCTTATCATGTCATTTCCAGAGATCAAAAGAAACAAGCCATTTGATGCCTATCTAATAGGCAAGCAAGGTCATTTTTTCTTCCCCAAACAGGCGCATGTGTATTCAAAACATACATATCTGGGCGTGAACAAGGAATTGGCCATGAAAAATGCACCACTGTTGTGCACAGTGATGAAGTGAAAGATTTATAGATGTGCAGCATTCACTTCTTGTGTAACATAGGTCTCTCATCCAGCACAGGGCAAACGAAGTAATTCATATTAACAGTAGAAGTGTATTATATTGACGTGATACATCACACGGTAGAGTTATTTTTACTGTGGATCCTTTCTAAAAAGAACAGTAGCTAAGCATAGAAGTTACTTTTATTTAAATATAAAGACACTTAACACCCTGCTAGCAACACAGCAGAGGACGGCACAGCATCTTATCACACCCCTTCTCCGTATCATATATGTTCAAAGCTACAGAAGCTGTGAGTGGGGACAGCCTTCTACAGTTTATATAAGCTTATCAGAGCCCTGCTGTTCTCTGCCCCAAGCACTGCTGCACATGTCTTTGCTGCACAAGGTAAATGTCAGTGGTAGCTAGTGGGTAGAAGGGAAGGAATAAAACAACATGATAAGAGGAAGGGGGTGAGAATTAAAGATACAGTCCCCTTCAAAGAATGCATCAAAGGTCGAAACTTTCCTTTTTTGGCCAGGAAGCATAGCTGAATTAGTATGTAACCCCTGCCTGCTTGGTGTGGCAATCTTAGCCTTGGCTAAGAGAAATGTGTTTTCTGCTCCAACAGTAGAGGCTTGTGTGTTAAGCTCAAGAGATCCCAGGTCTGATGTCTGCTGCTGCTGCTGACCCACCAAGGAGCATTGGCATTATAAGTGGTGGTCTGTACTATGTCTCTTAGTCAAGGCTGTAACAGGCTCATCAATCTCTAGCTGGCTTAGACACCACTAGAGGGGGACAGAGTGCCACACCGACCAGGCATGGGTTACAAGTATTTACAGTCTGTTGTAGAGATGTCCGTGTTAAAAACAAAGGCGTCATTTGCAAACCATGTTCGCCTGATGGCAACAGATTGTACAGAATAACCTTAGACTGCGAACTCCTTTGGCCAAGGGTTGTCCCCCTTTGTGTAGTGTACCGTGTTGAACAGTCGGTATGCAATAAACGTTTATAAAAAAGGTATTTAATTGGTTAAACAGCTTTAGAAAGCACGACACATGCACAAAAGACTTGATTTCACAAACCCTCCCCCACGCCTAACATCATCAGATGCACAACCAAAAAGTGTCCAGGTGGCCAGTGAAGTAATGCATTTACAAAGCTCTTCAACTGCAAATGGCAAGTGGATAAATCTTAGTTTAACCCAGCCTAAGCATTTTCCATGCTTCCTTCTCCCATCTTTCTAGTGTCCCCTGAGAACAGCTCAGGCAACTGTGAAATCTTATTTGTGATGACACTAACCCTTGTAACACTTGGTAACTAATTATTATCTTTGTGACCTCTGACAGAGCTAGAAGAGTCAGAATTTCCCCCAGTTTTAATCAGTAGCTTGCAACATCTATGTTGATTACACTCATCACTTTCACATGTGACTGAGGAGGTTTCTCTGCCATATTTCCTCAGAAAGAGAGTATGCTGTCAGGCATACTCAGAAGATTTAGAGGAGAAAGCAGGGTCTAAAAATCTATGGACACATTTTAACATAGTCTTTAAAAATGGGGTATAGGTAAAGTACTAAAAAGTGTATCTGCATATACATTTTTCTCTATGAGCCACAAATGTATTTAGTGCAATGGGTATGTCGATATTGCAAAGCTTGCAAACTGCCTAGCTACCGTATCTGCTACACTGTATATCACAGGTTAAAATGGTGAGAGATTCAGTTATCCAAGCAAATGATAGCTTAAGTAGTTCCTTAAAATGCTCAGTTCCAACACTCTGACTACAGCAGGGTATCAGAAAGTAGCTTAAAACTTTTCTAAATGGCAGCTAAATTTTCCTCCAAGTGAAGAGCTGTACAGTAATTGCAAGAACTCCTGTGATCAATGA
Organism: Dermatemys mawii; assembly: GCA_007922305.1. Taxonomy (NCBI): domain Eukaryota; kingdom Metazoa; phylum Chordata; order Testudines; family Dermatemydidae; genus Dermatemys; species Dermatemys mawii. The sequence continues at coordinate 24,748,313 of ML677372.1, forward strand.
AGCCTTTCTCTAATGGGACAGGCTGTCAGGACCAACAATAGAAGCTCAAGATTGCACTGGGGCTCTGTGAACACCCCAAAATGTCTGTTTGCAAGAGTTGGGTCTTATTTTGCCACACCAGCAACAGAATGGGCTTGTGTGAGTTGTATACAGGAGCTAGTTTTATAAAACTATCCATTGAGACATACTTTATAATAAGAAGAAACCTAAATCTAAATGTAAAGTATGTGTGGCTGTATTTTTGTCCAGGTCCACAAACTGGGTGCATTCTTTTCATGTTTTAATTCACAAACTCTAATTCACTGGAGCCAGAAGCTTTCTTAAAACCTGCAATTTAGAAAAGACTTGTTAACAGTGAGAAGCAGCAATTTCTTTTCTGCTTGGAACCTGCACCTGAAAACTGTAAATGCTTCCAAAATACAAGAGACCTGCTTTTCCGGCCGGAAGGATTATCCCTTCTTTAAATTACAATAAGAAAACAGAACAATTACTTGATATTTTTTTGAAGTGTCCCTGGGGTGATCACCAAACCAGCTTTTAGATCTAGACATACATGCAACTAAATGCACTTAACATTTAGGCTTAGTTCTCATCTTGCTCTTTGGCATTGGCTGTTTTTAACTGGCACGCACAGATTTTTAAATTTGTTTAGTATAATTAACCATACAATGGGAAGGTAGTTCCCTCTTTCTTTCTATACTGGAAAGATCCATTTGCTGATGGGAGTCAAGATGGATAGATAACTGGGAAGATCTTACTAAAACTATTTTGGCATATTTCAAGTTCAGACTATTTAGGGTAGGTTTTTCTTTTTTGAGTGTTGTGAATAATATGGAAAGTCTTTATTGTTTGCCTTTTTACACAGAAAAGGAAATTTCAGAAAAAAATTGTGGAAAATCCTATAGCCTCTTATTAAAATTTGGTTCCAAATGTACTGAGAAGACTCTTTTAACAACATAACATAAGAGTAGCAGATGCCAAAAGAAAAGAACAGCAGATGTTTAGTACCTGACAGAGTTGATGTGGGACACAGGAAATACAATACTTAATGCTGGTACTCCAGAAAGGAAATTTACAAAAATCTGCTCCTCACACTAAAGGACAGAATTTTTGGTATCCAGATAGTTTTTTTTCCACATCCATATCTATGGAAGCTGTGATTTGTGCAGGGACAGATAACAAACCTCATATGTTATATGGGTCTGAGGCAGAGGTCTGGGGAATCATTAATCTCCTTAGTGATCAGTACATTCAGAGATTCTGTTCCTAATGGTGCTGGTGGTGATATACTACTGACTTTTCACAGTCCTAGCTAAGCCAGAGATCTATCTGGGGAGACACTTCTAATTAGGGCGTTTCTTGTAGTCTAAGGTTAACAAGTGTAATGAGGAAACACAAATATCAGACACATCAAAATAACTTAGTGCTCAATGAAACATGGCGTGGGGACTATGAGGCATAGTCCTAGCTGTTTTAAATTGGCATAGCCTTACTGAAGCCAGTAGTTCTCGGCTGACTTACAAAAGCTAAGGCGCTGCCCAAAAACTTTAGCAGTCAACAGGGCAACTGCTCCTTACATGGATTTTTCTAAACAAATAAACGAACCCCACAACCAACAGCAAATCCTCTACTACAAATCCAAGAGATTTTAGGCTCATACACCGGAAAGATCAAATGAATACAAAAAAAAGTGTCAGCATTATTAAATAAGACGAGGAAGACTTGTAGCACCTTTGAAACTAACCAGTTTATTTCAGCATAAGCTTATAAGCATAAGATGTGTATATAAATACATCTTACTTCTGTTCCAGTCTATGCATCTGATGAAGTGGGCTATAGCCCACAAAAGCTTATGCTGAAATAAACTAGTTAGTTTCAAAGGTGCTACAAGTCTTCCTCATCTTATTTATGGATACAGACTAACACAGCTGCTAATCTTAAACCTAGCATTATTAAAGCTAAGTGTAACTAAGAAGAATGGGCAAATGAAGACAATGCTTATTTGGACTTACCACTTTCCCAGACCTAATAAACATGGGCCAGATAATTTTCCAATAAAAAAAATTCTAGAAATTTTATAACCAAATGTTCTTGCTGATACTTTAATTCCTCAAGAGGCACCGGTGACTGTACTATCTAAGTCAAAGATCAAGAATGAGTCTGAAAAAGACAGGGCACAAAGTGAGAAGGGAGAATAAATTTTTTCAAAATATTTATAAAAAGGAAGAAAGAAACAAGAACATCTTTGAAGTTTCAGAGCTATCCCTTGGTTCAAAATGCCTTGAGCATTCCTGTTAAGGGAAAAGATGTTTGTTATGCAAAAGGATTGAAAGATCAAGGAACGTCATTAAATATTACAGTGGGATTTAGAAACATGTATTAATAGACCCCTGGTTGTACAGAAAAGTCAAGAATTTTCAAGTTAGTAACAGAGAATAGTCTGCTTTTCAGAGATCAGTGTAACAGTCAAAATTAAACAGAGGACTGGAAGCTACTTTCATACCCAGATCAATTCTGTTTTGAGCACAAATTCAATGTGCATAGATAGTGCATTAGCTTACATTTGCCTTAATCTGTGTATTCAAACATCTAATAAAAAGAATCATCAGATTGAAATGAATATTCTGATTAAAGATAAAACTGAGTTTCAAATGAGTGACATACAAGATAGGGAACTCACATCATTTACATTAATTACCAATAGGGCTGTCTGTGTTTAGATCCCTTAACAATAGATCCTCTTTAATAATTTTCTGTTCATATTTGCAGAACATACGCTAGTAGGTTTATTCTACTTTATTTTGACTGATTTCTTAAATGTCTGCTCATTTAATTTTAGCAGTGGTTACTGTAGCACTGGCTGAAGATTGAGGGGTAAAAAGCAGAATGCATTTTAACAAGAAACACGTGAATGTTTCTGAATGTTCATATTAAAAAGAGAGCCAGTGAGCCAGGTACCTCTTCATTGCTTTCCACTAGACAACTGGGAATAGTCACTTGGTTTCAGAAATCTTTTCCATTCACTCCACATAAAGTGATCTCTGATCTTAAAGGCAGATATAATTTTGTCCATGATTTTTTGGGTTCTGATCCTTACTCTATTTTGTAATACCTATGGCCCTAATAACCCTGTTCTTGATGTCTTTCCTCTTTCATCTGTATATACTCTCCACATTCTTATGTGATCTCTGGTAGCAATTTTAATACTGTTCTGGTGGAGTGGTTAGATTATAGCCCTGCAACCAATAGAGTGATAACAATTAAGGCTGTTACACCCATTCTAAGGAATACCATCTAACTGATACATAAACTTCACACAGTTGTATTTTTCTGTTCGTGATTTTACTAAGTGATCCACTCCATCAATTTCCATCTCTGTTGAGGTCTTGGAAACTCAGTTATGTTTTCCCTCAAGTTTTATATCGGTGCCTTAAATTGATGAATTTTGCAAGATGAAGCCTGCATAACACACATATTAAATAGAGAAACATTTTGCAATTCTCTCTGGTAGCTGTGTCTCAGACTTTTGATTTCAGGTCTGTGATTTCTTGTCTAGATCACTCAAGTGTGAAATACCTTTTGACCCATTTATTTGTCTTCTAGCTGATTACAGCCAACTTGACAGGATGGATAAATCAACTTGGTGATTTTTGTCACATGCTTTATTTACAGCACACAAAGTTATACTTTCAGAATGGACTCAAAAAAGCTGTCCAGACACTGAGCTCTTGTATCCTACCATTATTGCTTACTATGGCTTTGGATATCATTTGCTGGACCAATTCTTTGCAGAGATCCAGGAAGTCTTGGAGTTCTCTAATGAACTCTTATCAAGAGAATTTCAGCAATTCTCGCCATTAGACCAATATTGCAGATATTGCTCATTTTAGGAGGATTTTTTTAAAAATTAAAAATTTTAAAATTTTAATCTGGGTCTATTTAATGTGCAATTTGTACCCACTTACCCCTGTTATATGAGCAATTTATACCTACTCCCATGGGAATTCTGCACCACTGCGCAATGCAGATTTTTGCAGAAATTAACACTGGGTGCACAGAATTTCCTTTCCCCAACAGAAATGGGCTGCACTGCTTCTGGTCATTACTAGAGGCTGCTGGATCCAGCAGAGCCAGCTCGGACATAGAAAACACTGCCGGGGGAGGGGAAAGGAGAGGATTCCTAGCAGTGGCAGTTCCCAGCATGCCCTCAGGGAAAGAGCGGGCCATGTGCAGGAAACTTCATGCATGCATGCATGCATGGGACCAAGAATCAAGCTGTTTCTTCCTCTGGATCCCTGGGATCTGGTGGGAAAGGGGTCAGTGTCTAGGCTGGAGTGTGTGTGTCTGGGCTCTCAGGGGAAGGGGGTGCAGATATCTGGACAAAAGGTGACCCCATGGCTGGGCTGGGGTGGAAGGGGATGTGGATATGTGGGCCAGGGGCGGGGGCACCCATGACTGGGCTCTGGGGGAAAAGGGATAGAGAAACAGGAAGTGGGTTGTCATAGGGGTTTCTTTAACTCTCTACTCCTGAGAGAGTTTCTGTGTGTGTGACTATATTGTTACAGACATACTTGCTGACAGATATTTTGAAATAAATTATCAAAATAATTGAAACTGTTGTGATTATGTAGTGTTATTTTCATAAATAAAATGAAAATAAATAAAATCTGCAGAATTTTGCAGAAAATTTATTTTTTTGGCACAGAATTTTTAATTTTTTGGCGCAGAATGCCCCCAGGAGTATTATACCAAGGGTGGAGGGGACTTTCATCACTGTTTATGACACCACTGTGTTTGGCCCAGACACATCCAAGGGAATTGCACCCAGTTATGCCCGGTTGCATTTGGCCAAATGTCCACAAATCTGTAGTTGCAGATCACAATTTATTTTTTAAAAAACCATGAACACGCTGCATTTTGGAAAGGGAACATTATTGTTCTCACTTGTAAAAGGGCAAACTGAACAGCTTTTGTATGAGTGAGCAAACCCTGTCATATCAGCACAAGACGTTCAAAGCCAGATAATTTCAGCTGACTAACAAATGAATCTTTTTTTCACAAAGACGTGTGGTCTCACAATCTAAGTCCTGCAGAAAGCAATGCTATCCACAGCCTCAGAAAGAACCCTGACATCATAATCAAAGAGGCTGATAAAGGAGGTGCTGTTGTCATCATGGACAGGTCTGACTACCAAAAGGAGGCTACCAGACAACTCTCCAACACCAATTTCTACAGGACACTTCCCTCAGATCCCACTGAAGAATATACTAAGAAACTGCACCATCTACTCAGGACACTCCCTACACTAACACAGGAACAAATTAACATATCCTTAGAGCCCTGACCGGGGCTATTCTATCTTTTACCCAAGATCCACAAACCTGGAAATCCTGGACGCCCCATCATCTTGGGCATTGGCACTCTCACTGAAGGACTGTCTGGATAAGGACTGACCTGGAACAACGCTTCCTCAACTCTCGTTCACTCACGCCCCTTCTCTATCTACGCTACATTGATGACATCTTCATCTTCTGGACCCATGGGAAAGAAACTCTGGAAGAATTCCACCATGATTTCAGCAGCTTCCACCCCACCATCCACCTCAGCCTGGACCAGTCTACACGGGAGGTCCACTTCCTGGACACCAAGGTGCAAATTAATGACGGCCACATCAACACCACCCTATACCGAAAACCTACCGACAGCTATGCCTACCTTCATGCCACCAGCTTCCATCCGGGGTTCACCACACGATCCATTGTCTACAGCCAAGCACCGAGGTACAATCGTATTTGTTCCAACCTCTCAGACAGAGACCAACACCTACAAGATCTCCACCAAGCTTTCTCAAAACTACAGTACCCACACAAGGAAATAAGGACACAGATCAACAGAGCCAGACGTGTACCCAGAAGCCTGCTGCTGCAAGACAAGTCCAAGAAAGAAAACAACAGAACACCACTGGCCATCACCTACAGTCCTCAGTTAAAGCCTCTCCAACGCATCATCAGTGATCTACAACCCATCCTGGACAACGATCCCTCACTTTCACAGGCCTTGGGAGGCAGGCCAGTCCTGGCCTACAGACAACCTGCCAACTTCAAGCATATTCTCACCAGCAACAGCACACTGTGCCATAATAACTCTAACTCAGGAACCAATCCATGCAACAAACCTCGATGCCAACTCTGCCCACACATCTACACCAGCAACACCATCACGGGACCAAACCAGATCAGCCACACCATCACTAGTTCATTCACCTGCACATCTACCAATGTAGTATACGCCATTATGTACCAGCAATGTCCCTCTGCTACGTACATCGGCCAAACTGGACAGTGCCCACGAAAAAGGATAAATGGACACAAATTAGATATCAGGAATGGCAATATACAAAAACCTGTAGGAGAACACTTCAACCTCGCTGGACACACCATAAAAGATTTAAAGGTCAGCATTTTGCAGCAAAAAAACTTCAAGTCCAGACTGCAAAGAGAGACTGCAGAGCTGGAATTCATTTGCAAATTTGATACTATCAATTAAGGATTGAACAAAGATTACGAGTGGCTAGCTAACTACAAAAGCAGCTTCTCTTCTCTCGCTATTCACACCTCCAGTTCAGCTGCTAGAGGAATACCTCACCCTCCCTGATTAGAGATAACAAGCTGGTTCAGCCTCATTGGACTAACCCTGTTATCTCCCACCTGGTTCTTGCCTACCTATTTATACCTGCCCCTGGATACTTCCACTGCATACATCCGACGAAGTGGGTACTAGCCCACAAAAGCTTATGCTCTAATACTTTAGTTAGTCTTTAAGGTGCCACAGGACTCTTTGTCATTTCTGGCAGAATATGGTGTGTTTAATTAATGTCTTTTTTTTTTGTTGGCAAACAAACTCACTCGCTCCTGTTCCAATGCACCAATGAAATGTGCTGTTCCCAAGGCAGAGAGAAAAGATACACACGCACACATGCACAGAGTAACACAGTCACTGTATGGGGATGTATGGAAATGACAAAGTGTTCACCTCCCGCACTAGGGAGGGGTTTTGTGCCTGGGGATGGATTTGGCTTATGGGAAGTGGAATGGTGTTACTGTCATGCTTCTTTTTTGGGGGGTCTTGCTAGGGTGAGGGAGCTCTGTGCACAGGGCTCCCTCTGGGAAGATGCTAAACCAGAACGCTCCCCAGCTGTCCTGACCACTGGTTGCAGTCAGCTAGCGCTGCCCTCCCATCTTTTGGGCACTGTTATGCGAGCCTTGTGGGTGCTCAAACTTACACCAGGTGTTGGCAGCTGCACATACGGGGCACCAGGATGCCTTAAAGCCAGTTTCGCTCACCTTTTGTTCTGGTGTGGAGCACAAGAATGGATGAACTAGGAATCCAGCCCCTTATATCTTGAGAACTCCCTACTCTGCCTTATAAAAGTGGTAGGCAGGATCTAGCTGTTTCTGCCTTCAAAGGGGCAGCTATTTTCAAGGCTCAGGTACACTTGGTTATCCTCCACTGCAGCTAGGAAGTCTAGGGCTTCCTCCCTTAAGTTATCACAGCTCAAGGAAGCATTGTCAGATGAGAGTCAGAACATCTATGAATTCCCTGTTGGGATTTATCCCAAATTCCAGCACTGCTGTCTGACTTGGGGGCTGTTCTTCCCAGGGGCATAACTGTCCCCCTCATTGTTTAGAAATTTCTCAGATAAATTCCAAGTTCATAGAAATGCAGGACTGAAAGGATCACAAGAGGGCATGTAGTTCAATCCTCTGCACTCATGGCTGTATTAAGTATTACCTAGACAGGGGTTTGTCCAACCTCTTATTAAAAACCTCCAACGACGGAGATTTCACAACCTCCCTGGGAAATTTGTTCCAGTGCTTAACTACCTTGACAGTTAGGAAGTTTTTTCTAATGTCTAATCTAAATCTCTTTGACTGCAATGTAAGCCCAAGCATTTGTTTTCGCAAGATGTAGCTCGGTGTTTAGTTTTGCAGCTGACTAGCTCACCTATGTTGACCATCAGAGCATTCATACAAATCCACCCACATGAAGTTGCTATTAAGCCTCTTTTGAGAAGGCTGCAAGGTAAAAGGGCAATTCTCTCTAGAGATGTAAACAGTGAATTGGCTCACATTCTGAAGGAGATCTCCAAAACCAAATGAAAACTTAAAATCTGCAATCCTGCAACAATGCAATCCATAGGAACCTTCCATCCATAATAAAACATGGAATTTTCACTTCCCAATGGCCCTGCCTACAGGTTTGTATTATAAATGGTAGTGAAGAATGAGCGTTCCTCATGCTTTCAAATGTGCCCAGCTGTTTCTTAAGCAGAATGTGACAGAGAAGGAGAAGTTTACGTATTCAGATGTTGTGAGATAAAGTAGCTGCTACGAATGTACATCAAATATTATTCTTGTCCTCATCTAGAACATTTTGTGATCTGGAATAAAACTATACTGCAGGGACAACAAGCTTCCTTTTTGGTAGACTCCACCTATTATTGCTTTAAACTATACAATGCGGAACTTGTTCCATGTAGCTTTGTAGATAACAAAAACAGTGATACTGAACTCTAACCCTCTGTTTCTACAAACATTCAGATGAATTCCCTTTGATCCTTCATCACGTTTTTTTGAGAAGGCCCATATACTCCAAGAGCAGATGTAAATTAACACATAGGCCTTGCAATGCAGTACGCATTTTCTCACAATAATGGCATAAGAACATTTTTTGCCATCACATTTTTTATTAATCACACCATATAGGGTATCTCTAAGTGTAACTGTCATTCAGGGGTCACCTCAACATGAGCCCTGGCAAATCAATAGGCAACTGAAGTCATGTATCTCTAACACCACTTCCTAGTGCCTTTTCTTCCCACAGCATATTATCATAAACAGATTGTTTCCACCTTCACTACAGTCTGTGGAGGATGGAGGGACCTGGAAGCAAGGACTCTGAAAATCTGCTTCCCTGTGGCAGTTTGTAGGATTCTGGTATGAGGGCTAAAGATTCTCAGGTTCAGAGCAAAAACCAATCATGTACTAGAGAAAGGAAGAATCCCCTGGTAGGGATGGGCCAGATGCATTGTGGGGCCCCATCAGCATGGCCATTCAAGGAATTCAAGCCACCTCAGCCCCCACATTAAGCACAGCTGTCCTTAGGAACAAAAAAAAAAAAGGTATTCTCTCTCCTTGAAGCAATCTGTCTTAGGGCTTGAATTAAGCTTCCCTTTTCCAGGACAGCTGAATTGGCATTTTGAACACATCGCAGGTGGAGTGGTTTCTGAAGTGCCCAATCATCTCTGAAGAGACACGAAGGGCCTGGTACCAGCTACTTATTCAGAGATCATAATCACTACAATAAGCGTCAGAAAGAAAGGCTGGATTTACCCTACTGACTGTAGACAAGTACTACACATAAGTTGGCTCAGTGGTGATAAATGTCACGTTTGCAATAGGTTTTTTAACATGAAGGTCCATAATTTGCTTCCCAGAGACCTAAGCTTGATTATCTGGAGACTTAAACACATTTACTGAAGTCTGATGAATAGAATTAACACATCATTTAAACAGGACTAATATGTATGCAAATTAGAAAAAGTTAAAAAAATAACAGTTCAGCCTACAGTTTTAGAAAATGTAGATTGCAACCTTAAAAAATACAAATTTTTGTAATTCACATTCTCAGTATCTTCCTATCTATGTTATCAAATTAGGTGCTTTGCATGTGAACAATAGGTTGCATCAAGCCCATTTCAGTTTTATATTTAAACTTGGAATTATAAAATAGATTATATTGAAACATGAATTATATAAATGCTAATTAAATACTTCATTTAATGACCAAAATAAATAGGCAGACCAAACAGGGCTAATTTCCATTAGCAAATTTCCCTAATTACTCTATTTTCCTTTGAAAAATGGAAATTGTATTTCATGACTGAGAAAAATGAATCATTTATTTCTTGCCCATTTTTTTTTACATTTTAATTTTTTTATATATAGATTGGAATTGATCTCAAAGAGATATGATTAATCCTCCCAGGTAAATAGGTATAATATTAAATTAAATATCACCAGAATCAAATTATGGCTGATTTTCATATGCAAATTATGTTACTTAATAAAGTTTTTTTAATAAGAAAAGAAAACCTGAATTATTATGAAACATGAGTAACTGCTATCAAATTCAGTGGGTGTGTGTCACCCTACATATCACAAAACAGGTTCAAAACAGGTATGTAAACTAAATGCCACTGATATTTTATAAGAGATTCAACTCCCCAAAAGAAAAAAAGGCAAAACAAACATATAGTTATTAGGAAACTGGGAAATTCAACCATTAGCTGAGACTACAAGTAGGATTTCTTATGCAAAGTCCGAAAGGGGCTTGTTGAAGAAGATGCACAGTGAAAGAAAAGCCCTGCAGGGCTAAAGACAGTGAAGAGAGTGGTGAGGAATGGTGCATCTGAATGAAGATGAAGCCTGTAATGATGCCAAGGTCAGGAGATTCTTGTTTTGCTGCTGTGTAAATGCTGGTCATGCAAGATAAAGAAGCCTCGAATCAGTTTTAACTTTCGCACCCAGTGTCGCTAACATTTTGGAGAAGAGAATGCACAAACAACCACCTCTGACACTCCAAAACGTGAAATGCATGAAAAATATGAGTGAGGAATATAAAGGAGATTGGAATATATAATCCCTCCTTAGAACTCCTTTGCCATGATTCCTACAAAAAAACTTGACAATGACTAAGTCACTGGAGTGCAGCTACCATTCCTCATCATGCACGACCAATATTGTCTCATTGTTTCCTTGTACTCCCTAGTCGGTCTGTCTGGATCCATCTGTTGTCTCTTGTCTTATACGAAGGGGGTAAGCTTTTTAGGGCATGGACCACCATTTGGTTCTGTATTTCTACAATGGAGTCTGGACATGACTGGGGTTCCGTGGTGCTATGACTGAGAGAGAGAGAAAAAGAGAGAAAGAAAGAGCAAGGAAGCTTTCATTAAAATAATTCAAAACTCAAGAAAATGAAGGCTTATGAGGTAGTACTAGGACAATAATTCCAGAGGTTTGGTTTTGCATCTGTAATATGGACACCAAGTAGCAATGAAGGTTACTGTGATTAGGAACAGAGGACTTCTGATTAGAAAACACAGGAGAGTTAAATACCCTTATCCAATCACAACTTTCCTCCAAGCATCATTAGTTTGTAATGTCATTGGCTGGCAGCAGCAGCAGGATAGATACTATCCAAGCAGGAGTCTTTAAAAGTTCCCCCTTTTCCATTGTTTCCTGTTCTCTCCCTGGCTCCTCTGTCATCTCTTGTAGCACCTATGTGTCCATGCTTCTCTGACCAACATGGGCTAAGCAGGAGGGATGAAACTGTCAGTGAAGGTGGCTTGAAGAAATGCTCTCAGATTCTAGATGCCAGTTCTCTCTCTGGCATACAACTGCCCCGTCTCTACATGAAATCCTCAAGCCCTGTGCTTAATTTGTGCCAAGCCTGAGCCCCGGCGCCTCTGGACTTGCTGCATCGGTTAGGAATGTAAAAAATGGTGAGGGTTCTGGCACCCAGTTCCCCGAACCACAGCAGCTCTTACAAATCGACCACTGCTCCAGCATGACAACTGAAAAAACCCTGGTGAACAAACCACAGATTCTATTGTCACTAAAACGGTGAGAATGGCCATTTTAACTTCCCAAGATGGGTTTAGAGAGTTTTTTTATCCTCCCCCATCCCCCGCTGCCTTGCAAAGTGCTAGGCTCATATTCAGAGCACAAAGCCCCGTGCTAATACTCCATATTTATGAACAGAGGTGGATTCGATTTTCCATACACTGTGAGCGACTTACCCCAATCCAGGGCTCACCAAAGGCCTCAATAGGATCCATATGAGCACACAAGGGGCGGGGGTGGGTAAGCAGTACGCTGCAAATGGTACACAGAGAGAATTTCCGAGCCCAGCACAGGCCTAGAACAAGCCAGCATGCTGGGGACCATGAGAATTAGGCTGGCGACATGGGGTGGAACACCTTGGTTGAGTGATTAAGGCACTCTACTTGGACTGAGGGGACAGCTGTGTTATTCCTGGCTCAGCCACTCAGCTGCTGTGGGATGCTGAGGCACATCATTTTCCCCTCTGTGCTTCCCTCTCCCTCCCTTTGTCTGCCTTCTCTGTTTGGACTGCAAGCTCTTTGGGACAGAGACTGTCTTTTGGCATATGTATGCCCAGGGACCTGGGCTTGTTTAGTCTGCAGAAGGAAAGAATGAGGGGGGGTTTGATAGCTGCCTTCAACTACCTGAAAGAGGGTTCCAAAGAGGATGGAAGTTGGCTGTTCTCAGTGGAGGCAGATGACAGAACAAGAAATAATGGTCTCAAGTTGCAGTGGGGGAGGTATACGTTGGATATTAGGAAACACTCTTTCACTAGGAGGGGGTGGTGAAGCACTGGAATGGGTTACCTAGGGAGGTTGTGGAATCTTCATCCTTAGAGGTTTTTAAGGCCTGGCTTGACAAAGCCCTAGCTGGGATGATTTAGTTGGTGTTGGTCCTGCTTTGAGCAGGGGATTGGACTAGATGACCTCCTGAGGTCCCTTCCAACCCTAATCTTCTATGATTCTATGACTGTATATTAAGAAAGGAAGTTTTAAGATAAGATCATCCCTGCTCTTTATTATTTCATCCAAGTGTCTATGTACCCAGTCAGGTATCCTGATGGATTGATTTGAACAATCCTAACCCTTGAATTTCATACCCAGAGTGCCTCATTCTGTGAAACTAACCAGTGTTAATATTACTCTGAATGTTCCTGGGAATATGGCCCTTAGATGATTACACTTTACAGTTACACGGAGAGGATGAAAACATGATTTATCTGGCCGCTTCTGGTTTTTCACTGTTTTACAATAAATGTACACTGGGCCCTCAGGGTCCACCTACTTGTATTACAGGATGTTTCATTCACAGTTCTTCCAGGAGAGTCCTAGATGACTGAAACTGATCTGTTTATGAGACACCATATTATACAAATAGAGAGACCCTTCAGAGCATCACATAAAAGTATATAACCCAGCAACAGCTCAAACAAGGATAGGGTAATAAACTGTTCCTTGGAGCAGGGGAGAGAAAGAGGCTATACTGTCATTTTTTTCTTATTTGCAAAATGTTTTAATTTAAAAAAATAATATAAATATTTCACAAAAGAGTCATAATGACTGTTAATAATCTTTTTTAAATGGCCCATTTTCGCATCACTCTTTTAAAGAGTCCCACTTCATATTAAGGTTCCATTTAAAAGGAAATTAAAAGGGTAAATAAATGAGTAATAGATGTTTTAATAAATAATCAATTGACATAAATTGTTATAGCATCCAGTATGATTATAACCATGCCTTATGGCCTGCTGTGACACTTTCTACTGATGTGCTTAATCCTCAGCATCACATATTATGCATGTCCGAAACACTCTGTTTGTTAACCCTTTATAAACCAGCTATAAATAGAACCTTAATACGAAGTCTGACCATTTTAATGATAATGGATCAAACTTATCCGTGGTGTAACCCCTCTTGACTTCAAGAGGGTGACTGCAGAAATGAATCTGGCATATATAATAGGTGATTTAGTATAATAATTCTGAATGAATAAATTTGGTTAATTTCATACAAATAAATAAATAAATAACTTATCAGTAAGTCACCCCAGGCATTAAAAACTCCCCACCCGACCTGTACTGCCCTCACCTGCTCCCCTTCTCTGTTCTCTCCCCAGAAGGTGGCACTTCATGGAAACGTCGGGGTAAGCCCTTGGACTTTATTTTGTTACACTCTCTAAATAAAAAGAGACAAGAAGTGTATAAACAGAGGTTTTCAGACTGGCTGACAACAGTTCTGTATGAGTTCAATTGAGTGTTCTACATGCAAAAAAAAAAGATATACATCCTCCCATTCAAATTATCTTTCTGAATTTCTCTGCTCTTGTCAGACTCATTTTTAAATAACAAAGTTAAAAAGAATACAATTCAATATTTTACACTGTCAGATTCTTTGCAGAGACAAAAGGAATTCTAAATAGTTGTTAAATCCTGTTCTGCCACTATAATATTTACTATAGTACAAAATTCACTCTATAGTCATATTAAATACTTTACTATTAAATATGCATCAACATCTTTTGAATAAGAGCCAATCTAAAACTAGTCAACCCAATGGAAGTGACTTCAGTGACCTTTCTCCTTAAAGTCCCTGTGGACAAGAAATTTACATAAATAACCTATGGTTCTGAAAGTTGTAAGAGCGTAAGAATGGCCACACTGGGTGAGACCAACAATCTATCTAGCCCAGTATCCTGTCTTCTGACAGTGGCTGGTGCCAGATGCTTCCAAGGAAATGAACAAAACAGGGCACAATTGCTTGATCCATCCCCTGTGGTTCAGTTTCAGCTTCTGGCAGGGACACCCAGAGCATGAGGTTGAATCCCTGACCATCGTGGCTAATAGCCACTGATAGACCTCTTCTCCTCCATGAATTTATCCAATTCTTTGTTGAACCAAGTTATTCTTTTGGTCTCCATAACATCCTCTAGCAAAAAGTTATGCAGCTTCACTGTGCGTAGTGTGAAGAAGTACTTCCTTGTGTATGTTTAAACCCTGCTGCCTATTAATTCTTGTAATTGCCAAGATCATCTCTGGCACCTTTTTTTAAAAAAACATTAGCAAAAGCCTATTCTATTCTTTCCTTTAACCAACATGCTTTCATTCAGTCACCTGGTTTATTTGAGGCTTAATTCTGAGTCCTTTTAACACTTAACATGCTGCATCTCTTTTGCAAGCACAGAGATGTAACAATACCTGCAATACCATACAATTTCATCATCCTCATCCCTTTCCCTGAGAATGCTGCTGCTCCTTCCAGGATGTCCACTGCCGGCACTCACTGTAGACAATGCCAGGTACAGTAACATGCAGAATCGGAGTTTTAAACAATACCTGGCGACTCTAATAAGCAGCAGCTGTATCAAGCTCTCCTCTTTGTTACTTCAAATAATCACAACAGCTATAACCTGTCTCTGCTTTAAGGCTACCAATCACTGTAAAACAGATCAAATGAAACTCAGAACTGATTTGGTTGCCATCAACCTATGGGTTTCGTGCCACAGTAGCTACGTGCCACAGTGAAAGGCAGACATGTCCACATTGCAGTGTGTAACTTTGCTTAGCAATGAAAGGCTCTGACAGGACCAGGCAGCAGGGAAAGGTAGCCGGTGGCAGTGGGCAGTGGCCGGAACCTTTCCTCGCTGCTGGGGCTTTTCACTTTATTGGAAAAAGACTCCAGGAGCAGGGAGGCAGCATGACACTGCACTGCTACAAATAGCAGTGTAGACATGGAAGGTGTAGAGAACCATGTAGGGAATAGTCCCTAGGGTTCTTTACTTACCCAAGCAGTACCTCATGGTTCACTCCGCTCTTGTTACCCGTGCCAGCTGGATGTGCAGTGTCTACTCTGCACACTAAGTGTAGATGTAGCTTTTGTGTCCTTTAACTTAATACACTTCCAAGTGTATGCACAAAGGCACTCTTAGCATGGAGTGAGTGTCCACACAGGGAGTTAGTAATTAATGCATGCTAACTATTCCAGGCATTCTCCCTGTGTAGACAAGATTTCAGCTACATCCATCCACCCTGGTCAGATACATCCTGCTCTTGTTTACTTGGCATAAATGTGGAGTTACTCCACGTACACACTGGGAGGGGAATCTGATTCACAGAGCTCAATGGGGTGAGATGGGTATTACATAGGAGGATTTGACTCAGAATACAGAGGAAAGAGTGATTTGGAAATGCAATTAAATACATTTGAGAACATATTTAGAACTAAACAATTCTTCAGTCGCGCAGGGCAGGTGTTGAAACAAATTCAAAACCTTGAAACAGTTGCAGTCTGATCATGCTCACACCAGCATAAATGTGGAGTCACTACTGACTTCAATAGAATTACTCAGGTTTACACTAGGATGAGAGCAGAATTTATCCCACAGTTTCTTGTGATGAGTGAATAATAATTTCTGCACTTAATGTTCCTAAACAGGTTTTTGAAAACCTGTATATAAATAATAAAGATATTAGTTGCTGAATTTTCTAGATGACTTCTCAGTTCCAGAAATTTCCACTAATCAGTTTTCTCTTTCTAAAGTTCTGGGTATCTGGGCTTGGCAAAGCCCTCTTCATCTCTCCCACCTGACTTTTTTTCTTTTAAAAAAAATTAACAATAAATTTTGTTTGTTAAAGAGGCAAATCATCATCCCATTGTCTAATGGGAAAACTGACAGTCTTATCATTCTTATCTAAACAGCTTCCAATGAAAAATGAAACTAAAGCGGCTTAAACAAATGTAGAAATGACAGAAGTATAACAACAGACGGGGACATTTTTCCAGCTTTCTCTCTCTCTCTCATACACACACACACACTTGCTCCAGTCCTTAACAGATCATCCAGTATATTTAAAAAGCAACATTACTGCCAGTGAATCTCTCTCTCTCCTTTTTGGGGGCATGGGAAGAGGGGTCTAATGAGCATGAGTCAGTCTGTTCAAAAGCCTGAACATACATCTCCAAGCCAATTCAGCAGCAGGGGGTGCATTACTATAACAACTGAGAACTCCAGTGAATTTTCAAAGGCCCTAAAGTAGCCATTTGGGAAATAGTTACAGAGTAAAAATTTGCAAAGGAATGGCAGTATTAGGTATCATCTGACAGGGGCCTCACTGCACACAGCTGCACCTCACTATATCAGCCATTCAAGCACAGAAAAAACATGTCACTGGCATCACAGAGCAGCTGGGGCACCAGAAGAGATCCTTCTTAGTTCCCCACAACAAGATCGGATCAAACCCCACAAACTAACAATGAACTGAAATAGCTGCAGCACACCAAGCTTTGGGATTACAAGATCTTTTTCCACCTTGTTTTATTCTATACAGACAGAAAAATATTTACATGGATTATCTCCTGTTGTGTCTGAAGCATGAAGAGGACTCACAGTGATGCTAGAAGTTTGAAGGCATAACCAACAGCTGCCCTGAGTTTCAAACTTAAAATGCAACAGTGACCTGCCACTGGCACAATGAGATGCTTTAGCTCTCCATGATATAGAAGAGGTAACTGATCACAAATCTGCCATACCTCAGTGACCACGATCAGGACACCAAGATATGTCCCGAGCAAGTGACTACGCTATTTCTGTATCTTTCCCTCCAGTGGCACCAAAACCAAATATGACTCTTGTCTTTTATACTATATACACCAGGTGCAAATAAACTGTGAAGTGCTTCTCTGCATTGTCTAAATCGGGGAGGGAGAATGTGATGGTGAAACTTACCCAACTCCCCCAAAAGTGATGGTATGCATCAGATTCCTCCGTTTTTAATATCTTCTCCTCTTTCAGATGGTAGCAATGAGGTGGAAGGGCACAGCATGTTCCCCATCCCCACTGATCCTTTGGGGAGGAATCACATGGACCAGTCAAATCACATGGAGGCGGGCACGATGGACCATGCAGCAGTAAGGGTGGAGTTCTCCCTACACCATGCAGCACTTTGCACATGTAGAAATGCAAAACCCACAGGGGGTTCAGATATCACGGTGATGGGCTCCAGTATAAGAATGTAGGTAGAGGCTGTACTGACAATGTATGGATGGAGAGACCTTCTGGAAGTTGCTGAAGCCGGGAAGAGGGAAGTTGAGAAGGTGTTTAAGTAATTGCTGGCGCAGAGGAGGCAGAAACACTGAAGCTGGGATGGGAAATCAAGAGGCAGCTTCAGTGCAGACCAATATGGGAGTGGAGGAACAGAGGACAGTCTGGGAGAGAGCAAGTGTGTTTGGGTACTTGTAGGAAGTGCTTAGGCATCCGACTGAGCTCACTGCATGTATTTCAATCTCTTCAATGTCAGTGGAACTCAATCATGTGCTTCCGTCATGTCCTCATAAAGGATCAGTGCCTGAGGTGTTGCTGTAACATCATACAAGCATCTTACTGTATGTAAGTAGTTGCTTGAATGGCTAATTTTTGAATTAATCAGAATCTAGTGAGACTGACGTTTTAGACCACTCTTAGTAAGCAAATATTCTGCACATCTAGAATGACTGGGCAGCTACTAGGTTTGAAAATGGCAATGTTTCACAAAAAACCAAGCAGTAAAAACCGTCGCTGTGTTCAAGTACTTAGTTTTCGAGGTTCAATACAGAGCAACTTCAAAATAAGGTTTTTAATTAGAAGAAGAAAGTATTGGGATTATTCCCCGTTAAGGACCATCTGCATGCCAAACTCATCTCAGCAGCTGGCAGAAAGGGAAGCCTGGAGAATTCTGCAGGTTTTATTGAAAGCCATTATTAATAGTGACTGTGACAATGCAAATAATATTTTGTGAAACACTAAATGGATCTCTCAGGTAACTGGCAACAGGAGAGAGACTCATCATCTCTAGGGCAATGATTCAAATTCATCTTGGAAACACTGAGCATTACCACCAGCTGGATCGAGGCCATCAAATAATTTCTTGCGGACAACTATTGACATCACAGAAAAGAGCTCTAATTAAAAAGGCATCGTTTCCTGGAAGATTCAGCAGAAGCACCAGGAGCTAAATTACCCTTTCACATCTAGAGATGGCTGTCCCTCCAGAAAGGTGTTTTGATGTGCGGTGTCAGGGCAGCGCGGGAGCAACTTGCAATGCTGTTGCCCATACTGAGCCTATTCTGTGGATAGACACAAAACTAAACAAGGGCCGTCTAACTTCAGAAAAGATTAACTCCAGACCTGAACTTTGCACTGGGCTATAGCTCTATAAGGGGGTGTGGCAAAGGGTGAGTGGCCCTTGAAGAGGGTTGAGGACTCAGTTGTACTCGTGTGAGATTCGGCCTGCTTCCTCTGTGAGAGACAATGAGTTAAGTCATCCGACAAGGAGTCAGGTGACCAGGAGCTGGTTTCCTGATCATAGGGACTGATGGGTCTGTGTTCCGCTGCTGAAAGAAGGTGCCACTGCTGAAGAGGCCAAAGAAGTGCAGCTGCTGATGGAGCGCGGTGGCAAGGAGAAGAGAAGATACCCTGCAAGGGGTGGACTTTTGGGATCTAGCCAGAGGGTCAAGTCACTATAGTGACTTGACCATGCAGAGGCCTGGGAACAGTTCACCAGTTATCTGCTGAACTTTCCAGGCCAATGAAAGCACAGGCTGACTGAAAATAAAAAGGATCCATCCCCCCTGAATATTGGAAAAAATTGGATCGGTACCCAAACCTTACAGCTCTGGCCCTTCTCTATCCAAAACATCAGTAGTCAGCGCCAGCAAGATGGCAGGCAAAATTTTCAAAAGCACCTCAATGACTTTTAAACTTACACCCCATTTTCAAAACAACTTAGGCACTTTGGAACCTAAATGCTATTGACTTTCAGGAAGACTTAGATGCCTAAGTCCCATTTGAAAATGGTACTGGGTGCTTTTGAAAATGTTTCCTAGAATCTTCCAAGAGTGAGACATTCAGTAGAGACAGGAACATTTTTAAGTACATTGAAAGTAGGTTCTCTCATTAAATTAAACAGGTAATTTTAGAAATGCTGGGAATTTGCAATATAACAGCAATATTCACTTTTCAGCAAAGTACTTCAGACAAAATACAATATCATGGGTACTCATAATAGAAAACTCATAAAATGATCAAACAGCTCCATTACTGGTCAGACAGAAATCTCCCTCATTTCCAGTAAGTTCAAACACAGGCTGTAGTGTAGAGTTCATCATCGAATGGTAGCTTTCCTAGAGAACGTTCATTAGTAGTGATAATTATAACAACAGTACTTGGCTCGTACTTAGCACTTTTCACCTGTAGATTTACAGACGGTGACTAAGTGCTTTATCATTAACACGCCAGTTGGAAAACAGGCACTGAGATATTAAGGGCCTAATCTTGCTCCCACTGAAGTCAATGAGATCTCTGCCATTGCGTTCTATGTTACTACTATCAAACACTCAGTGGCTTGCCCAGGGTCATACAATGAATCAATGACAGAGTGGGAAAGAGAACCCAGACTCTCCTGACTCACTGTTAAAATCAGAGAAATAAAGTTCCTATAGAAGTTTTGCCCAAGGAAGTTAAAATCATTTTCCCCCAAGCTACCTCAAAGACTGTGTGATTACAAACAAGCACTGCAAAGCTTGCTTTGCTCTCTGAAAGGCAGCAGCTGTGTTGCTCCAGAAATCCCTCCTGAATGTAAACATATTAGCACTGTATAAACAGCTTGATTTAATAAGAGAGGCAGTACAATGTTCCTGCTTTGTCTTCAGGATCACAATGTTGACAACGGCAATAATTCATAGGTGAATTATGGTATCCACTGAAAAGAGGGGAAAAGAAAACTCTCAAGCTATACTTGTGAATTAATTTCCTCCTCTTAGCTGAAAATGAGAAATGGATATAATTTAGTTCCTATTTAAAAATCGCTGTTGGCTAAAACTCTAAAATGTTAATTGCTTCTTAATAGTGTCTGCATATTTTACCCTTTTTAAACCGCTCTCTATGGCCTGATATTATTTTGAATAAAAGTCACAAACAAAAACATCTGACAAACAATGAAAGGTCACCAGTCACATGAAATACCACATTTTTTTCACTGCAAAGCTCAGAGACAAGAACTCATTGTATGTCTAAATATGTCATGTGTTCCCAGAACGTAGACATCTCCCTACTCTTCTGTGAAACAGGTACAAAGAGCATTCTGGTATGAACATGCAGAACTAGTGACACCAAGAATCCTGCTTACCTTCACAGTTCTAATGATTACTAAGACCAGTACTACCATACAAAGGTTTAATCTGCAAAAGAGTTTATTGAAATCAGCTGTGTAATCATCAACATGTCTCCTGCCATATCAGAGCACAGCATGGTACACAAATTGGTTTGCTGTATGAAAAGTTAAGTGTATAGTCTCTCGCTCACACACACACACACACACACAGTCTGGAGACTAGAAGTATGGAATATTTCATTCAATTCTCAAAGCACAGAGAAAAGGAACCTATGCACATATAAGCACATCCAAACCTTTTGGTTTGCTCTCATCAGTACTTCTGTGACTAGCAGTCAACTGTCTCGATATCCTTCCTGCACACCAGTGTGAACATGTTCATAATTAGATTCTCACCTTCCTTCAGCATTCCTATGCTAACTGTCACTAGAACACACACTTCATTTAGCAGGAGTGGGATACTAGTAATCCAAGCACAGTATGGATAAGTACTGTGCTAGTCTTCCTTTGCCACTCTACTAATGCCCCGCATTCCAGGCATAAAACAAGTCATTTTGTTTTATACTTTGTGTGAACAGACATTCCGTCATCATGTCCACTAAGATCTGATTGCCAAACTCATTTTCAAATGTGAATAAAGATGTGAACCAAGATATACAAAAGTGAAATGTTAAACGGTGGACTTCTCATTCATCTGACTCCAGCAACCAGAGGTTCACAACCAACACCAGTAAAGTTTTCAGCCAATTCTGTTATAATACAAAGATTGGGTTTCTGGTTGTCCTATGGATATCTGAGGAAGCTACCAGCTCATTGTTCTGGGGTATAAAGCAATGGGATTTTTTCAGCCTCGTTATGCTGATATTTTATTTGTCTCTATAATAATGCAAAAGAACAAAAAACAAAACAAAACAAAACCAACAAACTATAGCCCATTTTGCACTGCAGCTTCATTAAAAAAATGTTAAGACTAAGAAAATGAGTGTAAAAAAGAGGCCAAAATTGCCTGATGCATGTTGCAATGTCTTTTCATGACTTCAGATGGTAGCAGTGCTAGAGAGAATAAAGTGACCTCCTCATTCAAAGATCAATCATGTCACAGTCTCCATTTGTCCAATGTCCTTCAGGCAAAGGGAGTAGGTAGTATAAATTGCCCCTGCAAATCAAGAATCTCATTCAGAAGTGGGACAAATCACTCTCAAATATCTCCAACTGTAAAAATTTTCTACTGAATACAATATTGAAGTTCAACACCTTAAAAGGTGGGAAAAGCTTAGAAAAAGAGACTGTCTTTTGCTCTTTCAATTTTCAAACTGTTCCCTTACATCTACTTAATATGAAACATTTCATATATAGAACATGAAATGACATTTGCAAAGGATCAGAACAGAGTTAATTTTGTTATATATATTCACAAAAAAAAATAATCTAACTCTTTATTTAGATCTCTAGATGCTAGGGCATCAATACAATACAAACAACCAGAAGGCTTTGCTCTGCTTCAGTGTTCTATTTATGTCACCTCTGTTCTCAAATCATCTAGTCTCTCAAATGCCCAAAAGTGAAAATATCAAGTTGTTTTACCCTCAAAATGCATTGCTAAAGGGTAATCCATGTCTCTTCTGAATTTTCTAATTCTCGGTAGGAGTTTCCTAATGCTTTTCTCACACAAGAACAAAGAATTGCTAGACAGGAAAAAACCACTTGGACCAACACGCCTGTCCCCTTGGGAGTTATCTTTTCTTAACAACTGCTTTTTGTGCTTATACTTCAGTAGCATGTTTCCCACTCTGAAAAATTTGTCTCAAACTCATTTTCATGCTATTGGCTTTGATGGCCTTATTTAGCAAATTATTCCATATGTTGCCCATTTCCCCTTAAGTATTTCTTTCTGAAGACCCTGTTTATCTTAATTTCCTAACTTTTAGATTAGATTGTGTGGGTGGTTTTGTTTTATTTTAAATGCTCACCAATGTAAATATATTATTTTTCCTAAGGAAAGTGAAGAAACTGAAAAGGGCACTCAAAAGAAGTGTAACCACTGCATTGCCAATGCTCTGTACAGTCAGAAATATCACTACATGCAACTGGTGTTATAGCTCTTATTAATTCACCCCAGAACCCTCTGTCTTTCTTATTGTACTTATATACTAGTTTCATAGTCTCAAGGATTTTCATATACAAAATCTTAAATTAATTCTGACTCGGTATATATGGCATGACTGTTAACATCTATTGTGTGCCCTTCTGGTTTGGTTATTGACTCCAAATTTGTTATTTTATATTTAAATACTTTTAGATTGCTAATTATATACATATATTTGTGCTTCATGTAGAGGTCCAAATGTATATTTTTCATATCTAAAGTACTACTGCATCTTCTTGAGTTTTCAGTATAGATTATATACATAGTGAGGCTATCCATTGTTGTGATGGGGTTTAATGTCTGGTTTTCATAATTCTTATTAACCTGTTAAATGGTTAATTACTCATCAAATTATACAATAGACAAAGACTAGTTCCTGTGCCTTTATGCTATAAAATAAGTAACTGAGTTTCAATTAAAGTCTGTCCCCATGTTTCTTCCTTGCTCTATGTAGTTTTTTGATGTTACTGGGCAAATAAAATATTTCAGGTGACTTTTTAGGAGATTTACAGGATAACATGTTGAACCTCAGTTATATTTTAATTTTAGTCACCTATAATATAGCCATCTCCATTAAAAGCATTTACTAACAGCTGCTCTATAAGCAGTTACTGCAATTCCACCGTATATCTTAAAGTTTTGCTAACACTTCAGCAAATCCAACACTAGTTTTCTCAATTACTCCTCACAGTGTATTATTGAAATTGTACCAAAAGTACCAACACTTCCCAAATAAAGGATATAATTTCCCAGTGCCATGCAACCATTTTTCTGGATGATTCCTATTAAGATTCTTTTTTCAAACTCAAAAGGTTTATTTTTCTGAGAAGGGCCTTTTAAATTACTGTGAAATAAATATTACCCTCTATCATACTGTGTCTGTAGGACCCCTGTACATCAGTGGTGTTGCATGGATGAGAAATTTGCCTCTTTATTTGTGTATCTGGAGGAAAAATAGGACAGATTTTAGAAAAAAGATTTGCAATGAAAGAAAGGCCAGATACAGGGGGTGCCACAGGAGTCTTTACAATTTAATATTTTAACTAATTAATGGTACTACTGTGTTCATGATAGCCTCATAGTAATGTTAATTATTTGCATTCATTAACTGAAAATATTTTAATGTGGAGCACTGTTGCCTATTTATTAATATTTGTTTGAACTTTCTAGATCCATCAAGTTGGCCAATTAATCATTGCTCAAAGAAGATAGATTGATAGTCTCCTAAATTGGTTCTTTGTGGAAGATTATTAAAACACACAGATTTCTAATGATACTACCCCTCCCATGCCCTATTTAAACTGTTTTTGAAATAAGCTATTTGTATTAATCAATATTGACATTTATATTGGGTTAATCCTTTGTAAATTTGTGCTCGACAATTGGAGAAAAATGGTTTAAAAGACTAACAAGTAAACACTTAAGTTCTTTTGATACAGACTCAAATCAAAACAAACACTGACACTACTGACATCCGCAATGAACATTGCACCCAAATCCAACACCGCTGATCTGTGCTAGAACCCTGAAACTGCCTTTTCCCACTTCCCAGCCTTGGTTACTCCATCTAAACATCTGGGTCCCCATGACAGCAAGTGGGTCTGAAAGCCCTGGATCTCTGAACTGGGATAGCAAAGACTTAACCAGTAGAGACCTGCTGTTTCCCAGCCCTGCTAATTAAATCTTTCCTTTCTGGATAGGTGCTCCAGGGCTTTCAGACTAGTCACCCTCCTGACCTTCAGAATCCAGATTCTCTTCTAGAAAAGAAATGGTAAATTCCATGGCAGAAAAGTCCTGGGCCTCTCCTCAGAGTTTGTCTTGCACAGAAGTATATGCTAAGGTAAACTCCATCAAATAACTTTATCTGAACAGAAGACAAAAGATGCAGTGGCTTCAGGTACATCTAGAAAGATGCTTTAGAATCAAATCAGTTTTAGGTCTAAAGTGAGATGAGTTTAGTGATGCTAAACCTCATGGAGCAACTATCACCCCCATCATTAAACCAATGTACATCTTGGCCTAACCAATGGGAGCTCTGCTGAAGAGGCAATCTGAAGGGTTTGTTTTTATTGCATTTTATTCCCATAGGCTTTACTATGTGTTTTATTACAGTAGTATCTCGGCCCCTCACTAATATTACAGAGCTAATCCCCAAAACACTGCCATTAGGTAGACAAGGATTACTGCCCTAATTTTACAAATGGGGAAACTGAGGCACAGAGTGATTAAGGGATTTGTCCAAGATCATACAGGGAGTCTGTGGCCAAGACAGGACTAGAACTCAGGACCCTGGTTCAATGAGCCTTTTTCACAAGACCATCTTTCTCAAAGGTCAGGATTTACATGCGTTCTTACAGCTATTTAAGGAGAGGTAATTGAGGAAACATGAGTCTGTGTTACGAGTGGTTTTGGCCATTGCTACCACTAATCTCATTTTCATGACACAAAAATCAATACCTGAGACACTTGAAATAGTTAACGGATACGACTGTCCTAACATCTCTAGAGATCTCCAATGCATCCATCATCTCACAGCCAGTAAAATAGAAAGTACAGGGAAATATTAAAAAGACACTTCCAACACTCTTAAATCACAGTCAGTTCCCAATGTAAAGGAAACGGGCTCACCTCCAGTACACCAGCACGGCAAGAAGAAGAATGAGGCACACAAAGGTCAGGGCTGACACCACAATCAGAGGGATGATCCATTCCATTTTGCCAGGGGAAGGTCTGGTTGCCATACTGGAGCTATTCTTGTCTACTGTACAGTAAGCATATAATGAACATAATCAGTACCCAGTAAACAGAATGATGCTACAATGGCTACATTATACACAAATTTAAAACGGCCATCACTCCGGTTTCACTCCCGTTCACAAGATGTGAGCAAATAATCAGAGAATGGACCTTCAAAAAAGTGTGTCCCTCAGTCCTTCACTTTCATATAAGCATTATAGCATGAAAGTATGGTGCATACCGAATGCATTAACTGGATTCTACTACTATACCTATTTCCAATCTTAACTTTGCTTACCCACAATTTTAGGGCCAGATCCTGCAAACAGGATCCAAGCTTTACTCTTACCATCATAAGTCATTCCCCCAGGTCAATGAATTAAGCGCTCTGCTTGATAAGTAAAGTTTGCAGGTTCACGCCCCTCGTTTGTAAGCGCTTTGGGACAGGGAATGTGTCTTACTCTTTTACAAAGCTCTGTGTAAAATTTACTTCAGTGTATGCATTATTGTAGTAACTGCACACGGAAAAAACATCAACACGTTATTGATCCAGTAGCATGGACTAATGTTCAGTGAACTGTTAAGGTCTGTTGAATTAGTACATTCAAAGGTACTTTTAGAACATCGATTACTGAAATGGGTGGACAGATGGAACCTGTTGCAATCCACTGTTGAAATCCTTACTTCTCAGGTTATATATCTGACCTCTCGTATATAAAACAAAACTATGCCAACTATGTATCAACTGGCAGTTGATACAAGGATGAGTCAGCAGAAATAACACTAGGATGATTGGGCCTTGCGTACACAAGAGTAGAGGCCTCAGAAAGGTATTGGGACCTATTGTTTTAGGAACTTTATACACATCTAATGACAAGAGGATCCCTGGCCCATGATAACTTACATTTTAAGGACCATTCCGTATGTCAAAAAGCCTCTAACTTGTGCAAATTCACAAAATGTTGAAAAGTGAAACTTGCACAAAAGCTTAAGTGAAAAATTACTGGGTGCAGTTTCTGTCATTCATTTTGCATTACTTAACAAACATCCTGCTGGCTGTTCTGCAAATGTCAATAAGAAGAGGCAGGGTAAGGAAGATTGTAAATGGCCACAGATCTGAATAAAGATAGAAAAATACACACTTGGCTTTTTGTTTATCTCCTCCCCTACCTCCTGCCATGTGTTTTCTCTGACTAGAGCAATTCTATGCCCTTGCTCTGTATTGTATTATAATCTCTTCTGAAACAGCAGCAAATCTTACCACAGAAACATAATTGCCTTTTCACCATAGGTAGGCAAAACACAGATAATTGGATGTCACATAATATGAAGTCATACTCTATTTTAATAGCATTTAGATTATACTCCTCTACAGGCAGGAGTAAAATTCAAACAACAAGGAAGTAAAGGTTAATTGTAAATGCTTTTGCCAGACGGCTGAAAACAGAGCAAGACCAGCAAGAAATCTTTCTAGTTTTAAAAAGTAGGCTGATGGAGGTAATGCCCTTTGGCAGGCAAGCCTAAATGAGGTGCTAATCAGAGGGATGTTTGGGGGGAAGTGCACGTGTACTGAGTGCAGAACTGACCACAAGAGAGATGAGTAGCCAGTATCATTTCTAGTCTTTAACCTCAATGCATAAAGGTTGGAGAGGGCACCAGCTTTGTGTTAACTTGTCTCAGAAACATTATTCATATTTTTTATTTAGAACATTAAAAGCTTATAATCTATTTCACACTGTATGCTTTAGTCATCGCAATACACTAACAATGTACCACTATTAAGATATTTGACTTCATTTGGTAGTTCAGAGCAAGGAAAATCTTTTCATCAGTGGAACTTGGATCACTTTAAAAATAATTAAGCATCACAACTCACATGGAGGATGGGGAGTACTATTTTCAGAGTGGTAGAGAAGAGCAAATTAGAACATTATGATCCATTAAAACTTACTAGGAAAGTGAAATACCACCAGCAACCCTATGTCAGATAGAATATTATTTCATTTCTCTCCTACAAGGTGAGTTTCCATTCATGATCCTCTCCTTATGCTTCAGCATAAAAATGTACATTTCGGTTTGCATGAAATAATTTACAATCCTTAGCAAACACAGCCTTACGTAGAGTTTTGACACAAGCTAATTAAATACAATATTTTTGTAATATTCATCATGTTTCTTTTATTTATTCTACTGGGGAGATTGGGCTTATCTGACCTCTCATACCTGTCTTGACCAGATGTGAAAAGAAGAGCTCAATCTGTCAAAAGGTAACATAGCAAGAACAATTCATTGATGCTGAGGCTGAAAGCCCAAGTGGAAATGGCCAAGCAACAATCTGATGCTATTGAGAAAAAATCAGTTTCTTGGTTTTGAAGAGAAACTTTAAGTATTTTTCACTGCTTAAGCGATGTTTGGAGTGAACTGAAATAAAAACATCAGCGAAAGTTGCTATAAGATGATTGTTGATGCTAGAAGACTTTAGCAGTACATCTGGACTGCCAGCAGGTGCCTTCTTCAGTATAGGGGAAGAGAAGCAGATTAAAAGACAGCATGCTGGGTAACATGAAAAATATGTTGAGGAATTGATACATTGAAAAGAAAGATACAGAGCTTTATACTTCTCGGCACTCTAGCAAAAATTGGCCTTTTAATCTTTCATTTTTAAACTGAGAACACTGAGCAGTGGTAGAGCAAATAATGTATCCTTGTTGTAACTGTGCCCAGTATATGCCTTACTTCGGGGAAAAAAATGGACAAGGAAACTCCAATTTTGCTAAGAAATGTAAACAGTTTCCAGTGGCATATGTCATTGTTGAATTAATTCAGTTTGCCTTTTTCTGGCTTGGAATTCATCCCAGTAGGAAGGAATAAAAACTATTATAGCATATCTGCTTCAGGAAGTCCTAAACAACATGAGCTCAGGCAGTTCAAAATCCACTTCTCAGTGTGCGGAAGGGTGTAGGTATCCATAACAATCATTTTCTGGAGAAACACTTATTCAGCACTTTCATCTATTTCAGGACCTGGCAGAGGAAACTGGAGAGAGAGAGAACAACAAAGGACACTTTGGCATGGGGATTTATTGACAAAGGTGAATGGGAGAAAGAGAAATTTTGCAGTCAGAAAATTCTAGTCTCTAAAGCTTTCTCCCTGAGAATATAAAAATGTTTATTCTCCAAAACTAATGCGACTTGTCACAATAAGCAATAGTTGCTGGTAGTATATTACCTACCTTACCTATGCCTTGCTGAAACTTCCCCTTTACCATCCCTTAACAGTGCATAAGCCTCCAGTGCAGACAAAGTTCTGTTTCTCATAGAAGTTTAGATACAGATAACCAAAACAATAGATATGTTCTGAATCCAACAAAATGTCATTGTTCCAGCACAGCTGTCTCATATCATCCACTTATTCAAATGAAAGGCAATTGTCAGTCATTCCTTTGAGTAAACAGAAACTACACACTGTCAGTTAATAGCACTCAAAGACAATGTCAGTCCTTCTAAGTGTGGAATGTTCTTAAAATGTTTTAACAAATGTCATTTTTAAATTTATTTACAGGCATTTATTTACAGGCATTTCTTCAGTGCTCATTCCTATAGACTCCTATAACACTTAAATATGTTATTTCATTATTTAATAAACTGATGCTGATGACCCATAATGTCAAGTAATCAGCATTCACACTGTTCTTCTGAATAAGATCTTGTGTAATCCAGTTCTTCCATTTACCAGCACTCAAACCCTATTAATGTATGCTTCTAGAATTTGCCACGCCAAATAGCTTGAGTCACATGAAAATACAACTTAATAATTCTTGCACATATGGAGAAAGAGAATTACACAGATGTTTAATTATCCTAATGAGATTATCCCCAAAAGGCTTTTGCAACCTCAGCCCTGGTGAAGACTGTTCTGAAAACCAAAGCACTGAAGTCCTATACTGAGACTAAAAAAGGTTTAGAGCACATAACATGATCTCACTATAAAGCCCTCTTGTGAGCAAAATTGTGTGAAGCTTTGTAACCCTGTAGGGAATAGGGAGGAATTCCTATCAAATGGAATCCCACAGGGCGAGGGTTTAGATCTATATTGTTTTCAAGCTATGCTCATGACCCAGTCTAAAGCACCAACTGGAAATATGTTAAATTTGTTGATAGCAGAGATGGAAAGTGAATGTGTTATCTTATATCAAATAGTATTTGTTTAAGCTTCCAATGTGGCAAATCAAAATTCTGTTGATTAATATCAGTGATCGCATGCTAAGACCGAATCACACTTTTATGTGCAGAATATAACTGTAATTGCAGCTCCTTCTAATTTCCAGATTTAAAAAATCCCAAATAATTCTGAACAGCTGTGTATTTTTCTGTTGCAGATCAAGGTACAATTAGGCAAAAAACACAGTGGAGAGGGATGAGCAAAAAACTGAAACAGGAACATGTGAGCAAACACTCACTAGGAGAAGGAACTAATAACATTGGCCAACAACACCAGACGAGAGGGGGCCAGTGCCATTCAGAAAATAATGACATAGCCTGAGGAAAGGTACTATATGTGAATGTGAAATAAGCGCTAAAAGAAAATGAGCCTTCCTGTACTAATTGGTCTCTCTTTCCCCATAATTTCTCATGTGTTCCTATTCTCCTCTAATCAGCTGTGCTTCCCCTTTCAGTTATCTCCTTACGCACTGCTAATTTGGTTCCCTATAATTAATTTTGCAAGTCTACATTGTTATAAAACAATGTTCTACTCTTTAAAATGATACCATTTTCCACTCAAAGCCCCCATCAAAATAACTTGACAGCAAATTTTGCTTTTCTGGTTCACTGTAGAAATGAAGTATTCAAAAAAGCTGCTTTATCCTCTAGAGACCGTAATCAATGGCACAAACTTTCCTTTTTCAACAGCTTGGGGGTGCTTTGCACAGTTTTTTCACCCGCACTAGTTCTCAGCAATGCTTTAAGATAGTTCTTCCCACACAAGCCACTGAAAGATGCTAAGTTTCGCAAACTTTGATCTAATGACACATTTATCTCAGTGTTCCAAAGGCCACTTAAGCCTGCAAACCATTAGCTGTGACAGTCGTGTTTGCTCATGCAAGGAGTCTCATTGAAGACAACTACATGCATGAGCAAAGAATCGGTCTCTTTGCACGAATGAAGGGTTTGCCAGGATCAAGAGAATAAACGAGGTAGTTTTAGGGCATTTGTGTAGCCTTTTGGATGTGAATGGGTGTGATGTGTATTGAAGACACAATTGAGGGAAAGCTAAGTTGAGATTGCTTTTAGTGCTGGTAGTGGTCCGTTCCATGATCATGCTTCTCCTCAGTGGGAGTCCAGTCCACAGCCTGGACCGGGGCGGGCAAACTTTTTTGGCCCGAGGGCCACATCTGGGT
Source organism: Dermatemys mawii (assembly GCA_007922305.1). NCBI lineage: Eukaryota > Metazoa > Chordata > Testudines > Dermatemydidae > Dermatemys > Dermatemys mawii. The sequence continues at coordinate 24,779,398 of ML677372.1, forward strand.
ATGGAAATTGCATTGTGGGCCACGAATGCTCACAAAATTGGGAGTTGGGGTGTGGGAGCGGGCTCTGGCTCTGGCTGGGGGTGTGGGCTCTGGGGTGGGGCCAGAAATGAGGAGTTCAGGGTGCAGGAGGGTGCTCTGGGCTGGAACACAGTGATTTGGAGGGCGCGCCCCCCCACCAGGACTGGAGTACGGGATTGGGGCACGGAAGGGGGGGCTCATTTAAAATGGCTGATGGGCCAGATTTGGCCCCTGACCATAGTTTGCCTGGCTTAGACCCAGCTCCTGGGAAAGTTCCATCTCCCGCACTCGCTCAGTACGAAGTTTCATCACCCCACTCAGAGCGTAGTGGTTCTGGGTGATGAAGATTGTAGAATAAAGAGAAAATTATCTCCTCTCCCCCGCTACTGCAGTGCTTATGACCCTCCTCCTCCAGCATGGATCCACCTGTGGTGAAAGCGTGGCGCATCGGCGCACCCAGCTCCCACCTTTGACGCGGGAAAGTTCATTTGAGAGTTCCCCCCGCTGAGGCTGGGGGATACCATAATTCCCAATGCTCCACTTTCCCCTCATAGGATCAGCAGGGGACTTTCCTCTCAGGCCCTCGCTCAAAAAAAATAAAAATAAAAAGTTATTCATTTGCCAAAGGGCTCCCTCCTCCCCACTCCAGGGTTGCACAGAAATGTTTCCTGGAGGGGATTTATCCCAAGATTCTTTCATGGTAGGGCAGGGTGCTGAGGAGTCTATGGCCCTTCTTACTCGCGTGGTTACCCTTCTTCCCTCACCCGCAGCTACGCTGCCTCTTCAGTCTCTGACTCCCCTCCCATTCCTCACCCAGACCCCCTGCTTGCTCTATGTGGAAATTAGGATAAAAAAAGGAAAGCATCCAAAGGTGCAGAGTCTCTTCCTGAGAGGGAGGGGAGCTCTCTCCCTTTCCTCTTCCGGCCTGAAAGAGCCAGGCCTCCTCAGTCATTTCAATTATCTGAACGTACTGAACAAATTCCCTTAGCAAGCAACCAGTGGCCTCGGCAGTCCCTGAAGGGGGCCACTGGAACAAAGGTTCACATAACGACACGAAGGAGGACTTCACTGAGAAGACGGTGAGGGATAAGCTTTTTCCTCTCAGCTAAGATACACGGATATATAAAGGGATCCCGATTCTAAGTCTTCCATCCCTCAGGGCTATGAGAAACACTGCAAAGATCCAAGACACAGCAAAAAGGTGTTGGTCCTTCCCAAAGACTGACTCAATGGTCACTAGGTTTGTGATAAGTCCTCTGATCTATTAGAGAGTAACATTTCCCCCTCAGAGCTCAGGGACAGAAAAGGGGACTCTACCTTAGGAAAATGGTGTGAATTGGCCCTTAAAGGTCTCTGTATGTCCCTCAAGGCTCACTTTCATGTTTCCTCTTCTGCAGACCTTAACACCATCTGCCTATGAAGGTGCAAAGAAGCTCGAGCTCCCCCTGTCCTTGAACAGATTTGTATGTGATGCCACCAGAGACCCAATGAAGATTCCCGCCTGGGAGATGGCAGGAAACTTTGTCACTCATCACTTCCTCTGGCTAAGACAAAGGTCTGGAGACTTTGGCTCTAAAGTCTGACTCTCAGCCCTCTTCTTACAGATATCCCGAGCCAGAACATAAAGGACACAGGTGATCCCACAATGTCACTTCCCTCATGCCAGCATGGAAAAACCTAGAACCATATTGGCTGCAACTTCTATAGGCTGATTGTCCTTTTCTTAGGTCTCCAGAAAGATCCATTACGTATTCTGTCTTCCCAGATAGCCCACAGCCAACTTCCAAGTGAACAGTACCCACAGACCCAATAACTGATTAGCACAAGCCATGCCGGACTCTCTGGACTGCACCTGAGCTACTTCCTCTCCTTCCTCCAGAGATTCCTCGAGGCATATGGGCTCTCCGTGTGTCAGACAGAGTGGGAGCAAGCCATGTCAGACTAGTGAGTCCTATCCATAACAAAATATGGCTGTGCATTAGCGTTTTCTCACCTTCCTCACACTCTGCAATGGGTTCCTTCTTTTCTTAACCCCCCCTACTCACACCCCAGAAAAACTAATGTGATAACAAACCATATGTCCTCTGATGGACATCGGCACCATCTGTCCATTTCCTCTCTCATTTACATTACACTGGCAGTAAGCCATCAGGCTCTTTGCTAGAGCTTGCACAAAGGACATGAAATTTGGACATTAGAGGAAATCAGGACATTAGGTACTGTTAGCTAGGGGGAGGGAAGAACCCAATACCTCTATTCAAGAGGCAGATTTGCTTTCACAGAGCAAGCCACCTGGGCTCAAAGTGGGATTCCACTATGCCCAATTCTTATGACCTTGAGCTCTGACTCAGCACGGCAAAAGGTAGCCAGAGTGCATACACTCACCCCCGACAAAAAGCAGACATGGCAAGGTGGGTCTTGCAGGCTGCCTACGCAAGTGATTTAAAGCATGTATGGTGGGAAGAGCTGACTTTGAAGAAAAGCACCATGTGAGACCACGGAGTAGAAGAAAGCAAGCTAGAAAATCAGCAGAGTCTGCATAAAAAAATGTCAGCAAAATCGGGGTTAGAGCATGACCGCTCCACTGCTGCTAATCTGTTTTCTTGCAGAACAGTTCTGAGTTGCAGCATTAGAGTCGGATCAGCATTCCTAGAACAACATCATTAAAGGTTGCAGGGTTTGATTTTTTCAAATTTAGTCGTGAAAATTGATTCTGAGCTGTAACTTAGCATAAAAGGTCTGGATTTTAATCTTTATAAATGTAAAAGAGAAATAAACATTTAAGATGCTTTTTCACAGTATTCTAACTCCACAACAGCTTTGCTGGAAAAACAAAATTACTGAACATACTATAGTTCTGTAAAATAAACAAACAGCGATTTTAAAAACAAAAACAAACAAACATACATCATTTTACACTCACTCAGACAGTCATCTCATTAAAACCTCAGTGGGAGACCAAGGTAAACCCTGTAATTGGATCCATATGAAACTACCTGTGCAAAACCCTCCTAACTTCCTTGGACTCTGTGAAGTGCAAAGGATCATCTATGTGGATCAGTCTTGAGGACTGAGGCCTGTGAGTGCATGGGGAGAAAGAAGCCAGCCAGATATGCTGGAGCTAAGCAGTGAAAGTCTTACGCATAAATAAAATAACTTTATACATATATATGTCACAAACTTCTTATGAAAAGCAGATCTGCATAAAACATAGTGGCCATTGTTCAAAGATATTTCCCAGTTATAGTTAGCGATATTAATTTCTAACAATAAAACTCCTAAAGCAGCCAACCACATTGGAGGCTAATTTCTTGCCAAACTTCATTTTTCAGCTAGAAGCACGAATTTTAACTGGAGGCTGGGTAATTTCCTAACACAATAACCTCCCTCCCCTAGGTATTCTCACCCTCTCCCCCGACAGTTCTAACATCATTTGTGGGCTGAGTCCTGCACTGATTTACTCTACTGTTGCTAATGGGATCTTGTGGAGTGTCAGTCAGTGAGGACTCTGGCCTATAACTTTTTCAGTGGAATCTGAAACAAGGCAGTAAACATAGCTCCCATTCATTCCTCTCCCAGGATCACTCACCTGGGTTAATGGTGATGAATCTGTTATCGGATGGATTTTCCTCTGGAAACCTGCGGTCACTGGGAAAAGCTTTTCTTGATGTTGTCTCTGGTCCCTTTGGGATTTGCCCTACATAATGTTCATTTGTGAATGCTTGTGGCACTTGGGTGGAAGGGAAAGGTGGGAGCTGAGTGTCTGTTTCTGTAACCCTCTCGTCTTCAGGACTCTTATCTGTTGGAAAAACGTTTTGCTCTTGACCAGGTATGGTTTTATTTCCTTCCTCTTCTACAGTTCTATTAGGGGAAATGGTCGTTAGTGTGGTCTCAGTGTTATTTTGTACCTCGGCAGCCTCTGTCACTGCACTCTTCTCTTTCTTTTCTGAATCCTTTTCACCCTCTTCATCATGTTCCCTTTCGCCATCCTCACTTTCACTCTTCTCATCCTTTTCTCCGTCCTCTGCTCCTTCATTGTCTTTCGTCAGAGTGGAATCACTGTCCGATCCTGGAGAAGATAAAGCCTCAGGAGTTGTAAGCACCGGCCTAGCTGACTGTTTGCTGGTAGAAGCAGCACTAGGAAGGCGGGTTGGCCACACAGTGCTAGGAAAGGAGGAAATACTGCCACCACTAAACCCAAGGCTGGCAAGCAATGTGCTGGTCACCACAGAGGCCACTGTTGCTTGGCTTCCACTGGATGAAGGCCCCATTCCAGTTGCCATTGAAACAAAGGAGAAAGGAAGACCAGAAGAAGTCCAGGTAGAAGATCCAGAACTGATGGGAGCCATGTCAGCTGAAGAAGCAGGAGAAGCGGTAGGCTTGAAGAGACCACCAGTGGGGACAAGGGAAGAAAACACACCAGAGAGAGCGTCAGTAGAGGTACCTGATATGCTACCTCGGCTCTTTTTTCCTTTTGTTTTCTTTTTCTTTCCAAACACTCCATTCTGCCCATTATTCTGTTCAAATGAGACAAGTATATTTAAACAAACTGGAGTCAAATCTACCCAGAAACAGCACTAAGCGTTCAAAAGTCACAAGGCAAGGGGCACAGATTATATGTACAATGCATTCAGGTGTGATCACAGACCATGTGCACATACTCGAGCGAGCTTCAATGTAGCATATATTGTACAACCCCACGTGGGACTCTGGGTAGGTATATGAGCAGCCATGCCAGGGCTTCACTGCCCCTGTTACTTACTTGAGCTCGCTTGCATCTTGCTAGATCAAAGCTATCTTGAGTTATGCCTACATCAGCTGCAGTGACACTTCTGACTGCAGTGCTGACATTCCCAAGGGGAGCAAACGTTCTTGCATTTGCCATTTCCAAACCATAATTATAGCAATATTTCATTACTCTTATCTTCATTTATACTCAGCTTCTCCCCCTCCCTAGCGACTCTTGAAGAACATTTCTTTTTGGGAGTTGGGGAGGGAGTATATTTTTAAAAAGTTGAATGACTTTCACTATACCAATTCTCTAAACTGCAGACTAAAAAATGTTTAAAATGTGAAATCATTAAGGTATGTTTTACCTTAAAATAAAAGCTGTGTTGCAGCAGCCACTATAAGGCCCCTAATTTTATAATAACAGGCCTGGTTCCTGCAATCCGAACCAAACATGGGCATCCCTTGCTCTCACAAAATTGCTCTGGGGTCCTTCCATAAGATCCAATTGCAAGATCGGGGTCTTCGTTACTATTATTTCCTCATTTTAGTTACCTGGCCCAGGTTGGTTATTCTGCTAAAGTTGGGCATGATGGCCCAGTTTGGCATCATCATCCTTCGAAAGATCTCAACTCAGACCTTGGTTGTGCATCCACACAGGGCAGTACAAGAGCATACGGGGCCTCCTTACTGCCCTGAGCTGGCTACCAGCATCACCAGCTCTTAGTCATCTCCACAAGTTGCTTCTACTCGTCCTGCCCAACTCACTCGGCCCTCACAACTCACTGGCCAGCAGAGCGGGGCAGGGTGGGGACGGGCAGCAAGTTGTACCGGGAAAAGGGCTGGTACAGTTTATTTCCCCAATGCAGCTCGGGGGAAGCAGGGGCCAAATTGTGACCCAGAGTTGCAGCTCCTCGGGCTGTACTGCAAGGTGATCAGCAACTCTAAAATGATCAGCTTTGTACACACATGATCTAGCAGAATAAAACCTGGCTAAACATTAGATGAATTGTGCTGTTACCATGGCTGCCTGTATTGGTGAGCATCCTAAAGACACTGACATTCACTAATTTGTCCAACGACACAGAACTGTGGAAGAGCCAGGATTAGAATTCAGGTCTGTGCTCAGGCCAGGGACCATCTGCACTTACGGCTTCATGTTACCAGTTCAATCAACAAAAATAAATTGAAGGTTACATTGCAAATGCATTTATGAGAGACAGCAAACACGGACAATATACGCACTGATCTGAACCTTCATCCAACCCATAAAATGTCTATGACCCCAAATATTTTTAGAGTTTTAAAAGCTTAGTACATTTAGTCATAAGAATTCTGCATCCCCTTGCTATTCCTGGTTTCAGCCAGCCAGGAAGTTGAAATGTGGCAGCAAAACAAGAAAGACTGCTCTCATTTCTTTCTGACCCAGCTGCAATCACAAAGAACTGGAGATCTCAAGGGAGAGCCTGTTCTTCTGAGATCTTGATCTCAAACTTTAAATAAGCATCTGAACTTCTGGATGCTTATCAATCTGAACCTCTATAGCTTTGAGAAATGTGCTTTTCTTTGGCAATCGCCGTTCATCTCAGAGCTGGGCTGAAGAAGTAAAAGTTGGCAGCAGATTCTGTACATCTAGTACATCTCTACATTATCCGTGAAAAATGTTAATCATTCTTGTTCGAGGTCTGTGCTACTGGGGTATTACCATTCGGAATGGGACTGAGTGAAACTAGAAATAAAGTACTTAGCCTAAGTTCTCTAATATGAATTCAGTCCATAAATTTGACTGACATTACAGCACTGTACATAACTATGTTCTTTCAGAATTAAAACTGGGCATTTTTAAGTGGTGTAAAATGTATTCGCTTATTGAACTTTCTGGATTTTGGAATAGGACATTAGAATACTTACAGCCTCAAATAACATGAAATAAAGAATTCAAATAAATAATTTGCTAAGGCCTAATTTACACAAAATTAGATATTTCTATAGCATTGGAAGACTGCAGATGCCATATGCCAAACCATTGCCTGCTCTTACTGCATGAACCTCTCTGTTCATTTAGTTATTAGAAGAAATTAAGCATATTCTCAGTCATCATTAAGATTACATATTTTCTCTCCAAAGAAAGCGTACGGAATAATAAAGCTATTCTATGTGTGGAAACCAGCTATTAAAGCTTTTGCTCAGGATTTAAATAAAGTAATACCCTCCCAAATCACTGTAGTACATTTACAACATTATGGTGCCACCTGGTGGGTATTATGGCACAATTTACAACTGCTTTTAAATTTGCTGCACTGATTTACGTCCACTACTTACCACTCCTGTTTTAACAATTCTGGTCCCCTCAAATATTCGAGTAGTGTTAGCTGGGAAACAAAGAAGGATAATTTTTATGTGGGTTATGAAACTGAAAACATGCAGTTATTCTTGCTAAAAAATTTCTCAGAAATTAAAGGCATCTAAAAATTTCAAAACCTTGAGAGCCATTGCTACTGAGTGTACCTAGGGACTACTATAGAGGAAACAGTGGCAGGTGGATAAGATGGTAACCACAGACCAGTAAAAAATGTCTGAAGTGGACTGATATGTACAACCAAATCCAAATTCTGGTCCCAGTTACTCCAGTGTAAATTGAGAGTCAGGTCAACATTTTCAAGCTAAAGTGCCTGAACTTATTCATCTAAATCCATATTAGTGCCTAAATATGGATTTACAAGCCTTATGTAAGTCACTCGGCTTTGAAAATGTTGGCCTTTGTCTACTGAGCCATAAGGTAGGTGAAAATCTATTGCCTAGTTATGCAACAGGTCAGACTAAATGATCATAATGTCTACTGACCTTAAAACATATTAAATCTGCGTTCATCTCAATTTAAGATGATATAAATGAAATCACTTTCTAGTCCTTGGTATTCAGAATTAATATTAGAGTGCCTAAATTTAAGGAATTGGGTTTGTGGTAAGCAATTATACATCCTTCAAGTTGTTTATTTGTGACAGTGGGACAGAAATGTATTCCAGGTTCATTTGTCATGCCAGATGCTGTGTATTGTTTGTAATTAGGTACATGTTTACAGTTTGTTTAGAGTGTGTATGGGATTGAGCTATGTGTAAAAATAAAACTTTAATAAAATACTTTAAAACACTGCCAGCTATCATGAAACAGGGTTTTTCTTGTTTCCTTATTTATTGATATATGCTAGTTTGTAAAGGAAGGAAATATAAATTGTACATCATCTGCTAGACAAATTAAAGTTCGTATTAACCATCCCAATGTACCTCCGACACCCACACCCAATCTAAGTTTCTAACAACTTAAACTTCTAGAAGAATGCAGGCTAGCATTAGCATAAACAGCCAAACAACTCCAACAAACAAGATACGGCGTGATAAAACCTTCTGAGGAGTTATTTTAAAATTTAGATTCTGGAGCCAGTGTAAAATTGGAAGAACTTGTCCTACTTTTTTGGAGAGGGGAGGGGAAATGGGTAAGGAGGGAAACACATCAACTTCCGCCATTGTCACACTAGTGTGTTGTAGCCTCCATTATAGATCTTTTCGTGTAATTGGGAAGCTGTCCAAAAGGCTCTTTTGCCTATAATCAAGTGAGTATCATGATCAAGTTTCAGTGGTTCAGGCTCTTTCGCCCTTAGCTTAAAGAGCTGAGATGATAGGACACCAGTTACAAACTTCTGATTCCATTGGGCACTTAAAACAAAGACCAAAACTCTCCCCTCAGATCCACAGAGAAGATCCAGGCACTCAGATACCACAGTGAAGTGGGAGCTTCTATCATATCTAATATCATATCAGTGAAGGAGAGCTTCTATCATATCTAATAATAATATCTAATAAATGTATGCATACATTTATTAGATATTATTATTAGATATGATAGAAGCTCCCCTTTCCCCGCCACACAACAGCAGTATCTACCACCAGTGTGGAGTGGGAGGGGAAGGGGAGGTTCTATCATATCTAATATGATACTGTCCTACATGGATCTATCTATCCCCCTCCACACTGGTGATAGATATTGTTGCAGTGTCAACATAAAACTGGAGGTAGGATGACCAGATATCCTAATTTTACAGGGACAGTCCCGATTTTCAAGGCTCTTTCTTATATAGGCACCTATTATCCCCGACCCCTGTCCTCATTTGTCACACTTGCTATCTGGTCACCCTGGAGGCAAAGGTGGCACCTTGTGGATCTGAGAAGTGAATCTTGTCCATTGCCTGGATTTTCATAGACAGTTTCAGCTGTTAAGGATTATCAGACTAACTGTGTTTGAAACCCCCATATTTCTCCAAAGGTCATCCTTAAAAATGTCTCTGTTAATTTAATGGGTAACTTCTGACTCAAATAATTGCTCTTTGCTTTTTCTTAGGATTTATAATTTTTAAAAATTAAGTTGAATCCCTGTTCTCAAACTTATCACAGTTCTCAGAGTAATGGAAGTGGAAATGTCCGAGAGATGAGAATCTGATAAACAATTTTTATTGCCAGTTTAAAATACCTTTGTTTCAGTAATCAATGAGACTGTGTTCAGGAGTAAGAATATGTGCGCATTGTTGTCTTGGTAAGATTGGGCCTTCTTTCACCTCAGACAGACACTAACCAGACCTAACCTTTGCTACATGTGGATTACAGCTACAGTAATTCTTATAGTCCACATCAGTAGGCTATGCTACTTTTGATTTATTTTTTAAATTAGGTAACTAGAGGCTGATTTTAAATAAGGTTAAATATATTTATATTCAGTCAGATTTCTAAAAGGCACTGACAAGCATGCTCTAAACTCAGATACAAAATTTAAACATAATAATAAAACAAAACAAATAAATCGGTACAATACCAACAAAGGAGTCTCACAGCCATCAAAGCCGAGACCACACTCATCACAAATCTCCTTCTCCTGGAAAATGTGGGCTAATAAAAGGGACTTGCTATACACTCTGGAGATCATCAAATCCAGGTTCTAAAAGATCACTCAGCGGGAGACGGAAAGTAATTACAGGAGCTGACAACCTATCACTGAGAAGAGTCTGCCAATGAGCCTTTCTCTTTTGAATGAATATTCTGCTAACCTCAGCTGATCAGTGTTGGAAATTAGCACTGTTTATAACACCCAGACCCCTTATAATATTATGCTGTGTACGCATGTTGGTCAGCAAAAGAATGTTAAGCAGGAAAAAAAAATCACAATTTTAAAACAGATGGGTTTTTTACCTTGAAAGAGCATTGTCTGGCTAAAGTCACTACGCATGTCATTTCGGCAAACTGCTTGAACTCTGAACAGATAAAGGATGTCAGGTGAGACATGGCTAATGATGGCTTTCTGTTTAAAAGAAATAGATATTATTCAGAATTTCCCCCCCAAAGGGCTCTCCATGATCAATTTGTACAATACAGAGCACTGTGCTAACAGAGAACATGTAGGACAAGACTATTTCTAAAGAGCAACATTATAATACTCCTGTGCAGACGTCCAGCTGCTGGCCCTTGCATTACATAGGCTGCTGGACTTTAGCAGGACTTAAGTGCTGCACAGAGCTTGCGTTAGCTCTCTGTGCTGAGGAGAATTTCACCCAGGATGCATCAGCTATCACACTAACATACATGCTGGCTAGGCCTCACTGCTCAAAAAACTGCAAACAGGTTACTTGAGCTTTTAAAAATTAAAATAAAAAAATGTGGTGGGGAGAAAAGGGTGTTTCCCATCAACCCGGATATGAACAGAGAGCTACCAAACACTGTAGGATCTAGGCCAGGAGCTTCATTCTGCAATGAACAGCAGGGATGATCAGGGAAATTTGCTGCATATGGTAGGCCGATATGAATGGCTGCCCTGGGCTGGGAATCACCTTCCAGCCCACCATCACCATTACAATGGGAGTATTTGAATATGCACATGGACGTTCTGGAGATGCTGCCTGGCCATTCATTCCCTCTCTGTGTGCTTCTTGGTCCCCTTTTTGCCAGCAATTGGAAGTTAACTGCACTGAGCATTAGCATGAGTCATTTGCAAGGCCAGTTTCAAATGTCTCAAGCAACTGGACTTCCCAGTTCCCTCTGCCACAGTACAAGGACTTTGACAGTACGTTATATTTTACTGTCAAAGGATGTTTTTCTGCCATGCCTCTTTCTCTTGGCCCTTATCTAAACTTTGGCTGAATCCTTTACCGCCAACCCCCTTTTCCAAAGCTGGGTTTATTGCCATTCACTTCAAGCTATCACTTCATTGAATTCCCTGCATATTTAGTTATTTTTATATAAAAAAAAAGACATTGTATTTGTGCCCAAATTGTTCCGGCTGATTAATGTGCTCCATCCTCATTACTGATGAAAAAAAATCTCCCTTAAGCATGTGACGTTATGACAAGAGAGAGGTTACAATACATCACAACCTTCATAACCTTGAGTGTCTTTCAACAGATTCCTCTCTGATTTCATGAAGTACATCACTCCCTAATGTGACCTAGATAACAATGTCTAGTGGGGAAATTGAAAATATAAATGGAAATGAAGCAAAAGAATCTTCATCAGAAGGAATAAGAGACGTATTATTCTATAACTGATTGAATGGGCCCAGAGGACTGCGTATTTGAAAAAAAAATAACAGTCATTAGGAATTTCTCTCAGTGCTGCTGCATTTTCATGTGCATATACAATTACTGATTTCCTTATTCCAGAGACTTCCTTTGATTAACAAAAAATGCAGGCCTTTCAAACCTGAATATATAACCTTGATTTTATATGCAAAGAATGTTAAAGACAAGTACAGTATTTGCTTCCACTTGGACAAGAACGACAAACAGATCCAATCCTAAATGGAGCTGGTGGACTGGTATTTCCACATTCACCTGAACAGTTCTGCCCTTTCCGTTATTATCACATCAGCTGAGAAATTTACGGCACACTTCCTTTACCACACTGCTGCCACCCACCTCCCAGGCCCTGTTCTTGCAAACACTACCAGGGACAGTCCCAATAGTCTTCAATGGACTATGCCCAGTGGGAAGCACTAGTCCAGTAATAGATTTTGCATGATCAGTCCTTACTGTGAAAACAGTGAGTTGCACGTAAGCCAAAAAGGTTTTCAGAATGAGTGGAGCTAGTTCCCAAGCCAGGCAGGTTTCAACAGCTGTATATTAAAAAAAAATTCCTGCCTACCCATTTCCCATTGTGCCCATCATGTGAACGATAAATTAACACTCTGGTACACTGGGCGATGTGCTATGTAGAATTCAACTAGCCCTGAATATGTGAAAAGCAATCCATTGCCATTTAAAAACCTAACCATTCATTTAAACACAACAAATGCTTCCGTACCCCACCTTCTCCTACTGAAGAAAGTACAGTGTAATGCTAGCTTAAAACTAAGGTCAATTGCTGATGCTGTAGTTTTACCAGGTCCTTGTCACTGTCCTTGGTGAAAGTCTTCTCTTTTTCGTCTTCATTTTTAGTCCAGCTGTAGGAGATCATGTAGTTCATAATGGGAGGGTGGTAGATCATCTCTGGTTGGTTCCAAGTTACTAGCAAAGCTGTTCTGTTCACAGGCTGCACTTTCATGTTGACCGGGGGAGTACTGCAAACTAAACAAAAGGGATCAAATATTAAGCTCTCCTGAAGAATAGAGAGAAACCAAATGGGAGAATAATTGCATTTAACATTAAAAAGGCAGATTTTTTTACACACTTACTGAAACTCTGTAATATTTATCTCTATGTCACACTGAAACCAATGGGATTTAAACCACTTCCAGTCGCTTTCCTGTGCCAAGTGCAGGAAAGGGATAACAGACAATAGGGCCTATTATGTCTGTGGCCTAGGGCAAGTTGCCTAGGCCCAATTATTTATTTTACAAACAAGCACAAAATCTTCACTCCCCACATGTGTCTGCATATCACACCCTCCGCACGCTGAGAGTTCTGCACACCCGCAAGTGCTCAGTGCACCTTTAAACCTTTGGGTCTTAATTTCCCTGTGCAACTTTCCTGTATTACAATTGCCCGATGCAGAAAATGGGAGCAATAATTCTTCCCTGCCTCACACGGTGCTGGGAGAATTAGCTAATGTTTGCAAAGCACTTTGAAGATGCAATCCCCTACATCAGAGCTAAGAGTTATTACTGGGGCACTCAGTGCTGGCGTAAGCTTTTTCGCCAGCCTAGGAGGTGCCGGCATTTCAATGGCCCCTCGTCCGCTTCTGCAGCATTTCAGCGGACTTACCCGGAAGTGTGCAGCCGCCGTGACAGCTGTCACCGAAATGCCGCCGAAAGCACCAAACATCACCCTCCAAAAACCGGTGCTGTCCTAGGTGACCGCCTAGAGCTTGCACCGGCCCTGAGGGCACTATATGGTTTCTTTTTTATGCCCACTAGTGTGTAATAAACAAAGGGTATTTTATACTCTTCTTCACCTGCTTTGCAGGGGAACATGGACGTTGCTTGTCATTCAAATGTCACAAAAGGAAGATAGGGCATGTCCGTAATCGGGCACATAGCTCTTTGGCTGACCCTTCCTAACAGGTTTCTGGGAGGAACGCTGTGTGGAACTGTTGACTGTCTCCTGCTGTCTCGCCCTTGAAGCTGTGGCTTTCTAATCCCACCTCGGATAAACAGAAGGTGGAAGTTGCTCTCTGGCCAGTGTTCGCTAGGATTTGAGGTGAGCAGGTCCAGGAGGAAAACCCTAGGAATGGCCTAGCTGGAGCTGAACGGCTAGTAAGTTCACCTGCCTACCAAAGAAGAGGACAGAGTATGGGCACTGGCCCACCATATGCTCTGTGCTAGTATGCATTAAGAGCTCAGCCCATTCAGGATAACTCAAGAAAATATTTGTCTAATAATTGATGTTTAAAGGCATACTAATGGACAACACTAGATGGCACTAATATGCTAGCTATAAAGTACATACTGTCTCTGGCTATAAAGGCTATAGATCTTTCCGAGCTCTAAAAAAGTTGTGATTAAAATATATAATTCAGGACAGATTCTCACACCCTCTTTCCAAATATAACCCTTGAGCTACAAAGAATTGCATGCTATGGCACCTCAATACACTCAGCGGGGACTAAGGATCTGGCCTTTCCTGACAGGAAAGACTCAGGGTGTCACCCAGGCCACTAATCCTTTGCACTGTTTCCAATATTATCCTCCCCACTCCTACTTTCCATTACAAGTTAAAACACACCTGCCTTAATTTTGCTCCCTGCGCGTACACATACAAACATTTCACTCCTGAAGAGTCGCAGCTGCATTGAAGAGAAAACGAAGTCTCTTTCCAGATCTGGGTTTCCTATCTGGCCAAGTCGTGTGCTGCTGCATGACCAAACGCCCGTGGTTTATAAATAAAAACGTGCTGCAGATGGATAAACATGTGCCTCTCCGGTATTTCCAGTGTGACAGACCTGTTCAATGTATCCTGCGCATTTGTCACCCTCTCTTTATAACAAACGAGTGCAAAATCAGAGAACAGAATCTTCTTGTCTTTCAGAGACATATTTGTGAAGCAACTGATGTGCAGCTATAGACTTTCTCTCTACAAAAGACACTGGCAAATCAAACTCACGTAAGTTTCGAGTGTAATTTACCTATTTACAAATGTCCTGATTACTGTGAACGGAGGTGGCCAAATCTGCACCTTACCACAGGCTATGCCCCTTCCAGAAACCCCAGTTAGGACACCACTAAGTCACTGTTCCGAAGAAACAGCTCTTCTCTCTCACCCTGGGCCTCTGTCTCTCTCCTCTGAGCACACTGCCTGTTCCTCTCTCCTACCTGTGCTCTGTTCTTTCAACACATAGCCCTACCATGCGAGCCAGTGGCTGCATGGGGCTCACGCTTTGTCTACTAAGAGTGGTCTAGTTTAGGTGGGGGTGTAGGCATTAACTTTCCCTTTCTGCAGCTTTTCTGCAGCACAAGAACCTCCCGTAGGCTTGACTCTATCCAGGTGTCCAATGGAGCTGTCTAGTTCCTATCAAGAGAAAATGAGAGCACTTAACCCACACAATCCTCTTAACGACTCTCCAGGCATAGCCGTAATAGCCAGTTCCATGGGCAGGTCTCTCTATGTTCACCCCTTTCCATGGATTCCACTGAATTCACAATGCTGTTATTTCACAGCAAAGAATATTCACAAGGTGTGTGATTTAATAGGACTTCGTTCCAATTATTCCGAGGCACAAGGGAAGATTGTGTTATGATTATGTACTAACTAGCATTTTCTATTCAGCTTCTATTTTGAGGGTTTCTGGGTTGATGAATGGGCAAAACAGATTTTTCCCCCACCTTTTTGTTTATAAAATGAAACATATGGTTTATTAATTTAACCAAGCCTGTTCAGGACACAATGGAATCAAAATCATTTGATCTGATAATTCAATTTGATTATTTAATTAGAACAGTACATAATAATGTAGCAAATGTCTGAAAGGAGAGAAAAAGTACATAACAGTTTGACTGTTTATAAAACTATCTGCATTTTCTAGAGAGCCAATTTTCCTTTCCATACTGTGTGTATCTTGCATTTTAGGAAGGAGATGATTCATAGATTCTGTTTTTTTTAAACCATATTTTAGGATGCTAAGGAGCCACCATTGATTTTGCAAAGTGTAAAGCTGAAGGACAAATACAAATGCAGAGAGGAGATGGGGGAAAATGTTTGTATGTTACTCTGGGTTGAAATAGAATACATTGAAAAGAAACAAAAAAAATTTCAGGCTAAACGAGCAAATAAGCTAGTGAACTGATGATGATTTCTTCAAAAAAAACAACATTTGAATTGAAAGCACAGATCTCAGCTGTTTTAAGAGAAAATATTACCATGCCTTTCCTTCAGAGTCAGCTATTATTATTATTTATATTACCCAGGAGCCCCAGTCCTGGACTGGGACCCCATTGTACTAGGCTCTGTGCTGACACAGAAGAAAAGATGCGACCTATCCCAGAGATGTTACAATCTAAGTATAACACAAGAGACAGACAGACGGATGGGAAAGGCAAAGTAACAATGAGACATTATTGGTCAGGATGATAGGCTGCGATAAAGAGAGAATAAGATTTGGAATTGTTACAAAATGAAACCACCGCAGCCAGTTCTCATTTCAGGACAAATGTATCTTAGATGGCTCCCAGCACGCTATACCTGAGCACCTGACAGTCTATAATGCAACAGCCCTCACAATATCCCGTGACGCAGGTTGTGGTGTTAGTCGCAGTTTACAGAAGGGGAACTGAGGCACAGAGAAGCTAAGTGACGTACCCAAGGACACACCGGAAGTCTGTGGTAAAGCCGAGAATCAAAATCATGTCTTCCAAGTTCTCGGCTATTAACCTCACTGGACCATCTCTTCTTCTCTGGCCAGGCGCAACAAGAACTAACAGAAACACGGTTTGCCTGCCGTGTCCTCTGCGAAAGGGCTGCAGGAGGAAGATGACAGGGGGTCGATCTCAGGGAAGGAGCTCTGAGTGCCTCTGGCTGCTCTGAACTAAAGCACTGTGCAACCTCAGATGACATCTAGAGCTGATGGCAGCATTTGTGGTGGTTTCCTGGGGACCAGACAGCCTCTGTACTGCAGATCATGGCCCCTCTGAGAAAAATGCGGTTTATGGCTGGCTCCTTCCCCTAGCTTTCACTGGATCCTGCTTTCCCCTTTCACTCATGGGGGAGTTCTGCAAATGTCCTCTGTCTACCCTTGCATACCACAGCAAAGCACAACACAGTCATATGCTTAATCTACAGCACCATCCAGGTCAGCCACACAACAGAGAATAATTTCCTTCATAGTAAAAGCATTCAAATGGTCTGGAACAAATAACATTAATGTAACATCTCCACACTCATCTCTCCCTTCATTTGATTTCTATGTTGTATTTGGCTAGGCAACCTCCATGGGATTTTCTTAACTCAATCCCCATAGAGCCTAATCCAGAGGCTCATGGCAGGCCCCCTCTGTAACTCTCATTGACAGAGTTTCATAAAAAAAAGAAAAAGAAAAAGAAAAAAGAAGATGCCCCTGCTTTAGCAGGAATTAGGCACTGATGTAAGATATACCTATGCCGATCTATTTATATAACATACTTCATCGCGCGGTGTGCTAGAAAGGTTTTAGCAGTCTAAATATGGAATAAGGCATCTTATTCACAGGTACAGACATTGGCAGTTCTACCCCACACTGCACCATTCTGCATCCACCATTTAAGGAACGTTTTAAAATTTGTATTGAGTTTATTTCTTGTATCGCTTCCTCTTGTAAAGCCAGATGCCTTATACTTTGTCTTGGTGGAATTTGATTTTTATAATTTTGCCGGATAATACAAAAGTTTATTTTTAAGCATTTGTTTTTATTGATTTATGTTTTCAGAGCCTTCCCCCCGCCCCGATTCTTATCAATTTAATTTTTCGCAGTTGGGAAAGTTAGAGTGTGAGTGTCAGACAGTGGGAAGGTGAGACAATTTAATGACAGTAGATGCTGAGATTCAAAAAGTTAAAGCTTTATGACCATTAAAATATAAATTGTCAACATCGCATGTCAAAATATAGAAAGCAAGGAGTCTTAAATCAAGCTCAAATAAGCTCTCAAGCAACGTTTTTCTTTCTTTGTTTATAAATTTGGATCATCATCAACAGAAAGTTTTTTGTTAGTTTGTGTACAATGAAATTGATGGTTATAGACATTTAACGATAAAAATCAAATCCTTCCTTCCAAGCCTACTTATACTATGAATCCAACAGTACAGGGCTCAGAGAGATCCATCAAAACCTAGAAATGTTCTAAGTTAGCTTTTCTATGCATAAAAATGTCACCACCATTATTTCTGGATGCGCTGTGTCCTCTTTTGGGAAGCTGGGAATCTCCTCCTTCCCAAAGGCATAAATTGCTGTCTCTGTTGCTGCAGAACTGGGACATATTGCATGTTAAAGTCATGACATTTTTGTGCACAGAAAAGCCGGGGTTAGAGAAGAACTGAATCTTGCCTATGCAAGGATGGGGAGTCCTTGGGCAAGGGGACTTTTGAAGAAAATTCACAAGCGGATGGAGGAAAGGAAACGCCTCTGAATCAAAATGATTTTAAAAACCAGGAGTGCATTGAAGTTGCTCAGAGGTTTTGTATGTTAGAATAAATCCTGCGGAGATGAATTAGTGGGCAGAGAGCAAGTGAAGTGCTACAAGGCAAGGAATACATTTATTTATCACGTCTCTGCAATTTAGAACCTAAATATTACCTCATCCTAAGTGGCATATTATACACATGTGACTATTAATAGATACATGACTACTTGTCTGCTACCGAATCACCGGTAACGCGGAAGAAAATTATCTTGAATGCTTCTGGATCAATGTCCTAACAGATAAAGCACAAAATGGGATATTAGTTGGTGTCTGCTACAGGCCACGAAATCATATTAGGGAACAGCATGACCAGCACATTATGCACAAGGCTACAGTGTGTAGGAAAAATGCAGCGTGATCACTGTGGACCGCAATTTGAGTGACATATGCTGGAAGACGCATGCTGCCAGTACTAAACATCATTGGAATTCCTAAACATTAGAGATGATAATTTCCTACCTCAAGAAGTGTGCATCTGACATGGCAGAATTCTATATTAGGCCTCATCTTGACAGATAAAGAGGAACTGATCACAGAAGTAAAAAATAATGGTAAGTTAGGTACAAGTATCATGACTTGATCAAATGCATAATGTGCAGAAAGAATTATGTCCAGACCAGTTTATACATATATATATATATATACACACACACACATTCAGAGAGAGAGAGAGAGAGAGAGAGAGAGGGATGGATGGATGGATGGATGCTTTAAAAGGGCCAATTTCACAAAGTTGAAAACAACTATGAGCCAAATCATCTGGGAGGAAGAAATTAATCCGAAAAAATGTGAGTGATAATTGAGAATTCTTTTAGAATATTTTACCAGACCCACCTATGAGGGAGAAGGCTGTAATACTTAAAAAAACCAACAACCTGGTTTAGCGGACAAAGGAAGACAGTCAATACAAAATTAAAAAATAATATATTGCAAATGGAAGAAAAGGGAAGTTGATAGCAATGAATATAGGTCAAAAGCTAAGAACTGTAGAAAACTGATAATGGAAGCAAAGGGGCAAAGAGAAATCTATGGCTGGCAGAGTTAAGGACAATAAGAAGGAGTTTTAAAAAATATATTAGGAACAAAAAGAATCCAACAATGGTATTGGTCCATTACTAGGTAGAAATGGTAGAATTATCAATAATAATGCAGAAAAGACAGAAGTGTTCAATAAATATTTCTGGTCTGTATTTGGGGAAAAAACAGATGACATAGTCATAGCATATGATAGCACTATTCCCATCCCACTACCATTCCTGGAGGATGATAAATAGCAGCTACTGAAGTTACACATGTTAAAATCAGCAGGTTAAGATGACTGGCATTCAAAAGTTTTAAAAGAGTTGGCTAAGGAGCTTGCTGGACCATTAATGCTGATGTTCAATAAGCTTTGGAACACTGGGAAAGTTCCTATAAACGGGAAGAAAACTAATGTTGTGCCAATATTTAAAAAGGGTAAACAGGATGACCTGGGTAATTATAAGCCTGTCAGTCTGACATCGATCCCAGGCAAGATAATGAAGTGGCTGAAACAGGACTTGATTAATAAAGAATTAAAGGAGGGTAGTATAATTAATGCCAAGCAGCATGAGTTTATGGAAAACAGAGCCTGTCAAACTCACTTGATTTTTTTTATGAGATTACAAGTTTGCTTAATAAAGGCAACAGTGTTGATGCAATATACTTAGACATTTGACTTGGTACTTACTGCATGACTTTTTGATTAAAAATAAGAAAGATATAAAATTAACATGGCACATAGTAAATGGACTAAAAGATGGCTGGGGGAACCATCATCAAACAGGTGTGTTTCTGAGGCAAGGGGCCCCCGCAGGGATCGTCTCTTGGCCCTACACTATTTAACATTTTTATTAATGTTCTGGAAGGAAATACAAACCCACTGATAAAGTTTACAGATGACATAATTGGGGAAGTGGTAAACAATGAAGAGGACAGGGCACTGATTCAGAGCAATCTATATAAAGCATATATTAGTTTTACTATGGCTAAATGTAAATGCATACATTTAGGAAGAAAGAATGAAGGCCACACTTACAAAATGGGGGACCCTCTCCTGGGAAGCAGTGACTCTGAAAAAGATTTGGGGGTTATGGTGTTGAACATGAGTTCGTAGACTGATATTGTGTCCAAAAGGGCTAACACAATGCTTGGATGCAAAAACAGGGGAACCTCAAGTAAAAGTACAGCAGTTATTTTACCTCTGTATTTGGCATTGACGCAAGCACTGCTGGAATACTGTGTCCAGTTCTGTCACCCATAATTCAAGAAAGATGTAGATAAATTGGAGGAGTTCAGAGAAGAGCCATGAGAGAGATTAAAGGATTAAAAAACATAACTTAGAATGAGAAACTCAGGATGCTCAATGTAGTTAGCATAACAAAGAGAAAGGGTGATCTGATCAGTCTATAAGTATCCACATGGGGAACAAATATTTAATAATAGGCTCATCAGTCGAGCAGAGAAGTGTATTACTCAATCCCATAGATGGAAGTTGAAGCTAGACAAATTCAGACAGGCATAAGGTATACATTTGTAGCAGTAAAACAAGTAATTAACCATTGGAACAATTGACCAAGGTTCTGGAGGATTCTCCATCTCTGACATTTTTAAAATCAATATTGGATGTTTTTTTCTAAAAGATCTGCCCTAGAAATTATTTTGGGGAAGTTCTCTGGCCTGTGTTGTACAGGAGGTCAGATTAGATGATCACAATGATCCCTTTTGGCCTTGAAACCTCGGAATCTGCCTATACACACCCCCAAGCTATAGTAAAAGATGTACATGCATATAGACATTTGCATGGCACTGTTGTAGCTGTTTGTCTTAGCAACTGGCAGAACAAGAAGTAGGACTGAGTAGACTTGTAAAGTTTTACATTGTTTTGTTTTTGAGTGCAGTTATGTAACAAAAAATTCTACATTTGTAAGTTGTACTTTCACAATAAAAGGATTGCACTACAGTACTTGTATGAGGTGAATACTATTTCTTTTGTTTATCATTTTTACAGTACAAATATTCATAATAAAAATAATAACATAAAGTGAGCCCTGTACACTTTGTATTGTGTTGCAATAGAAATCAATATATTTGAAAATGTAGAAAAAACATCCAAAAACATTTACTAAATTTCAGTTGGTGTTCTGTTGTTTACCAGTGTGATTAATCACGATTAATTTTTTTGATTGTGATTAATTTTTTGAGTTAATCACCTGAGTTAACTGCAATTAATTGACAGCCCTCGTTTCAACCTATCACTCTGACCAGGAGAAACATGTCTGCAAACAATACAGAAATCAAAGCCACTTTAAAGACTAACCAGAAAGTGGGCAAATATGGAACCCCCATAGTCTGTCTCCTAACAACACCTTCCTCCAACTTTAAATAACCCATGCAATGTATCAAAATGATTCAATCAAAGTAAAATACACTGCAAACACAAAATCTGCACACACTGCATGTATTAAACCAATTATATCATAGCAATGGAAATAAAGGGCCAGATTCTGCTTCTTTGCATTGGCATCACTGTGGAGTAACTCAACAGAAATATTGCAGTATGTAACTGGGGTGAGACCAGAATGAGTCCCATAGAAAACACCACCATGCTTTTTGCTATCAGATTCATTCTCTGTCCTGGAATGGTGCATTGCCTACACTAAGAAAAAGAGACAGGTTATGAGATGATACACAGAGGAAACACAGGTTTAAATACACTGAAAAGCTCTAAGAGGCAGATTTATAACATCCCTGCCACTTTTCTTTTATCGAATGTCTGTAACACTTAGCTTTGTTTTAGTTCATGTTGTTAAGTGCTGTGATCCTTGTACACGCCATTATTAATACATAAGAATAATCACTTTTAAAGAGACACACACTTTTATCCTTTACTTTTGCCTGCACTTTGCTGGCAGGCATCTACAGGCTACAGAGTGCACAGTACTTGCAAATATTTGTGCTGAGCTACTTCAATCTACAGGCAGAATGTATCTAGGAGACAGACTGTTTATCTTCTCTGCTCTTACCTTTGACTATGCTTTCAGACAAACAAGGTTGTTCCTTATGCTTACGCAACATGGACAAAACCTCATGTTGTCTGATTCTCCATGTGAAACAAAGGCATCCCACTGGTGACTGCGTAGGTAAAATGCTCTTACAGAATTTCCCCTTTAAGAGGCTTTGGGAAGCCAACTTTTTGCCTCATTTGCTGATGGCCCATTTCCTGAGAAGAATATTCAACTAGCATTCGGGGTGCAATTTGATTCATTCCTGTATGGATTTCTTTGTAGTATTTGAGTTTCCATGGCACCACTGCAATAAATCCTATTTTACTGAAAGGCAGAAACTCTGGTGTGTTTTTCTCCCCCCAAATGTTTCATTTCTCTCTCCTTCTCACACACACACCCACGGGTTTGTACACTATAGGCCAAATCCAGCCAGTATCAATCAACACAACTCCCCTGAGCTCAACACTTTTATTCCACTCTACGTCAGCTGAAGATCTGGACTACAATCTCTGTGTATATATTGTCAAGAATCAGAGGGGTAGCCGTGTTAGTCTGGAATTGCAGAAGTGACAAAGAGTCCTGTGGCACCTTATGGATTGTGATGCATCCGACGAAGTGGGTATTAGCCCACGAAAGCTTATGCTCTAAAAAAATTTTAGTTAGTCTTTAACGTGCCACAGGACTCTTTGTCACTTCTGTGTATATATTATACACTACAGATACACATAGCATATACAGAGTACGATAGATACCTTTCAAATGCATGTATTTATATATTTGTACAGTATATTCGGTATATAGCATAACAAGTGTGATCAAGTGCAGAGACACATACGTGTCAATGTTGGCGCAAAGATAGAGAAGGGAAATATTTGCAGCATTAACCAGTGTCACCCATTTAAACCCTCTGATGCAGAGCAGCCACCTCGCAGGCAACAGTTCGGCCAACCTGTGTGTGGTACTTCTGTGGAACACATGGGCACAAGCATAGTGAGGCAAGAGTCTATGCACAATATGTATGTGCATGTAGGATGCCCTGTTCAGAATGGAAAATCAACTCCACACTTAGCTTATGATCTTTTCATTAAGGGAGTGTATTATGGCTCCTCTTGGTCTGAACTGTAGGAAATTTTGAGACTAATGATAAATATTTTCAAGGGCCAAATGGCTGGCCTGCTAGAGGCACACAACCCTGCCTCTACAGGAGTGACCTAGAAAACTAATTCCTAGAGAGCCTCACAAGGGGAACCATCGTTAGCGTCATTTTAAAACAGGTGAAGAAGAAGGGGATGTGGGTGTGATGTCAGTGCAGCTGTAAAATGAAATGTGATGGACTTAATGGGTGACAAACCCAGGAAATTACTTAAATTGGCCCAGTAAGCTAAGTCTGGACTGATGGATAGCGAGAGCTCCTAATTAGGGTGGCTGCTGGATGTGAGAGAGAGGAAGGGAGGCCAGAAATCAGATACCTTTGAATCTTTCCAAGCTATCAAATTATAGTCATTTTTGGAGACCAAGTATGTGAAATGGTAAAAAGTCAGAGACCCACATTATGAAGAGCTTTCCAATCCTTTCTGGGGAGCCCCCTCAGGGAGACCAAACAGCAAGTGAGAAAAATCAGGACAAGGGTGGAGGGTAATAGGAGCCTATAGATGGAACAGACCCCAAAATCGGGACTGTCCCTATAAAACTGGGACATCTGGTCACCCCAAGCCCCTTGCATACAATTTAATATAGCCTCCATCACCTGAGCACCTCCTAACACTGCAGTTAGGTAGGAAAAATGATCATCATCATTTTACGGAGGTGGGAACCGAGGCACAGAAAGATGGAATGATTCGTCCAAGATCTCTGTGTCAGAGCCAGAAACAGAGCCTCTGAGCGTTAGTCCTGTTAACTGTGGTTTTAACATGTTTTCTATGAAGGACAGGTAAGCCTAATCTTGCTTCCACTGGAACAGGAGGTATATAATGGAAAACACCTCTTTACTCCTTGTGGAGTACACAGAGCTCCCATTAGCATTAAGAAGAGCTGTGCATTCATACCACAGGAGGATGCAATAAGTACAGTGTTACATTCTTTAAACATGTTATTCATACCACTTGGTTTTGACGATTGGTTTTGACTTTATGTCGCTTGGTCCTGCAATGGAGTGGATTGCAGTTCTGAGTGACAATGTTCCGATTTACAATGTAACTTTCAGGAACCAATTGATTCGTAAGTCCGAGGACTGCCTGTACTGGACAATGTAAATGAGCCACGTGGCTTTGTTCCATTCTGAAATATTACTGTTAATGCCTGAAACTGTTTGCCCCCAAATGACTACATCTTCATACACTTCTTCACCTTGCACACTTTCCAGAAATATTTAATTTTTTTGGATTATGCTAATTGAAGCCATGCTCTAATACAGTCCTTCTAAGAGTATGTGATGTCATTCAGAAAAATAGGAAGAAATTCAGTAGGAGGCATTGCTTTCATTTTTGATGTCAGGAGCTGTGAAATAGTGACGCTGAACTACCTTGCTTTGCTTGAGTAGTGCCGTACTTTTGACTCCAAATCAATATTTGGAGCATTGCCCCAAGTGTGAAACACACAGGAAAACAACAAAAACAAAAACACATCTTCTAGACAGTTTTAATGATTTGGAGGTTACAATGACTTCCAAACTGAGTGCATCATGATGGCTTAACCTAGCGCACTAAGTATGAAAAACATGTAAATGTGGAATACTAGAGAAATAACCCAAATGTTGACTCAGAGTCAAAAGCCATCAGGTGTTACTGTAGTGAAATGATGACTGCTCATTAGTTAACTAAGTCAAGGATCATAATTAAAGGTGGTACTCTAAGACAAATTCCCACTGATGGCAAACTGCATCATATGGGACTCCAGTGAAGAGCAATCAGATGCTTTGGGGAAGTAATCAGGCATCTGCGAAAGAGAACGCTCATGTCAAGAGCACCTCCCTATGGGACGTCAGTTTAATTGTGAACCTTACAGCTCATCTAACGAGACTGGAAGGAGAAAGGCAAGGCTTTCCCAATCAAACTATTTGGACGAACAAACAATTGTTTAAGAGCCCAAATCAGTAGCAGAAATACAGGCAAAGACTTTATTGCAAATCACTTACATTTTGAAACCAACTATTTGGTTTCAAAATGTAAGTGATTTGCAATAAAGTCTTTGAGAGGCAGCAACTTCTCCTTAAGTTGCATGCCATGTTATGAATTAAGAGTGGTCTGTTTTCTTTGCAATAGCTGCACCAACTGTATGTTGATGTATCTCATTTCAATGGGGCTATTTATGAAAGTAAGGGATTTTCAGGGTTGTAGAGTCACGCCCGTTGACTGTAAGCTCTTTAGGGAGAGGACCCTGTTTATTATTTCACTCTTAAGTCCCATGTTCACTTATTATGCTAATAATCATCACAAATCATCCTACCTCAGCTCATTAAAAACTGAACAAGGAAGAACCGGGAGCATAATGTGAGATGCTCTTTGACAAACACAGATATCTGAACTCAGGTGGGCGAGTCAGAAAATAGAGAAACCAATTATTCGGGGGAGGTTTTTTGTTTTTAAAGTGCAATGATTAAGCTTAATAGAGATAGTCAAGTGGTATGAATCTAATATTGCCATCACCATTCCGTTACAAGTTATCTGATGAATATTTTTATATTATTTGATAAGTTTGATAACTGGTTAAAGAATAACAATCAAATAACATATTCAATACATTACCCATTTCATTTATTGTATAGTTAAAAATAGTTAATTGTTAATAGTTAATTGTTAATCGTTAAAAATTGTATCAGCTCTCATTTTTAAGTCTACACATGCAGTCCCCAGTCCTGAAAACCCTGACACACATCCATAGCGCTAAACAGGTGAGTAGTCTTATGAAATTCAATGGGGAAAATCCCCTGAGGGTTTGAAGGATTAGAGCCATAATCCATCACTAATCTGGGATCGTCAACAGGTTATTTTATGTTTTATTTACTGGCTGATGCCCTTTAATCAATAAATCATGTTCCAGACGAGGTTGTTCTGAATGTCATAATTGTATATTTCAGTGACTAGACCGGTACAGAAGATTTGGATGTTTTCTTGATGTGGCAGGTTCAACTGATCACCGCAGGATCAATTAAAATGTTATTCTCAGCTCATAGGTGCTGATTCAGTAGGCTACTTAAGCATGTACTAATTTTTAAGATAGAGTAATCCTAGGAAAATTAAATTTCAGTAGGTTCTGCCAATGGAAGGAAATGGGTTGAGGGAATCAAAGAAATTACACTTGCTAAACACCTCAACTTGCTGCCCTGTATGGTGAAACATGCATTCAGGGGAACTGGAGAAACAAACTGATTTTTCTATTATGTATCTTCATAGTTTACTGGTCATGCCAGCTGGTTACCATTGATCTGATTTGAATTATCTTTGCTACCTAAAGTACAAGAGTTCCAATATTGATGTATGGCATACCCAGAACAGTTCAGTAGAAGATAGTTTATCAATGGACAGACACATGGCACTGTTAAGTGGGTGATGCTCAAGATTATTCCAAACATCCTGTAAATTTCTGTGCTTCTTTTACTATAAAATAAAATGACTTATTAAGTAAGTACTATAAATTGTTTTCTAGATTTATAACAGTTCACTGGGTTTTCATGGAGTTTGACATAAAAAACTCACATGAACAAAAGCTTACGATGGCTACTGACAATCCGACAATATATTACAACATAAGCCATTAAAAAGTCAGTGTTCCCTAACCATTATCATACAGTTACCACAAATCTCTCTTATTCTACATACAAAGAGAAACCATGGTAATCTTGGATATTACAATAGCTGTTGACAAATGCGGGTATTTTAATGACAGCCACTGAATGTAGAAGGATGTTAAATATGTTAAGGTTTAATACGTTATGTTCACCTTGTAGTATTATATTTGTATGCTAGACTATTTCTGGCTGTGAAATGTTCTCTGCTGCAGTACTTTTGCATGAATGACACTGTATAATGATGCATTGTATTTACTAGTGGAATAAACAATAGGTTTAGCTTTCACTCAAGTATTGTGACTTCAAGTCATTTTATTTCTCTGTCAGTAGTTCAGAATGTGCAGTGGACCAGGCATTTCATTCCCCAATTCACCTTCGTCAAGGAAGGGGCCAGGAACATTTGCAATGTTGTATCTCTGGAGCAGATATAGCTTGGCCCTACAGCCTTTGCAGGGATGTGCTACGACACATTTTATGTTGGTAACACTGGAGCAACCTATTTACTTTTAAGTTTATAAAAATGCACCTGCCGCCATTATCCCCTGGCACATGCGCAACTGAAAAAGCTAAAACATGCTGACAAAGTCAGTGCAAATAAATTCTCACCACCAGTCAGCCTCCAGAGGAAAAGGCCTAGAGAAAACAACCAGTGGTTCTTTCCTCACCTCTGACAGGGTGTCCACTCAACACAGGAGTGGAAGGGGTCAATGGAGGCCAGAGGGGCCAATTAACCTGGTAGACTGAATACTGAAGGGAAGTCCTAATTAAAGAACAGGCTCACCTGTTCAGAAATGGGGGTGAGGGGAGGGCTATATAAAGCCAGGTAGCTGGCTGCAGACAAGGGCTGCAGGGAGGTAGGCTACAGTCACTACCTGAGTGGAGGGAGTTGAGAGAATGGCAAACTCAGAGAGGGTGGAAGCCAGATAAGTAGGAAGAAGCCCAGGGAAACTGCAGCATGTGGTAGGATGGTACAGAGACCTTGTCTGTTTGTTGTAGGGTCACTGGGCTGGAACCCTGTGCAGAGGGCAGGCCTGGGTTCCTCTACCAGCCTCTACTGGGAAATGACACGCCAGCCAGCCAGCGGGTCTGGAAAGACTTAGAATTCCTCAGAAGGGGAGGACCTTAGTGACCTGGCTGGATGGCCAAGCCACGAAGAGGAGACTGTAGTCCCTGGAGTAAGAGGGGTCGCAGGGTGAGACAGCATGAGGGAAGACACTGCCAGAAAGGGAGTGCAAGCCTGGCAGAGTTAACTCCCATGGTGGCCAGCAGGAGGTGCCGCTAGCAGAGAGAGTGGACCCCATGACACCACTCCACATAAAAGTCACCACACCACATAAAGGCCATCAGACAAGTGAGGGGAATATAAGTTCCAAAATCAAGGGCTCTCCAAGGACAGTACCCTGCCCCCAAATGCCGAGGTGGTCACAACACCTGGGGATAGTCAGTCTGCCCGAACTGATCTCCACTGATACAAAAGCACCATTGTTATAAGTTTCTCCATACCGGACTCCACACAGACTTAGGCCTCCATTCAGCAAGGCACTTAAGCCTAACTTTTGAGTATGTGAGTAGTTCCATTTGGTTCACTGGAGTTACTCACATGTTAAAGTTAGGCACATGCTGAGTCAGGGCCTTAGGGCTGGATTTAGCACAGAGAAGTCAATGGGGATCTTTCCATTGACTTTAATGGGCTTTGATCAATGGCAACACTTTGAATTCCAAGACTAATCCATTGCATGGTATTTGTAACATGCAGCTGCAATTGTGGATCTCAGCTATTTACTGGGGTTGGGGTGGCTGGGAGGAAGGAGCACACAAACAATCCCTTAGTATCTTTAAAACAGGTCAGTGAGGCAAGGAGTATTCGAACATTCAGCCAAAGCAGTAAAACCTTCTGCAGTATTACACCACATGGTACAGAGGTACCTACCTGAGCTATACTCACAATAAAAGCTGCTCACTTTTGTCATTTTATCATAATGTAAATGACTAACTCTCACTACTGCCCTGAATAAATAATATTCGCGCAGCATGTATCAGAAGGAATAAATATTGGTGTATGATGCTGATAAAACACTGCTTGAAACTTTCAGGCCAGAGCACAGCCTGGATTATTCTGACTGACACTGTCTTCTCTCTGCTGATATAAATTCCTTGTCCCAAGCAGTCTTTTATGTGCTTCTCTAGATGAACAAACACAGGCACAGAATAATAAAGCCCCGAGAGCCCCGCTCTGTCCCAGTTCTCTTGGGAAGGCGAGGGCAGCAGCTGAGAGCCACATGAGATATGCTGTCTGTGCCTGGCTAGGCCAGCCTTAGATACGAATATCTGAATCCACTCAACTGATGTGGACACAGCAGTAAAACGAGGACAGGCACATGGATTTGAAGAGGCAGGCCGCAACTTTGGTAAATTTTAACACAGGGAAGGGGCACTACACATCTATCACTCATATCCTCCTGTATCAGGATATTTCATTACTTCCAGTGTGGGGGTTACAAGGCTCCTTACCATATAACCCACAACTAGTGCCAAAGTTACAGGGCTTCTTACTATATAACCCATATCTCGGAGTAGGCGTGCCTCAGCCTGTATCCAACCAGATGTCCTGATTTTATAGGAACAGTCCCGATTTTGGGGTTTTTTTTCTTATAAAGGCTCCTATGGCCCTCCACCCCATTTCCCGATTTTTCACTCTTGCTGTCTGGTCACCCTACCTCAGCCTGCCCCCCCCAGGACTCAGCTCTCTGAGTCCTTGCACCTTCCCTATTCTTAGGAGGACAGAGGGTGCAGAAGGGTGGAGACCCTAGCTCACAAAGACCACAAAGTCAGACCCTATCCCATGAGCCCAAGGCCCATCACCACAATCCCAGATCTTTTTATCTCTGGGAACCGTCCATTTTCTTCTCTTAACTGTACTGGAAACCGGCTGCAAGTTACGACCAATAAACAACCCAATTCCAGTACCTCAGTTAGATACTAAGAGAGCCTTCCTACTTAACCCGCTGTGGCTTGAAGGTGCTGCACTGAAGGCCAAAAACAACCTGATCTTCAGCCAATTGGCTCACGGGAGAAAAAATTCCTTCCTGACCCCCAAACAGGCAACTAGCCAGTCCCTGTCAGGATGGGTTCCCATTCCTAGTTTGGGTGGGTAGGGTGGAGCTGCTGGAATGGAGCTGAAAGAGACTCCATATAGCCCCTGCTTCAGGTTAAATCCTGCAAGCTGGGGAAGGCTGGCCATTCAGCACCCATTCCTCCCCAGCTGGCCAATGGGTGCCAGAGACTCCTGGTGGGAGGAGCTACCTAATGTTCTCAGCGAATGTCTGTCTTCCTCACTGCTGAGGCTGTTCCCTTTCACTGCCCACCCTATGAGGCAGGTGGGTGCCTTATTAGGATTATTTAAGCAGTGAGCATTTCTCAAGGGGAATGACTGGGAAACACAGATCGTCCCCCTGCAGCTCTCCCTAATAAAATCATCCCATAGAAAAAATGCAACATAAACACGTAAGAAATCAATCTGAATGTATTATCTACACCTGCACACCTGCTGAGTGCATCCAAAGCAGTCTGACAGCCTGGAACAGCCATGTGGCTCTTTGTGCCAGTGTGGCTCTTAATGCTCTTTTCCAAACTGAGGTTCACCTATCTCTGAGAGCAGCAAACACCAGCGGCTGCTCCACAGGGAGGTGTAACAAACACCGAAGAAACGAGTTACAGAATAACCTCTCCACAAGGGTAGATTCTTAGCAACTGTCATTACCAAGAGGTTAATTTAGGCCCTGAACCTAAAGGCCTTATAGCCCTTCTAAAATTCTTGGCTATTTTTAAAAATCCTTTCTAGAAGATCCAGATTTATCAATATAAATGTCCAGCCCTTCTTTGAATCCTGCTAAACTCTTGGCCGTCTTGTGGCAACGAATTCCACAGGCTAAGTGACCATTGTGGGGAAAAGTATAATTCAGTACCTCATAACTGTATTAAATAAAGTATAACTACAGTGTATCACTAAGTCTTGCTACATTTCTTTAGTGAACCTCCTGTACTTCTAGCGACAATTAACTGAAAGCCCTATGTAAAAAAAAAGACAAATCTGTCATTCAGCAAATGCAGTTAATCCCTATCTACCTTTTGAAGCCTCTGTGCCAAATGGATTTTCTAAGATGTCCGTCACATCCTGGCTCCAAGCATCTTTCACAGCAGACTTGGACACCACTCTGTCATTCAGACTCTGCTGTGGTCGGAAGTTATTCCTCAGATACTCCACAGACTTGACGTGATCTTGCTGTTCTGTGGTAAATATGGAATAGAACGCCTCCAGCTGAACGTGGCCATCAGAGCAGGGAAGAAAAAAAGAACATTAATTAGAAAAACAATGTGGTGAAATCCGGGTGGCTGATAAGAATGTAAAATGGCAGGAAGCGCTGATGCCAAGACTGATTTTGAGCCTGACACAGGAAAGAAAACATTTGTTCTTGGACTCACTTGTCTTCAAGCATTTAATATGTGCACAGACAACCCCCTCAGCCCCTCCCTCCCTCTTTACTTATATCATGCTGTTTCTTAATATTATACTGAGAAATGTTGTATACTAATTCATTACACCACAAAATCATTCTTTTGTGTATAATCCCTCTACCTACTTATACTGACATGGAGCTGTTAGGCTGCTGTTTGCATGGATAGATTTTATACACATTTTACAGATGGGGAAACCAAGGCACAAAGTGACTTGCCCAAGGTCAACAGCAAGTCAGCATGGAAGCCAGGACTAGAACCAAGATCCCTTGTCCAATGTCCTGTTCACTGGGCCACACTGACTTTTTCTCTCTGTTGCTTCACCACAAAGGGAAAAACCCTTAACCATGCTCCTTGTATTTATTTTATGTGTCATGTTATTTGGTATATTTAATTCTTTCATATTCTCTCCAAGAGAACAGGTTGCTGAAGATCCAGGCTATTTTTAACTATAACATATTCATTCCTAAGATATAACTGTAGTTTAAAAATACATTCTGTTAAGAAAAAACATAATATTTCCTAGAGAAAAACTACTGGCAGAGTAAACTGAAAAGATTCAGTTAACTTGTTTGCTCAGTTGGCTGCTGAGGTCAATACAGCATTTATTAAAAGCTTGTTATCATTCAGATCAAGAACTAGAATTAGTAAGGAAGATTGAGCAGTGCAGAGCAGTATAAAGAATCTAATCTCACTCTCCTTGAAGGGAACACTTTTGATTTCAGTGGAAGCAGGATCTGGACCAGAGACTTTAGAGGGGACTTGAGTTTCTCTTACATCTTAATGACAAACCACAGTTTGAAAGCTATACCTGCCTCCTTTTCATTAAGTATATTTACACTAAAAGCTACAGAGAAGGATGTGACAGTTCTGAGACATGAACTAATGACCCAGGGAAAAAAAACCTATTATATTATCAACCACATCATAGCCTCAGTTGATAGCTTCTCTCAAAAACATCAAAGGAAAACAGATCTGTCAAGGGTTCTCTACTGGAGTTTGGGCACCCACTCAAATCATTTAATTTCCCCCACATATCAGTAACACTGAAGCACCCACTCTGTGCTGGGGTCCAGGCTGCCCATTCTGCCATGCTCTGTGGTTTCTAGCTACTCAACTGAACCCTGTAAAATGTCTTCTGATCATTAGGTCAGGACAGAGTTATTTGGGCCCATTTCATTTCAATAGGAGGCACAGCTGGAGCTTGGTGGTGTGTTGGGCCTGCTAATTCAAGACAAAATTTAGAATTCTCACATTGGGAGCCTCCCAAAGAAAATTAGAAATGAGATTATGGAAGGGGTCTCAAATCCTGAGTCTGGCAATTTTGAATTCAGGGAGGGAACTTGGAACCAAGGATCAAGAGAATTCAGTTGCCCTCAAATTAATACATCACAGATGATAACTTGGACCTGTACAGCCTTTTATATCAGAGGAGCTGAAATCACTTTGCAAACAGTGAGCCTCAACACTCCCCAGTGGAAGACAAAACTATTAACCTCATTACACAAATGGGGAAATTGAGGCAAACAGAGTTAAGTAACACACACTGAACAGCCCGAAACCACAGCTCTGAATGATTCTGTGCTATTTACGAGCACTTATGGGGAAAGCTAGAGGCATCACACGTAAGTAGATAAAAGGGTGAAGAGACTATTACCCTACACTTTTCTTATGAGGGAGGAAGGAAGGGAGAGAAAACACGTGGTTCCAGATAATCCCTCTTGGGTCCCAATTCTTATGCATCTGCTTAACTGTAAGCACTTGGAACAGTGTCATTGAACTCGGTGGGACTAGTGGCAATGTACAAAGTTAACTGGTGCATAAGGTCTATGTAGGATCAAGAACTTGCGTACCAAGTGTTCACTCCAAGTTAAGTCTTTACCTTTCTACTTCCATGACATTAAGCTGGTGTATTAAACCCTTTAAAGAAGTTTTAAACTATTTTCTTCTGGCAAGCTACCTTGGGGAGGCATAACTGCATTTGAACTGCTGCCGTTTCAAATGCAATTTTAACTTTCCTTTTTACATGCTGATATATAAAACCAGAGTTGAAAGGATTTATTACAAAAATATTAGGTAACACAAATTAGTTATTAATTGATCCATCACTGCTGGCAGAACAGAGGAAGTTAAATCCGTGCCCTTCAAGGGAGCAAGAGCTCCAGTTCAAATGAAATAGAAAGCTCTTAAGGCACCACTGTAGGTAAAGAGGAAAGTGATCTAAAAATCAAAGTCATGTAATTACAAACTATTAAAAACCTGATGTGCGCAGTTTTCTAAGTGATGGATATATAAATGGCAATTAAAAATACTGAACCCATTATAATCACGATGAAATACTCTGAGGTATGCATTATGAGAGATAATATTATGCTTTGGGTCACTGAATGCACTTAGCTTTACAATGCATTTGCGGAGTGACAGGCCTTGTCCTGTTTTGTTGTCTAATTATAAGGCAAGATGACAGTGATGGAGCATGAAGACTAAAAAGAGAGAAGCCTCCACAAATGGACTGTTTTCAAAACTGTCAATTTTACAGCAAGATACCTTGGAAGGATTTTACTGGAACTTCAGCCAGGGGCGGCTCTACG
The DNA here is from genome assembly GCA_007922305.1 of Dermatemys mawii. NCBI lineage: Eukaryota > Metazoa > Chordata > Testudines > Dermatemydidae > Dermatemys > Dermatemys mawii. The sequence goes on from ML677372.1 coordinate 24,813,182, forward strand.
ATTTTTGCCGCCCTGAGCGCGGCAGTCAGGCAGCCTTCGGCGGCACGCCTGTGGGAGGTCCGCTGGTCCCGCACATTCGGCGGCGTTTCTGCGTGAGGTTCGCCAGTCCCGTGGCTTCGGCTTACTCGACGCTGAAGGCCATCTGACTGCCACCCTAAAAGCGACCGTCAGGACGCCCCCTGAGGCTTGCCGTGCCCCTGACTTGCTGCGCCCCTGACTTCAGCAGGGCTTAAATAATATCACTTTTTCCATATGGGATTAAAGACTGTTTCCTATGGTTTGTGATAAAGTTAAACTAGGGAAATGGATTACACTGCGCTGCTTCTGTAAATGGAATAAATACTAATGACAGTATTGGCCTGGTTGGAACCTACATCTCTAAGTGTATATCCATCTTATGCTGCAGGGGGAAATAACACAATTGTTCCACAGTGCATGTCAAATTAACATGGAACGCTTATCTACACACACACAAGTTGTACCATTTTATCTATGCCACTGTAGGTACAGCAGTGCAACCCTCAGGTGGGGGTGGGGTATAAAGGTATCATCTACACTCATTGCTATATTTGTTTTCTACAAGCTACTGTTTATGAGTGACATACCTGAATATTTGGATGCTAATATTCAGATGTAAAGACACCCATTCCTTAAGCTGTGTATTAGATAATTTTAACTTTTGTCTATGGAGTGTGTATACTGACATATTTACATTCACTTCTAGTTAGATACTTCACTAACTTGTACCACCGGAATAGCTTATTTTACAACAGCTCTGTTTTCAACAATTGAAGCAAAACAAGAACATTAAAGGAGAATCTGACTTTACCAGGAAGTCTTTCTAAAAACAATGGTATTAAAATGTCAAAATGTTTTTAATAGTTAAACACTTGACTGCATATATTCATTTGTTATTGTGGGATTCCTCTCAATACAAGTTCCAGTCATTGCCTCAATCTACAAGAAGAGACGCCATGTGCTAGCTTTAAAGATTTGTATAAGTACATAGCGGCAGCTTCACTATGCTGTAACAACAGTTAAAGATGGCAAATTAATGGTAACATTTCTTTCCTAGTGTAATTACTTCAAAGTACTAAATATGTGTCCCTATAAAGTTACTTATTTTACTTTCAAAACAAACCTTCCATTTAAAAGACAAAAAAAGGATTCTATGTAAATATTTAGACGATAGCTTAGCTTTATCTTAAAATAACCAGTACTAGCTAAATCGTTAGAAGGAAATTGGATTTCATGTGGCATTATCTCCTCAATTTTGATTGCTCATGTTCAGAAACAATATATATATTAAAAAAACTCTAATATTTCCTTTTTTTTTGGCAACAGATTTTTTTTTGTTTTCATCCTCTAACTTAAAACTTCAGGTTTTGAGTATTAGAGGGCAAATCAAGATAGAGCCATTACTGATGGCATAAGCTTACCTGGTGATAAGAAATAGAAACAGGCCTGCGAAAAACTATCCATTCCACAATCTCGCTACATGGTGGGGTTGTCAGTGAACCTGTATAGCGATAATAACTTCCCAGTGATGTCGGGAGAAGGTCTCTCAGTACAAAGGGATCCAGAAAGGTCTCTTTCTCTGTAGGAAAGAATAACAAATAATATTATACATATTTTACATGACTTTAAAATAGATATGTTGATGGATGGCTTTGAAATATGCATCGATTATAATGTATTTTATCATAGTTATAAAATATGAAACCCTGTCAGAAAACTTCTTTAAGAGTTATTTGTTGATTATGAAAAAGACACCTGAAACGTTCATCAGTGTTGGCCCAAACATTAGTGTTTAATGTAGTGGGTATAACACAGGTGTGAAATGAATTTGTTTTTCTTTTTTTAAACTTAGGAAAAAATATAATATGGTTTTCAGCATGGCAGGACAGTAAAACCCCATTAAATTGCTCTTCAGCTTAGTAGTACATAAAAGTGCAGACCCAGAAAGCTCTATTGAGGGGTGGAGCCAGCACATGCGACATCATGCTCTCTATTGGCCAATCAGAGAGCACCACATAAAGTACTGGTTCCACATCGAACAGTAGCTGAAACACTGAAATAGGGATATTTCCATTACACAGTGCGGCTGAGAATGGGGAACCAGGGCCAGGCTGCCCACCCAGTATTTCCGTGGAATGGCTGAGGCTCTGGGAACGAAGAGGAAACAATGGGTAAGTCGGCAGGTCATTATCGTAGAGAGAGCCTTTGAAAATGTTGCCCCACTCTTAAAACAGTCTCTCATAATGTGGCTCGACTCAATGCAAGGTAAGGAAGCAGAGCTGCTGGGCAGTCATGCTGTTAAGGAACATTGCATATGGCAATTCTTCTTCCTCTGTCTTTTCTTCCAGGCAGGAGAGGACACCACTGAGGCTGGAGACCTCTCCTCCAGGCAAATATAGCGTCACCGACTTCCAGTGCATGGAGCTGAGTCACAGGAGTACCTTTAGGTGTGGGTCTCTCTCTTCCTGTCCATGGAAGAGGAAGGAAAGAGGCCAGCCTTCCTGAAAGCCTTCCCAATTCTGATCAAATCAGACATCTCAAAGGCAATCCGGGCAGCTTCTATTGCATTCCCGCAGGCCCATCAGAACTCTGAACAGACAGCCTGTCCTACCACCACTTTCCTTTGGAGGGGGATGTACGAACAGCCCTCGGAGTGTATCAAGGTTGGGCCAGCATGAGACACTGTTCCCCAGCAGGCCAAAATTACAGAATACGGCACTGGACACATGGTCCCCATCACAGGCACTTGCTAATCTGCAACCGTCCCTGATTTCAATTGGTCTCCCAACATTTAGAGCAAGAATTAATGAGGAAGTTTCTACTGTAATCACATTTTTCTATGTATCATTTAAAATATATATACTTTTAAATTATACTCTGCACAGACCAGAGAATGGAACTGATAATCTAATATGTCTTTTCTATCCAATTTCTGTAAGTCTAAAAAGGCAGACAGGCAGGTAGCGAGGCAGCTGGGTTTTGCAGGTCTATTGTATAGTCACATAAAACAGACTTCATCATGTGTAATTCATACAGTTAAAACTGACCTGAAGTCAGTGACATGCAGCGCTGAAAACCTGCATGGTTCATCAACACTCAAAAGAACAATGTGCAACAGGTGCATTTTTATTCTTTGTGGAATTCAGTTGTTCCAGGACCCCTTATTCTCACACTTCACGGACACAGCCTGGAGTAAAACTGATATAACTTCATCTTGAAATCCAAACAAATATATTGTACAGATTCTGATTAATTAATAGCTGCAGTTTTGTAACATTTAAATTTGGGAGAACGCACCATAAAAGAAGGAAAGAGCTGCGCGCTAGATGGCCTCTTCACTGTTCCTTTGCAGTTATCCCTGCAGTCTGCATGACTAATGGGCTGAACCTCCCACTAGGTCTACGGAAAAGGTACCAGTAAGGTGCTTAATAAGTGCTTTATGCCTATGGGCAATCCTAGTGTCTTCCTTCCTCACTTTCTCTGTACAGTTCTATCTTCTCTGGACCTTAAACAAAAGTCCATATTAAGACTGGTCCACAGATGTGCTTCTCTAGTCTTATCAGAGCTAATGAGCTACCCCACTTCTCCCTACTGGTGGGGTTTCTCATGGTTTAACTGGCTGCAAGGTGATTGGTAGATCTGCTGAAATATGTCCTAAATTAGAACACAGAAAGGCAGGATTAAAAAGCTTCAGAATTCAGTTTCACTAAACCACACAGTTTTCTAGTGGCCTTGATCACATCAAAGGAAGGTATATCTATATCCCTGTGCTCCATGCCTGTAATCATGATATTTTTCTGTACTGCTGATGAAAGATGTAAATATGTGATGCACTGTAGGCATTTTAGATTCTGCTACATAGCAGCAACAGGTCTGAAATGTCTCTGAAGCCTTCAATTCTCAAAAATATGAATAATTCTACTCATGTCAAAGCATATATGCTAAAAGAGCATGGTTGTCTTTTCCTTACTGGATATTTTTTCCATATATGACAAAAAAAGCAGGCCACAATTTTGGCACTTAAACCAAAACAATAGTTCTTTATGGAAAAAAAATGTTTTTAAAAATAGAAATAGTCAAATGTACCACTGACCAAAGTTCAAAAAGGAACTTTACAATGCATTTATAATAATTGCTGTACTTTTATTTTTTTCACAACCAAATTTATATGCACACAACCTCAAATTCCATTTGCTGAATTTTACAGATGAACATTTGGTCAGGAAAAACTGTAGGTTCAATTTTAGGTCCTGATTTTCAAATGCAGCCTGTATACATCTTGAAAGCAACTAAAAATAAATAGTTTTTAAAAAGGCACAAGACCATGTGCCTAGCTAGCACCTGCAATTACCTGAACGGATGTGGTATTTTCCACATACGAATGGACAGTTATGAGCCCAAAAGGCCATTTGGACATGCACATAGTAAAGGCATGGAAATTAGATGTGGTTTGTCTGCAATTGTATGGCTTACAGTCACCCATTTTAAAATCTTCAGCTATAATTAGCAATCTGAATTTTTTATTCCTTTAATCTTTTGTTAGGATGCATGAAAATTTGTAAAATACTGGACAAATGTCAACATAAAACAACATACAATATGGCATATTCCTTTATTAAAGGACTACTGAAGAATGAAGCTCATATTCCACTTTCAAGGATTTTTGTGCCATATGCTGACAATATTATATTTAATAATTAATTGTTCATCAAAGGAAAAGAAAAAGAACAGGGATGCTAAATTCAAAGTTATTCAAATTGCAAAAATGAATAATGTATGACTTTTATATTAAATACACACTGTATTAAGTAGTCTACATTTCATCTAAGTCTGTCTTTCATTTTTAAACATTTTGAACTACAACATGAATAATCAACCAAGAGAAGCTTATTTAGACAAAGAAATACCTTATTTGAATGCAAACTGAAAGTATCCTACTATGATTAAATTTTGGTTATCAATTAGGCAGATTTTTTTTAAGTGTCTGGAAAGTCACAGTCAACTGTGAAAGACAAAATTTCTTGGGGAAAAAAATGTAGCGTTGCTAACTCACAGTTAAAGTGAGGCATGATATATACTGCTGAATATTATTATTTTTAGTTACAAGCAATGTTGTATCTTTTCATTAATACTTCCAGTGATTAAAACAAAGATAACATATACATTGGATTAAAATATGATAATTAGAATATTAGAAGACAATCAGATGATTACTTGCATTTGATGTGTTTTAATAACTTAATATTTCATAAAAGTCCATTAATTTTGTATCCAGATGCACAGTACTTGGTTTAAGAACCATGCAATTATAAACATTTCTCAGTTTGAATGCTTTAATTATGTTACAAGAATAGTATATTTATTTTTACCTTCTAGCACAAAGATGCTTAATTTATACAATAATTATCATTGCAATATCCACATCGTGATGCAAACAAGCATTTGGAGTGGCCATGCTTGATAACTGGCCAGTTTCACTTTGGATAAATAGATACTATTTTCAGTACTCTTGGTACTTTCCTATAATTTCTGTAGGAACACTGCTAATATTGAGTAGTTGTCTCAAAGCTCAAAGAGGAGCATTTTCAGAAGCACTTAAGTGACTCAGGAGCCTAAGTCCCATTTTCCTTTTAGTACTTCGGAGCCAAAATTTCATTGAAGGTCAGTGAGACTTAGGAGTCTTAAGTCTTACTAAGAAGGCACTTTGAAATTGGGATTTAGGCTTCTAAATCAGTTAACTGCTTTTGAAAATGTTATCCTAGATTCCCATTGCTGCGTGACTAGTGGGCAGTGTGTAGTCATTTTTTATCCAGCATCCTTCTACCTATCACTGAACTGCAGTACTGAACTCTGGAGGGGAAGGCAGCATCTCTGAAAACAGCCTAGGCTTACGCTGAACAACAGTTTAGAACAAGACTTTTTTACAGGCAAAGCCCATTATTTACGGTAGTCAGAAGCATCCATTGCAGACACTGAACAACTCAACTTGTCCTTTTTTTAAAATGGAGATGACTGGGTTGGAAAAATGATGTAGCACCTTATATGAGCTACACCCAGCTTTCTGTCCTCAGTGGCAGAGGGTGGGGAATGAATTGAGTTGGGGTCTCTACAAGAGAGGGTGAAATCAATTAAACTTGGAGTGAGAACAGGCATCTTTCTGCAGATGTTCTGAGGGATGAGGAACTTATGAAGGTCGGAGACCCAGGAGGTTGGACAGAGCCAAGGGATTTATGGTCTATTGCATCTGCAGATGTTTCAAGAAATATTACAAGAGATATTTTAGCACTGCTGATCTAAGGTAACCAAGTAGCCTAGTGAGAGACAGACAGCAGCCTTTGGCACCCCTTCACACCTGCCACAAATTAAAATACCACAATCCCCTGCTTTCTTTCCCAGTATGAAAGGGCAGGGAGTCTGAAAACAAAGTTACCACTTGCTGGCAGAGTGTGAAACTCTTTGGGAGTAAGTCCGGTCACTTGCAGGGCTGGTGCAAAGATACTGTATTTCACGCCCTAGGCGAAACGTCCTCCTTGTGCCCCCACCTCCACTGGGCGCCCTGCAGCTGTTCCCGCCCCCCCCCCCACTCCGCCCGGGGAGCCCTGCGGTAGCTCCTCACCCCAGCTCAGTTTGGCTCCTCCCCTGACCACGCCGCCGCCGTTCCACTTCTCCCGCCTCCCAGGCTTGTGGTGCCAATCAACTGTCTGGCGCAGCAAGCCTGGGAGGGGAGGAGAAGCAGAGCGGGGGTAGAGCGAAGGTGAGCTGGGGCTGGGAGCGGTTCCCCTACATGTCCCCCCCATTACTTGCTGCGGGCACCCTCCCCACCTCAGCTCACCTCCACTCCACTGCCTCCCCTGAGCTCGCCTTTTGGTGCTCCAACCACTTGGCGCCCTGGATGGTCACCTAGTTCGCCTAGTGGTTGCACCGGCCCTTGGCAGGAGAACTGAGGATGGGGTGGCATGAGGGAGAGTCCAGCTGAGCACGGCAGAATGGCACGGAGCTGATCACCTTTGCTAGATCAGCCATCTCTGGGAAAGCACGTGCAGACCCGCTACAGAGGAGGACACAAGCAGCCCGCAAATGGCAACAATGTGTTTTTAATAAGCCATCCACACATCAGCAGCAAGCTACATTGCAGTTCTATAGGATGCTTTCTTGAGTTTCTAGTATCAGCTGCACCTTCAACATCCTCCTTAAATCACCCAACGTAAATCCCAATTCCTCCAGAACAGAGACGTCCAAAAAGCCCCTCCCACGCACACCCCTTTCTTGCCCTGGCCTGTCCCAAAGGCATGTGTTAAATACTTGTCTTTTAGTTAGGCCAGTCCAATACACTTTCGGCAAGTGCCACCACACTATGCATTAGGGGAACGATACCTTCCCTGATTACCCGTGGTGGCACAGACATCTTAGCAACAGTGCAGGCTCCTCCCTGTCTCCTGGAAGATGAGTCCAAAGTTGTGAGCCTGCCAGATCCCATGGAGGTTCACATCCAAGCCTCTACAATGAGCATCATCTCCCTGTAGAAGACTCTTGATGACAGCGGTGCTCCACAACAGGGGAGAACCCAACCGCTGGCCTCACTGGGGTTTGCTCACTGGAGTGCTCCGAGGAGATTGCACAGACATGCCAAGAAATCAGAGAAAAGCACAAGACCTGTTCAGTAGGAGGGACAGTACTCCCCTGGACAAACCCTGGCTGTGACTCAGAACTACTGACCTCCATGGGAGTCTGTCTGTGTCCTGAGGATGCCAGAGATTCACCACAACCACATCCTGGCTGTTCCAACAGCACCTCCAAGACTCCCCAAACTCAGCTTTGCGCATTATGGAACACACTCACATATAGCCCCCAAACAGCCTCCTTGCCATGATGAAAGAACAGCAAAAGAATTCATGAAGTCTACAAGGGACCACGGTGTACGTGCCTATTTTATGTGGGAAGCTCTTAGACACTACGGTGAAGGGCACTATAATATAACACAGACTGGTAGATGCGGCTGCATGCTCTAGTGAAGACTTCTGTGTACCTCCCCAAAATGCTTCATGGATTGCCTCATTCAATACTACATAGACCTATGTGTTAGCCCACCAAACTGCGGGTCCAAGCATCCTTAAAGCCTTCTCTACTCCTTTGTGCCAGACTCCCCTATTGACACCAACACATTAATATGTATGTGAATAGAAAACTTGGTATTCAGAAAAGGAACCTGAAACACACCAATTATGGCTCAAATATGAGAGTCCTGCACTTGACATAAAGGAAAATTTCTTTTGAGGAAGATGGGCTAAACCTGTTTTTTGCAGCTATTATTTCCACATAAACATGACAAAGCACTGAAAAGTGGCAACGTGATATCAGTCCAATGAAATGCCACCATTAACCTAATGCAATCAGTTTTATTAACAATATACAAATAGGTTTCAGAGTGTCTCTTTGCATAAAGCACTGAAGTGTGTGTTAAAAAAAGTGTCCACTCTAATATTTCCAAAGGAAAAATGAGTATCTCAGATTCATCATCAACAATTTTAAAAATAGAAGTGACATAAAAATTACTGAGCTTGCTGCAGCATAAAAGAACAATATGCTATTTTAATGCTCTTCTATTCACAGGCAAGCGGACTAACATGGCCTCCTGAATATACACGACCTCCTGATGCAGTGGTATTAAAAAGGAAAGCAACATTCATGTCCACCTCTTGGTCTTTTTTTCAGCATGACACTGAAATAGTTTTATTAATGGGGAAGTTGAAATGAGTGCAGATAAGCAGATCTGATGAAGTGGGTCTTCGCCCATGAAAGCTTATGCTCCAAGACATCTGATAGTCTACAAGGTGTTACAAGACCCTTTGTCACTTTTGCAGATCCAGACTAACATGACTACCCAGCTGATATAGGATAAACAGATTGTGTCTCCTAGTTCCAGGTCTATGCATGAGCACTTCTAAAAGCTTCTTGTAACACCCTATTAACCCAGAAGGCAAGGAAAATGTCATTTGTTTTTTATGATCAAATTATTATAATTTATTAAATTATAATTTAATTATAAATTATTATAAATTTCATTATATTACTGTAGGTAAGTGAGAAAATTCCTTTCCTGAGCTGTTAAATTTTCCTTATTATTTTGCAAGGTTGCATTAGGCCACCCTGTTAAACTCCATGCAAACTGAAGACAAAAAGAGTTGCAAGGGATGCTACAAACTTCTTCACATTATCTATCTGTCTAGGCACCACTGGGATATCAGAACTGGCACTAGCAAATACATTCATTTTCAAGGGCAGGATAGTTTCCCCAGTAGACAACAAATCAGATATTAAATAGATACTAACACCTGATCTTTACCAAAGACTACAGGTTAGTGTGAGCAGCAGCCAAAGATCTTTTTTCACCTACTGTCACTGGAATGTATTGCCCCCAGAAGACTGGCCTGCTAAAAATAAATATTGGAAAAACACTCAGTGAAGATAACATTGAATTTAAAGCCAATCACTGAAAAAATAAATGGTCTCCTGAGACACACAGGTAAACAACACTCAGACTATCTGCAATCTAAGCCTTTTTCAAATCTACCAGAAACTTGGATCAGAGATCACAGGACAACCACTGTATGCCAGTTATGCTTGTATCTCCCATGCAGTGTTCTGGGAGTCATCAAAGTTTTCCTGCAGGACAACAGGAACTCAGCTGGATTGAGAACAATATCCTAAAATGAACTTATTTCTAGAATTAACGTATATGGAATACTTGATAGACTGAAACACTACGCAGACCATGGACTTACAATACTTTGAATAAGCTGTGAAATTTTGCAGTTCCAAAAGCTTTAAAATCCTCCCAAACCTGCAAAGTGGTATTACAGCCAATTCCATTCCTACAATAAGCCAATTCATTCTAATGCTTCTGGATCCTAACCCTTTAAAACCAATAAACAAAACAAACAGGACCCCCGCTGCACAGCCACAGAGTCTGAACTTCTCAGATGAAGCAAGTTGTACATTATGGAAAAAGGGACCCAGTATACTATAGTGATTTAAATACATGGTTACAAACAGTACACTCTGCTTTATCTGGAAGGGTGTTCAAATGAGCACAAATAGTACTTGATGTGTAAATCAAGAATGAAGAAAATTTCAGACAATCCAGTGTATTTAGGCTAATTAAGCCAAATTTCTATGGACGATTTATAGAGCTATGGTCCTGACTGACCGATATAAAGAAATCTAGGCATCATAGGAGGCACACCAAGGTGAGGAGAGAGGACAGATGACGACACCACCACAGGACCTGCCCCAAAGAGCTTTTAAGACAAGAAGCAACCAGTGAGTGTGACAAAGCTCAGGGAGGAAGGCAACAGGGAAGATGAGTGTGTTTAAAGGAGCCATGTGATTCCAAATCAGTTTAAAGTTTTATTACAGGTGGGGCTGATAGCTCTGGCAATTAAGCTTGCCTGATGCTTCCTGCCCTGTTTTCAGTTGTTTATCATTTCGCCAAACTTTAACCTCTAAGGCTGAAATTTTCTACGCTACGTATCTGCCTGAGGCTGAATTTTTGGAAAGTTTCAGCCAAAACGGTTCAGTTGTTTCTGAGAACGAGGCTAGGGAAAAATACATTGCAAAACAACGTTGAAAATTCTGGCAGCCTTTTCTTTGGGAAGCTTTGGCGTAGAGCCATGAAATTTGGCAGAGGGTGGCCTTTGAAGCAGGTGTGTGCCTTTTTGTGACTGGACTGCGCACGTGTGTGCGACCCCCACAAAGCAAATGAGCATGCTCCAGCCCAGGGCTACAGGGGCAAAGCCAGATTGTTCCTGTAATTGTTGTTTCCAGCTGCTGTGGGCGGAGTGCCTTGAGGAGAAAGGTGCTTGATGTGAATGCAGCGGGGACCGGGGGAGAAGGAAAGGAGTCGATTGGGAAAAGGAACCCAGTGAGATTGGGACTGGAGGCCAGGGGGATAAAAACTGGGATTGAGTTTGAGGGAGGATGGAGACTGGGATCTGGTGAGGAAAATGGGGGAGGAGGGAGAAGACATTGAGATCAGTCTAGGAACTGGTGGGCGGGGGAGATTGGGACTCCTGGACAAGGCAGGTCACCAACAGGGAGGTGGGAGGGGATGGGGAAATAGATCAGATGAAGAGCCCCCATGTGTGAGGGGAGAATTGGGATGGCTGGGCAAAGAGACTGGGACAAGGAACCAGGAAGGGGATGAGGATGGAGTTGGGAGACTGAGACTGGATGTGAAGTCTGTGAGGGAAACTGGGACTGGGAGCGAGGCTGAGGGGGAGAAACAGAGCTGGAGGAGAATGAGCTGTGCTGGAACAGGAGAGAGAATCATAGACTATCAGGGTTGGAAGGGACCTCAGGAGGTCACCTAGTCCAACCCCCAGCTGAAAGCAGGACAAATCCCCAACTAAGTCATTCCAGACAAGGAATCAGGAAGGGGGAAATGGAACTGGCTGGGCAAGGGGACTGGGAATGGATGAGAAGCCTGAGGAGGGGACTGGCTAGCTGAGGAGAATGGGATGGGGTCAAGGAGCCAAGGCTGAGGAAGATACAGGATTTGGATGAGGACAGTTTGGAGGAGATGGAGCAAAAGAGGTTGAGCCTGGGGGAAAAGGGGAGATGTGTAGTGAATGAGGCAGGGGGTTGCACAAAGGAAAAGGATGGTGTCGTGGTTAATGCATCTGAACGCTGCCCTGGAGAATCGTTTTCTAAGCCAAACTTTTCACAGGCAGTCACTAAATACTTGTTCCTCATTTTATGAGTCCTCAACTGATTTGCAGAAAAGTTGAGCACTCACAGCTACAACTGAAATCAAGGGGAGCTGTGCTTTGAATGTATAAAGTGCTATATAAAAACAGGGCCTAGATACCTCAAACTGGGCACCCTAAATTAGGGGACAATTTTGATCCTTCTCTCTCTAAGCCTCAGCTCTCTCACTTTAAAATGGGGTGCTGTGAAGATAAATTAGTTAATGTTTGCCAAACACTCAGATACTATAGAGATGAGCACCATGGAAAAGCCTACGAGGAAATTAAGAATTCTGTCTTCAGAGCAAGGTGTCGACAGCGTGCTTTAAATAAGGCCTAGAGTCACACACAGAACACTGAGGATAAAACAAAATATTGAAATAGCTGCTCATTAAGTGAGCACCATCCATCCTGTGCACTGAATGAGGCAGACGGGCTAGGGCAAAAAAGGATTTGCTCATGTGTTTAAAGACTGAATCAAATTCATATGCACACGGGGCCTAAATTAAGGTTGCTCAGGCAACCTTAATTCTGGCTCTTCCTAACTTTTAAATGCTTGATTCTGCAATTTTAATAATATTCTGTTAACATTATTTTGTGTGTAATTATATATATAAATAAAATCAGCCTACTGGCCCTGTATTTAGCTATTATTAGTGGTTCTTTCTTGAGATTAGACCAGTGGGAATTTCTCACACTTATTTTACATATTCTTGGAAATGATTCAGACCCCTGCAGTTATGCATGTAGGCGCTGCTAGCCAATGTAAAAGGTGTGAACTGATTCTCTCTATTCTCATCTTCCTTTCCCTGCCTCCTTCCTCCTCCTATTTGTTACACAATGATCATGTCCTGGTCTCTCTCCCAGTGAGAGCACGAGCACAGCCCAGAAAACAAAGGATGGTGCCAACTCATCCTTACAACCTGTTCTTGTTCGTTTTCATTCTCAGTTAACATATCCCACCATTATGACCTTCTCCTCTCCAAACTCCACTGGGTCTTTGCCTTCTTCAAAGCTGCACTTTAAAGACCAGTCCCAAGATAACTCTTGTCTTCCTTTCTGCAACCCGTAATTCTTTACCGCAGAGAACAAACAGCTTGTCAGGCGGTGTTATGGCTCAAGTTAAAAACAAAAGAAAAAACCTGTCATGCTGCTAATGGTGTTTTCTTGTTATTATGCCTGGTGGTACGATAGATCCACAGGATAACTAACACTGTCTGGATTGCTTCCTTTTTAGTGCTGATTTATTTTTAACAGGTTATTCAACGCCTTTTTGCCTATGACAACTTTAGTGATGTGCAGCTTATTCATTCCCTATGCCATTCCCAGTTTCTCTCTCTACTTCAGCATTGTCTTCTTTCCTCTCAGGCGCCGCTAAATCTTGGTGACCATCACCTACGTCACTTCTCTCCTCTCTCCCTTGCTGTAAGGGACATAAAAGCAGTCTCTACTCCATGTCCGCTCTGGCTTTCATTATACTTACTTATTAATACAAAGTCAGAGGAAAAAAAGCAAGACATTTCCCAACTACCTAGTTAAATAAGCAGAGGTACAAACAAACAAACAAACAAAAACTCCTACCAACCTCCAGATGAGCAACCAAGCAACACATGCAAGTGATTCATTTTCTGTTTGTTCACAAGCCTTTGATCTTGCTGTACACTTTGATTTTCAGTACTTGGTTTGACAAGGAAGGGAATGAGAGCCCCTTTTTTGTGACATTCATAGAAGGGTTTTCCAAACTGGTAAATTATTTGTCCTTCTACTTATAACTTTCAGCTGATTGGTGAAAATTTTTGGCAAACAGAACAGGGGACAGGAAAGAGCAGCAGAATGTGGCCTACCGTCACTGGGACAAGATTTGGTGGGTGAAGGCACTGTCTGCTCTTCATTTCTTGAGAGAGGTAAGGTGGATGAGGCAATAACTTTTACTGGACCAGCTTCTATTGGTGAAAGATACAAGCTTTCCAGCTCCACGGAGCTTTCCAACAGAAGCTGGTCCAATAAAAGATATTAACTCACCCACCTTGTCTCACTAAATGGTACAATAGAAAGAGCAAATCAGAAACACACAAGGTGGAAAATCAATACTTCTGTGCAATAGCTCCATGTTATGTTAGGTCTCTAGCTGGAGTATGGGAGAGGCAAGTGAAAGCTTGATCATTGATTGTAATGGTAATCTTCTGCAAAATACAAAATATACAAAATACGCGAATAGCGTAGCTGAAGTTAACATATCTCAGGGTGACTTTTCTGGGCGTTCACATGGCAATCCAATGGGTAGTGTAGACGTACCCCTGGAATCAGTTCCCTTGGATCTCCAAGAGGGGGCACACACTTTCTATCTGAGAACAGAGAGGCTCAGTTCTCATGCAGGAGGGAGCAGCTACTGTCTAGCTCAGAGTTTCCCAAACTGTGTTCCGCATGATGTGAATAGGTCTTCCATGAGAGAATCATAATTTTAAAAAGGGTCTTTAATTTTTTTTTAGTTTTAAATTTGGCATATCTGAAGCATAGTTTACAACTCTTTTTGAATGATCATAATTAATAAAATAAAATATATTTGAGCATAAATAACACATTTTTTTATTTGAAAACCAAACTAAAAAATAATATTATAAATATTCCATAAATATATACCAGGCTAAAAAGTGTTCCGTGGCCATAAAAGTTTGGGAAATGCTGGTCTAGCCTCTGCATCATATACAACAGAATCAGGAGTCAGGGCAGAGAGAGACTCTTATTGGGAACAATAAAATGGAGGTGGAAGAGTGCATGGTTCTGTAGAATGGGAACGATATACCGGCAGGGTCACTGATCATTCACATGCTGCCCATGTCACAGCGATGACCACAATGTCTTGATTTAACTTGAACCAATTCCTAGTGGAGAGCACAAAAACGACCGGCACAACCGGCACGGACCTTTGCTGTCCATCTCCACAGAGACACTAAGAACTGAATGGACCCTGAGCCAAGGCTGAAAACAAGTTGGCAGGGCAGCATCAGGAAGTGTGCACTGCTGCTACCTTACACTACGTCCCATCTGTGGAGAGAGGGCTCCACTCTTGAAGCCTGTCTGTCTAGTATGAGCACCACCAGATACAGGCCCATGCACAGTATTTTTAGTATATTTTGTACCAGATTACAAAAAGTTGGGGGGGGGGGGGGATAACATGTACCTCCCTGGAGGGCAAGAGCGACAATCCTTGGCAACCCAGAAATCTGGAAGCAGTGGCAACGTCAGCAACAGGCATCTGACAGCTCTGAGAAAAGCTGCCTCTTTTGTTCTCGTGCCTATGCCATGCTTTGCAAGGGAGAACCCTGGAATTTGGAATCATGGACAGCATGTGATGTGAATGTGCCATGAGGCAGGAAGATATGAAGCAAATCTGAAAGCATTGTCGTTTATCCACCACACTGTTAGGATGTTTGGCACATCACTAGTTTTCCTTCCAGCTAAAGAACTTTATATGGTTCTTCTTGTAAAATTAAGCTTAATATGACATTAAGAATCTAGGAAATTATGCCTGGAGATGAAGGAAATAAAGCAAATTCTGAGCCCCGACTAAGCCTGTATTGATTTTCATGTGTACATTTCTCTATCATCATTATTAAGCCGGTGACACTGTGAAGGGCACAATTATTTATGTTCCATCAAATTAGTGGGTAATTCAAATCCCTGACGAAATCTCAAGCTCAAATTGCTTCCAAAGGAAGTTTTCTGACATTTTAAATGTTCACTCACCCCTGGAAGGGCACTTAAGAGAACTTTCCAGGAAAGAAAGGAAAAAACATATATATTGGTTTTGTATAACACATATTGGCATGTATAACAGCACAATTATTTTGTATGAAATGGTGTTTCTGTACTGACCGTTGCACAATGGGTTACATATAGGATTGGCGTTCCTGACCTAGGTGCTACTGTAATGCAAACAAATACATTAAAAGCATCATTATTGTTGGGGGAATTTTTCTATCAAAACAGCACGATGATTAGCTGGTTTATACCATATTTCCCAAATGTGTTTTAGTGAAGGGGAAGGTGGTAGAAAACAAGCAGCTAAAGCTGCAGTAGAGACTCAGAGCCTCCACAAAGATGTCCCTGGTCCCCCACTGATACCTCAGGGTTCCTAGAATTTGGGGTGTATCCCATGGGGGTGGGAGAATCTCCACTGGGGGAACCTGGTAGAGTTCTCCTCCTCAGTCTCCTTTTGAGAGTTTTACTGCAAAATGAGCCAGCCCATAGTATAGGAGGTGACAGGCAGAAGGGTATGGAAGATACCACCACTTGAAATAACTTTTGGAAACATTTATTTATGGATTTATTTTTAATACATAGCTCATGTAGCGTAAGCAATGACATGGTATAAAGACTACCTTGGGATGAATATAACTAACGCATGAGCAACATGGTCATCCCAAAGTTAAGGATCATACACTCTATTATCATCTTATACATACTTACATGCAGATACATGCCCTGAGCTGTTACTGTGATAGCGGTAGCTAGACAGCCAGAGTTCACAAATGGAAAAGACATTCAAGTTCTTCATTTTGCCCATATCCAGCTTTTTTTATTTGTATTGGTTGAATTCACTGATATGCTCTTCCCTCCTCTCCCTCCCCCGGTCGCAAACTGTCCAAACTCCACAAGAATTTCCATCTAATATACAACTCAGCTGATGTCCATATTATGGGAGAATCAGAGTTAATCAGGGCATAACTGATGATAAACAGGGGCCCCCTTTAACATACAGCCCCTGGGGATTCTGTATTTATTTCAGTTATAAAAATGTGTCCACATAAGGCTCTAGATAAATTATATCAAGTTAAGCAATGAAAGCACTTATAGTAAAACTGAAGATGTTATGTGTACCCCTACTCTACACAGAAAGAAAGAAAGAAAGAAAGAAAGAAAGAAAGAAAGAAAGAAAGA
>ML677372.1:24829894-25073958 GCA_007922305.1 Dermatemys mawii
AGAAAGAAAGAAAGAAAGAAAGAAAGAAAGAAAGAAAGAAAGAAAGAAAGAAAGAAAGAAAGAAAGAACTCGGTATTTAATCTCTTTTCTTAAAACAATTTAATACGAGAACCCACCCACCCGCCTCCCTCCAAGAAAGCCTTTTTTCCCATCAAAAAGTAAGACTTTAAGTAGCCAAAACAGGAAGGAAACAAGATTTTCCTCTATTTTTTTTTAGTGTTTTTTAAAGGAAGCAAGTTATTGAAATGTATCAACCTATTTCCTCCCCCTGAATTAAGTACTCTTCTGTGCATTGTGAGTGAAACAAAAATAAACATCTTTTATCCACCCAGATTCTGCTGTGTCTAAGCAGCTCTAAGAATATCATTATGTGGCCACAGAATCACAAGCTCCAGGGACCAGGTCACATTATACCAGACTAATTTGGAGGGGAACAGGATGCTCTTAGTAGACACCAGCATGATTATATGCTAGCAGTTTTGAAAAAATAAAAGGGGAAAGGAACAGGATGGATTAAACACCATCTGCCTTTGCCAGGGAAAGAGGGCCTTGAAAGAGAGAGCAGGCGGGATACAAACCTAAAAAAGATTTTGGTTCACTTAAATGGCAGCTTGACTTTAGTGTCAAATTACCTCAGGCTGGAAAACCCTAACTGCTGAACTCATCCTTGGTATTTTTTTTGTTTTGTTTGTTTTTGCCAGCCTGTTTTGTAACTCAGTAGGAACTGGATAATAACATCTATTTCAGCTCAGTAGTTTTTATTTCACTGTAGAACATAGCAATTTATAAATGGCAAAAAGTCTATGGAAAATTCTCTCAATGAAGGATTTTGTGGTATGTTATCATTTAACCCCTATTTTTCACTTGCACTAGATTTATTGGTGTGCACAGCTGCAATGTTAAATGACTTTGAAAGCATAGCAATTAATCCAAAATCCTATTTGTTTTAATCTAACACTGTCAACTAGTTTTAGATTCTAGTCAAGAGAAAAAAAAATGTTTGTTAAGCTCTATGGCACTAGCTAATGTCTAAAGACAATCCTCTGAAAAGGTGCAAAGATGTTTTATTGCGGTAGTATAGACAGAACAGAGATTTATTACAGTACCTAGCGGCATTTCTGCAGATGTCCTTTGAATTATAATGAGATTATTAAAACTTTACAAATCATTATATTAAAACTTGACAAGGGGATGTTGGAAGTGGAGAATCTTGATGTCATTACTAATGACGCATTACTAATGATAAGGTTTCAGGATAATTCCTCAGTAAACTTAGTTATAAAAATATAAAATATATTAATATTTATTTCAGTACCTTCTATAAGTTCAAGGATAATAGGTTTATATGCATCAGAACAGCTGAATGATTATATTTATGTCAGCATTAGAAAGATGTTCATCTGCTGCAAAGTTTAATTAATTTTCACAGATAGTTAATTTTCTGTTTCATTATCAGCTCTCTAAATTTGAAAAACAAATAATTTATAAACAAATAGAAACTTCACAGGAGTATTTTTAGACCAAATACAAGATAAATAGCAGGCATGAAACATCTGCACTGCATTTGAAGTACTAATATGAATGATATATTGTACTAAGTTTTGATTTATAACTTACACATTGTAAAGCACTGATTGAAAAGAAACAAATTGTTTACTGTTAATCCACACCCATTTTCAAGTAACAAATAAGTCTGATGTTTACCAATCAAACAATGGCTTTAATGCCCTTAAACATCAGTGAATGAAGAATGTACACCTCAGTATGTCCTTTGAAGGGTAACCCGATCCCTTAAGGACAATATTCTAGCCCCTCTACCCTTCCAGCAAAAAAAGTTTAAGTAGCTACTTACCATGATGTACGACACCCTTCAACCCATGGATAATAGGATCCAGTGCTGGATTGTTCCTCTGACTGACCTACATATAAAGGATACATGATTGGTTAAATCTATTCTGGCATCAGACAGAACAGTCTCAGTTTAATCTTCTAAAGAGGAAAAAAAAAGATGTTATCTAGCAAGCTGCTTAGTTATCACATTTACAATGGCTCCTCAACAAATGCTGAAGATATATGGTATAATAAAATAATGCGACGAAGGCTAAATCAAAAAAGAGAAAGTCTTCAGAATACATTAAAATGTTAGAAATGTTAAAGCCCCTGCAAAGCCTAAAAATGAATAGCTGATTTCACTCCACAAATTTCTTAGCTAAATAGTAGTGTAAAGTTACCAAAGAACAGTCCATTACTCACTGAAAATCACCAGATCCTCAGCGGCTGTAAGTCAACGTAGCTTCACAGAAGTCAACAGAGCTGCATCAATTAACACCAGAAAAGGATCTAGCCCTTAGTGTTTTTTTTAATTTATATTTTTAAAATAACTTATTTAAAGGCCCTTTGGAAGAGGGAGGGATAAAGATCACATCAGGCAGAGTCCAGACAATAGCCTCTGAAATCTGATAATGCGATCATGTGCTCCTGGGGCAAAAATGTCCATAGTGTTCTTCTGTACAGAGATAAACCACATCCTCAGCAGAGATGATCTAGCCACAATCCAGAGAGGGGAGTAAAACCAGCAGACACAGGGACGTGAAACATTCCTTCCCCGCCTTCAACTCAAACCTTACAAATTAAGGCTCCAGGATAGAAAATGATAAAATACAGATAGGATCTGATCAGAAACCGTCCAATGAAAGAGAGTCCCATTCAATTCCATCATGTAATGGCAGACAGCTAAAAAGTGACAAGTTTTTAAAGTGCTTATATACCAATGCTAGAAGTCTAAAATTTAAATAATAAGATGGGTGAACTAGAGTGCCTCGTATTAAATGAGGATATTGATATAATAGGTATCGGAGAAACATGGTGAAATGAGGATAATCAATGGAACATAGTAATACCAAGGTACAAAATATACTGGAAGGATAGAAAAGGTCGTACTGGTGTGGGGAGTGGCACTATATGTGAAAGAAAGAGTAAAATCAAATGAAGTAAAAATTTTGAATGAACCAAACTGTACCATAGACTCTCTATGGATAGTAATCCCATTCTTTACTAATAATATAGCAGTAGGGATATATTACTGACCACCTGACCAGGATATTGATAGTGACTATGAAATGCTCAGGGAGATTAGAGAGGCTATTAAAATAAAAAACTCAGTAATATTGGGAGATTTTAACTACCCCCATATTGACTGGGAACATGTTACCTCAGGACTGGATGCAAACATAAAGTTTCTTGACACCTTAAATGACTGCTTCTTGGAGCAGCTAGTCCTGGAACCCACAAGAGGAGAGGCAATTCTTGATTTAGTCTTAAGTGGAGCACAGGATCTGGTCCAAGAGATAGGACCACTTGGTAACAGTGACCAAAATATAATTAAATTTAACATCCTTGTGGCTGGAAAAACACCACGGCAGCCCAACTTTGTAGCATTTAATTTCAGAATGGGGAACTACACAAAAATGAGGAAGCTAGTTAAACAGAAATTAAAAGGTACAGTGCCAAAAGTGAAATCTCTGCAAGCTGAATGGAAACTTTTTAAAGACACCATAAGAGAGGCTCAATTTAAATGTATACCTCAAATTAAAAAACATGGTAAGAGAACCAAAAAAGTGCCACCGTGGCTAAACAATAAAGTAAAAGAAGCGATGAGAGGCAAAAAGGCATCCTTTAAAAAGTGGAAGTTAAATCTTAGTGAGGAAAATAGAAAGGAGCATAAATTCTGGCAAATGAAGTGTAAAAATATAATTAGGAAGTCAAAAAAGAATTTGAAGAACAACTAGCCAAAGACTCAAAAAGTAACAGGAAAAAAACCTGTAAGTACATCAGAAGCAGGAAGCCTGCTAAACAACCAGTGGACAATCAAGATGCTAAAGGAGCATTCAAGGATAAGAAGGCCATTGTGGAGAAACTAAACTAATTCTTTGCATCATTCTTCACACTGGAGGATGTTAGGGAGATTCTCAAACCTCAGCCATTCTTTTTAGGTGACATATCTGAGGAACTGTCCCAGACTGAGGAGATTTTGGAACAAATTGATAAACTAAATAGTAATAAGTCACCATAAAATGACTTATTTCCTTACTGTTAAGGGAAATCATGCCTAACCAATCTACTAGATTTCTTGAAAAGATCAATAAGCATGTGGACAAGGGGGATCCAGTGAATATAGTGTACTTAGATTTTCAGAAAGACTTTGACAAGGTCCCTCACCAAAGGCTCTTATGCAAAGTAAGCTGTCACGGGATAAGAGGGAAGGTCCTCTCATGGATCAGGAACTGGTTAAAAGATAAGAAAGAAAAAGTAAGTATAAATGGTCAGTTTTCAGAATAGAGAGCAGTAAATAGTGGTGTCCCTTAGGGGTCTGTGCTGGGACCAGTTCTACTTAACATATTCACAAATGATCTGGAAAAAGGGGTAAACAGTGAGGTGGCAAAATTTGCAGATCACACAAAACTCCTCAAGATACTTAAGTCCCAGGTAGACTGAAAAGAGCTACCAAAGGATATCTCAAAACTGTGCGATTGGGCAACAAAATGGCAGATGAAGTTTAATGTTGATAAATGCAAAGTAATGCACAGTGGAAAACATAATCCCAACTATACATATAAAATGATGGGGTCTAAATTAGCTGTTACCACTCAAGAAAGAGATCTTGGAGTCATTGTGGATAGTTCTCTGAAATCATCCATTCAATATGCAGCGGTAGTCAAAAAAGCAAACAGAATGTTGGAAATCATCTAGAAACTGATAGATAGTAAGACAGAAAATATCAATTGCCTCTATATAAATCCATGGTAAATCCACACCTTGAATACTGCATGCAGATGTGGTCGCCCCATCTCAAAAAGGGTTCAGAAAAGGGCAACAAAAATGATTAGGGGTATGGAACATCGTCCATATGAGGAGAGATTAATAAGACTGGGACTTTTCAGCTTGGAAAAGAGATGACTAAGGGGGGATATGACAGAGGTCTATAAAATCATAACTGGCATAGAAAAAGTAAATAAGTAAATGTTATTTACTCCTTCTCATAATAGAAGAACTAGGGATCACCAAATCAAATTAATAGGCTGCAGGTTTAAAACAAACAAAAGGAAGTATTTCTTCACACAACGCACAGTCAACCTGTGGAACTCCTTGCCAGAAGATGTTGTGAAGGCCAAGACTGTAACAGGATTCAAAAAAGAACTAGATAAGTTCATGGAGGATAGGTCCATTAATGGTTATCAGCTAGGATGGGCAGGGATGATGTCCCTGTCCTCTGTTTGCCTGAAGCTAGGGATGAGTGACAGGGAATGGATCTGTTGAAGAGTCCCTGTTCTGTTCATTCCTTCTGGCACACCTGGCATTGGTCACTGAGGAAGACAGGATACTGGGTTAGATGGACCTTTGGTCTGACCCCATAGGGCCATTCTTATGCTCTTATTTCTGTCACTTGTTTGCAACAGCGCTAAGCAAATAATTGGCAACCAATATTATGAGAAATTTTGCTTTTCCCTTATTCATTGAGTGTCTGTAGAATAGCTTACAAATTACACTAACACGTTCATTATTTAAAATTACTTGTCAATTTAATTTTGGGAAATAAATTCTGGCATGTACTCAGTCACATACTGTTTTCTGCCAATATTGGACATTTACAATTTGAGAGGTGTTGATTACTTTTGAATGAGTATTTAGTTACTGCTCTCCCCTAGAGATGAGCATATATATTGGATATTTTGTTTTGGGGGCCAAACTAGGGGAGCGAAGAGGGATTTTGATTTGTTTTGATTAGAACTGAAAACAATTTTTTGAAATGTTTCATTGAATTGAAAACCTCAGAACAATTTCATTTTGAATTGACTGAAATGTTTTTGTTGACTCTAATCTCTCTTTCCCCCGAGTTTTCCATTTTAGTTGTTTTCTGATGTTTTTCATCCTTTTTTGCCTCAAGAAGTCCAAATTTAAAAACAAAATGAAATGAAATGAAATGAAATTTTGAAATTT
This sequence comes from Dermatemys mawii, assembly GCA_007922305.1. Lineage (NCBI taxonomy): Eukaryota > Metazoa > Chordata > Testudines > Dermatemydidae > Dermatemys > Dermatemys mawii. The sequence continues at coordinate 24,835,892 of ML677372.1, forward strand.
TTTGTAATGAAAAAGTCAATACGTTTAGACTTAAAAAAAAAAAATCAGGTGTTTTCCAGCCAAAAGTATTAGTTAAGTTCGACCCAAAGTTGCAAATAATTTTAGAAAAATACATTTTTCAGCTGAATTTCTATTCTCCTGCACTTCAGGAGATTGAGGCATTTCAAAGGGTGACTGTGTGAAATATCTGCATAATGTATGCTCGTTATCAGGGTGCTACACGGTGGGTGGAGTTTCCTTCTCTATTCCCATTGGAGAAGATTGGGAGCCAGAGGTTAGGGCGGGGAAGGGTGAGAGCACAGATCACTCTTGCTGAGAAAAGTAGACTAGAATAGGAGATGCCTAGCCGGGACAGCTCTTCTGCCCTCATGTAGTGCTGCTGCTGTTTCATCTGCGGAAGAAAAGTGTGGGGTCCTACTAACTCCCTAGCCAAGCCCCACTCCCCTCCACCTCAGATCTTCCACGTCCCGTGATGTCTTCACTTCAACAGCCAGTGAGAAAGCTGTAGGAGGCATGGCTTCCCCAAGCCACTGAATGCTAGAGGAGTTTATCTGCTTTAATGGGGGGAAGATTTTCCCACACTCCCTATATCTTTACCTCTGGCCCTCAGTTGGCTTCTCAGTGCAACAGAGTGAGGCAGGTAGGGGCAGGAGGCAGTCAGCCCCAGTTGCTTGGTGCTTCCTCAGCCAACCTGCCTCCTGGCCTTCAGCCACAGCACACTCACAGGAAGGACCCATGGGAGCTCAATATGGATGTGTGGGTGGGAACGACAGAAAGGCAACTTCAACTAATGCCAGCAACAGCTCAAGTGGAGGAGGCAATGGCCAAAGCGTTCTGTCAGATTTTCATGTTCCAATACAGAATAGTTTAACTGTCCAAGGCTTAAGCAACCACACAACCTGCTCTGGGCTTGTAGTTTCCCAAGGGCTAGATTCAGCCTGCACTGAAGAAACTGTGAACCCTGTCAGATAGTTCGGGGCCTCCATGCAAATCAGCTCTCTTTGGTAAAGCTGGGCTAACGCCTAATTCCCAGGAAAAGGCACTACCTCCTAGTCCCATGTTTGTGGGGTTGAGAGACTTGGCTGCCCTAATTCCAACACCCATGAAGTAATTCCAAGTCCTGACACCAGAACAATAACCCCCAAGCTGTGACCTTGTGAAAGAAGCAAACCACGGTTAGTTTAACCAAGTGCATATACTAAGAAATTCATGCCCACACAACTCAACCTTCTCAATTGCTTCACACTCACGCAGCTCAACCAACTCTGATTACCTGATGCATAATATGGTAGTTCAGGGCAACTGAATCTGTATTTCCCCTCAGTGATCCAACCAGGGCACTATTCTCAACCTCTAGTTCCCGAGCCATCTGTTAGGGTGGAGACTTGGGTCTCTCCCTTCTGATCATAGCATTTTCAGGCACAGTTCCCTGTCTTCACTCTGTCATTCCCAGCACAGACAGATTGCCCATGGACACCTGCTTGCTTCCTCTTCAGAGAGGGTTAACAGATGTAATTGCTACATTTATAAGTACCACAAAGTTCTTTCTATGCAAGCCTTTTTTATTTTGAAGGTAAAAAGCACTACAGAGAAAACATATTTACAACAATGAAATAATCTACATGCAAGCTAACAGGTTTACCAGAGTTAACTGTAGCCCAGATATGGATTCTGGCGGGAACAGTCACTTCAAACTCCCATCCAAGTGGGAATCCTTGTGGTCACTAGTTTATCACAGCCTTAGCACAGAACTAGCAAACTCAAAACAGGTTTATAAACACCCTTTTTACAGTTCCAGGTCTTTGAGCTGCAGCTTCCAGGAGCAGGATATTAGTAGAAAATAGGTTTTCTTCCCCAGGGCATAGCTTCCAAAAGGGTGGATTTGAAGTGGATATTTTCATACCTGTCATCCCCAGCTGTTTCATAGGAAATCCATTTCACATGTATTGTTCCAAAAAGCCCTTTCGAGTTCCTAATACCTTCCAGAGGCTGCATTAGTCAGTTTCCTAGAGAAGTTACACACAATTCCAATACACAATTGTATTTTTAACACAATGAACCCCACAGGCATTACATCTAATTCAATAAGGTTTAACTTAATTCAATAAAGTTCATTTGGGATATTGCAGGAAATTGTCAATCTGTCACACGCCACACACAACCTTGCGCACTAAAGCCAGCTGAAGGTGACTCCACTCATTCAACAGCTAGACTGCCTGGGAAGGGAGGTGATAGCCACAGCAGCAGGACTAGGAGAGAGAAGCCTGCTTCAGCTCACCACCAACTTATGTGGGCTACATTGACCACTCCCTTGACAATTCCAGCACCATCGAGATGCTCTGAGATCGCCCAATAGCAGCTCCCTATCAAGAGAAGATACACAGTCGTCAGGAGCCGGCCCGGGTCAGCATTAGAACGTGGCTGGATTCATTGCCCCGTCCCTCAACCTGGTACACACTGACATACATGCACCCCCTTTGATTTTTCAGCAGTCTGCTTCGTAAACCAGCCTTTGTCACAACTCTGAGTCAGTGTTGAAAGCTGCACATTTCCCATCGACCAAAATCCCCACTTTCTCTGCATTTTATCTGCCATTTAATTAACTGTCAGCTTTAACCACTCCCGCCACGTCATTGCTTTCCTGTTGTTGCCCTCCTTCCTGCTATTTAGCTAACCTAGCCGTTGTTTAATCCATTTCTACAATTAATGGATGTGATTTAATCTAGTGTTCAAAGAATAGTCACTACTGCATTTACATTATTGGGTTAAGGAGTGACAAGACAGCAAGTGTGAAAAATCAGGATGAGGTGGGGTAATAGGAGCCTATTAAGAAAAAGACCCCAAAATCGGGCCTGTCCCTGTAAAATCAGGACATCTGGTCTTCCTATTGGGTTTGCTCACAGCTGCCATACTTCTAGCTCACTCCACCTTTAAAAAAACAGTAATTCCACGACTTAAAAATACTGTCAGGCATGCCGCCTAATTACCTCTGTCAGATTTTGTGGCTTTAATTCTCATTTTGCTGTATTTTTTAAAAAAGTGTTTTTCTTACAGCTGCTGTGTGAGATTTACATTAAAAAAAGAAGAAAGTGACTCAAGAGGACACATTGAGAATGCACAATAATAACAGATGCATAAAGCAACATCAGACGGAAAAGGTTTATAGAAACAAACAAACAAAACAAAAACCAAAGCAGGGAAGCATTTCTTCTCCATACTCTTCCAATTCTAATAATCTCATGTGCTTCTTGTAATAGTGGTAACTAAAACATTCTCATACACAAGTGTGACTTTTAAAATTTTACGTTTCCTCCCAGAGTGAGAAAGGAAGAATGACCCAGTGGTTAGAGCACTACCCTGGCACCTGGGGGAGACAAGTTCATTGCTCCTTTGACACGGTCTTCCTTCAAGGCCTTGGGCAAATCACTTAGTCTCTCTGTGCCTCAATTCCCCATCTGTAAAATGGGGGTGATAGCAAGGCCCTACCATCTAGGAATGTTGTGAGGAGAATGTAAAGATTGTGTGGCTCTCAGATAATATGGTCAGGGGAAGGCACATTAGAGAGAAAAGTGTCTTGAACAGTCTTCCCTGTTTGTGGGAGTCTTTTACACAATAAAAGGGTGAAAAACATTTTTAAAAATAAGAAAATGTAAAAATCACAAACATTAGCAGTAGAATTCAAGGCAAGTCTATCTAGTTCTGAGTGCTGCAAGTTGCAAGTATACAACAGTCACAAGTCAGGCCTGTAGGTTTTGCACTGCTTCTGGCAAATCAGCAAGTAAACAGTTTAAAAATACAGGATAGTGCAGAGGTATGCTATTGTGTCCTCCCAATCTATTTAGATTTCTCCAAAGCCATCATTGCTGCTACTAAAATCACATTTTTTTTTTAAAAAAAAAATAAAACTAGTGATTTAGTTTGTGACTCAAAGAAAACAGAGCTGCCTGACCCTGGCCTTGGGCATTGCTTTACTAACCAACAGTTTAACTGAAAACCATACAGACTTTTATTTTGTTTGCTTTGTTTTTATTTCTGGTGACAGCTGCAATTGGTTTGAAAAGAGGAAAGAGATGGAAAGAATCCTGAAGGTAAAAACCTTCCAGACGGGATTTTACTGTCAAAGTAGATCAATTTTAGACCTTCCAACCTTGACAGTGTCCTTTAATCGGCTGAGGTGCAGCCCCTACTATTGAGCCAGCTAAGTAAGCATTTTGAAAGTGTCTTCTGAAAATGGGTGATGCTCTGCAATAAAATTAAATGGGAATTCAGGCTCTGTTCTGGGAAAAAAGTATTGGTGCATCTGTAATCACATTTTCTGTTCACCTGTATAATGCAGGGTGTCATGTCTCTTTAAAAACTTGTGTGCAAGTGGAAATCAGATTTTAGTTCAGAGTTCTTTGGAGATGTTTTTATTTTTCCATGCAGAAGTTTTGCTTTCTTCTTGCTATCACTGCATTCCATTTTCTCCACATCTCACCACGATTGCTGCATACTGTTGACAATGCTATACGTAATCACTAGTTGGGTTTTTTCACAGGTGAAGAGGCCTTTCCCCCCCTCAATAAAAAAAATAAAAAATCAGAGTTATCTCATTTCCCATTGGGATGTTTGGTGCTTTTTGAAGATTAAATGTGTTTACAAAACTGTAAATCATTAGGAGAAAAGTTATGTTTCTGCCTAGTTCAGAGCTGGCCTAAAATCAAAGGCAAGATGAGCAACTGTTTGGGAGCAGTGCATAGAATCAGCAACTCACAGTGCAATAGCTCCTTTCCAGCAACGGGGCTCACGCTGGAGTTAATTCAAGATCTGTTTTGCAGCTCCTATGCCCATTTTCTGTAATGGTTCAAACTTTTAGAAGAAAAACTCAAATTTTCAAATTTCTTTCTTAAAAGATTAAGTCTCACGTTTCCTCTATTTTAATTCTGTTTGGTAGCAAAGTGGGCTTTTGAAATCTAAAGTGCTGGGATCTAGCCTGAGTATTACAGGTCTCTGTTTGACCTGGCATAGAAACATAGGATCTGCTATACTGGATCCGATCAGGGATCCGTTTAGTTCAGTATGCTGTCTCTGACCATGGCCAGCACAGGATGCTTTAAGGAAGAGAGGACAAGGCAGCTATGGGATAATCTCCCCACAGGGAAAGATTCTTCGTGACACCTATTAATTAGAGCATGACTTATGCCTTGAAGCATGTAGATTTATATCCCTTCCCAAACTCTATCAAAATGTCTTTATTAGGAAAATGCTGCATATACCCATTACTCTTACAAATGTCTCATCCTTTTTTGAATCCTGCTAAGTTCATGGCCTCCATGATATTTGTGGCAATGAGTTCCATAGGCTAATTGTGCATTGGGTGAAATCACAGTGACTGGTGCTTTTTTGTGGCCACGGAGATACTATAGAGATCATATGTAGGTGCTAGCACATCTTTGTTTCTCCTCATTTGGGCTTCAACTACCAATGATGGCCTGCAAAAGCTTAGCAAAGCTTTTTTCCTGTGCTAGGACAAAAGTATGAACTCATTCCCATTCCCTACTTCCTGGTGGGAAAGGCGAACACTGATGGAGACCAGCCAAATGAAGACTTCTCTAGCATGATCATAAATGCACATCTAATACTGTTGTTCGGAAGCGCTCTCAGCTCAGTATGGAATAAGGACATGGAGACAGAAAACACCATCCTGGAATTTTCCTAAAAATACCTACAGAACCGCTACGAGACATTGTGTTTACTGAATATGAAGCATCCACTAAAGTCTAACTAATGTACAAAAGATCCTCAGGAAATGAGATAGAATACTTGTATGCATCATTTATAATTGAACAGTGCCTGTAATCCTCTTTGATGGAAACAAATAGGTAACCATCACACTAAATGCAATGGAAAAACAAACACAGCCTTGGAGTTTAAGAACATCATTATGCTGTTTCCTATCCTAATAGAACTCTCTCTCACCTCAGGGTATAGATGGTAAGAAGGTAAACTAAGTATATACAATCTCTTTGTTCATCACTTTCCCTGTGCTATTTCTATTCCCCAATGCACACGCCATTCTGGGTAGAATGAACTGTTTCATTTTACTGGGATGAATAAAGATATAAAATGAGCATCTTGTATCTTACACAATCTATATAACAAAGTAATATGGTCTATATAACAAGGTAATGCACAAGTGACCACATCCCAGAGTCATAAAACAACCCAGCAATCGAATGAACGGTGTATTTCTGAAGGGGTTTATTTTGGGAAGCAAATAAAAATCATGGTAAGATTGTGACACTATACAGTTAATATTTACCCACAGTTCCAGTTTCCAACACTTTGAACAGGAAATAACTGGTATCTCAGATACCCACAGTGTGACCATGGTTGACCAGTGATGAACTTTTTCAATACCTATAACAGTAGCACTTTCTAATGGCAGCTGCGTGCACTCACCTTGTTACTAAGCCTGCCCCTAAGAGTGTGTGCTGTCAGCCCTTGTCTCTGTGTCAATAGGAAAGAAGCAGAAGAGGCAAACAGGCACCCTCTAAATATCATGTTACTAGGGCTCTAAAAACAAAAAGTCTAAAGAGCACGTGTAGTGGGACTGGTAACAGAACTGACAGCTGGCATCACAGCTACACTGTGGTTAGAGATGCTGAGTTTTTTTTATTGTATGCGACTAGTACTGGTATTGAATCACAAGTAAAGATAATCAATAGACTCTACAGGACTGTGTGTCTGTTATTTACATGGCACAAGGCTGTTTTATAGGAGTGCGAAGCATAACACGTCATGATTTCAAAATTCAGTTTCATGAACTATCGTTATCCTTTAAGTAACTGCAGCTCTTTGCTAACCAGATATTTTAGAGAGAGAGAGAAAAAAACCTTTAGAAACAAACTAGGAGTCTCATAGCTTCCAAAATTAAAAAATATTATTAGACCCCCGGAAAATCCTGAATTTATAAAAGCCCAGGCTAGGAACATGCAAGTGAACTCAGACCTCCCTTTCATCCAAAAGTGATTCTACACATCATAGTTTAATGAAAAAAAAAATCTTGGTCAAAACAATTTTGAACACGCATGGAGAAGTTTGTGAAGCAGTTTAATTTCTTTTATAATTTTTATATTTGAGTTTCTAATGAACTCTGAAAAAAACAAGCACTGATGGATCCCAAGACCAGATTGTGATCACCCCATCTGAACAGAGGCCAAATAACTCCCCCAAAATAATTCAACTAGTGCATATCCTTTAAAAACAATCCAATCTTCATTTAAGAATTGCCAGGGACAGAGAATTCACCACGACCTCAGTAATTTGCCCCCATGGTTAATTACCCTCATTGTTAAAACATGTACACTTTATTTCCAGTCTAAATTTGTCTAGCTTCAACGTCTATCCACTAGACTGTGTTAAATCTTTGTCTGCTAGATTGAAGAGCTTATTATCAAATATTTGTTTCCAATGAAGTTCCCCTTAACCTTCTCTTTGCTAAATGAATGGACTGAGCTCCTTGAGTCTATCAATGTACAACATGTTTTCTAACCCTTCAATCATTCTTGTGGATATTTTCTGAAGCCTCCTCAATTTATCAACCTCCTTCTTGAATTGTTGAAACCAGAACTGGACGCAGTATTCCAGCAGTGGAGGCACCGGTGCCAAATACTATGGTAAAATAACCTCTACGCCTGAGGTCCCCCCATTCATGTATCCAAGAATCACGTTAGCCCTTCTGGCCACAGAAGACTCACTGAAAGCTCACGTTCTGCTCATTCTCTAGCATGACTTGCAACTCTTTTTTGGTGTCACTACTTCCCGGGATAGAGTCCACACCCTGTAAGTATGGCTGTCTTGGCCAACAGTCTCTGTTCTAGATGTATGCTTACACTGAGGCAGTGAGCAATATAACAGATGTATAGCTGTATCTACAATCATTTTCAAGGAGCGGGATACTAGATCTCATCTTTGATACCCTGGCTTGAATAAGCTGCATCACGGCTCCATGCAAGTGAGGACAGAAGCAAGAGAGCCTGATATTCACCCTTTCCTGGCTTCCTATTTTATGCAACACCTCCAAACCTCAGCAGCACTCCCAGCCACTAGTCTCCACAGGGCAATGTCTGGAGCCAGCACCACTGGGCACTACAGTGATGGGCTAGGATCACCTACCCTAATAAACTCACCTTCTTAAATGAATATTACCAAGACCAGCAGAACAGAAGTAGGAATGTGTGTTCCTTTAGGAGCACAGTTAATAGACCTGAGTCTCAGGATGCAAAAAGAGAGCGGAAGAAAAATCTCAAATCCATTCCAATTTCTCCATTTCCACCCCAAAAATCTGGAATTTAGGCTTGTTAAACTCATAGATTTGCACAAGCACTTCAAGCGCTCACAAAGCAAGTACTATGCCAAAGTCTACTGTACTGAAAGCTGAAATGACATCCCTTTTGTATAAGACGCAGGAAAATGAATGGCAACAATTTTGTAATACTCTACCTGAGCCTTTCCCCTCAGAATAGGGTCATAATTTACTTCTCTCCCTATGCAACATTTGGCCCTTGACTTAGAAACTAATAATCTTCAATCTATCAAGTCTTACCCATCTGCTAAGTAAACTAGCCAAGACGATCTGCATGCCTTGAATTTCATATAGCCAGCTGTCCCATAGTACTATAGCATTAGCATCCAGAGACCATCTTGTAGTGTTGAAAAAGACTGTCTGCCAAGGATGAACGACTACATAGTTAACTGTGGCAGCTGACGTAAGTTACAACAGGGGAGACAGAGAGATGTCAAATTCTGCTTTTAGTTACAATGGTGCAGGTCAGGAGTAAAACTCTCCAGACTGCCTGGCTGCCCCGCCATTCATTTTGCCGGTGAAGTCTACTGCCCACAAGACAAATATTCAGAGTCCAGAGCTTCTGCAGAAACAGTTTCCAAAGAAAGAAAGTAAGAAAACTACTATATATTAGCTATACTAAAGAGATCAAATTGTCCTGTAAAATTCTAGATGGATCAATATGGTTAAGCAATCTATTCTCTCATACTGTGGCTGGACAGATGTCAGTATCATACTTAAGTAGGAGTGCTCCTAATTTTCCACTATTTTAGTTCCAGAACAAGAAGAGCCACATGCATGCATACACTAAACCCTAAATCTAATATCTATTTAAATACTATAACTACTGATTTTCAAAAATTCAAGGTAACTGCAGTCCAAGGAAATACAGATGGGGAAAGGATTTGACACGCTGCTGATGAAATTGTTCAGCTACAAGTCTTTTGGGCCAGATTATTTTAGAGCTATCTAATTGCTTGAGTGGCTTTTATTCATAACGTTATGGAATGATTCCACTTTAACTCTGGTCTCCTGTGGTATGAAAGGGTGTGACTCTTGGCAAGGCCAGAATATGTAACCTATTACGTTGCACAAAACACATCCCTCCCCGTTTTGTCTCTTTTGGGAAATCTACCTTGTTAAATCTCCTGTATCTGAATACATGCTCCATTCTTGAATACATGGATCGATGGATCTGTGTCAATGAACAGATATGGAAGGTTTTCCTATACTCTACTTTGAAATACTGGTAGTGTTTCCAATTTAAGATCTTTCTGGAGTCTGTGCTGAAAGATGCTGGTCAATATTGTGGTGCAATGGCAGGTCTATGTGGGCAGCCAGAGGCTGGATAGTGCCAGCACAGTGCTAAACTAGTTAGTGCCATTGATTTTCCTCCCTGAGTGTTGAAAGGTCCTAGAAGGATGCATTCTTGTCCCCCGCCCCCAAGGTAATGTGCTAGGACTGCACATCACACACAAGTGCAGCAGTGCAGGTGCCATCATCCTACATGCTTACACAGATGAGATGGGGGAGAGAGAGAGAGAGAGAGAGAAGAGGTTGCCATATAATATGTGATGCACACAGAATAAGAATCTCAAACCACAAACCTCCTAATACATAGCAACTAATAGAAAAGGTCCCTTTAAGACTTCCAGTTGCTGTTTGTGTGAAGCAGGAAGAAAAACAGATATGCAGGCAAAATAGGACACTAAACCTTAAGCACAGTGCACACATTATTTTACACAGATACTGCCAGTACTGCTGATTAAAAAAAATATGTATTAGATCTGAGTTAACCTCCAGCTATGGCAATTTGTATCAGGTTCAGTGACTTGAAGACAAATTCCACTGAGTCAAAAATGTTTTTCTGAGCTCCTTTGGTTTTCAGGTGTTAATAATCCCTTCCATGGGCGAGGAAAATATTCAAGGCTCAGAGGCACAAAAGGAGAAGGAGAGTTCAGTTATGAGAAGAAGGAACTCCCATGCAAACAGACTGCAAGTTTTATATATTGCATTGTTAAAAAAAAGGCATCTAATGGGTCTTCCAATGATTATTTTCAATAGAATAATGGGTGTGCATTGATCCTTCCAGCTAATTCCACTTCAAATAATGTATCTCCGAGTGAGGACTTTGTAGTGATGTATTAACTTAATACACCACAGCTTTGTGGAGAGTATTTAAAATGAGATATTAACTAGCAAGGCCATAGAGGAGACTGTGAGGCGGATGCTGCTTCTCTTTTTTTTTTCTTTAAGGTTAAATTAAAAATGGTTTAAAAAGCTATTGAACTGGCTTAATATATTTTAACCAGGCCACATCTGCATCAGGCATTCTGGCTGCCCCATATCTGCCCTGAGTACAGCACAGCTCTATACAGCAGCACCGGGGACAGCATCAAAACATCCCTTACCCTTACTCACATGTGCACACCATGCTTTGCTCAGCACTGTGATAGCCACACCTGGGAAGGCCCTGGAGTTAGCTGCAGGGATATTACACATGCAAACGGGAAGATGTTACATCTTTGAAAGTTTCCAGCTCGAAAGCCACCTTGTTTTCAGTCTTTGTGCTCTCACCAAGGTTCCTTGGTCTACTGTTTCTTCCAGTTTACATGTCAGACTTCACAGACCTCACGGAGTCTTTCCCAGGACGGGTCTTTTTCCTCTATAGCAGGCCTGCACAAAATGAGGCCCAGGGGGCCACATACGGCCCGCGTGGGCTCACTGTGCAGCCCGCGGAGGGTGAGTAGGGGCGGGGCAAGCCAAGCGGTGGGGTGCGGGGGAAGCGGATGGGGGCAGGGCGAGGGCAGGGCTTTTCGGCCCGCAGCTGGTTTTTTTGCAGTAATATGGCCCTTGCTGTTTTCTGAGTTGTGCAGGCTTGCTCTATAGGAAAACCAGGCTTCCTTGTTGTCCCAGAAGTTCCCATTCTCCTCCTCGTAGTTCAGTTTCAGTTACAAATTTTGTAGTATTCCCAAGCTAATCTTTTGCTTATTGTCCAGACCTGTTGGGGCTTAAGGCAGCCTCAGCTTTGCTCTCCTTCAATATACAACATTTGGGCTGTCCATTTGTTCTCCATAATGAGGCCCATTTCCAGTTTGTCCATAACAATAAGTCAAATCCCTGCAAGCAGTTACTTCCAAATCTCCAGCACGTTATCCATATAGAAATTACATAAAGGTCCATGATATAAAAGTGTAAACCAGATATTGTGATGCTGCTATTTATAAACAGTAGAAAACATGTTTGCTGAGGGGCAGAGATAATGTTCTACATAATAAACTCCTCAAACCCACCCATTTCATTGTATCCTGGCTACCCGGACTCACTTTTGTGGTTTTATTCTGTCCAGTAGGGATGTTTGAAATGTACTCGCACAAATAACTTTATATAGTTTATTGCAACTTTAATGTATTAAGAAAAGAGGAAAGACATGATGAACTTGAATGAGAAAACATATAACATCTTGATATTGAACTCCTATATTTCCCAAGGCAGGATGCTAATGCAGGATGGACTGGGTCAAAAAACAAGATCCAACTGTAACTAATTAAGTGCAGTTTAATTACTCAGCTTGGAGTATGTTTTGCATTTCTATGTTAATCACATACTGCGCTGTATGCTGGCAACTGACTGATCAGTTCACTATGCCCAGCAATTCTTCACTATGTCACATAGAATATCGATGGCACCCAGTACCTCAAGTTATGTCATCGCTGGCCCTGTGCGAGTGCTTTTATTCTTTTTCTACTCTAAACCATTCCCTGTCCTAAACATTGACTCCATCCATTGGCAAAGCAATACAGCAAGTCCTAATTTCACAAAAATATTCCTCAGGCCGCTTACATTACTGGTTTCAAAGCACTGAGTAATAGCATTTTCATCACAGAAAGGTAATTTACTGTAAGTGAAAAGCACACAATTCACAAATTGTTGAAAAAAACCCTTTCTAATAAGCATCCATCCGAGGAAAAACAAAAGATAACCCCAGCTCAAACAGGACACACTGATAAACGGCCATTTGAGCAGTTCAATGGAGTACTTAAAATATACCACAGCTCTGCAGAAGACAAAATTTAATTATGATAAAGAAGAGACAGCTACAGTGGAATCTCAGCGCCAGGAAGGCTTGATTGATAGAATAGGCTATTTGCAGCTGAGCAAAAAAGGAAAAAGCTGCAAGTTTATTTAAAGCAATTTTGGTGCACTGTGCCCACTTGCTCTCCTTTGAGAAAATAATATGATTTCTTCATACAGCATGTAGTCTACTTATTTAAGCAGCAGTGCGCAAGATCTCTCAATCCTACCAACAGCTCAGCTGGAAAAATGGCACACCGGGGGGTAACATTTTATTGGGAAGAAATCTATTTTTATAAAAACTGCCATCAGTAATAAACTCTGTTCTCACTACTCCAGAAAGGAACTTAGACGGGTCTGTTTTTAGTGTTGCTGCTATGTGTCCAATTTCAGAGAGACCTAAGGTGACAACAATGATTGCACCAAAAATGGGGCAGGGAAGGAAGTGTAACCATGAAAATCAGAGCCTGCGTTACAGCTGGGTTATCAGCAAACACCCAAGTCTCATTGAAGAGACGCTTTACATGTCTGAAGCCCAGATTCAAAGTTGTGAAGTTATATTTAATCTTCTCGTGTTCATGGCTCCAACTCAGCAAAGATTTGTTTGTGCAACTGAGAAAGCGTTAAAAAAAAAAAATCTATGCTGGAGGAAACACAAAAGGTCCAGGGGAGCAGTTCAGATCGGCACTCAGAATCCCAGCAGCTGGGAGGAATTTGCAAGGGGAAGACTCTGGAAATGGCTCCGATTCAGAATGTCAGGGTAAATCAGCCCTTTCCTCTCTCCTCGCTGACAGAGAGGCACTGAGCACAGCAATCATTCTTTTCACAGCCGCTGCCAAGGAGAACTTTCACAGCTTCCTGCCATCACCTTTCATTCACCTTGGAAACCTCCCACGGGTGCTGGGCTCCCTGCTTTCCTAGTGCTGACTACCCACTTCAGCTACCCGTCGTCACGCTCCCGGCCCACCACCCAGCTCATTCTCCCAGAGCACCAATGGCTCCGCCATGAGAACTGGTGCAGGAAGTAAAGCTGCCGGCTGTGACTCACAACACACGCAGGGGGCAGGAGTGTTGATTAAGGTAATATGTTGACACAGTCATTTTTCTGACCCTAACCACACCTCAGTTCACAATTCAATTAGCAAGTCAAGTGAAAATCACTTCCTGGAGTACAGGATTGAGGGGAGACAAGACTCATATTGGGAGTTTAAAAAAGCAGGGCCAATTTTTCTGCTGATGTAAGTGGGCACAACTCCGTCAAAGATCAATGGAGTGGCACCAATGCACAACATCAGAAAAGTTACTTTTTATTCTTATTTAAGAGGTTACTTTGAAATATAGTCACCAATATAGTCACTGCTGTGCTGGCAGTAAGAAGGAAACAATGGCTCGTTTCAAATTTTACATTTCCCCCCTCCCTTCAGCCACGGACACTTTGCCAGCTAAGTGGCAAGCCCTCCACACTCTGTTGGGGAGGGAAAAGAAGGGGAGACTTTGCTTGTTTGCCTCACTTCTCCAACACAAGTTTCTCGAGGGAGACATTTCCCATTTCTGATGCAGTTGTAAGTCGAATGGACTCACATGCCTACGGGAGTTTCACGCTCCTTATCCATGAACGCTGTTTTAGATCAACAGTGTTAATTAATCTTTTTCCGCCACGGGAGGACAAACTGGTCTGTCAGTTACAATGTATTCGAGCTCGACTTGGCATTTATCTTTAAGGAAGTTCCTTTTTCACTGTAAACTTGTAAACTAGTTTAGGTTTTTGCAGTGCGTAGCACAGCTCCGCTGGGGAAGAGGGCTGGGGAGGAGGGGTGAGGCTGGGGTGGGGGTGGAGTACAGCAGCTATGCCAGAGGAGCTGCCGGCTTGGGGCTGCCCGGCGGCACCACGTTCTGCTCCTTTCCTTCCTTGAGCCTGGGATCCTCTTCTCAAGTGCCATTCTGAGCTGCATCCTCCTCCCCAAGGTGTCCCATCAAGCCTGGACCCTCCTCTCCAAGGCGCCTACAAATCTTCCCTCAGCTTGTGTAGCCCTCTAATTCCTCCCTCATCTTGTGTCCTCAGGAAGTCCCTGTGCCCCGTAACTCAATCACTTTCTCCTACCTGGGTGTCCTCCATGGAAGTGGGGGAGGAAATGGAGCAGGAGCTGCTAGGAGGCCAAGGGCCATGGCTCAGTGTTTTTCCTTTTTATGCCTTTATCTGCCCACCTGGGTTCTTCTGAGCTGTGCTCGGAGCCAGTGGGGGGGACAAGGAGCCATCTCCTGAGAGCAGCCTTCTGGCAGCCTAGCAAAGGGACAGAGCATCGCTCAGTAGCAGGAGACCCAGCCCAGCAACTCAAGAGGCTGATATGGGCAGGGAGTGGGGGGGAAGAAATGGTTGCTGAGATGCCGCTTCAGGCTGTTCCACCTGGAGGGGAGGGAGGCAGCAGAAAAGTTGCAAGGCAGAAAGATAATAAAAGTTGTCCTGTGTACCCGCTAGTTACCAGGGACCCTTTGACCAGTAGGTTGAATAATCCCCAGAGGGGAGTGCTGTGAGCCTGATTTCTTGGGACACTTAAGGGGTTGCGGGGAGTCTCCTTGTTCCTTGGACTTGGCTGAAGTAATCTGTGCTCGACTTCCCTGCTGACCTGGCTGGGCCAAGACACACCCTATGGGGGGCTGTGGCTGAAAACCGCCTGGTGAAACCTTCATATGGAACTTAAAAGGCACGATCTTGTGCTAGTTTCCGGACTAAAACGTATTCCTCTGGGTATGCCGGTCCTTGCTCAAGGTTTCGAGGGCTCCACAAAGACTTCTCCTCACTTCCGGCTCAGCCACATGAGCTTGGGGAAGAAGAAAACTCTGTCCTGTGCGGATGCATAACAAGGCCGAAATGAGACAAACCAGGGCAACATTTAGGCTGCCTTCCTTCCTCCACATACCCATCCACTTGCACTAAAACCCGCCTGAAAAGCAGAGTTCAAAGTCCCCAGGCGTAAATAAATTACAGCGCCCCCTATTGGGAAGCGGTTTATTGGAACCGTACCCACCGTGAGACAAGCTGGCAGAAGCAGAGGCAAGTAGCTGCAGCAGGGGGCGGGGGGGAAGCACATCCCCAGTGTCCAACTGCTTTCTACGCTGTCATGCAGCTGATTGGCCAAGGGCTCCAATCCCCTCTTGCCATAGTCCTCAATCTCTTCACATCAGCCTCACTCCACCTGCCTCCCAGGCTCCCACTTTTCCTCCCATCCCCTTGCCTCAGTTTGTTCTGATGGTCTCCTCCCCCTAAACCCGTCCACATAGTCCCCATAACTCTCCCCTCCCCTCCCACCACATAATCCTTGGGTGGGGGGGAAGCCCATTGTTGACTAACACGACAATTGCCTCCTCCCCCACCTCTCGTCTGTGCTGTATTTAGATTGTAAGCTCTTCGATGTCTCTCACTAGGGGCTTGTCTACATGATGGGAGCTGCAGCAGTTATAGTGCCGCAGCTATGCAGGCCTCACCCCCTAGAGTAGGTACAGTCTGCAGTGACAGAAGGGGATTTTCTGAGCTCCTACTGAATGCAAGGCTGCAGACAGAGGTCCATGCATGTTGCTCCACAGCTGCATCCTAAAGTCTTCAAATCTTGCCACAGTGAAAAGGTTTCTCTCTTCTTATTTCAATGTTTTTTTTAAAAAGTGCTTTCCTTATCTCATGCAATTTTACACACACGCTGGCAAAGATCAACTCTCAGCCTGTTTATTTTTACTTGTTTAGAATGACCTAACTATTCAGTCTATAACTCACAAAAAAAATTTCCAACAAATCTCTTGTTCGGTGTTTAAAGGAAATGGGACAATAATTGTGCAGAACAAAAAAGCACTTAAAATACAAGCACATTAAAAGCCTGGAAAACATTCAGTTTACGGCAGCAATTTCTTCCTCTTGAAATACAAAGCAATACAGAAGCTGACATGACATGTGTGCTTGTCTCAAGATGTTCCATATTTCAGAAGTGGCAGAGCTATTTGAAGGCTATCAATCAGTGTGAATATCTGATAGTCATAGAGTCATGGTACTGAACCTGGTATTGGAAACTTCAGTCCTCTATTCCTGGAATTTCCCTGATCCACTGGCTTTCCCTGTGTTTGTACTGACCACAGCCAGTATCCAGGTATCATTTTCTCCCTTGCTGCCTCTTGCAGACCAGAAAGGTGTCTTCCTTTCCAAGCTATACTTCAAAATAACCATCTAGGACTCAACAGTTCTAATTAAAATCAAGACATGTTAAAAATAGAGTGAGAAAATCTGATTAAAACAAGAAGCTATCTGCACAATATGCCTGGCATTATTCTCAGCAAGAGCTAAACTACCTGCTGGTGAGCTTATCGAGGATTAGTTTTAGTAAGAGAAAAATCTTGCATCTCCTCCTTTTGTCCCCCTTGACCTTTTCCATCACTCTGCCTGTCCGAGACACATCCTCTTTTCTTTTTCAGGTGTGCAACTCTTTCACGATACCCACACCCAGTCCTTTGGAGTTGGTGACCATTTAGAACGTTAAAGATGTCACTGGATTCATCCACACACCAGACGTTTAAGTCGAGAATACACTTCAGCAATCTGTAGTGTGTTATCAAATCAGCTGAGTCACCTGGCAGAGTGGAACAGCCTCCAACTTCAGTACAGTGATTATGCCCCCCATTTCTGCCAACTGCTATCCAACTCCAGAGAAACTTCCCCAAATTCCTCCCTCAAGGTCTAGCATTACAAAGGGCACTTTAACCTTGCCTGAACCTCAGGCTTTGTCTACGCCAGTGCTTGTATGCAGCAGTGTAGCTACGCTGATGATACTATACAGAGGGGATAACAAAAACTTCAGCTGAGAGGTATAATGAGATGGTAACAGAGAAACAAGTTACCAACAGTAACAGAGAAAGATGGATTTGCCCAAACTGCAAAACATCTTTCAACACCCACACAAACCTCACCTATCACATGAATACAGAGAAAACATAATGCTACTGACACAAGAACAGCTAACTGGAAGAGAAAGAATCTCCGTAGCTCAGCAACAATTTACACAAGCCTTCGGCGGATCTATTAAACAGGTGGGGTAGGATCCACTGTCCAGCACACCCAGACACTCTAAAGTCTGCATTGTCATATGGCACTGCAACGCACCGACCCTGTGCCACCTGGCTGGCATTCACCATCTCTCTCCCCCCACCCACCATCTGTCTTGAGAGTAAAATGAATGCCTACCGGGGTATAGTGAATATGTCAGGCTAATGAGCTATTTTAGGCTGGAGGATGATGGATGTCTTCATCTATAACACAGAAACCTTCCAACAGACTCTCACAGAAATGTTTAAAGGTAGCTTTAATTTTGATATGTAGCTGTATGCCCAAGGTTATGAGAAAATACAAGCCTAACCATAAGGTGGGATGGGTCCTGTATTATTATAGAAGATAAGCTTGTTATCTGAGATACAATAAATCTCTGAGGATATATGGAGGAGCAGAAGGTAATAGTTTGCTTAGCCATATTGCTGGTAATGAGCTGGCAACGGCAGAACACTCCAAAAAGTTAACCTAAAGTTTAATTTGATCTGTATGTACTTTGAGAGAATACTTAACATGGCTGGTTTATCTCAGATGTTGAACTGTGTGTCTGCTCTGCATATCATGGAAATAAAATAGGATATCACATTAAGTGTTTTAGCAGCCTGGAATACAAAATGCAGAGAATTATTTGAAAAATAATTGATGTAGTCTGATCATGTTTCATACAGGAATATTTCAAATTATGTTAGATGTTTTAATAGGATCTAGACTTGACAGAAGTTAGCCAGGTGGCAAGATAAGCAGAAGGAAGAAACTAGAAAATTTTGAATTGACTGCTACTAGTATTCAGGAATAAATATATCTAATACAAATCATAGATGAAATATGGAAAAGAAGTATTCACGGTTACAATGACAGAACTTGGCTTTCTAATCAACGCTTTGCAATACTATCTATGGCTGTTTTTTAAAATATATATTTGCTTGCATTATCCTGAGGGAAAATGTATCTAGAAGTGTGATTTAATTCCATCATCTAGATTCCGATATAACATGACCCTGTTTCTTCTAAGACTCCAAAAAGTGGCACAGAAAGTAAAGCTTACAGATCACCTGAATAAATATTTGTTAAGGTAATGTATGGCACACTATAAAGAGACTTGGATCCCAAGTTAATCTGTTTTTATAATATTATCCACATCAACTGAAGATGAATTTTAAATTGAAAAATTTATTTTATCAGGAGCAAAACTGAGTTTCCAAAAGTCTGGCTCCTTTCTAATATAGTATGTCATTTTACTCTCATAACAAAGAGAGGAGTTTGCCAAATCTATAGTTAGGCCTAATTAATTTGATATAGTACATATGATGCAAAACCAGTACTTATATCCAGAAGTCTCTTCACTCTTTGACAATTACTGTATTGCTATACATTTTTTGTCCACACCTAAGTGATACAGCTACTATGATCAGAAGTTAAATGAACACATATCTCACACTATCAGCACGTTTTCATTGTCTCTGCATTTCTCAGTCTGTTTTTCAGAGATAGCCAACACCATGGGCAGGTAGAAAAATTCCTGCCTTCTCTTCCAAACACTGAAATCTTCTCTTTCAGAGTTGTCAAGACCAGGTTTGTGCAACCTTTATTTAAAGCAGGAGATACATGACACGTTGTTTTAATTCTTTGTGAAGAACAAGCCCTGGATTGGTATTGCTTTGCATTATTTATCTCCAGTAGCACTTGATGCTCACAAGAGCATGCTCATGCTTCTTGGTGGCTTTATTCAGAGAACCTGAATACCAGCGTTACTGTGGAATGCTCTGGAGAGATCAGTAAAAGGCCCACACTAAGTATCACACTTGACATTTTAACATTCCCATATCCCAGTGCTGGCTGTTAAAACTGAAGCAGATTTACCCATGCCAGCAGTGAAGTCCTGGCCCCATTCAAGTCAGTGGATGTTTTGCTCTCAGCTTTAATAGGGCCTGGATTTCACCCCAGCCATGTAAACAGAACAAACTTGTTACAACTTGAGCTCATCAAAATGAAACAAGCAGCTCATCTGGTTTAGTTAAAATTAGGTATATGGTCAAAGCCACTCCTGAAACATACATAAAAACCATCCCCATGTAGAAAGCTATTTGTGGAAACGCTGGCTCTGGCATTGTAAAGGAGAATGCTAGGAGAGCTCAATTACATACTGCTACCAGAATGCTATTATAGCTCAAATCTGTTTCACAGCTGTGTAGTTGTCTGAACCCTGAGAACTAACTGAAAAAGTGGAGCATGCTTGTACGTAGAATAGAGACTTCATATTCCCGGTTTGGGGTTTCATTTCAAACTCACAACCAAGGCCAAGTTTGCTGAGCGATCTGAATCTGGAACTAGTAATTATTATGGGTGAAAAGTATGGAAATATTGTCAGGTTCTCGTGGTTTGGATCCAAATCCAGACAAAACCTTGAAGAGTCAGCTCGGTTCTGATCTGGGGTTTGGGATTCGTTAATAGCTGAACCACAAAGTGCAAGCTGGGGTCAGGAGAGGGAAAATAAACAAGACCAAGGATAGCAGTTCCACAGCGGGCTCAACCTTGCAAGGATCTGAGTATTCTAGCTCCACTCTAGCAAAGCAACTAAGCAGGTGTTTGAGGATGTAAGTAGTGTCACTGAACTCAACGGGGCTACTCACATCTGTAAAGTTAAGCACATGCTCCTGTTTTAGACATTATTAGAAGTATATTTGATAGGGTGCCAGGAAGGCTGGGTGTCCTAGTGGTTAGCAACCTGATGTCTGGCCTCTTGCTTCCCTGACAGGGCAACAGAGATGCCTGGTTCCTGGCCGTGGGCTTCTGCGTACATCTGGGCTCCACAGCCCATTAGAAGATTTGCTAGGGGGATCCGGGCCCACCACCATGTCTCAGCCCAGGGTCCTGTGTGAACCACCATGGGCAGGGTCTTCCTGGCAGAGTCTAAGTCCACTGCCCTGGGCTACTTCCTACCTACGTCCCTTTAGTTTGGGGGTGTGCCCATAGCCCAAATAGCCTATAGTGGTTCACCAGGAGGAGCACCCCTTGGGGACCTTTCACAGCATTCTGCCATTGCCTCAGGTCCCTGGAGGGGCCTGGCCTCACAACGTCCTTCCAGTCAATGAGTAAAGTTCACTTATTGCTGTGTGCTGTCCAGTCTGCTAACACTCTCTCTCAGTCGGGGCGCAGTGTTTCTCCCCTGGTGGAAAGAGGCTTATAGTGACACTTGCCTCATAGAAATGCAGGACTGGTCATTTACTCCAGTCCCCTATACTGAGGCAGGACCAGGTATTATCTAGCCCGTCCCTGAGAGAGATTCCACAACCTCCACTGAGGAGATTCCACAACCTCTACTAGGTAATTTCTTCCAGTGCTTCACTACCCTGACAGGAGGTTTTTCCTAATGTCTAACCTAAATCTCCCTTACTGCCATTTAAGCCCATTACTTCTTTCCCTGGTCTCAGTGGTTAAGGAGAACAATTTATCACCCTCCTCTTTATAACAACCTTTTATGTACTTGAAGATTGTTATGTCCCCTCTCTGTCTTCCCTTCTCCAGACTAAACAAACATTTTTTTCAACCTTTCCTCGAAGGTCACGTTTGCTAGACCTTCAGTCATTTTTGTTCCTTTCCTCTGGACTTTCTCCAATTTGTCCCTAACCTTTCTGAAGTGTGGTGCCCAGAACTGGATATATGCTTTGCTATAACTAACCAAGTCACTGCATGTACAATAATTATATGTTGCATTTATTTGTACAATTTGAGCTATATTAGACTCATCCTTAGGAAGATAAATAGGCAAAAGATTTCTTTGCCAAAAGGGTATTTTGGTTTAATATTTTAAATACATAAATAATACATCTTCTGTATATTCTTTCTACCACTGGGATCAGACTGAAATAGGACTAAAGAACAAACTAGAAATAGTCTTTTATTTGTACTAAAAATGTATACCCTGTTGTCCAAGATGAGTTTTTATAACATTTGGAATTCTACCCAAGAAATACTATCTGAGTCTTACATTGTTTATTATTGCCAATACTAGCAGAAACTTGACATCTTTAGATTTGAGAACTGCAGAAATATTTCTTCAGGCAGAACAGCTTACATTTAATAAGAATAACTTTCTCATTTGAGCCAGAAGATTACATTTTTAAAGGCATAAAGGCAAAGGAACTCCCAATTTATTCAGACTTTACAACCACTCTCTTTTTTACGGCACAAGCAGAACCAGGTAATCATTTAAGAATAGATTCCGAACATATCTTTACTTAAAATGTGCCATTACACTAACTGGTAGCCAGAGACATCTGAAGACCCTACAAGCGTTTAATTGCAGAGGCAGAGGATGAAATTGAGGCCACACAAATCCCTCCACTGTTCAACCGGGCTGCGTAAGACAGCCCCCACCCCAGGGCAGTTCAGGAATGGACTGGAATCTGGGATTACTAGCTGGAGTAGATGGATTTCACCTCCCAAGCTCCTCTGCACTTCATGCACATAAAGTCCAATTGCTCAGGCTCTGTGTGGAGTGAACTGGGCATGATCTTCAGGTGACTACATAGACACAGGGATCTCCGGGGGAGGGAGGGTGCAGAGAGATGTATTGAAACTTCATAAAATAATTATTATCCAGGAACCAGAGCAGACTGTTAAGGAGAGCAAAGGTGATCTCCACAGAGCGGCTGGCCATGAACTGGGCAAGAGAACGAAGTGAAAGGGATAGACACAGACTGTTAAAGGTACAACTACCGTCCTTCAACCTTTGTAATGGAGACCCAGACTATCAAGACTCTTCACAAGCTATGATAATTCAAAGGAGAGATGATGCTTTATTTCAAGGTTCTATCTATTTCTTCTCTCTCTGATACAAACCGGATCAGGTTTAAATACAACTGTAATTTGGAATTTGATATTCATATTGAAAAAACAATTGCTGATTATCCCCCGGGGAGGAGAAAGGGCTCTTTGGGAGGCAGAGTAAACAGATGGAATCCACCAACCTACAGTACCAAAGACACAAAGAGGAGCATGACAGGGATGTGAACCTTGCACTAGCAGGGGCCAGAGATGATTGATAGGAGTCTGTGCTCTCAATGAGGGAGTTCCTTGACCTTTCAGTATGAAGCCAGACTATTAAGGAATTTGTTCATGCAGCATTAACATTTCTTGGTCTACACTGAGAGAGAGAGAGAGAGATTTAAAATGTGTTAGTAAAATGGTGCATAAAAATACTTCTTTCAGTGAGACAAAAGTGTAAACAGTCTGAAATTGTAATTTGTTAACAAAACACAAAATGTAAGAAGCATTAGGTGTTGCTATACTTAGGGAATATCTAACTAATTTGTTCTTTTATTCTGATAATTATAATCAGCAGGCATCCTGGTTATCAATCTTCTCTAAACCACACAGGGTGTGAGATAATATGACTGCCATGATTGACTACTGTAATTTTTACATATTAAACATCTAAGTACTGGTAGCAGGAGTCTGCTAATGAAACACCCATGAAGTATATTCTATCCACGTAAAGATTTTTACTGTATGGCCACAAAATTAATTTCTATTATTAAAGGCAAGATTTTCATAACTCACAGAGAACCAAATTACTATGTTTAGGATGCTGACATTAATAGACACTATAAATAATAGAGACTTTAACTACTTAATGCTAAACAATCTTTTCCACCTTGTATTTAGCTGTGACACTTTGAACACCTTGCCTCTGAGACCTAGAGAAGAGCTCTGTGTAGCTCGAAAGCTTGTCTCTTTGGTCAGAAGTTGATCCAATAAAAGATATTATCTCATCTACTTTGTCCCACTATATATATTCCTATGCTAACTCCACTCCCCAGCATTTAAGAAAAATACAGAGGCTGTGATTCAGTAAAGAAAAATTAAGACATGAACTCATGCTCAATGAGTTTTTAAGGGAAATAATTCAAAAACGGAACATCTTTTAAAATAATGGGACAATTAAAGTAATTCAATGTAACAAATTAAGATAGAAGTCAATGATAGAAGGCAAAAAACAAATGTCATCCCAATAGGAATTATTAATTATCCTACATTCATTGATTAATAATCACTTGGGAAAGCAAAGAAGCTGCAAGTCAAAAATACTTGCACATCATAAACTAAAAGACACTAATTCTGACATGTAAAGGAATATTAAAGTGTAGGAGAGCCAGAGTCTGCAGTGTGTAGTGCTCATGAGGAACTCATGATTAGTGTAAATGAGAGTTAGTTCAATACACTGAGAAGAAAAGATATCCCATCAAATATTAGAGGTGGATTCCAATCTAAATCTAGAGTCTTTTCTCAGTAGTGAAACAGCTTACCAGTTTTTTGTTCCTATCATCAGTAACATTGGCATTTTCATTAAAAAAATCAAAGCGATGGAATATGCTGTCTCACTAAAAAGAGAAATAGCAAAAAGTCATTAGACAGCCAGTCACCCATGTAAGCTACCCTCTCTGTTAACACACCAGAAAAAGAGAAATGAAAGTCTAAGGTGACAGTTACCATCCCAATACAGACCTTAATAAGCATTAGAACCTACGGAGATATCTACAGTGAATTAAAGACAACACACAATTCATTTCTTTCTCTGACTGTGGATAAATTGCATTTATGTAGATGTACCTGAGATGAAAAAAAAAAAAATCAAGTCCAAAGACTGACTATGCATTCTGCTATTTTGCTAAACATAGTAGAGAGACCTACATTCTGTCCCTACAGAGCAGGCTCTTTAAAGTCTGATCCTGTAACCAGGCTTTAATGGAAGGTTTTACATTCTGGAGGTCATCTGTTCATGGTCTTGGGTTTCATACTCCCATGCCCTATTGAAAAATACCATGAAACAATTTATAAAGCAGGAGAAAGGGGAGCAAAATGATTGTTTGGGCCTTGTGGAAGATAAGTGCATATAAGGGAGATTATCTTTCTGCACTGCACAGTCTGCCTGTGGATAGCAAAGTTGCAAATCTAGAGACTGCAAATGTGTTGGCAGAACACAGGCAGGCAGAAGCGGAGTGATGCCTTTGATTCCAAGAATGGTCAGTTTCAGCAGTTTTGTCGGTCTGCCTCTCCTACTCATATCCATACGTGTGAACATCACTGCACTCTGACCATGCTCATCCCAATCTTTCTAAATTGATCAGTATGAACTACTTCCAAAAGATAATCACTAGGAAGGCACCACCACATGAACAATAGAGCCTAAAACCACACTCCTCTGAGGACGAATGGGAGTTTCACTTGTGTGAGGTATACGGGACCAAGCCTTTAGAGGGCTTTGCAAAAACTCAGGGCTTGTCTATACTTACATTTTATAGCACTCTAAATTGCTGGCTCAGGGGTGTGAAAAATCACCAGTGCTCGGAGCTATTCCCCTCATGGAGGTGGATTACCAGGAGTGCTGGGAGACCTCTCTCCCAGTGCTCATGTGCGACCACATTCACACTTTAAAGCACTGCTGTGGGAGCGTTCCCATGGAAGTGCTTTGAAGTTTCCAGTGTAGACATACCCTCAGATTCTGAGCTCTTGGGAGTCAGGCCAAAGTAACTTCAGCAGCGTTTGTAGCGTCCGATGAAGTGGGTACTAGCCCACAAAAGCTTATGCTTCAATATTTTTTTTAGTCTTTAAGGTGCCACAGGACCCTTTGTCACTTTTACAAATCCAGACTAACACAGCTACCCCTCTGATTCTTTAGCATCAGTATTTTCCACTGCATCAAAAGAACATCGGAAGCTTCACAACTAAATTTAAGGCTTTGATGGGTGTTGTTTGCTTAGCACTCTGGAAAATTAGGCCACCTATTTAGGAGCTAAAATATATCTTTAGCATTTAGGCTTTTTTTTTCCTCATTCCAAAAACAAAAAAAACCCCAACCTGTAGACATTTATTTTAATACTAAAACTTTCCCTTATTATAGAAATCCCAAACAATGACATTAAATTAAGACACAGTTGCAATGTTAAGCACTCAGAAGTCAAGAAACACCACAGTTACTATCACACTTTTTTAGATACCTAACAGCATGGGCTGGAAAATGTCCTCTTCCCACCCCCAAAGAACATTTAAACAAAAGTGATTTAAAAAAAACATTTTTGGTTGTAATTTTGAGGAAAATTCCATAAAAATGTTCAGTTCAAATTTTGGATTAGTCCTCGTGTTTAACTTTAGGCACCTAAGTCTGAAAATTTTAGCTAGAGACAAATCTTGGGAGCTGTTCAGTGCTTCCGCCTACTGAAACCAACATTAGCTGAGGATATGAGGCACATCTCAGGATTTGGTGTTTAAACTCTTTGTATGGTAAGAAATCATCTTTTTCAGACCTGTATTTTAATATTTTCTAGACAACTATGTAGGCTAAAGGTAAGAAGATATTTTTCCTTCTGTAGAGATGCACCTTTGAACAGAAACTTTTTAGTGCAGTATCTCACAAGCTCTTTCTTAGAAAAATAAACCTGCAGAGCTGTATTAACAGTGTAGATTTTCTAAGATTTGTTTGTCTATTTGTGGTTTTCATATGACCCCTCCTTTAACTGTTTAGAAGTTCACAGATCACATGGCCTGAAGGGACCACTGTGACCGTTTACTATGACTGCCTGTGTAACACAGATCTTAGCACTTCTTTTAAATGTTAATTGGAAGACTGGGACCTAGTTCTCTCTCCTCCCAGGTGAGTGCCCTCATGCGCCATCTGGCCCAGTGACTATTTAACTGTTTACCTACAGTAGAACTGCTCCAACGAGAGAGATTGAGAGCCCAGTCCTAGAATCTCTTGAGCCCAGTGGTTAGGGCTCTCACCTTCAAGATGGCAGGTCCATGTTCCACAGCAGGCAGGGTGGGAATTTTTAACCTTGGCCTCTCACAACCTCGGTGAGCACTCGAAGAGTGGCAGAACCACCAACCACCATCATTTTTTCTTGAAAAACAGCTGAGCTGGCGTAGGCACCCATCTCCAAAAGAGGTTTCACAGCAGGCGTCTCCCTCCAGCCCAGAGTAGCTGCCTGACACCTTTTGAGGGCCTGGTGTAGGCCACACACCTCTCCTTAGCATATTCTGCTGGCTAGCTTTAGGTGGCTTCCCACTGAGCTTGCTGGATTTTGTGAATCCCATTCTCAGGTTCTGGACTCATCTCGTGCATTGTCCAGGGTAACTCTGTCAGGGCTGTGAATTCCACCAGCCCGCAGGGTGCCTAAAAGTTCGGCCCTGCAACCCTCAGCACTCCAGAATCTCAGTCCCCCTTGGGAGTTCCACCTTCGGAGCCCATCTGGGTCTAAAATACCTTTAAAAATCCTACATCACTAGAGTTGATGCTCTTGTCAAGATACCAGCACAACTCACCATGAGAGACAGATTTAAACAGCGAAAAGCATTTCTAAAAATGGTTTTAAAAATTTGTTTTTATTGGATCTTCTCTATTTGTTTAGCTACGTGCAATGTATTAACTAATCACTGATGTTTTCTTTCTAAATGGCAAAACAGATTTATATACTCTGCTTGTGGAAATAAGAATTCTCTCACTTCCTCCTGAATTTCTGCACTATCAAATAGTTAACGGGTGCTTAGGGATTCAGTATTGTCTCTTTTTCACAGCAGTAATCAAGGGCTGAAGTACTCTCCACTATAATGAACCTACTATATGCTTGGAAGATGAATATTTCAAATGTAAAAGCAATATGTTTGTTTTGAACACATTTCAGTTTGACTTTAATAAAGCAAGTAATGAAGTGTGCAATGAATTACATTGTGATACGGTTAAAAAAAGAGCAGAGCAACATGCCTGACTGCATTTAATCCATGTAACTCCTCCTTTGAAATGTGACTTGTACATATGTTTCATATGAACTAATATGAGTGGCTGACTCAAGGACTACTAAGGAGATTTGTGGCCTGTCACTTCTTGGTTACCAGGTTACGCTGTCTTGTTAATTAGGTCAGCAAGCTGAGACCGGACAGCAGCTGCTGCCTGAGAGCTCCCTCCATCCTGAGCCCTGCTCTATGGAAGATGGGTAAGTGGGGTACAAGAGCAGGAGGGAAGGGGACACCCTGACATTAACCCACCTCTTCTTCCCCTCCAACCCCCACTGGGGAGCAGTCCAAGGCAGAGGGCAGGAGCAGCTGAACTGCCAGCAACTGATAGCCTGCTGGGTGGCTGCTGCACAGGGAACTTAGGGGAGCAGGGAGCTGACGGGGGGAGCTGTTACTGGGGCTGCTGGTCCACCCTGGTTCCAACCACCCACCAGCTAGCTGCAACGGGCTGCTCTTCCTGCAAGCAGTGGACAAAGCAGGCGGCTGCCAAATGACATTAGAAGGGAACATTGTGCAACTTTATATGAGCATGTTCCCTAATTGATCAGCAACGTAACAACGAAACAATGTTAACCGGGATGAATTTAAGTGAAGAGTTACTGTACAATGGCACCTTTTCCCCTCACTGTATCTGCTCTGATGTCTTCAGCAACTTGCTATAAATATGCAAGACATAGACACTAAGAAAACAGGTCATTCAGAGCAGGGTGGATTTGATTTAAATCAAGGAGATTAATCTGCTAATTTTTCATGACAAAAATGAGTTTTGACTTCTCTTAGGAGCACAGAGCCAACTCATTTGTGGGAGAGTACGCTGGATTCTTTCCTGCCTTGTGCATCTCCAACAAGCTGCCAGAGTGAAATTTGATCAAAGTTGATCAGGGCTTAAGTCAGACTTAAATTGCACACAGGCCTCATGCAGACTCTCTTCATGGGTGGAAAGACGGGAGGGACTTCAAATCAAATGCACAATATTGGCTTTCAGATCCCAGTCTGAGATCGCAGTCTGGCAGTCAGAAAAAAACATTGCTTTACTTGCAAACTGAGAACATCTGATATGGAGTCCTTGAGACACAATCATCATGGAACTCTCCATGGTATTCTTTTTAGAGAATCATTTTTCAGGAGTATAACCAGACTCAAAACCAAACTTAGATTAACACCTATGAATGCATGCTGTTTGCACCTGCAAAAATTTCTCATTTGACTTAACCTTGTAATTTTATTCATTCATGAGGTCAACTACCCTGACAACATTTAAAATAATAATAATAATCATAAGGCTTGAGATAAAGTCTCTGAAAGCAATGAGAAAAATACAGACTTCATCAGCACTCATTACAACCAAGTTGTAATTGCTTCAATTTAGTCAAGTACAGATCTGATGTACTATACTTGGAAAGTGCCCTTGAAACATAATGAATTCAATAAGGAAAATTCTTATATAGTCTAAGTTAAATTATTAAAAAGGAGGAAAAGAAGGGCTCTTAATTATTTAATGTTTCACCAATAATTATATAGCTCAGTATAATATTCACTTACTGGGGAACCTGAATTTAGAAAGAACATTTGTGAATATCAGTCAAGCAAAAAGCACCTGCCAGACCATAAATTCAGTGTGGTACACACACAGATCCAGTCTAACACTGCATTAAAACCTTAGGAATAATTCAAGCCTTCATTTAATGGTAAACCCTAGCAAATCCATTACATGATACAATATTTATGAAGCAAAATAGGCACTATTTAATTTTTTTTGTGTTTAAAAAACAAACTTTGTCCCATAATTAATCCAACACTTAGAAACATATTCCTAGGGAGTGAAGAGAGAGAAGGCTCTATTTACCTCACAAAAACCAAGCGTCTAAAGAATTGGAAACTATGAGTCTAATATCTGAAGGGTAAATAGTAGTACACAAAAAGCAGACAGGGACACCCTGGAATTTCCTGGGCGGAAGTTAGAAAACCAGTCTTCAAGGTGACTCCTTGCAAGTAGTTATTTAAAACATCAGGATAAGTATGGTTATTCGCATAATGCCCCAACGAGTGATGTTAAGAGAAGTATTCAGCACCTAGTAATAGCGAGGGAAAACTTATCTAGCTGCATATTGCATGCTGGGGCATATTGCAGAGTGTAAGCTAATGAATCCTGACTTAGACCAAAGAAAAGAAGATAAGTTTTAACCACAACAAAAGCCCACTGGAGCAGAGAAGCAGCCTTCAGAGTCAGGGGTGTTTCATATTTATATATGCATCATGGTTTGCAAAGGTTAATAGCTATTTACTCTCCTTGGGGATATCAATTTTAATTTTACACCTGTTTATTTTGTCTTAAGTCAGATTTCAAAGGTCATCTGAAGCTTCTTTCTATTCTGAACCACTGAAATACAGAAGTTCCATATTTAATAATTTCCCTGTCCCCTAACTCTCCAGTCCTGCAAAGACTTATACAAGTGCCTATGTAACCCACTTGTCAGCATGTGCCATGCATCCCTGATCCATAGAAGACACAAGTCTGGTCCAGCTGACAGTTATGTACCATGGCTCTTTAGCTCATGACACATGCTTTCAGCTTTAGAGTCCCCCCAGTTCAACCCCTGGGGTTGGCCAAGATTGCAGCTGTCATGCTTAATACTGAAGTCAAATGGGGCTACTCCAGCTGTGCCAAACTGAGCACAACTCTAAATTTTTGCAGGATCAGGGCCCAGTTAGCTAGACATTTGCACAGGTAACTTGTCCTCCTTTCGTACAGCTACCTGAAGATAGTCTTCAAACAGATCAAAAACCTGAATCATTAACATATAACCAGTTTATAATTCAGACTTGGAGGCAGAAAAACTAGGAGGAAAAAAAATGTCTTTGCAACTACAAGGCAGGCCTGTCCTCAGGTCACTATGCCCCAGATTTGGCTTAGTCCCATTCTTTAGAAATGATCTGAGGTATGGGAGAGTGTTCATCAGATTTCATGGCTTCTGCAACACAGGAACCCAGCTGCATCATCATATATATGTCACATCATTAAAGCCCTGCAGGACTAGAATTTGAAAAATGTGGATTCCCTGCTTCCCCCAAGGAGCCACAGCACTCAACTGAGCTCTAGATACCTTAAAATCTGGATGTTTTACAATACTAAAGCACTACATTACATTATTTTTAGTGGGTTTTATGGCTCCCTCTGAGTCCTGTAAAGTGGAATTCATTGTGAGCAAGGCACCTGGTTTGGCAGGTGGAGGAATACAAAAAACAATCACAGTGAATTTTTAGAGATATCTGAGAAATGTTTCTCTCTCTTTTCCCCCCCAACCACTTCTTGTGCCTTTTCTACTTCTTGGGTAATGGGTAAAGGAGCCTTCGGGGCTCACCTCAGCCCATTCTGATCCACCAATTAGACACACCTCTTCCTAATCAAGGCTACTCTAGAGCAGTGGTTCTCAAACTTTAATAGCTCCAGGACCTCCATTTTGATTTAAAACTTTGCTGTGGACCCCCAAGCCTACCCCCGCTCAGCCCCAACTCCCACTCCTACTGTACCCCTCCCTCCAAGACCCCAATCCTGCCACGCCTCTTTCCCCATCACTTTCTTCATGCATAGTTTCACTGAAGTTAACCCAATGGAGTATGACAATTTATACCAGATGAGGATCTGCCTCTTCCTCTTTTTCATGTAATCTGGTCAAAATCAAAGAAAAGGAGAAGATAAGCCATATTTACTTTGGGCAGTGAAGTCAGGTCTGCCCCTCTAACATGAAGAAGACGACACGTGTTTACCCATGTGTCCATACGCCTTTTCCATTAAACAGAATCGCCTCTTCTTGCAATCACACATCAGATGTTTTAATTCAGCTCCACAAAAGTAATAAAAAGCTCAGCTTGCTCTTCAGGACAAACTGTCTACTTTCCCAAACCTGGGCAATGCTTCTGAAACACATCAGAGAAACAGGACACACCACGAGCCTTGTTGTTCTTCTGAAAAGGAACATTGCGTAACCCACACACCTTCCAGGGAGTGGAGTTCTCTCCTGTCTAGCAGCACCAAGACCACTTGGAGAAAGTAATGAGTAATGAGAAAGTAATGAGTCTGCTCTACATCCTGAGCTAAGAGCCAGTTTGCTTGTAGCTCATGCAGTAGAGGGTCATACACAAAGGTCCCAGGTTCGATCCTGCCAACAACCGGGGTGTCTCAGTGTTCCAACAGTGAAATGGTAAGACAACATACTGGGCTGGACAGACCACTGGTCTGACCCAGTATGGCCATTCTTATCCTCTTATCTTTAGTTGTTTCACATTGTTCATTAGATACTACCCTGTTTGTGACAGCCCAGTGGGGTAAAGTTGCTTCAACACACCCTCCTCAATTTATCCTTCAGCCAGAAAAGTAAAACCTCTCTTCTGATGTAAGGGGACAAAAAAGTCCACGCTGCTGAACACCTCCTCCATTTGACTTACACTGTCAGCCATCATACGCAACAGACTCTACAAAGAACCGCAGGACTCAAGTGTGCCAAAACAACGAATGAGCTAATTGAACATTCATATTCTTGAAAATACGTTTTTTAAAAGAAGAAATGGAGAAATTCACAGCATTGGAAACATGGTCTCCCCAAGAACTTGTTACCGAGGCAATTCGGAATAAGAGACAACTACAGAAAAATTGACTGAAGTTATTGATTAATCTGCTGGCAAATTATGTGTGAGTTTAAAATCTTCTACAAACAGAAGCACTTTTCTGTAAGTTTGTTAACATTCTGAGACTCTGAGCACCATACTTCAGCAGCGAAGCAAATTCCCTGATAAATGTGCTCTCCAATCTGTGCACAAGTCAAGTAGCTATAAAATCAGAATAATTCATGCAAAAATTTTCATTATGTTTCTAAACATACTTATTTACATTTTAAATCACACATTAGACAATATGAAATATCTTTCCTTTAGACAGGTGTGAACGAGAAAACAGATGCATCCATTAAATAAGAAACAATTCAATGAATAAAAAAAGTTGGCGAACTCTTTGGTTTTACTACTTTAGCCACTGTTTAACTTACTTGAAAAAACACAGCCATGGCTCCTATTATCCGGTTTTCTAAAATTGCTGCTCCAAAACTGTCAAAATCATCAGGATTGTAGAAGTAAATCTGCATCTGTAAAAATCAACACAATCAAATAAATAGTCTATTCCTGTAAATTTAACTGAGGTGACATACAGTGTTGCCCAAATCCAAGATGAACAATATTACCCAGCAGAATTCCTTTAACTAGCATTTTGATGGGTAGTATGGCTGCTTTACTAGGACAGTAACGGGGACCAGATTCAATGCAATGAATCTGAATAACAAACCAATGGATAAACTGTGCAGCCGGACTGTTTAGATAGCATTCCTGTTTTCTGCCAGCATATTCACATTTCTTTGTTCATTACGGGCTTTTCTCCAGTTCTATTACAGCTGCTAAACAAATATACCTTGAAAATCTTTAAGGTTTTTTTTTAAAGCAGCATTTTAATGTAGTGCGTTACTTTTTTATTTCTAAAGCAATTCATGAGCTAAAAAAAGAGTATCGGTATCAATGCATTTTTGTGACCCTCTGATGGTCACGACTGTCAGTTAGTGCTATACTTTTCCCTGACTTCGGTTAAACTCAACCAATTGTAGCTCAAGAGTTATACAGCATATAGAAGAATTATGATTGAACAGCACCTTCACACCTACTTATGCACATTGACTAACAGTTTGTTCCAGTGGCAAGGGCATTAGATGAGGAATCGAAAGACCTAGGTCCTATTCCCAACTCTGCCACTGGCCTGCTGGGTGACCTTGGGGAAGTCTCTTCACTGTCTCCTTTGCTATTTAGATTGTAAAGCGCTTCAAAGCAGAGACTGTTTCTTACTATGCATCTGTACAGTGCACAGTTCTGTCAGTTCCTGGGTCTATGGTAACACGGGTAATGTCTGTGCTGGTTCTAACCACGTTTCTGCCCTTCCCTGCTCTCTGATGGTTCTTAGAGACGGCGTGGGCCCTTCTGAGATCACGCTGTGGAACAAATCCTTCTGCATACGTATCAGCACTCTCTCCTGCTTTCTGCAGCTTTGCACGTGGCAGGGCATCACGCTGCCTCAACAGGCAGGTTTCCACTACAACCACATCAAAGGCACATTTCGCCTCCTCAAAGTGCAAAATAAATCTTCATTATCTTCCTGGGATAGTTATCAGACACGTTTAGTGACTCCCAGGGTTCTGGCAGCATACACCAGTTCTAAAGGTCCGAAACGATGGCAACACGTGCACACCTAATGAAGCATTATCATAGGGAGAAAAGACGAGGCCCAGGTGAGGATCAATCTCTAACAGTGGAAATAAAAAAATAAAACTGCTTTTCAAAGGGTTCACAACAATTGTAAAAATCCACTGGAAAATACCATTCCTGGGAGAGATGGAAGATGATTCTTTTTTCCCCTCTCCCAGACCTCACATACCAGTATATTTACAGAGTTCAGAGATTCTGGCAGTGTTTTACAAATGTAGTGCCTCCAGGCTTGGCCAGCTTTTGACTTGAACAAACACAGAGAGAAGCATCCATTCACTGATGCTGGAATTAAAAACAATTCATTTTAGGTTGAATTGCTTAGGGTTCATTTTAACTCATACAGACAGAAGCTCACTAGACGA
Organism: Dermatemys mawii; assembly: GCA_007922305.1. Taxonomy (NCBI): domain Eukaryota; kingdom Metazoa; phylum Chordata; order Testudines; family Dermatemydidae; genus Dermatemys; species Dermatemys mawii. Next base: position 24,869,826 of record ML677372.1, read on the forward strand.
TGGTAAATTACGTTTTACTTCCCCTTAAAACAGACTACAACTGGGTATTCCTCACATAAAATATTTTAATACACGGTCCTCATCGGAGTTTATGAAGGAAAGTATCGTTCAGTGAGCTCAGTTCTATGCCAAAATCATTATAGACCATCTTTGCTCATAATATTTTAAGGAAATTAACTTTTATAATAGACTTTTGGATAATAGTGCAAATGACTTTGGTGAAATGGTCGAGTTGAGATCCTCCATCTCAGCACTGCAATTGCAGAGTCTAATCAACAGGATGTACCTGCCCTGATTACCACATGTGTCGAAACATTTTCATGGAGCTCTCCTGATAACTTTCCACTGAGGGTGGTGCTCTTAACAGTGTCAGTCAAATCCAGGGGAACTGTACTGTATGAAAAAGTATTTTCATTTGTCACACACTAACATGCCTACATGATCATATGGCTGGAAGGAATTTAGGAGTAGAGTCTTCAAGGAAAGGCCATAATTTACTTGTGCATGCGTCACACAAAAGTAGTATTAAGAGGAAGATAACATTGCCATAGTTAAGTGCTCAAAATTCCACAGTTAAGACTGCACATGAAACTGTCAGGAGATTCAGGGAGGGGTTGTTAGGAGAGGATCATCTAAATGGAAAGCAAAGGGAAGGGAGAGAAGATATTACAGAGAGTTGGGGTGAAGAAGCCAAGGCTGGGAGAAGTGTGGAGTGAAGCTGAGGTAGAGAAACTGGGTGATGAGAGGCTTGAAATAAACAGCTAATCAGCACAGGGTACAGAAGTTCAGCTAAAATTGCAGGACGTTTTTTGAATGTCCGAAGGTCTGTACTTTGGCTGCTCCTGCCAGCTGGAGTCTGGCATATCTTCCCTAATAGACATTTTAACCTAATGCTTTCTACCAGCAGCACAGACTTTCTTAGCTACAATTCAGAAAAAAGACAATTAGCTATAAAACTAATTTCACTGTATACATAAGTGATCTAAATATGCCAGTAAATTTTCACTATTACTCGCTATATGCTTAATATGTACAATGTGTTGTGCACTTTAAGTATAAACAACTTTCATGGACTTCATCTGGCACACACGGACCAGGACTACAAGATACGACAAAAGTGTACTGAATGTTGCAGAAAAATTGCATCTTATTATAATGGAATACGTGAACACTAGAATATGCATGAGGGAGCAGTTAAGGTTGCCTGTGTAACCTTAACTGTGACATTCCGTGAGTGTTGAGCACTGGAATAAATAGTCCAAATGCACGTTTTTGTATGAAACTTCCTACGGGGCTAGTGCTTTATTTTGAAAAGAAAAAAAACTTGGGAGTAAAAAACATAAAAAGCAGCAGCTTATTCTCCCAGACGCCGAACCTCTTCACACTTGGAAGAATCTGACAAACTTCACAAGTATAAATTCCACAATCTGAAACTATTTGGCTAGACATCACTAAAGTAGCCTTCCTGATCAGCTATAAACCTTCCCCAGTGACAGTTCTTACAGGCCACAAGTGCTGCTTGAGTGCTGCTTCTCACCCAAAATATTAGGTTTACACCAACCTTTTTTAACTCCTTAACCTTAAGGTCAGCAGGGGGCCTAAATGGACCTTCAAAACATTTCACTACGTGGTGGACACATGCAGCACAAGTTTCCTTAGCTGCATGCTTTATATGCCTTGCAAACATTTTTCATGCAAACTGCACCATACAGGAGCAGCATGAAATTTTCAGTGGCTAACTTAGTCAAATCAAAGCAAAGCTTCACTGGAATACCCAGAAGCAAGTCTCCCTAGGAGGGTTACTTCCTTGCCCGACTTCTCCCCAGAACTCCTTCAGTTGCAAGAGAGTCTGTTTCACTCCCCTCACACTCGGAAGTAGCTGGATTGTTTTTCTCAGACTTGAAAAAGGTTCATTTTGCAGGAGAGATCAAGCCTGAGTTACAAGTGAATGAAAATAGGGGTTAGAGTGAAACCCTTCATGTAACTTTAACCGTAGATATTGCTGTCCATACCGCAATCAAATGTACTATGTTCTGTAGGCTGCTAGCCTGTTTCCTCAGCCCAGAAAATGATTAGTGCCAGACCCACTATCTGCTCAGGGGCTTCTGCAGTGCGCCATTTATCAGTGGCATCAACAGTCTTCCCCACTGTGCAACATAAATCCAACAGCTAAACAATCTGACCCAAGGCTTCCTTGCCAGGTCCTCCCTGCTCCTAGCAATTCTTCCCCAATCCCTTTACCCCAGGGCCTACCACAAAAGCCAGCCTACTTCCTGCAGCTTCCCTCCTCAGACAAGCTCCTTCTGCCTTTATACAAGTCAGGTGCACATCAGCCAATCACCCAAATTACTAAGCCCTGACCTATTCTTAATAGGGTTCCCCCTCAGAAAAAGGCTCCTGCTGGCCCCAGGCTCTTCAAGGGACAGGCCCTCCTGGTACATGTTTACACACATTGTTAGATCTTAATACACATATAATGTCTGTTTATTCATTTTGATTTTATTAAATGAAATAATCTGCTGATTCTAACCCTCTCTGAAAGTACAACTCACCCGCTTACACCCTCAAAATAAGGCCTGCAGTACCCTGGAAACTTCTGCCCTCGGTCTTCTAATGTGGCATAATGAGTGGCTGGTTTTTGATTTGTTTGGATGGTATCTTTTCGATCTGCTTTCAAGACAGAAGAGCTCCAGCTAGGCATCCCCATTGCCACAGATGAGGGCTGCAGAGGAGGAGAGTTTACATACAGCGCAGACACTTTTGGTTAACTTCTTGCACCACAGATGAAAGTAAAACAAAGCTGAGCATTAAATGGAGCCCAAAGGTTCCAAGAGAGTTTAAAGTGATTGTGGAACCCAAGCAAGGAGATTGCTCCATAGCCGGATGCCAAATATTTTTTTTAAAAAATAATGAAGAGCTTTAAACAAGGCTAAAAAAGCTATTGCCCCAGTGCAACCTCCCAGGACAAATTATTCTTAGATTAAAAATCAACAACAGCTCATTGGGCTGTCACAGAGGTAGAATAAAAAAATTTGCCATGGTATCAGGAATGCCAGTATGTGGACGGAGATCATCGCAATTAGCTTTCTGCTCATTCCCTTTCCTGGGCGCACAAGACTAACATGCAATTTAAAGTGGGGGAAGAATAAAAAGCTTTGTAGGCCAGCCAATTTTCTGGTGACTCAGCCAGTTAGGTGCAAAGGCAACAGTTATTACATACTGCCTTAGAGACCCAGAATAATTTTAGAAGAATGGACCTCAAAGGGATAGCAGATAGACAGCAACTTTGCATGGTGCATTGAAATACAAATTCTGAAATATTTGCTTTATACAATGAAGTTAATCACTGAATGTACGTATCCTTAATTATTACCTTTTGCTTCTTGTACTGTAGGAGTTATTCTCAACCACTTTTACAGCTGGATTTAAAATGGCTTGCGCAAAAATAAATTGTATGCTAAGACTGTGAATCATACATGATTTTGTTGTTGTTATTGCAAGCCTGTATGCAGCTAATTTATTCTGTTTTAAATATGTGCACAGATTTTTGGGGAACTGGCTGATGTCATCCATTTGATTAGACATATAAATTATCCAGGACCAGTTCTAAACTTGATTGCAGCAGTGTAAATCCTAGATTTACTTCTCTGCTTAATATATGTAAAACTTCTGATTTGTAGCATATTCTATACCTGCTTCATTGAGGTGAGAAGGACCATGTGGGGTTCTTCCCCAATACCTTTACGAGGGCTTGATGTGTAAAACAAGAAAGAAAGAAAGAAAGAAAGAAAGAAAGAAAGAAAGAAAGAAAAAGAAACACCTGTCTTGTACATAACCCCTTAGTCACCAATGAGTTTTTAGGCAAGTGCAGGGCTCTGTTACTATCACTGTTACTCAGAATTTTACAGTGCCCAGACACTCTACAAAATAAAGAAAAAGGCTCAGTTCGAAGCATTTGCAATCTGATAAACGTGATGCAACGTTGCCAGCTGTAGGAAGTCAAAGGGATAAAAGAGAACAATGAGGTCACGTGGTAGCTCATTTTTGGCATGTGTGCATCTTGGAATTCGGATAAAAAATTGCTCTTTTTGTTCATTTTTAATAATAGCCACTCATTGTCTAAGGCAGTGGCCCCCAAACCATGGGGTGCACCCAACATTCAGGGAGGGGTCCCAGGCCAGCCCCCCTAGGAGCGGGGAGGGAGCACCATCCCGCACCACTCTGCCCTCAGTTCCGCTCCAGCTCTGGCCCCTCCCCCAGCCAACACCCCAGCTTTGGCTACTGACCTCCGACTGTGGTCCCAGCTCCCGGCTTCTGGCCCTAGCCCAGCTCCCAGCTGTGACTCCTGGCTCCAGCTGTGGCCTGGGCCAGCCCCACAAGTACGGCTGCCAGTTTTGGTTGCACACATTCCTGGAGGTTTCATCACAGGACATAATCTTTACTGAAGGATTAATTGTTAATTCCTGGAGACTCCAGGGCAATCCTGGAGGATTGGAAAACCTACCCAGAAGGGGCCCGCTCCTCTCCTGTTCCAGCCCCAGCCAAGGTCCCGACCGCAGCCCAGCTCCCAGCCGAACGCAGACACATTACGGGCAAGGAGTGGCATGACATACAAAGTTTGGGGACCACTGGCCTCTGGACACTCTAGAAGAGACATGATTTGGCCTATGTTCTGAAAGAAGTCCCACAAGATGATTGTTATGTGCCCTTCTCACCCCAGTCCTACAAGATGCTCAGAATTCTGATGCCAATCCAGCAAGCACTTCAATGTGTGAGCAGTCCCACTGAAGTCCCAGTAGTCAATTAATGAGTCATAGAGAAATTAATGAGTCTATTCATGTGTTAAATACTTTGCTGGTTCAGGGTCACACGCGCAGCACCTTGAGGGTTAAGTCCTGAATGAGGAAAGAGTAGTCACCAGAATCTTGATTTGTATTGTGAGCAATAAATATTTCCCACACCCGGCTCCCTGTCCCAAACGAGGAAGTGGTACTCTCATTTCCACAGGGTGAATTGCTATGCAGTGTGGACAAATTTGATGCTAAGGGGTTGTGCGTTAGTTTCATATTATGGAGATACAAATGAACGTAATAGTTGCAGTGTTTATGCTTTCCATAACATAAAACTTTTTCAAAATTGCTTTGTACTCCCAGTAACAGCCATATGATTCACCATGAAATGAAGTCTGGAAAATCGTTTTGGATAAATGGAACTATAAATTCAATAGAATTTCTATGACAACATAGATTGCAACACTCTGCCAGAAGTAAAATGTTATAAATCATTCAAAACCAACAAGAAATCAGCAATAAATCTTCTATTTCAAAACACACTACAGCCCAGCATTAGTGTGTTATGGTTATTATCTCGCCCATACTTCACATTTTTGCTCTTTTTCTTCTTTACACTTTTTTTTATCTTAAACTTCTTATATTTCTTCCAAATGCAGGAAATGCTTGTAACACGTACATGTAAACAAAGCTAAAAATATTATAAATATGGGCGATATAGGGTTTATGATTTTTCATACTTCTTTTCTAGTTAATTTCCTTAAACTATGACTAGATGTAACATATTATCTTGTTAGCTGCATATTTACCAGGTTCTTTAAAGACACATGAATGGTAAGTTTATAGTTTGGCAGAGTGAGTGTTAAAAAAAAAGTATCATCTACATGCCAAAATGATAAAAGGGTTGGTGGCTGTACAGCACCGATCAAAACGGGGTCCCGGTACATGAACAAGGCTCTTAGGTACTACGGTAATAGAAACAATAAATAATAACTAAGAGGAGTGTTGCAAGCAGTGTTGCCAACTCTTCTTATTCAATCATGAGTATTATTATATTTGGTGTTTTTTAAAGCCCCAGGTCCTGGAGTCATGTGATTCCAAAAGAACTTCAATTTCCTTTAAAAAGATACATTTCCAGCCCTTATGGTTGAAGAGAAAAACCAGGTAATATGAAGCGAGTGTATTCTTATGGCACAGAAAGCAAAATACAAATACAAAAAACCAAACAGTATTTAGTTTTTTGAAAAACTCATTATTTTTAAGTCAATCATATGATTCTGGGGCCTGACTCATGCATGATTTTTGAATGATGGAGGCTGGGAATACTGACACAGTATTGAGAGGAAGGATTGTCCAGTGGTCTGGGCACTAGTTTAGGACTCAGGAGACTTGGGGTCAAATCCCTTCTCTGCTACAGACTCTGTGCAACCCTGGGCAAGTCACATAGCCTGTTTATGCCTCTGTTACCCACCTTATAGTGGCAATCACAGCAGTTCTCTGCCTCACAAGGGTGTCTGAGGATAAATACCTTAAAGATCATAAGGGGTTTAAATACCCTGGTGATGGGGGCCAAATACAAGTACCTTGGACACACAGATCACAGGTACTTGATTATATCACTGGAACGCCACTGAATGAAGTTACAAACATACACCCATTCCTAACCAACTCATAGCTTTTATGTTACAGAATTTGCCCAGACACTTGCACGGGAATGACACCCATTTTCACCTGATCCAAAGCAGGTTGAAATCAACAGTTGTCTTTCCATGGGCTTTCGATCAAGCCCATTGTTTGGACTATGCATGAGAGGTGTTGTTTTAAATCAACTGTTGTTTGGAGTACTACCCCTTATCCACTTTATATAAGTAGAATCTGAATGCAGCGGATTCCAGACCACAATGAAAAGCTAGTGTGCATATAAACACAGAGTGGTAACTCTCTTACTTTTGTCTAATCGCCAAAACAACCCAACAGCAGCAGTATTGCTTTACAAAACTGGATGACTGGAAAACAGAAAAATTGGAATCTGTGCTTAGCTGGTGTCTAGTGTGAAAATTGAAACAGGTAGTTTACAGGACATTTGAGGAAGTAGCTGAGAACCAAAAATGGATGGAGTAATTTTATAAATGTAATTGCTGTTATAAATGACTGTTATAGATATCTTCCCCATAAATTTCCCAGAGCTTGACCTTAGAATTTGGGATCACAGTAAGTCCTTCCTATAAGGAAAGAATATCCTGAAGGAAAGCCAACCCTCAACTAACGAGTTTTACCGAAGGGGCACAAGTGTTTTGCGGATTCCAAATGGCAACTCCAGGTTCTGAAATGCCAAATCTTTCTGTACTTTGGCTCCTCTTTGATGAATGCATTTGCATTCCTAAGTATCAAGAGGGGGTCTAAAACTTTACTGGAACAAAGATGGTGGAAGAATCATAGGATTTGCCTGTGATGCTTTTATGAAGAGGAAGATGACCATTTATATCACTGTTGCTACCCCTGTTGCACAATTGCACTACATACGATAGAAAGGATATAATCTAAGGCGTCAGTGGAAAAGTTACAATCTGTGAAGTACGATTATCCTGGTTAAATCCTGTACCTGAAGTTTAGGAATATTGGCTGTGTATCTATCTCAAATGTGTTGTGTACCTAGATGGCACCCCCAGAGAGATTTACATCTGGGCTAGCCAGCTATGTGTTGATGGCCCATTTAAGGACACACCGCACTCACAATGGACCACTGAAGAAACTCATCTCGTCTAGTAGGCCTCTCCAATGGATGCCAATAGCCACCCCTGGTGATTCAGCAAAATACCCAGGAGCATGTGATATGTACATGTGACCCTGAACTCCACCTTGGGCCAGTACCTTTCCATACATAGGGGCAGTGGGCTTTGTTTGGGACAGTTACTTTCCATGACCATGGCAGAGGATAAAGACACCTGAGACATCTCCGTTTCACCTCTTTCCTGTTCCAAGACTGTGGGTTTACAACTAAAAGGAGCATCTTGAACCATGGATTGAGGACCTTCCAATCTTTTGGAAGTTATCAGAGAGACTTTTGCAAGCCAGCCATCTATAATATCACTACTACAAACCTAATATAAGGACTTTGCAATCATTTGTATGTATATGACCTATTAACCATTTATAACTCTCTGCTTTTCTTTTATTAATAAAATCTTTAGTTTACTAAGGATTGGCTGACAGAATACTGTTTGGGTAAGAACTGAGATAGATATTGACCTGTGGGTAAATGTCTGTTCCTTTGGAATCAGCAGAATCTCAAATATGGTGAATTGGGTTTTCAGTAACCTTTCACTACATTAGACCAGTTTGTCTGGATGGGAACCTAGGACTGGAATGCGTAAAGAGGACTATGTTTGGCTTTTGGTTAACCAGTGTGATACTGAAGAAGCTCTTTTGTTACTGACTTGGTGAATCTAATTAAAGAATATACCACCAGTTTAGGGAGACTGTCTGCCCTGATTCTTGTAATCTGCCCTGAGTGTGGTGTTCTCAGTTTGGTCCATCCCATGTACCTGGTCACGTTGCCAAACTATTCTCAGCAGGAGTCAGACACTGAAGTGCTCATAATAAAAGTACTGTACCTTTAAAAAACCATATTGAAAAAAATCACACTTTTCTCAGCATGTCTGATTAATATAATTTCAAATGCCATTTACTTAGCTTTTTAAGATGCACTAGTTCTGGGATTCCTCTGAGAGATCATGACTTAGTGCAGTTTATCCTTCTTGTGCTACGAAATTCAGAGCATCTTGCATGGTTTACTGGGTTATTTTTAGCAGGGTTTGGAAGGGAGCGCTTTCATTCCATCTAATGCTATTCAAAAGGGTTTAGAACAACTTCTGAGATATTTGTAGTTTTGTGGCATCTTTGGGCTCTGATCCATGCAGGAGATGAAGTAGGTTTTCACTAGCTTTCCACTGGGCAGGCAGGCCATTCGTATCTCAGAGGGGATGTGAACTCACCCAGGCAATATACTAGCAGAATTACTTTTGTTTGCTGAGCTGTGAACTGTATGGGCAATTACTGTGTAACCCGTCCATGAGAGTGATTCACTCCAAGTTCTCTGTAACACTATTTAAAGTGCTCTCTCCCATATTTTACTGAATAACCATTTCTATCCAAGATAGCACAGTAATCCAAAAGGCAGAGTTTCTCTAATAAAGTACACAGCGGTGCTAAATGTAATTTAATTCTCTGCGTGACCATCTTCTTGGTTTCATGGTCAGAGACAGGAAGGACAGACTGAAGCAGAGGCGGTGCTATCCTATTGCGGGCCCTAAGCAGGAATATTGGTCCCCCATCCCAGAACACATAATAAAAAGCGAATAAGGGGCCCCCTTGAGCTGCTCGGGGCCCTAAGCGATTGCTTAGTCTGCTTATGCCTAACACTGGCTCCGACTTGAAGGCAAGACGCTGGACTAGAACTCAGGAGAACTAGGTGCATTTCCTACCTCTGCTACGTGTGACCCAAAAACGAGATTTTTTTCCACAAGTAACTAGTGATTTTGGGTGCCTAGCTTGAGATACCTTAAAGGGCCTGATCTTTCAGGGGAGAATACTCAGCCCTTTCTGGAGGCATCTCAAGTTGGGCTCCCTAAAGTCAAGGCATCCCAGATCACTATTCTCTTTGGAAAATCTTGGATGTAACTTCTCTGTGCCTCGGTTCCTGATTTTCTTCTTGTACATCGTATCTCAGTCTCTCCCGCTTTGGCTATTTAGAATATAAACACATTGTGCAGTTGGCTTCTAAGTTGAGGCTTAAGAATTTTGTAAAGTTTTACCAAATTCACTGACAAATCCAGAGGAAGCTAAAGGCAATAATAATGGAGCTTCCTGGGTGGGATGCTCTGGCGACTCACCCCCTGTGTTCGACACTAGTCTCACTTTAAATTAAAATGAATTTTGTAGTTGATACGTTCCAGCAGCTAACAGCCAACCCTGAGCCCACAACCACACTCCAAACCCCCAGATGCCTCACGCAGTGTCAGTTACCTACAGTTCGTTTGCAAATTTGACACCATCAGCTCAGGATTAAACAAAGACTATGAATGGCTGGCCGACTACAAAAGCAATTTCTCCTCCCTTGGTGTTCACACTTCCAGATCAACTGCTAGAAGAGGACCTCATCCTCCCTCATTGAACTAACCTCGTTATCTTTAGCCTGATTCTTGCCTGCATATTTATACCTGCCTCTGGATATTTCCACTGCATGTATCTGATGAAGTGGGTATTCACCCATGAAAGCTTATGCTCCAATACGTCTGTTAGTCTATAAGTTGCCACAGGACTCTTTGTCGCTTTTGCAGATCCAGACGAACACGGCTGCCTCTCTGATACTAGGTACCTACAGTGCAGTTTGTATCTGACTCCCATCCAAACTACAATGGCGGATTCAAATTCTACTCTCAGTTACACAGTTACACTGCTGTAAAGTCAGAACAACTGCATTGACCACGGCAGAGTTAATTCAGATTTAGATCACCTTAACGGAGAGAAGAATTTGGAGTCTAGCTTTCTCACAAAATTCACAGCTCCTGTCTCATCACCTGACTTGGTGACCGAACCCTTTCAAAAATGTAGAAAACAAAAGGTTTTCTCTGCAACATTCTAATGGCACCAGACTCAGGGCTGGATTAATGCCGGGGCTTTAGGGGCTGCAGCCCAGGGCCTCAAGCTAAGGGGGGGGCCCACAGGCCAGACACAAGTCCCCCAGCGGGGCTGGAGCAGTGAGTGCTGGCTCGCCAGCATGCCCCCACAGTCCCTAAGAAGGGGCATTCAGGGAATCTCTGCACGCTTGTCCCACCCCCAGCACCAGCTCCACAACTCCCATTGGTTGGGAACCATAGCCAATGGGAGCTGACGGGGCAGCGCCTGCAGGCGCAGACAGTGTGCACCACACAGAGCGGCCTGGCCCCTCTGCCTAGGGGCTGGACATGCCAACTATCTCTGGGAGCAGAACAGCACAGCTACCTCTGGGAGTAGAGCAGCTAACGGATCCTGCCTTAGCTCTGCTGTACCACCGACCAGGAGCTGCCCGACGTAAGTGCCTCCGGGCCAGAGCCTAAACCCTGCACCCTACCCCGGAGCCCCCTCCTGCACCCAAACTCCCTCCCAACCCTGCACCCCCACCTGCATCCCAATTCCCTGTTCCAGCCCCAATCCCCCTCCTGCACCCAAATTCCCACCCAGAGCCCACACCCAACCCTCTATCCCATCCTTGTCCCCCCACCCCCACTGGAACTGCATCCTCTCCTGTACCTCTATCCTCTGCTCCAGCCCTGAGCCCACACCCACACTCCAAACCCCCAGGTGCCCCACAAAATCTAACAGCCCCAGGCCCACAGGAGAGTTGATCTGGCCCTGACCAGACAACATGATTTTGTAGGGGGATATTATTGCAACACATGTAACATACACTATTACTATGCAACATTAAACTGCCTGTCTTGTAACAACGAGAAGTAGTGGAACAATGGAAAAATTAGTAAGAAACTATCAGGACGTGGAGGTTTTGTCTCCATCTCGTTCTCTGCACTCATGTGTCATCCACTTCCAAATTAGCATTAACACATCAAAAGAACTACACTTTAACATTTTGCTTGCATAAATAGGGTCACGAAAGGTAAAACATTCAAGTGAATACTAAAACTGAGTGAAAATGTAAAGCTTCTGGAAATTGCACTATTTTCTCAAGAGACGTTGAAACCTGCCCATCAACACATCTGCAAATCCACTTGCAAACACAGATTCTCGTACCAAAATCAACTGCAAAATGTCACAGTTATTCTGCCACAGTTGTGAAATAAAACACAAATCTAGCTCCTGCCCACCCGCTCCACAGACTGGCCCCTTTCTGCAGAAATCCCCAGGGAGCCACCTTGAGTCCCTTTGAGCACTTTGACTACACTGCTGCTCAGGCTTGGATATTTTAAGGTTCCCCGCCCCTCCATCTCCTTCTTTCAAGTTCCTTATACTCTGGAATTTGAATACAATAACCACTCTTCACAGTTTCAGTTTTTCTAAGGCTCCGTATAATGCCCATTGAGCTCAATGAAAAAGAAAAAAAAACCCCACTGAATTGTCAGGCTTCTGGCGAGGAGAACAGCACTGGTAAGTAAGCTGCTCGGTTAAAATTTCATTTTATAGGCCCAAATTCAGCCCAGCTCTTAGGCACGAGCTTAATTCTAGTGAGCAAATAATCCCGTCATCCCTCCTTTGCAAAGCCTCAGCACATGTGCTTTGTTTTAAACTTGCAGTCAAATGAGAGGGAGACTCTTCCCAAGAGGGACGCGAAGCCGGCGCTTCAGTGCTTTGCTGCACCGGAGCCCCTGGGAGTAACCTGTTCGGGCTAAATGTGACCCGTGCAGATGCAAATATGCAGAGAGTGCATTTCCGGACCGGATGGAGAGGATCTAGGGATCAAGCCCAGGCTGGAGTGTCCCCTCAGTAGCATGGACAATATCCAGCAGTCTCAGGGTCAGGACAAGCCGTGGCTCCCCACTATGCCAGGGCAGCACAGCTGAGGCCCCAGCAGAGGCTACCAAGAAGCAGCTCAGGCAATTTAGCTACTCAGGCTACCTGCTGCCTCTCGGGAAACACCGTCATTGTGGTGACTGACTCTCCTGGCTATACTGGGTGGCTCTGGTGTAGCTTGTGGATAGGGGATCGCCACAAACACGCACCTTCAAATCGGGAGATTCAAGAATAATTAGAGGGAGAGCAGGGAGTTCAAGGAATGTTTGGGGTGGGGCGGGAGGGGAGTTATTTCGGGGTTTCCTTTGGCCATGGGGAGAGTCAGTGGATTGGAAGCTGAAAGGAACTCACCCATAACTCCCAGCCTAAAAGCTGCTCCTGGTTTTTATTTTATTTTGCTTTGTTTCATGTGTTTCTCTCTCATTTCTCCAACTTCCATTTTGACCAGGTTCCCTTTATACTGGACTTTCTGGTCAAAAACCTGACACCTGGCAACCTTTGTGCCCCTCCCTCTGTTTCTCCCCTTTGTCCCTCCCTCTGTATGTCCTGCATGGCATCTTTTGTGGCACCCTCTTTATGTCATCGAGTCCCTCCAGCTGCCTGCTCCACAGAGCTGTTCTTGCAGCCCCTGTTCTGACCAGGCCTTGCTGTGAGTGCTGGAGTAGATGGGCTCTCCCTAGGCCAATGCTAATGTCTAACTGATCACAGAGCAGGAGTTGAAATAGAGCTGAGGTCACTATGCAGCAGACTGGACTCCTCTCCTCTATGATAATGAAGAAGGCCCGTTCCTTTAAAGGGAGCCGCTGCCCATACTGGGGAGGAGTCTGGGGAGGAGCTCCCAGCCTGCTGCAAACAGGCAACACTCACAAAGGATATGGTACAAACTTACTCGCCTCCTGAAGTTTCTCTTTATTGTTCACTTCAACAACCACCGTCTGTAAACCCCAGTGTAACCTTTCTCCCGAGCCTGACTGTTCTCAGGGTTAATGTGCCTGCTGGATACTGCACCCAAAGTCTTCAAACATCATTCTCCTCCCTTCACTCCGCCTATTTTAGCAATCCCTGAGATGAACTGCAATCTTCCAGCTCAGGGTTTTTAGTATTATTAAGGCCAACATGATTTCTCCAAGTTCTAGAGATGCCCCACCAGAACAGTTGTTGCATGCACAATGAGATGTATCACTCACTCATTGCTGGCTCCACCTGCCTAGCACTCATATTTTGCTTAGCACAGACCTGGTCACAAAGCAGCGTGCCTCCACTGGACCTCCTTTAAATGGGAGTTGCAAAACTAAAGCCTTTCACATCAATCTGAAAATCAACCTGCACAACTAATTTCCACTCCTGCAGCATGTGTCCCTTGGAGCTGCCACTTCACAATGTCTACCAAGAGGAGGCTAGTATATTTCGTGTTTACCTTAGACAAGAACAAAAACCGAGGATAAAGGGCCTGAAGAGCCAAACTCCATGCCATTTTGACAGAGCACCCTGAATAATACATAAAGCAGCTACACTCTTATCCCTAAAACCACAGGTGTGAACCAGATGTCATGCTTATCTTCTCTTGAGATTACAGCAAAGAAATCCATGCCTTCAGAATATAAAGTAAGCTGCAGAGCTCAAAAAGCCAGAAATGTATTAAAAGCATGGCACTGAAGTTCAAAATACAAATAACTTACAAATCACAAATTCCCTTTGGAGCGTGGCATATAATATATTTTATATAAAAGTTATAGGGTTTTTTATTTAACTTTTTTATATCACTATATTAACATACCACAAAACTGAGGCAAATAATGTTACTGGCATAACTCTGAAACTTTGACTTTAAGCCAGAAATACAGACCATCATCTTCTCCTTGTTGCGAGCTATTGCTGTACACATTGTACCGTATGTAACACCAACTGTCTAGAAACCACTTTGGCCTAAAGGCAGAATAAAAGACAAAGTCTTGGCCCTAGTTTCCCATCTGTTGTAGGTTTAAGTGGGTTCCAGCCCATGAAAGCTTATGCCCAAATAAATCTGTTAGTCTCTAAGGCGCCACAAGTTCTCCTTGTTCTTCCTGCAGACACTGACTAACACGGCTACCCCTCTGAAACCTGGCATATTGTATGACTCATACTGAAAGGAGACTAATCCATCCATCTTAATTAAATATCTGTTTGTTTGTTTGTTTTAAGTTAAATGTCATTATACAAGAAATCAACTAAAAATAGGGGGGGAAATGGTGATTTAACCTCAGATCATGGGAATTACCAATTAGGAGATCTAGGCATTGTTCTGACTGTGCAAAATTGCTCTCTGAGGGATTTTGGCCAGTACAGTTTTAGATGAACAAATCCTTCTTTATGGAAACTATTCTACAGTCTAGTGGAAGCCCCCATTACGATATTGTTCCTGGTACAGGGAGCATTTAGAAAATGCAGCAAGATGGGACAATGTTCTCCCTCCACCCCAAATCATGGGAAAATAATGAGGGCAAATTTTGAAAGTGAGGGTCATACTCCATTTTTTTCTTAATTTAGGTCAGGTGGCTAGGCCTTGTTTCTCATTTCCTAATGTGATTTGTCTACAGGCAGCACTGCTTTTCTGTGTGTCACAAGGGCTGTTGTCTCCGGTACAACATACATTTTCAGGGTCTTCTCAGCTTCTCCCTTCCTTCCTGGTTGTCTCTGATCTTTTCACTTTCCCACCTTCTTCTCTTCCCACCATACTTTCCCTTATGGCTGTCAGGAGCAGACAGTTCATGATAGCCCTCTAATAATAGGAGACAGAATGGTGGGTTAAGGCATAGGCACTACAGCCCTGCACTTCATGCCCCATATCCTAGAATCATGTAATTCCAACCTCAGCTCAGATTTCATTTAATAAAAACAGATTTCTAGCTCTCATGGTTCAGAGAAAAGCTGGAGAATGGGACTTGAGTAACAGCAGCAATGTCCTCTGACTGAGTTTGCAGAGAGCCTGAAACAATAGTGCCTCGAGGGATGAACTTCACCATTCCTCTCAAAGGAGTGTTAATTCAAGACCTGAGAAGGTGGGGAGCAGGGGGCACCAGCTCTTCTGCAGCACAGGACTGTATGCGGCAGGAGGGGAAGAGCACAGCATTCCTTACCTGCAGCCAACTAAATACACCCCAGCTGAAGTACTGGACAGATTCTCTGGAAGGGACTAGCCCTACTGCTTCTTGGCAGGGAGAAAGGGGCACCATAGTGCCTCTCTGGGAGCAGAGGGGGCCCTCGTCACCATACTCCAAGTGGTCTGGGTGGTGCCACAACATGGTGTGGGGCAACAAAGGGTGAGCCCCCATGTCATGATGTGCCTAGGGCCCCAGCTTTAATCCAGCCTGGGAGAGTCTTCAATCCTAGACGCATGCAGAGATGTAACTGTGTAGAGAGAGTGGTGGTGGGGAGAAGAGACACAGACACAGATACACCTGTAAGCATTCCTCTCATTTGCACCCCACCCCACTAATCCCTACCCATTCTACTAGGCCGTTCTTCATTGTCATTCCCAGCGAAGGAAACAGGAACCTCTGCTGCTATTCCAGAAGCCAGAAGTGGGGAATTTGACCCTTGTCATTTTGTAATGGGGTTACTCAGTTTCTTCTCTTCCTTCCCCACAGAACACTGGACCTCATTCTCATCTCACACCAGTTCTACACTGGTGCAAGTCCACTGACATTCATGTAAACGGATAAAGGATCAGGCACTATGACTCTCCCTACCTGCCTTCACACACAACTCCCTGCTGCTCCATTCACTGTCATGACCATCAGTCTGCTGAAGAAGGCTAGTGGAATTATTAGCCTCTGTCACATCCCCATTGATCACGTTATTTCTGCATATTTGCACGTTATTTCTGTGACTTACCAGGACACATGACACAGTAATTCCTCTTTACTCAATGGAGTTAACATTAATAGGTGTTGAGTGGAAAAATCCCATGAGGCACTCTGTGATGTAGGAGCTGGGATCTAAACAGGCATATTATTAATGAAAATGCACCATACTGTTAAATATTGTAATATGGAAACTTTCATCATGAGGCCTGTTAATGTTTAAGTACCTCACACACTGAAGACATTTATACAACAAGCAGTAGATGAATTTTCAAATAGATACTTTTGAGTAATTACTCTCTTGAGACGACACCAATTGCTAAATAATGCCTCGGTCTAATAGCAGATAGCTCTTAAGAATTGAACAATTCTGGGAACTATTAAATCTATCACAAACGTAACAAAGATGATGATAAATACGTTATACTCTGTTTTAGTTGTTCCAGGGATAAGGAAAGGGCCAGTTTTGCCTCATCCGTTAATAGGACTTTTCACGGAGTAGCCCTCCAGAGAGAACTACAGAGAAAATGACTGGGTAGCTTCTCCCATTGGCTTCATGGGGCAGAAATATGCAAAATTCTCATTTCAGGCACCAGCCCCCTAGTTCTTAAGAGCCAATTTGGCACACAAACTCCCAGAGAATGCTCCCATGGCTGGATAAACACAGGAAGGATAGCAAGGAAGAACACACAGATGGAAGTTCTGGAGTGCCAAAGACTCCACAGAAAAACAAATTAACAGGAAAAATAAAATTCTCCTAGTCTCATGGAGAGGATCCCTGCCAGTCCAGAGAAAACTACTGTTAAGTATCAACCAGAAGAACAGAGAGAGAGAGCAGTAAACAGAAACCCCATTCAAAACAACACAGGCCAGAGTATGAGGCTTGCACAGTATGTGGAGGAGGGACAGGTTTATGGAGGGATCTGGTTTTGTGAGAATCCTGAAGCTCAGAAATACCAGACAAACTTAGGCCTTTCAGCATGTAACTCTGGCCTTTACACATGCCCAGTAAAGATCTTTCCTATAATTCTGTCTGCCTACAGTATTACTTACTGCTAACAAAACAACCTGGAGAATGAAATTCGCATAATCCAGCCTCCAGAAGCAAGTGGAGCTACCCAGCGGTTCTCTCCACATTGGCAGAAAGCTACTCCATAAAACTCCACGTTTCCACCAAGGAAGAACTGTTATGTCAATATGTAATTACAGTCTGATCAAGTGAAGAGAAGCAGCAGAGATGAAAAAACCTCCGCCTCTCCTTTCAACCTCAGTTTACCGCCCAAACATTTTGTTCCAAAGCCTCTATGAGGTTATGAGCTCTCTAGCACTCCAACGTCATTTCACGTTTCCCTTCATTTCGATTTACTTGGTACCCAGTCTTCAGTGTATTGTTACAAAAGCTACAACTAAAAATATGTAGATGAGGCCAGACCTGGAGTAGATAGGAATCAAAGTCACTGGAGCAACACCAATTTGCCCCAGGTGAAGATCTGTCTCAGACTGTCAAGCAGCTGCATTACCGCTTACCAGCATGCTATGAAACGCTCCTTAATTTAGTTCTGTTTTGCATGATGAATGAAAATAAGATGAATGCTGGGACCATTTGGTGAACTGCATCTTCCATCGTACTTTGTTTCTCTTCAGCAAATAATGTTGCATTAAAAAAAAAGAAGAGATTAATCTGGAAGTGCCCGATTTTAAACAATGATTAAGGACTTTATGTAACAAGGCTCAAGAAGTAAGGGGGGGTGAAGTATCACAAGTATTTTTAGGTGCAATAAAACACAGCATTTTAACATCTATACATGTCACTTCAGCTTCAAAGGGTGATGCATTTCCATTAGTATCATGCCCACAATTGGAGCCCAGCCAAATAATAAGTAATGCTGGCTGGTTGCCTCTCTAAACTCTGTAACATTAAGTTCCCCCAAAAACCTGATATACAGCCATTGTGTGCAAGGGAGTTTCAGATGTTCCGATGGCACCGTGCACCACTGGGAGAATGTGGTTATACAGACAGTGGCCCTGTTATGAATCCACTCATTTGACCCTGGTGTAAGTGAACGTGTCAACCAATAGGATCTGCACACTCACTCATCTTGGGCCTCAGTTTGATGTTTGGACTTTATCTTACCCTGGGAATATTACAAATTTGTTTCAGATCAGCTGACATGGATATTTGTTCATTTCTTTGGGTTAAAATACATACCCGAGCAACAGAAAGAGCAAGCACAACTAACTCCACAAACAAGTAAAATCCCCTCCAAACCCGAGGGGGCGGGAGGGGACGGATGGGCTGGCTTTCCAGGGCCCTGCGAGGTTCCCAGTGTGAGGCTCTGAGACCTTTGGGAAAAGGCTCTTTAAATGAAGTTGGTTACAGCTGGAGTCTGCCTCGCGGACAGTCTTGGCACTATAGTTAATGGCACCTTATAGAAAGAAGCCCCCAAGGATGTATTATTTCAGCAGGCAGAGAACCTGAGCCCAAAGAGGTTTTAAAGGTAGGAGGCTTACAGATGCCAGTGAAGACTTGGCAGAGTTTTCCACCTTTCCACCTGCAGATATTTAGTAACTGGGGGCACTAAGGATCCAGTCTACACACACAAATTGAACCAGTTTAACTGAAGGTGTGAAGTTAAACTGACTTAGCTAAACTGGTACAACTTTTTGTGTGGACACACTTTCAGTGGGTTGGCTTGTTAAGTTACTCACCCACAGTACAGTGCACTTAGACTGATATAGGGTGGGTGCAATTTGTCACCAGTGAAGTAGCTTAAGCCACTGCACACCCAGCAGTTTGGACTCTATTGGGTTAGTTACATTGGCTTCATTACAGCAATATCAACTATACTAGTGCCACTTCCCCATGTGGACAAGGCTTTAGTTAAATTGGTGTCACATTGTGGATGGACCAGGCCTTAGTCTTAGTGCTCTGGCATGGTGTTCCTTGAAGGTAATTGGGAATCAGGAGTAAACTCTTTGTTCTGTGTTTGTAAACCAAATATCACAATGGGGTTCTGCTACAAGGCTGGGCCTCCGAGGCAATACTGCAATACAAATAAATAACAGTACTAAAAATAATAGTTTACTTGCTGGATGGCATATGTACAGCTTTTGAGATCCTCAGATAAGAGGCGATTAAAAAGGGGCCAAGGACTGTACTACTTTCTCTGGCACAACTGGTAGTGATTACATTTTTAGGGGCAATGATTCATTGGGGCCCTAATGTATAATCAGTAGCCATGAATGACTTAACCTGGGTGATATTTTCTCCTCCCTCACATCCCCATTATGACCCGATTGCAGTCACATACAAATCCAAGTGAAATATATAAAGCCCTCCAGGGCCGGCCCACAACATTTTGGCACCTGAGGCAGGGAACTCAAATGATGCCCCCTCGCTTGGACCAAAACTTTGAAAGGTCTCTTGTGCCCTCCTTCCTCCAGCCCAGCACTCCCCCATCTCTGTGCATCTAGAGCAGAGAGAATACCTATGCACCAGCAGCAGACACCATTTTCTACACTCTGGGTCCTAGCGGTGCCTCCTCACAGTCTGGCACCTGAGGCGGATGCCTCAGTTCACCTCATGGTAAGGCCAGCCCTGCTGCCCTCTTAAATCTTTCTTATATGAAAATGTGTACAATCAATCCTTTATCAGAACGGAATTTTGCCACATTTCCACCAAGGAAGAACCGTTATGTCAATACGCATTTAAAGATTCAGAGCTGCAACATAAATGTGAAATACTCTGGAAAAAACTTGGGAGGCTTGGGAGGTAATGGCTTAATTTTCAGCAGCATTCTCAGAGAAGCAGCGTGGGGTCTTTCCTCTTCTCAAATGCACGACACATATACTAACCGACTGTCACCGACCACTCAGGCCGATCTCTAAAACACCGAGCGAGTTTAGCTGTTTGCCAGCTCATATTGAATGGTTTTTAAGAGCTGAAAATAGCCAACATAACAGATTCTTAAGAAAATCTAAATTTGGATCTAAAATTAAGATTGTTGCAGTCCATATAGTTGATGTTTCAGCAATGAAGCATAAAAGGGCACAAGAAGCAACTCCAGTCTCAGATCTGCAACAGGTGCAAATCAATATTTCAAGATTCTAACTGTGCTCTTGTTGATCCAGTCTCCCAGAAGAGTCATCAGTAAAGTTCGCTACAATACATTTCACGATCTTAAACAGCAGAGAGCAAGGCAAATCTGTTATTTTGGCTATTTTCAGCAATATCTTCCAGGCATACTTCTATGAACAGCACCCTCTTTGCTGCAGACTTTTAAAAATCTAGATTAGACATGCATGTGACAATGCTACACTGGAACAGATGATTTAACAGGTCTTCCCCAACTCTGAGGTCTACAGTTCCTAAGTTTGGCATTTTAAGTTTTAAGCTTTAGTGGGCCAAGCTTTGAAAGTGAGGCTGGTAATTGCTAGGGTGGTGATTGTCCTCAAAGCTACAAAGACCCCTGCTGTTTAATTACTCAGGACTGGAATGGAGAACATCAGATCCAAATCCTTTCCATAACAAATAGTGAAAGATCTTTTAATTTTAATCCCTTTGTCTACTATGGAAATGAAATGACTTATCCTGAATGCCCAATCACTAGCAATAGAGGAGAAAACAAAGACAATATGTAGTACATATTCTTCACTGCTATATAAACTGAGCAGATCATTTATATAAGATGCAAAGCATGAAATGCTAGTTTTATTGTGCAAAACAATCTGTTCTTACAGGGCTTGATCCTGAAACCCTCACTCAGAATCAATGGGAGTAAAGTTTGTAAGATGGGACCCACCCACTCATTTTCTGTTTTTGTTACGTAGGTAAAACACCAGAGACATGCGATTTTTGCCTGCATAGGGGAGGTTGAAAGCCATTTAGCACTTTTCCTACATCCAAAGACTTTCTACAATAAAGTCAAGAGTAATAACGTTGGATCATTAAACTGAAATTAATCACAGTCAAACTTAGCAGGTCTCAGTCAGGAGAAAGCCTTTTAATTTCTTGGCTCATACACTGACTATCTGACTTGACAGTAGCTTCTGAGCCTACGAGTAGAGGGTATTTTTAAATTTTCCTCAGATAAATTATTTCCCAAATGCTAGTTTTAATGAAATGAAATAACCTTAATTGATTGTGAAGGGAAGTAAACTTTGAGATAAACATGGCATCAATAATTCACAGCTTTCCATCTGGGAAACTTCTTCAGTCTCCAGACTGAGATGTAATGCACATTATTTTAGCAGCCACTTCATAAGTTTAGTGTTCTTCAGATACACCGTGTCTGAAGTGGAGAGCAACTGGCATGATTGATTTGACTGAATATTTTAAAGCAAAGTGGTATAAAGCTTTTCTGGCCCAACCCACTGTCCTCGAGAAAGGAGCTCTCTTGGCTGAAACTGCCTCCAACTTTAACATTGGTCCAGACACCAACATCTATATGCTGATGCTTGTATTTCCCCTATGTTACCCTTAACCAGGACATCTAGCGACTTACTTTATGGTCAGTTCCATCCCAGAAATGACTAGTTAGGAGCACTGGGAAACCCACACAGTCATCACTTTCCTGCTCTACTTTTCCCATATTGAAAATACTCGACCCAGCCAACCATAATACATGAAAAGCCTTTTTTTACATCTCTCTTTTCATATGCAATGCACTCTACATGGGGTTGCATCCTAAAGTCACTCGGACTGAAGCAGGTGTAGAATGATGGAGTGGCTCTTACTGTGAACATTACCTTAGTGCTCTGGGATCAGCCCTGGCTGCACATTGGTCTCAAGGTGAAATTTAAGGTGTTGGTTGGAGCTATAATGCCCTAAATGGCCTGGGATCAGCCTACCTGACAGATCTCCAGGTCCTTTTGCATAGCTATGATCAACAGAAGTGCTCAGATTGGATCCCATTATTATAAAAGAGAGAAGGTGGCTGGTTCTCTCTGGAGACTCCAGTACACTGGAACCTGCTTCCTGCCTTGGTCCAAAATAGCCCCAATTTGGTGACCTTCCTGGCATGGTGCAAAAGACACCTGTCTCACGGGAATTTTGGAGAGGCCTGAGCGTGTGCTAAGGCCTGAGCGTCCATACCATGGAAAGGAACTTCTGTAGATGGCTGGCTGAATCCCTGCTGAAATTATGATTTTAATGCTGCTGGGGTTTTGTTGTGTTATTAGTGATGTCTTATGGCATCTAAAGCCATCATATCTTTTTTATTGTCATTTACATATGCATAAATAAAAACAAAACTGGACCAAGCATGACAGTGCTACATTGCTCCAAAACCTGGCTTTTCCAGATAGATTTTCCCACCTTCAAACAATGTAGCTAGTTGTTATGGATAGCTATATAGAACTCAATCCGATGCCCATTAAAGGAAGATCTGCAACAGCTTTTAGTGGCAGCTGAATCCAGCCCTTATTAAAGTATAAGGCTGACAGTGATTCTATTGAACAAAGTCAGTGGTAATCATGATTCTTTCTTATTCTCCTCTATCCAATTTGTTAGCTACTTGACAAGTGATTTTGTTCTGATCACATCTCTTATTCAGAGCAGTGACTGAATTTCCTCATGCCCAAAAGGAAAGCTCGGCAATTTCACGTAAACAACTACCTAGAGTAGAGTTTTCATTTAAATGTAATATTCAGGAATGACCACGACCCTTTGAAGGAAATAGTGTTGATTTAAAACATAAGTATGTGCAATACATTCAGAATAGGGAAAAATATCCCCACATACATACATTATATATATATTAAATTAAAAGTATCATTTTTTAAAAAAGAAACTGCTAGGGATATATCTATTTTCCCCTCCTCTTATACAAAATAAATATAGAAGCATAATGGAAGAACATATTATGCTCGCTTGTGTTCTCCATCACAATTTTTATAGGAGCAAATCAAACAGACAATGGAAATGAGTTTTGCAGTTTCGCTAAGCCTTGTGGTTATCAAGTGATAAGTTCCGAGCTGATAACCATTCCTCCCTTTTACGCAGACTCCAAAACAAACAATTCCCATACTCAAAGCAAAACTTTTTTAAAAAAGGTTTTTTCTTCTCTCGGCAATGGTAATCTGGGTAAAGAGATGCCAGTAGCTCAGCACAGGCAAATAGAACTTCTTTTGTATAGGATACGGTTGTCTTTTTTCCTTTTTACACAACAACAATATCCAGAAACCACACTGCCACTGGCCACAGATAACTGTGTTTATTAAGTATACCCAAGCACGCCAGGCCTTGCTACATACACGCATTGCGGCTCCGGGTTCTGGCAGCTCCTAAAATACAGAACACGGGGAGCTCTACCAGAGGGCTCACAAGCTATTTAAAGGGATACTATGCTATTTCCATAGACAACAGATATAATGCATACAGCTTTGTATGTCTGTTTGATTCAGGTGCTCAAAACAGGTGCTAGGATGAACAGTCCAGAGCATGAAGTCCTCCCCATATCGAACAAGTGCGGCACAAACGTGCCCAACACAATCTGTCTGCACCATTAACTGCTTAGCCCCACTGCTGAGGCCACCAACTACAGTTACCATTTAGGCCCTACTGAGAAGTGGGACGGCATGTTGGTTAAGCATTAAGGCACTGAACTGGAACTTGGGAGAGCTGGGTGCAATACCCTACTCTGCCATAGACCTCTTGACTGTCCTTGAGCAAGTCACAAATGCTTTGTGTCTCAGTTCCCTGACTGTAAAATGGGAAAAGGCCCTTTTCTCCCAACCTCTTATTTGTCTGGCGGCCTCCCACATTGAATGTGGGCACACTGCCCCGTGCAACATGGTCCTGATTTCAGCTGTGGTCTGCAGACATAACTGCAACACAAATAACTTTAATCACAATAACAGTGTGATGGAGACTCTTGTCCACAAGAAACTACACTGAAACCATTGAGTTATCTCACACACCACAAAAACAACCAGCCAATGGGAATATCTTCCAGTTACATAGGACCCGGGCTGGATCTGAGCTAGCAGCCTAGAGGTAAAAGGCTCAAGAGTCTATTGCCAAGACACTGAGCCCTCCAATGATCCAAAGTAGAGAAAATGTATACTTCTGTTTATCATAAAGGCCAGCATAAAAGAAAAGGAGTTTAGTGTTATGCTACTGAGGTTAGTGCTAGCTACATTGTCTCCTAATTAGCAGGCATTTCAGATGGCTTGTACTTGTTCCTAATAGAAATTTTGTGAAGGAAGGAAGCAAGAAAGAAATCAAGTTTCATTTCTTTGCCTAACGCTCAACTGCTCTGCATCTCTGACAACTCCTCTTAGACCAACTGGACTTTGGACTTTAGAAAATGTTCTGCTCATGGTAAGGGGACAAGAATGTCTCATCGTAAACATTCTATTGAATGAATTTGAGTTCCTCTAAAAAAAAGACCCTACTTTCAGACAGGATGTGTTAACAGGAGTCCTGCAACCCAACAATCTAAGTCTAAAGCAGTACCAATGTTCCACCAGAGTGGCATGCCAGGACGAAGGGGCTAATTAATGAAGAATCATAATGCACCACGTAGGGTACAAATGGTGAGACTGAACTACAGAGGAGTTACGTGTCTTTCCCAAAGTCAGTGGCCAGAAGGGGACTAGAATTTAAGAGTCCTAACTCCCACTGGGGTGGTCTAAGCACAAGCACCTTTAAAAATAATAGAATGAACCTGAATTTCCTGGTAAACCATATTTAGCGGAGGAGGGTGGAGATGGAGGGGGAAAAAATCGGAAAGGAAAGGACACGCGAGTATCTGTTTCTTATGCCAGTTGAGTACTCTACTACTTTGCTTATCAAACTAAAAACGTATTCAGGCCAGTGAAACCTTGTAGCTATTTAGTTGTTTGTGCATGTACAACAGTGTGAGATGTATATAATGTGCATGTGTTTGGGAGTGCTTGTATATGTGAATAGTCACCTGTTCACCCACTTAACATACATACATACTGTACCTGTAAACATCTATATGATTGGTGATGTTTCCCAAGAGTTAAATGGACACTATCAACTTAAACAAAATCAAATGTCTCTGAAAATATTTACCTACCATGCAACAGTTTAGTGAGAGATTGGGGGGGGGGGTTGTTTTTTGTTTCAGTTTGATTATTTTCTGCCTCCAGTAGGAGACTCTATTTCACCCCTTTGCTCTGTAGAGTTACGGAGGGTATATCTACAATGCAATTAAAAACCCGCAGCTGGCCCATGCCAGCTGACTTGGGCCCGTGAGGCTTGGGCTAAGAAGCCATTTAATTGCGGTTTAGACTTTTGGGCTCAGGCAGGAGGGTCCCAGAGCTTGGACTGCAGCCTTAGCTCAAAACGCAATTAAACAGCCCGCAAGCCCGAGTCAGCTGGCACGGACAGCCAGGGGCATCTGATATCAGTGTAGACATATCGAGTCAATTACTTTTTACCTTTGTTTGCGTGAGCCTATCAGAAAACAAGCAGGGAAAATGTGAAAAAAATGCATAAATAAAAAAAAATGTGATTGTAAAAGCACAACAGTGAGCAGAGGGAGTCAGGGCAGTTCCCCTTTTATCTCATTTATGGAAACTAACTAGAATCCAGTTGACTGTATCTTTTTATTAAAGACCTTGCTCAGGAGGAGGGAACGGATTGTCCTGAGCTTCCAAAACCTTAAGGGAGAACAAACCCAAAAGTACTTAACAGAGAGCCATTCTGCAGCCAGAAAAGCAAATTTAAAAATGTTTAATATTAAGGGCTGCTCAGTGGCTTGAAAAGTAACTACCTATGAAAAATATTTAATGCTATGAGTGGGGGGGAAAAAGGCTTAATAATTATATTTAATGTGAAGAGCTGCTCAGGAAGTGGAATAAGTTTTTAAAATATTTAGCACATCTAGGCACTCAGTAGCTGAGAACGATTCTTTATTAAATACATTTAATGGCTACAGCTACTGTGGTGCGGAAAAAGCAACTACTTATAAAATAAACCTAATGTTTATGGGCACTGCAGCTCAGGAAGCGACCTCTTTACAAGATATATTTAATGTAGAAGCCACTGCATCTGCGTCGCACTACCACACAAACCAGCTTTTATTTTTTAAACTTAAGCTAATGTTTAACACACTTTGTTAACTGAGCACCTGCAAAATTCATTTCCTACCATAGTAACTGAAATGGCAGGAGTCCAGACCTGCAAGAGGCTTCTAGCCCCCTTCGCTGAGCTGAAAAAATTGGAAACACTAGTGCAAACACCTTTATTAAACAGAGTGGGAAAAGTTTACAAAGTTCCGTGACTATGTACAATGCACAGAGCACTAGGGCTCAGTTCTGGCTTGGATCTCGAGGTGCAATACGTAAATAATAATTTCACAAGCAGAGCAGCTACAAGACACAGTAAGGTCCTGCTTGATGACTAGGATGTCTAAGCACTACGCAGTACACATATTACATAATCAATAATAACAAAATAAAGATTTTTTTTTCTTTTGAACGTGCATGACACTGTGGATTTGGGAGCACTATTATCACTTGATATTTAATTGTTCTTTCTCTATCATTCTGAAATATAGATGCTCCTATAAACCAAATAATAAATAATAATATATATTTACACAACAATACACACATAGTATGGGATCAATACTGAATGGAGCTAAGCACCTCCCATGAGGTGCTGAACGCCTTTAACCCCACTGATTTCAGGTCACCCCATTATCCCTCTAAAAGTTACATCCGAGCATTTCTTAATAATGCCTAACTACTATGCACAGAATCAGGAGTTTTCATACAAACAGACACGGCTACATCTTTTGTGGGTTCGTTTGTGATGGCTACTCGAAAATCTGGCCACAAATGAGGTATGACGTGACTTTCAGCTCCTCAGAAGGGTTCATGTTTAACTGACCTGTTCCAAACACAAAATGCAAGACCCCATTACAAATCAAGGGACAGCTTCCTTTCCTGTGACATAAGACATGACCTTGCAGAGTAGGAGTTCAAGGTCATGTTTTAATTCTTACAGCCTATTTAGAATCCTCAAGATTATCCATACTGTATGTGCTAAGCAAAGGCATGTTTTCAGGCTTGGTCGACAAGCTGATCTATCCATCAGGATAACTCACAGATGGTATCTGTGTGACAAAATATTCATCATGTTGTATTCTTAGTGCATGCAATTTCACCCATTGCTAATTTTTCCTGCGTTTGGCAAGAGCCCTAAGAAATTGTTAGTACTTCAGAAGAGATCCATTCCCAAGCACAGTGCTTTTAAAATTAACAGAATAAAGAAAGACTCCAAAGGTTGCAGAAACTCGCTCTCTCGTGTAATTGTAAAACAAACACACCGAGTTGGAGCTTAGGTACTGTTTTTGAACTTCCATTCTGTATCTGACGTTTGTTGCCTATTTTTCAGTTCACATAATATATTTTCTTTTTGCTTGATGTGTGCCATATTACCTTGGCTTTTGCTCTCGCTTCTGCTTATTTACGATCCTTTTTTTGACCAAAATCTCAATAAACTTGCTTCAGGGGGACTTTTTATCTTTTTTTTCTAGGTAGTTGCATACATAAGTGAACCATTAAAATTGAATCAGTTCAGTGAATCAAACTGAATGACAATAAACTAAAATGAGTAAAAATAGGCCTAAAGCAACAAACAGATAACATTTCTTTTACTTATTTTTAACGTTTGGACTTTCCCTCCATCCCTCTTCTAGTTCTTCTCATGGTGTAATGTGTCCAAAAAATCCCATCCAGAGTGAATTTTCATTTCTGAATGCTAAAGAGATTGCATCAAGGAAAACACATCCACAACTTTTTATGCTGCACAGGCCCTACAAAGTTATAGCTCTATGGCCCATTGACTTATTTCAGACTCATGGATGGGAGTTACCAGCTAGCACATGTGTAGGGGACCTCATGCATACAGAATTGGTGAAAGTGGAGGCAGGCTGTCTTATTACATCAGTACTCTCTTCTCTATTTATTAAGAGCCTTAAGAATACAACTTCTCCCAACAGATAACCTATTCCTTGTTGATTCAGGGCTAGGATTAAGATAACATTAATTGGAAATTAGAATCTCTGCACTGAAAAGAGAAAGCCAACATACAAAGCAGAAGCTACCAAGCCTTCCCTCATGGAATGATAAATGTTACTGTCATATTCATAAATTTTCAGTGGTTTTCAATACTTTACCTTTTATGCTGAAAGCCAAAACATTAGTAAAGCAATTGAAGTAGTAGGCATAGAAGTCTATGAATGTCAGTAGCAAGGTTTCCCATATGCCACTTGGCAGTAATAAAATACTTCATATATAGTTCTAGGGCTGAACATTACTATTTTTATTTTTTATATGAGGTAGTAAGGAGAGGAATGCAAGTAAATGGAAGGGAAAAATGAAGGCAATTCCAATTAATCATTTCTCCTAGTGACATTTTAATGCATTATTGTTACAATTATTCTAAAATGTCCTCGAAGGATCATCACGCCAACTTTTTTCAGAGTTCATTTTTCACTGAGTGAAAGTTTAACAAGCAACCTTTCTGATTAGTTTTGATCTCTGAAGGTGCAATATCCTTTCATCCCTCTCCCTTTGCGGAAACCTGGGCTACTTTCAGCTTTGAAATATCAGGTGTATCAAGCTCCAAGGGCCTCCTTTCCATTCCTTACCTTCTCACTGGCTTCTTTCTTCCCCTTGGATGTGTTTGCTACTAACTCCCCAATGACCTCTTCAAATTCTGCATTTGCAGAAGACTATTTTGAGATATGGTGATGCACTGTACATTATCTGTTTGGTTTTTCGAATGGCTAGAAACACCCTTCAATGTTCTGCTGTTTTACACCTTAGCAAAATAGCCTGCCCATGTCTCAGCATAATTAGTGCCCTAGTCCTTATGAGCAACAGAGCTTTGAGTTGTTTAGGGTCCTCATTCGCCAGGGAACACTTAATATTCTCATCCATCACACAAGTCAATACAATGCCACCCTGTTTTTCACAAGGTGGCAGTGGACTAGGAAGAGCAATATGGACTAAGTTAATTTAAAAGTAATAGAGTGAGATTGTTCACATTACTTTTAACGAATTGACAGTGCAGGCTTAGTGCATCAGAGTAATTAATTCCATTTCATGGAATCAAACATAGAGAAAGGCCATAAAAGTTGCTGGACTTATTTTTTAAAAAATACACTAAACTCAAGCTCTCTTTCATTTAATATCAGGAACATTTGAATTTTTAAACACTATACTAATGAAATAATGGGGAAAATAAGCAATTACTCAATTACTGCAGGCCCTCAAGGTCAAATTCACAACCAGCAGAAATGGCTTCAACTTCACTGTGATGACAGAAAAAAAAATCCCACAAAATGACAGACCAAGTCCTCAGCCTAGAACAGGACCCAACTAGCTGAGCTGAGCAGTGGGAAGATCCAAAATGATAACAGTATACACACAGAGAAACTACTGTTGCTGGGAGTAACACTACTTGATGTCATAGAACTCAGGATGATAAGATGCAAGAACCCAAGAATACACAGAGAGAAAACAGGCTGCTCCCGAAGTCACTCCACCTGGCTTTAACCTCTCTTTTTTAGACTGAATCTCCTCACATACTTTGCTACGGTGCTCCCTAGCCTGCAGCCAGAACCAGGAAACTCCCTCATCCCTAAAGTGATAGCTTGCAATTAGAACACAGTCCCCAGTTCACCACAGCATCTTTTCCTGAAACCATGGGGCCATCCTATGATGCTACGTTGGAGCCTTTATGTCTTCAATCAGCCCCCGCTCTGTGGGTGGGAGGAGAAAAGAGATCAATGCTGTAGAGGATCATCTGTCCCCATAAGCCCTTCTACCACTGGACTTATGTAGCAGATCTGCACTAGTTTCAGTGCCTGGGGCACCACTTCGGCCACAGGTATAGGATCTGTATTTCCCTTTAAACCCCCTTATGTTAATGCATTTCAACTACAGAAGAAATAGGGCTCAGGGGCCATTGTGATTTTCCGCTAGATTTATTATCTGTCTCTGGACGGGTGCATGGTACTGTACACCCAGAATGACAAAATCCCTGCCCCAAAGATCCTGCCTCTAAATTGGATTCGTAATACGGGGAGGAGTCACAGCAATACCAGGGGCAAGTGAAGAAGGGGAAGCTAATGATAAAGCAAAAAGGGAGAACTGCTCTTGTTACCAGTGCCGGGAGTGGGTGGGCAGGTGGAGTATTCTTAGGCTCATTAACGTCAGTGGAGTTGTGACAACTGACACCAGCTGGAGATCTTCCCCCAAACAATCAGACACATTATTTTGTTTCTTTTGAGTATTTAACATTAGAGCCAGTAGTTCTAGAGAAGAGCCTGGTAAGGTTCTACCGGACAGCAGCACAGTCAGAAACGGTGTCAGCAAAACAGATTTTAGAACATAAAAATGGCCGTACTGGGTCAGACCAAAGGTCCATCTAGCCCAGTATCCTGCCTTCTGACCATGGCCAGTGCCAGGTACCCCAGAGGAAATGAACAGAACAGAACAGATCATCACCAAGTGATCCATCCCGTCACCCATTCCCAGCTTCTGGCAAGCAGGGGCTAATCACCACTGATGGACCTATCCTCCATGAATTTATCTCGTTCTTTTTTGAACCCTGTTATAGTTTTGGCCTTCACAACATCCCCTAGCAAAGAGTTCCACAGGTTGACTGTGTGTTGTGTGAAGAAATACTTCCTTTTGATTGTTTTAAACCTGATGCCTATTAATTTCATTTGGTGACTCTTGTGTTATGAGAAGAAATAAATATCACTTCCTTATTTACTTTCTCCACGCCAGTCATGATTTTATAGACCTCTATCATTCCCCCCAACCTCCTTAGTCGTCTCTTTTCCGTTCCATACCCCTAATCATTTTTGTTGCTCTTTCCTGAAACTTTTCCAAGTCCAATATATCTTTTTTGAGATTGGGTGACCAGGTCTGCGTGCAGTATTCAAGATGTGGGCGTATCATGGATTTATATAGAGGTAATATGATATCTGATTTTTGATCCTACTCATATAATAGCTAACTCTTTTAGATGGTCTCCAGGGAATACATTTTAATTGTGGCATACATGGACAAAGTCACACAACTCACATTACCACTGGGCTTAGCAGGGTTAAATTTGCATCAGTAAATGTTGGTAAAATATTGATTTCATTGTACACAATCAAACTAAGGAAAAATTATTTCCATTGATAATCATCAAAATTTACAGATAGACAACGTAACAAAAATGCTGCTTAAGTGTTTATTAGATTCTGATTTAAGGATATTTACTTTGTATATTTTGACTTGATGTTCACAATTGTGTTTTAATCGTGACATAGCTGTAACTTTTTGAATCTTATCATCTTCTGTTGTAAAATAATTTTGCACAACTCTGAAAATGTAAAGGAATAAAAAATGGAAAAAAATGCTTAAAACAAACATCCATACTGACGGTCAAAATTATTTTTAAAAAATATCATGCCAAGCCAAATCCCTGCCCATTGCCCTGAACATTTGCCCCCTGATTGATATGCTACAACATTCAGAATCCTCATATTGATAAATTCTTCTCTGACATGAAATTAAAATATTCAACTCAGAAACAGCTTTGCATCCAAGGATACATGTCATTTCTAAGATCCTGCTATTTAAATCATGTTAGACTTTGAGTGAGCTATAGGAGAAATTTACGCTGCAGTACATTTTAGTCTCCATCATGTCAGATTTACAGCCTGGAGTAAATCACGCTGCCAAGACAAAATGTCTTCACTTAAATCAGATTTGTTGCTTCCATCCGTACTCTAAAACATTAACAAAATTGGAGTTCTAGCACATCATAATAGTTTCATCCTCGGTTGGCCAGAAAGTCTTCAAGAGCCTGAAGTTCAGAGGGGCCCCAATTCCCCCTTCACCTTTTCATGTTAAGAAATTCCAGGTCTTCATTTTCATGGCTCCAGGAATGCTTGCGCACATGGCTTGCACATGCAATAAGCACAAGTGCATTAGCATTTAGGGTACGTGTGCTCATATCTTTGGGCCCAAGATCTATTTTTAATGTGCTCTTGACATCCCATCCTGCAACTGTCTGAACTTTGGTATCATATAAAAAAGATGCAAAGCGGAGATGATGATACTGACCTCATTTCTAAAGTGCTTTGAAATCTACTGAGGAAAAACGCCATATAAGAATTAGAAATCACTCTTATTAATATTTTGGAATGGGCAAGGACAAGAACATAAGAACTGTCACACTGGGTCAGACCAAAGATCCATCTAGTCCAGTATCCTGTCTTCTGACGGTGGCCAAGACCAAGTGCCCCAGAGGGAATGAACAGAACAGGTAATCATCAAGTGATCCATCCCCTGTCAGTCGCTCCTAGCTTCTGGCAAATAGAGGCTAGGGACACCATCCCTGCCCATCCTGGCTAATAGCTGTTAATGGACCTATCCTCCATGAACTGATTTAGTTCTTTTTTGAACCCCATTATAATTTTGGCCTTCACAACATCCCCTGGCAATGAGTTCCACAGATTGTGTGTGTGTTGTGTGAAGAAATACTTCCTCACATAACACAAGAACCAGTGGTCACCCAATTAAATTAACAGGCTGCTGCCTATTAATTTAATTGGGTGACCACTGGTTCTTGTGTTATGTGAAGGAGTAAATAACAATGCTTCCCTATTCATTTTTTCCTCATCATTCATGATTTTATAGACCTCTATCATATCCCCCCATAATTGTCTCTTTTTCAAGCTGAACAGTCCCAGTCTTTTTAATCTCTCCTCATACGGAACCTGTCCTGTATCCTTAATCATTTTAGTACATAAGAATGGCCATACTGGGTCAGACCAATGACCCATCTAGCCCAGTATCCTGTCTTCCAACAGTGGCCAATGCCAGGTGCTTCAGAGGGAATGAACAGAACAGGGAATCATCAAGTGATCCATCTCCTGTCGCCCGTCCCCTGCTTCTGCTCTCCTCTGTAGCTTTTTCAATAGAAGTGACCTGAACCGCCCACAATATTCAAGGTGTGAGCATACCATGGATTTGTATAGTGGTATTATGATATTTTCTGTTTATTATTTAAACCTTTCCTAATGTTCCTAACATTGTTAGCTTTTTTGCCTGTTACTGCACTTTGGGTGGATATGTTCAGAGAACTATCCACAATCACTTCAAGATTTCTTTCATGAATGGTAACAATTGATTTAGACCCAATCATTTTATGTGCATAGTTGGGATGTTTTCCAATGTGCATTACTTCGTATTTATCATCTGCCATTTTGTTTCCCAGTTACCCAGCTTTGTGACATCCTTTTGAAATTCTTCTCATTCAGCTTTTGACTTAATTATCTTAAGTAATTTTGATTGTCTGCAAGTTTTGTCACTTCACCATTTACCCCTTTTCCCAGATCAAAATATGTTGAACAGCAGAGGTACCTGTACAGATCTCTAGCGAACACCATTAATTACCTCCCTCCATTCTGAAAATTGACCATTTATTCCTACCCTTTGTTTCCTGTCTTTGACCAGTTACTAAACCATAAGAGGACCTTTCCTCTTATTCCATGCCTGCTTACTTTGCTTAGGAGCCGTTGCTGAGGGACTTTGTCAAAGGCTTTCTGAAAGTCCAAGTACACTACATCTACTGGTTCACACTTGCCCACATGTTTGTTGACCGCCTCAGAGAATTCTAATAGACTGGTGAGAAATGACTCCCTTTTATGAAAGCCATATTGACTCCTCCCCAACAAATCATATTCATCTACGTTTCTGATAATTCTATTCTTTACTACAGTTTCAACCAATCTGGTACTGAAGTTAGGCTTATGGGCCTGTAACTCACTCCCACCGCGTAGAGCCAGCGATCCTTGTCTTAGTGACCATCCGTGCCACCAGCCTGCCTTGTTCTTGGAGGGTGGGAAGTGGTGAATTTGTGTCTGATGACCAAGAGACGATGGTATCATTTACTAGCATGCAGTTTCGAACCCAGACTTTCAACACCCCTGGGCTTTTCCTGACAAGTTCCAATTGTACTTAACTGTGCTCTTGGACAGCTATGTAGTAAAGAGAAATACACTTTGTGATTCAAACATAAATTGGGATTTAAACTAAGTTGAGAAGGCAAGTTTAAAACTTGGGTTAAATATGGTTCCCGCTACATCAATTTCTATCCCAGTTTGTATGGCCAGGTCAGGTGTGTGACTAAAAACCCCAGGCACTTGCACTGGTTTGCCACATCCACAATTCACTGAAACTGTTTTAATCTCACCTACTTTATGATTGAATGTTGAGTTAATGGAATTTAAGCATATGCTTAATTCCTTTCCTGAACAGTGGTTAGCCCAGTAGAGTCCTGGCTGTGTCTGAGGCTCCTGGATGCTACTGCAATACCAAAATAATTGTAATAATATTTTTGAGGCTAAACTCATTGTATTGTTTGTGTTTGGATCAGGCGGCAATGAAACCTGATGGGCTATGGATGCAAAATGGCCACCCCAAATGGTGAGGATGTCACTGAATCTCTCTGTCAGATTTCTACCAAGGATCTCACTGAATCTCTCTGTCAGATTTCCACCAATCTAAAAGCCATTCTCACAAGATTTTAGTCACATCCAGCAACATGTGTCGCTTCTATTTCTGAATCTGACCCATAGCCAAAACTGTACGAGCTGCCTCAGATCTAGTGATGCAAAACCATCCCCTTCAAAATATAAATGAATACATCTAGGAACAAAGAATACAGGCCATACTTACAGGATGAGGGACTCTATCCTGGGAAGCAGTGACTCTGAAAAAGATCTAGGAGTAGTGGTGGATAATCAGCAGAACATGAACTCCCAGTGCAATATTACGACCAAAAGGGCTCACGTAATACTTGAATGCAAAAATGGTGAAATCTTGAGCAAGAGTAAAGAGGTTATTTTACCTCAGTATTTGGCACCGGTGCAACCACTGCTGGAATACCATTTCATTCAGGAAGGATGTTGATAAATTGGAGCAGGTTCAGAGAAGACCCATGAGAAGAATTAAAGGATTAGAAAACCCACCTTATAGTGATAGATGCAGAGAATTCAGTCTATTTAGCCTAACAAAGAGAAAGTTAAGAGAAGACTTGGTCACCGTTTATAAGTATCTACCCAGGGAACACATATTTGAAAACAGGCTCTTCAATCTGACAGACAGAGATATAACATGATCCAGTGGCTGGAACCTGAAGCTAGACAAATTCAGCCTGGAAATAAGGCGTACATTTTTAACAGTGAGGGTAATTAACCACTGGGACTATTTACCGCGGGTCATGAAGGACTCTCCATCATTGACAAATTTTAAATCAAGATGGGATGTTTTTCTAAAAGCTCTGCTCGAGGAATGACTTTGGAGAAGTTCCCTGGCCTGTGTTACACAGGAGGTCAGACTAATGATCACAATGGTCCCTTCTGGCCTTGGGATCTACGAATCTAAAAATGTGAAGGAGATTAATGATTTTTAACCGTTCCCCTTGCAGTAACACCTGAGCCTCCAACGAGTCATCAAGACCCTATAGCACTAGGCATTACACAAAGACAAACTTCACAAAAGCAGCCTCAGCCCAAGGAGCCGACTATGTAAGGACGAGAGAAACAGGAGCAAGAGGGTGGTGGGAGGGCAGGATTATAACACAGACCAGGGTGCGCACAAACTGCAAATGGACAAGAGCGGTCTCAGTGGCACAAGTGGCAGCTGCTGGACAAAAATCTGAAGGGGACGAGACTTGAGACACTGATTTTGGCTCATCCCTTGTGTAATCACCATCCCCAAACTTGTTTTAAAGACCAAGGCAGACAGGATGGCAGACATGAATCTAGATTTCCAGCAGCAAAAAAAAAAAAGAATAAAATGCATTATTCTAATGTGCCACTCACTACAAGCACTTAAGACAAAGAGCGCCATAGCTTTACATATCACTTGTCTGGAGCACTCTGAAATACCAGGCACATGTTGCTGGGAGCTGTGTGTGACATAAAATGCTTAGTGCAGCATTATTACAGTCATCTTTCAGCAGGTGTGTACCCTTCCACGTTTTAACGAAACCATCCTAAA
Source organism: Dermatemys mawii (assembly GCA_007922305.1). Classification (NCBI taxonomy): domain Eukaryota; kingdom Metazoa; phylum Chordata; order Testudines; family Dermatemydidae; genus Dermatemys; species Dermatemys mawii. Next base: position 24,906,022 of record ML677372.1, read on the forward strand.
AACTGTATTACCAACAGGCTTTAATGAAAGCCATACATTTCCTGAAGTGCATTCGGTCATGCAGAGGAGATTTGTTTGGAATCAAGATCACGCCTCTCTAGGAATATGACAGGAGATTAAATCATTAAAAATGTATAGTCTGTAATTAGTTTATCATTGCAGAACTGAAAGAATGTTTCCCACCGCAAAGTTGACACCACCAGCAAGAGATCATTTTGAAAGATCAATGTTCCTAAAATATCAGAAAGCAGAATAATTAGAAGGCAGCCTGTAACGATGCTCCTTAATGGGAATGTTTAAACAAAAACAACCCCCTGAAAAGAATAAGCAACGAGGATTCCCCTCTCCCGGGCCAGACTGTCTGAAGTGCTGATTCCTCTCATATCCTTTCACCCTCAGTGAAAAGTGAAGGCGCTCAACACCACACTGGATCCGGCCCCAAGCTAGCTCCTGTAATCACTTTCAGATGACACGGTGATGTCAGGATATCCCAAAGCCCCATCTTTCAAGCCCTGGGAATTTACACTTGCTGCATATTTCTAGAGAAAAGCCGCACAAAGCGCCAGGAACGGGATCTGGGTATTAGTTAATTATGGCACTGCAATTTTTTTGCCTGAGGCATTTTCGAAATAAACTGCAGTAATAGCGATGCGGCTTGCATTGCAATAGGTAAGGTGGCTTCAAACCATAAATTACCAACCCCATTTTTCAGCGTTTATAATATGACTGTTAGAAGAAGTTATTTTAAAGGTAGGCATTTATATCTGAGTAGTAGTTCAGTGGTTTTGGATGATTTCCACTCCCACTCCATCCTCCTCCACACACATACTCCTCTCCTCCTATTCGCCCCCTGACTCATCTTCGTCCTCCCAATACCTGCCCCCTTCCCATGCCAATGCCCCATGCCCTTACAAATGTTATGGCTAACCAGCTTTCATTTCTCAAAGACATTTTGTGTAAGCTGTTCAAGTCTACACACACAGACAACTGTCTGAGAGTGTTTTCTGAGGAACCGTTAATACGCGAGAGAAGTATTTTAGGTAGAAAGGAGGTTTAATGGCATGTGAAGGGCCAATCTCAGCTGTAGGTGTTCTTACAAAAAAGGATAGTTCCCTTTAACCAGTGCAGAATGGCCACACTGATCCCAGGGCTGGAACACCACCACGGGAGTTCTGCCGGCACAAGGATGGCTGAATTAGCACCTTGATGTGTTCCTCACCGGGCACAATCCAGCCAACCATCCCTATTAATCAAAGCTCTTCAGCATGTGCTGACAGTGCCATTCCAATCAATCCATCAGACAAGCACATGCTTAGTGCTTTGTTGAACTGAAGATGGGCTTTTATGGAGGGATCAGTTTCTCCTCTGATACCCGGCCCTTGAGGAAGCATCCTCTCTAACCCTATACCCAATTCTCTCCTTTCTCCCACTACACACATTGTTAGACCTGAAGGGATGTGGGGGGTCAGCCTCCCTGTCCCACCAGCCCCTCCCTTTACAGTCATTCCCTGTTGCGGGAGAACCTGTTCCGCCTGGAATGTTACACACAATGTGTTCTAAAAGGGTTTATGCGGTGTTGTGGGTCAGGACTGGGTTTCTCGTCATGGTATACGGTCACACTGGGGCTTGTGGAGTTTTCTGACTGGAACCCAATGAGCTCCCATCCTGACCACTCAGTATTCAACCACGTCTCCCATTCTGTTCCTCCCCTTCCTCAGGCCCATCATACTCCTCAAGTCTCCTCCAGCCTTTGGGACCAAGATAGAGGTGACAGCCTAACAATAAGTGGTGGGGAATGTCTCATTTTGCATACACCACACCCCAAGCTGCACTGATCGAGTCCCTTCAGAAAGGCCACACCCACAACACAAACAGCAACAGGGTAGAGAAAAAGGCCTCCCCAGACATAAGCATTTCCAGAAGCATTTATTGGAGGTTCACCCTTTCAAAAGCAAGTAGGACTGACCTCTGGGAACAGCTAGGGGATGGGGGAAGGAGGCTCACTTCTCTGCTGCAGTCTTTTGTGGAGGCTTCAGCCAAGGCCCTTAACCTCTCTGTTGTTCAGGTTCCTCATGTTAGTGGGGATAACAGTCAGTTAGGTCGGTGCTTCCTCACCAGCAAGGCGCACCTTGGAAGTGGGGTTCCTGGAGGCACCCAGTGGCAGCTGAGAAAGTAAAATCTTCAAGGCTCTCCAGGGGTCTGCAGCGTCTCCCGAAGCAGTGATGAATGTTGTGTAGAGATGGGGAAAGGGACAGAGACCCGCAAAAGCAGCTACCAACAGTACGAGAATTCCAACCCCCTCCAACACAATGAATGTCCCTCCCCCCTTGTGCAAACTCACCCTCCCGTAAGGCTCCACCCAGCAGACCTCGCTCCCATCCGCTCGACAGCAACAGCCAACACCATCCTCCATCCACTCAGCACCCCAAAACATCCCGCTGTTTCTTATCACCCCCCGCCACCCACATTCTTTTGTGACCACAAAGGATTGTGTGATATGATTAGTCAGGTTGATTTGAGGGACATTTTTCTCTGCTGTATTATAAATAATAATTAATTTTTCGGTCACAGATCAAAATGACTCAGAATCACCAACCTGGGTGTTGGGCAAAATTTTATAAAAGTGTCTAGGTGATTTAGGAGCCTAACTTCCATTCTGAAAATCCCACCAGATGCTTATCCGCATCTTTAGATGCCAAAACGCCTTTAAAATCTGACCCTAAGTTCCTAATTCTTTTTGAAAATGGGATTTAGGAGCCTAAGTCACTAATGTGCTTTTGAAAATAGCATCCTTAATTCATTAATATTTGCAAAGCGCTTTTCTATCATAATTAAGCCAGCAGTTTAGAACACAGTTTGGCTTTACACAGTGCTTTTCATACTCGTGGTATTGAAAAACGCTAGGCAATAATTAATTTGTTAAAGATAAAACAATAGGTAACAGTGAAAATATAATCACTACTTTTTTCTGACCCAAGCACTGCTCACAAAAGAAAATGAATTCAACCTAACACGAAAGAATCTTCTTCAGCTGAGTCTCATTGAAATAAAACACTGTTTCCATGTTGGCAACTACTGTACCATTTGCTCTCTCGATAAATATTTCATCAAGACTATCTTTATATATGCACAAATACCCACAACTAAAGGGCACACACCACGCTATCCCTGAGGTCTGGCTTGTCACCCACCCCACTGTTCACAGTTTCCACGAGCCACAGTAATTACGTACTGGAAAACTGTGTCACCTTAAGAGGATGCTGTATTTTCACATTGCCGCAGTGCGGGATGATATTGCGCTGGCCCATGAATAGAATAGGATGCTCCTCTGTCCATGAGACTCCTGAAGGCTCACAGTGGAGTTAATGTGGGTGCCTTTCTCAAAAAATGGTCAACAGACACCAGTCCATCCGGCAAGGTGCCCTGCATGGAGGGACCCCTGTGAGTGCTTGGAGCCAAGGAAGTCACTGGAGCTGTGTGGGTACCCAGGTCTGCCCATACAGAGCATCCTGCAGGATTGGGACAATAGCCTCATTTTCAAAAACAGCTGCCCTGTATCCTCTCACTCTATTAGCATATTGCCTAGGACTTTATTTTTCCTTGTTGTTTGCTTATTTGTCAAGGAAATTACCAAACTCATCAGTTAGCTTGAGGAAATGCCTGCGGGGGGGAGGGGGGGAGGGGAGGGGTTACACTCAGCAAGAAAATTATCTTTCTGTCACTGCTCATGCACCATTCTCATTAACACTAATGAGAGTCACCCGTGCTTTGAGAAGAGGCTGGACCTCCAAGTGTTTTACAATGGCAACAGATTATTCCTATTAGGGCTGTCAAGCAATTAAAAAAATATTCATGATTAATCGCACTGTTAAACAACAGAACATCATTTATTTAAATATTTTTGGATGATTTCTACATTTTGAAATATATTGATTTCAATTACAATACAGAATACAAAGTATACAGTGCTCACTTTATATTTATTTTGAGTACAAGTATTTGCCCTGTAAAAAACAAAAGAAAAAATATTTTCCATTCACCTAATACAAGTACTATAGCGCACTCTTTATCATGAAAGTTGATCTTACAAATGTAGGATTATGTACAAAAAACTGCATTAAAAATGCAAAACTTTAGAACCTACAAGTCCAGTCAGTCCTACTTCTTGTTCAGCCAATCACTAAGACAAACAAGTTTCTTTATTTTTGCAGGAGATAATGCAAATGTAAACTTCTTGTTTACAATGTCACCTGAAAGTGAGAACAGGCATTCATATTACATGTTGTAGCCAGCATTGCAAGATATTTACATACCAGATGCATTAAAGATTCATATGTCCCTTCATGCTTCAACCACCATTTCAGGGGACATGCATCCATGCTGAAGATTGGTTCTGCTCAATAACGATCCAAAGCAGTGTTGACCGATGCATGTTCATTTTCATCATCTGACTCAGACGCAACCAGCGGAAGGCTGATTTTTCTTTTTTGGTGGTTCAGGTTCTGTAGTTTCCTCATCTGAATGTTGCTCCTTTAAGATTTCTGAAAGCATGCTCCACACTCATCCCTCTCAGACTTTGGATAGCACTTCAGATTTCTAAACCTTGGGTCGAGTGCTGTAGCTATCTTTAGAAAACTCACACTGGTACCTTCTTTGCAGTTTGCCAAATCTGCAGTGAATGTGTTCGTAAAATGAACAACATGTGCTGGGTCATCCTCTCAGACTGTTATAACATGAAATATATGGCAGAATATGGGCAAAACAGAGCAAGGGACACACAATTTTCGCCCAAGGAGTTCAGTCACAAATTTAACACTTTTTTTTTAACAGGTGTCATTAGCATGGAAGTATGTCCTCTGGAATGGTGCCTGAAGGGGCATACAAATGTTTAGCATATCTGGCACATAAATACCTTGCAGTGCTGGCTACAAAAGTGCCATGCAAATGCTTGTTCTCACTTTCTGGTGACATTGTAAATAAGAAGAGGGCAGCAGCATCTCCTGTAAATGTAAACAAACTTATTTGTCTTAGTGATTGGCTGAACAAGAAGAAGGACTGAGTGGACTTGTAGGCTCTAAAGTTTTACATTGTTTTGTTTTTGAGAGCAGTTATGTAACAAAAAAAATCTACATTTGTAAATTGCACTTTCACAACAAAGAGATTGCACCACAATACTTGTATGAGGTGAATTAAAAATACTGTTTCTTTTGTTTATCATTTTACAGAGGAAATATTTGTAATAAAAATATACAACTTTGATTTCAATTACAATACAGAATACAATATATGTGAAAATCTAGAAAAACATCCAAAATATTTAATAAATTTCAACTGGCATTCTATTGTTTAACAGTGCGATTACAACTGTGATAAATTGCGATGAATTTTTTTGAGTTAATCGCGTGAGTTAACTATGATTCCTATGCATAATCTGTAATGCATAATTAACGAATGTGATTAATTTTTAAAATTTAAAATTTAAAATTGTGATGAATTTTTTTGAGTTAATCGTGTGAGTTAACTACGATTCCTATGCATCATTTGTAATGTATAATTCCTATGCATTACAAACAGAAGAACCATTCCTGCCTTCCTTGCACGATGCCCAAAGTCCTAATCAGTTAATGGAGCTTTTTAGGTGCCAAGATCAAACTTCACGTAAAACAAACTCAGGACTAAGGACCAAGACATCACTCACCAGACATTTTGTATTTGTTCATTGAAAATGATACAATTCCTCTTTCTGAGTCAATACTGTCAGTATCTTAAATAGAGATACAGAAACCTCTTGAACACTATTAACCTAGACTGAAAATAATCAATATATAATCATTTTATGTGTAAGTATGAAAGGCAAATGTCTAATACATTAATTGTCAAATCCCTTTCTGTGTTAACGGCTGCCATAATCCACGAGATCAATTCCATTACGGATATTTACACAGTGATCTATTCAAAATACACAGAGGTATCATTTATTATATTGATTACCTCTCCTTAAAACAGATAGTAATGTATACTTAAATGCATGGATTGCAAAGATAATTTTTAACCTTTGTAATGTACTCTGGGCTGAAAAGGAAATCATTGAACATCACAGTATGAAGGACGTAATTCCAATTTACAGGTACTAAGAGAGGAAAGCTATACAATTACAAATATATCAATGGATATAAGGGGAAAAATAGGAAATGCTTTTTTAAAAAAAATACTTTGGTATCTGAGGGAATTGCTTAAATTGACAAGATCAGCTGCTCCAAACTAAAGCCCAGCATCCGCACAAACAACCCTAAAATTTGTGGGAGTCCAGAAAATAAGCTCAGATCAGAGTTCGACAAATGAACCCTCCTTTCATTACAGGATGAAGAGACATCCCAGTTCTGAAGAGTCCCAGACTTTGGTATGTTTGGAAGCCAGACCCAGCTTTTGCAGTACAGGCCTAACTCTAGTTTAATATTTTATGATGCTGCATGCACAACCAGAGAAGAGGCAGAAGGTGGGACAAGCCTTGAAAGTTGGTTTTGGAGCCACATTAAGGGGTGTGTTCTGCGCTATATCCAGCTTCCACAGGGTGCTGCAGGGATAAGGGCTGTCAGCGAACTACTTATGGCTCATTGTTTCTCTGTACAGTCCTACAAGTAGGTTAGAGCAGCTAGAAACTGCTCTACCATACACTTGTTGGGAAGGGGTTTCCTAAAGGACCAGCTAAGGCTTGCCAGAGCATATGGCAATATTTCCTTCCTGTCCTGATATGGTCCCTGTATTAGGGCTGCCAGGATGGAGGTGGAAAAGGCACTGGGCAAGCAGGATTGATATTCCTTTGTGCCACCAGAGAGGCAAGAGGGGAGTGGTACAAGATTCCTCTCTTTGCATTGGAAGTGAAGGGAAAGTCAATTAGCTTCAAAGACAAGTGGGAAAGGGGCAGGAAAGCAGAGCGAGTTAGTTATAAACAGCCCCTGGTGATTCAGACTGCGAGACTGTGGTACACTCAATTTGTACTGCATGATAATGATGAACTACTCTAATGTCTATGCCTCTGTTAAGGATGAAATAAGTACTGTAGGCCTGAGTACTGGCATTAGTGTTATTTATCTGTATTGTGGGAGCATCTGGAGGCCCCAAATTAAGGATCACAGCTTCTTTGTGCCAGGCCCAGTACATGCATTATTTAAAACTAGTTTCACATATGATCTGCACCCACTCCACGTATATCCCTATAGAGATTGCTTCAACAAGATGGCGGGGCAGAGAGGGAGAGAGAAGAAAACTCCCCTATCTCCCAGCATGTTTAACACAAGCTGTTGCTTGGTGAATCAAATTCTAAGGAAGGTGTGTCATACCTGCTTTTAGCCACTTGATTTACTGATTCTCTCAAATGCCTGTCATTCTTTATGGCCATCTCCCCACTCATTTAGAGTCCAGCTCCATTGAAAAGAACCATACATGTGTCAAATAAATTGAAGGTCCTGTTCAAATCACAGTGTCCTCTGCCAGGCCTGATCTCCTGTCCCATCTTTCACACCATAATCTGCTTAAATTGAACAAAACCTACTAGGGAAGAAGCACTAAATTTTCCACCCTCTAGTGAGCCACCAGGAGGTGACAATGATTAGACCTGTCAATCAGTATGTCACAGTAAAGGTCCTGTCCATTGCAAGGAGGGTGGGAATTATTCTTCTAATATATTGAGAGGATAGCCAGCATGCATCTTTCCATTCCTTAATCAGGAACTGGTTATTTTTAACAAGATCAATAGAGCCCCTCCCTTGCTGATGATAGAAGCTGACCCAGTAAATTAAAGGGAAACCCATAGGCGAAGAGATGATACTAGCCTGCTGAATAGTTCCTGTGCTTCATAGCACCCCTCAAACAATGGAACTTCCACTACAGTTTAAATTCATTTAAGATATTCACATTTGAGGGCCTCCGATGATCATTTCTAGCTGCAGCGTGCATCTAAATCTCTATATATGTTTGCACACACAGCCTATTATTTGAACTATGCAAATACTATTTCTGTGGTGCACATCGGAATGCCATAAATAATTCAGTATGATCAGAGAAGTGATAGGGAAGAGGGAGATCTGTTAACAGGAAGAAACAGAACTAGGTTCAACCCAGAGACATTTTGGCATTATTAACACCCTGGGGCCTTGGGCAGAAACTCAACTTACAAAAACACACAGAAAAGAGCTGGTGTTCTTAGCTTTTCCACATCCTTCTCAGTTTGCCTACTTAGAATCTTGAGCTCTTTCAGCCATCTCTCCAACACAACTTTATGTCATTGTATAAACCCCTGATTCACATATTTTCTAACCTACACAGGGCACTGATTTAAATGTTTTAAGCACCTCTTTTTACAAACCAAGAAAGCATAGCTAAATCTAGCTCAGTGAGAGTCCATTGTCAGATTAGAAGACGGATATATTAAAGCAGAGGAAAGGGAGGAAGGACTGATATCCACATTTCTGCAGGAATTATTTTATTTATGCTACATCATAATGAATCTATTATCTCAACACCCATACTGTTGTGACTCCACACAAGCAGGGAAATAAACTTGGGAGCGGATCTTAAATACCATTTCAAGGATAAGGCATTGACATATTGATTTTCTGACTGCTGTTATCTGATGCCTATCTTGAGTGTCAGGCTATAAAGACGTGTCAGGTGACTGGTATCTGAAAATCATCCTTGCTGATTATTCTTCTCTCCCCCGCACATTCCACTCCTCTCAGGCCAAAAAATAAATAAAAAAAAAAAATCAACTAGTTTAACTGGTATCTGCTGAAGCCAAATCATCACAGTCACATAATCACTTGACAAACAATCTTTGCAGCACTCATTTTAACTGACCATGCTGAGAAAAATTCCTGGACTAATTGAGCTCATAATGCAACAAGATGTTATATCAAAGACCCATATTTAGGAATGTTCTTCTGAAGTCCAGGGAAGGTCAAAACTTTTTGATAGAAATTTTGTTTGATGAGAATTGGCTTTATTTTTCTCTCTCTTTTTTTAGAATGAATATTTCTGTAGAAAATTTTCATTTCCTGCCATTTATTCCAATTTTTCAAAATCCCCTGAATTGGAATATTTTGGGATTTTCCTTCTATTTAAAAATTGGGCTTTTTTGGCTTTTCACTGAAAAAGAATGAAAATTTCTGAAAAAAACCTTAAATATTTTAGTTTCGTTTAAAATTTTCTTGAAACATGGTATTTTCCGAGACCACTCTAAAATGGGAGCATCAGGACAATGCTGCTTTTGATCTCTTGCGAAAGAAGGGATGACATGAACTGCTCCTGACGTACCACTTGATATTTGCAATCCAGTACAACCAAGTGAGAAGGATTTATATACTTCAAGACGAAGCAGACACATAATAGTGATAATGGAAGCCCAGCTTTTCCAGTTCCATTCCAGCCCACATGCATCTTACAGATCTGTAGTGATCACTTCAAAAATGCATCAAAATAAAATAGCCATAACTAGATGAGCTCCTGAGGTCCCTCCCAACCCTGGTACTCTATGATTCAAGGCATCTACTATTGGAGACTGAGTGCCTGAGAGACTGTACTTCTAGTAACCACGTCAACATTTTATGGTTGTCAGGATTGGACTCTTGTTGTTTGTCAGTATTTGTAAATGAGAACTCACTTTCCCCTGCAGATGATTCAGTGCTCCTCAGCTGACTCTGACTTGTCCCAATTTGTTTTTATTTGGGTAGTTTGTCTGTACATTTTGCTACATTCCAAAGGCCATTCGTTTTTACGAGGATGCCTGTGGCTTCTTCTGACTTGGGAGCATCTGTTTCAGAGTTACCAAACCAAGAATAACAAAAAGGAACAGAGGCTTTTCTTAGCATCACATTTCCCCTCCGTCTCATAAAAGCCAAACATGTTTTGGTCAATTTGCCAAAAACTCCCAATCCTAATAGAACTGTTTCCATTGGAAATACTTTCAATCGATCCACCGACAAGACCATTAGCCTTGCTACATGTTTTATGTGAGAGGGACACACCACTGCTTCTTAACATATTTATGCACTTTCTCATTGCTGCCCAGGGTTGTCAGTCTGTCTGTGGTATTTCTAAAGTGCCCTCCGCAGTAGTATCCAAGTGCCATTACAACTCATGAGGGGACGGTTCCACAAGTATGAACTACTTGAAATCCCAGGAGTCTCAGACTTCTTTAATGGAATCAAGCAGTGTTGAATATTTAAAAAATCCCTAATCTTTTTAACAAATGAACTATAACTTTTATATCTAGATGGCCTTGTTGCAATGAGTATCTTATACAAATACCAAAAGCGTTCATTTAGAACTCTGACCATTTGAACCGATGGTCACACTACCATTGGAAATACGTTCAGTACAATATGCAGCCTGGACAGCAATACATTCCACTGCTTTGTAACTCACTTCTACATAAACACCAGGAATGTTCTGACTTCCAGAATTAAAGCAAAGCTCCGGGCAGCTTTGTTCAGGTCCATTTCTGATAAAAATCCCCCTGATTTATTTTAAACTGAACGATTTAAAAGTTACCAACTGCCCATTCTGGAATGAGCAAGTTGCCGATTTAGAATGGGCTGAATACCTTCCACTGAGAGCAAAAAAACCCAGAGCCAAGACTTCCTTCTCATAAATCCTCCTGACTTGCATCTTCTAATGGTCCAGTAGCAGGTCCCAGGCCTGGGCAGTGCTCCCTGAACTGCATTTTGAGCAAAAGGATACCTGAGCCCAGCTGAGACCCAGCCTCATATTGCGGAGTCCTGTGGTTTAACAGCTGCTATCTATGGTAATTACAGAACAGCCCACAGGCAGCAGTCATTCAGGCCACAAAAGAGTCCTGCTTCAAGGCAGCTAGACTCCTTAAATCTTCTACTAAGCATGTCCCTTATCACTATGTGGTTGGAAGGTGAAGTCAGTAGGAAAGACTTCCCCATTATTATTAAACACTTACATTTTCCAAGACCCACCAAGATGAACTGTGGTGGACACTGAAGATAAGGACTTGGAGAAATCTCCCTCCCTTATTAAGGTTTTTTCATACAGTCTCACATGACCTTCTCATAAACACACTGGTGAAATACAACCTAGATGGAGCTACTATAAGGTGGGTGCATAACTACCCAGGAAGTAGTCATTAGTGATTCACAGTCAAGATGGAAAGGAATATCAAGTAGTGTCTCGCAGCGATTGGGACCTGGATCCAGTTCTGTTCAGTATCTTCATCAATGATTTAGATAATGGCATAGAGAGCACACTTACAAGATTTGTGAATGATACCAAGCTGGGAGAGGTTGTAAGTGCTTTGGAGGATAGGATTAAAATTCAAACTGATCTGGATAAACTGGAGAAATGGTCTGAAGTAAATAGGATGAAATTCAATAAAGACAATTAGGAAGGAACAATGAATTGCACACATACAAAATGAGAAATGACTGCCTAAGAAAAAGAACAGGATCTGGGGATCACAAGTTAAATATGAGTCAATAGTGTAACACTATTGCAAAAAAAGCAAACATCATTCTGGGCTGTATTAGCAGGACTGTTGTAAACAAGATACGAGAAGTTCTTCTTCCGCTCTACTCCACGCTGATTAGGCCTCAAGTGGAGTATTGTGTCCAGTTCTGGATGCCACACTGCAGGAAAAATGTGGACAAATTGGAGAAAGTGCAGAGGAGAGCAACAAAAATGGTGAAAGGTCTAGAAAACATGACTTATGAGGAAAGACTGAAAAAACTGAGTTTCTTTAATCTGGAGAAGAAAAGACTGAGCTGCGGGATAAAGATAAAGATTGTTACAAGGAGTAGGGACAAAAATTGTTCTCGCTAATCTCTGAGGATAGGACAAGAAGCAATGGGCAGAAATTGCAGCAAACGTGGTTTAGATTGGACATTAGGAAAAACTTCCTAACTGTCAGGGTGGTTAAGCACTGGAATAAATTGCCTAGTGAGTTTTTGGAATCTCTGTCACTGGAAGTTTTTAAGAACAATTTAGACAAATATCTGTAAGGAATGCTCTAGTAGTTTATATAGCCCTGCCATGAGTGCAGGGGACTGGACTAGATGACCTCTCAGGGTTCCATCCAGTCCTACACTTCTATAATTCCCTGTCCTCTCCAACCCCCTATTTCTTCTACAATCAGCTATTCAGAAGATCAAGACAGAAAAAAGCTTGAGAGAGTCTATGCCGTCAACAAATCTTTGTGGGTTTTCTTTACGTCCAGTGGTCCAATATCCACTGTGAACTTCTGCAAACTGGCCATGGGTTTAGCCACCAAAACATCACAACAGAGATAATGGTGTCCTTTGCAAATAAGGAAACTAGCCAACACACTATAAGAGTGAGATTATCCCATTGCATTTTTTCAGGCTCCTGACGATCTAGCATTTCAAGTAACAGTCCCATTGAATCTGCTAGCTTTCATTGAAACAGCTCTTATAATGCTGTCAAATTCTCTAACCTTTGTACTGATTTTGCTCCTATTCAAAATAACTTTCCTTTACAAGAGGAGCAGGCTGTCAGCCTCTTATCTCTTATGTTTCCCTTCACCTGATCCTCCTCCTTGTCAGTCTTTCCACACTCCTATTAAACATGTGGAAAATTATGGATTTATGTTGAGGGAATGTATAACTCTTAGCCCATCATTAACATATTGCAATTGCAGTGCAGTTCTACTGATTCACAACAAGCCACAGAAAATCCTTAGGGGATAGCAGGATATTCCCATCAAACACGGAGGGAACTGTATCTGTGTCTAGCCACTGAGTGGCTCCTTTGAAACAAAACTCTAAAGGCACCCTGTCATCTGTGAGCTAGTTGGGTCCAGCAGAGAGCAAGACAGCATAAAAACAGACTGCTCTTCTTTCCTTAAATTTTGTGTTGGTCTCTGCATGAACAGTCCCACAACACATTAACACCTCCATCAAGCACATTTTAATTTCAGACCATCCTCTCATGTTTCCTCTTAATTATCACAGGGCATTCACAGAAAAGATCAGCCAGATGGAGATTAAATATTTCACTACGAGAAGATGAAGCATTCTGCACTAAAATGGAACCTTTATTGCAATAAAGTCATTAATTAAAGACTTAACCAATTCCCCTGCCACTATAGCACTAAAGGCAACCACAAGGGGGAAAGTGCACCAGCTATGCCATGGAAAAGAAAAAACAAAGTAGACAGTTTCACGAGGTTTTGCTTCAGCTGAACATGGACTTGGCAGCTCAACACAGGCAATCGTGTACTCAATACATATATCAACAGTACTCCTTAAAATTAGACTGAGTTGAACTTCTGCCAATGACAAACCCAAAATATTATTTAAAGTGGAGGAAGGGGGAGAGATGCAAAGGCTGGAGGGGAATGGAAGAGAGAAGGTAGCTTCTGGCTTTCCCCCTTCTTTTTAGATGACCTTTGTCATCTAGGCTGTCAGGGCAACAAAATTTTGCAACAAAATTGCCTGCAAAATGGGAGTTTGCTAAAAAAAGAGAATAATTAATCTAGGAAATACTTGAGCCATTCCTTCCTTGCCTGACCGAGTAAATCATGAACACAAAAACAAATGGAAATCACACTGATGAAATTCCCTCCCACAAACAAAATACCGCTAAACAACACTGAACTTAGGGCAGGGTTGTCAGATTTGGTTGGAGGTTTCATCCCATGACATAATCTCTAATGAAAGATTAATCTGTGATTCCTGGATGGTCGGGAACCCTAACGGAGGATCAGATCCTCACACTCAAAGTGAACTTTGTAGATCTCCCACTGGAGTCAATGTGAGCGCTAAGTGCCTCCATGTGACTACAAGATTGGGTCTTCATAGAGAATGCTAAGCAAAAAATCTTCATCTGCTCGAAGTCTCCTTCTGTGAGATATTCCCAGTGGTCTCTTTAAATTCCCTCCATCATTTACTGACTTGTACTCTTCTACAGTCTGCCAGATGGAGGCAAGGAAATTTCAAGAGCAACTACCAAAGGAAATATCATGAAAACAGAACCACTCCTGCCTACTTCTCTCACTAGAAAACTTTACTGCTGCTTAAAGCCAACTGCAATATCTTAGCAACGACATTATTCTCTAAGGTGCAGCATGTCAACGGTAACAAACCCAACTACGGTATGGGAAAGCAGCATGGTATTTCTAACAGGGGACTCCAAGAAAACATTCAGCAATATACTCTTCTTTACATAAACCCCAAAAGTACACAAATGTTAAAAGGCTTGCCCAAAACACTAGTGAAAAACTATCTATATTCTATGGCCCTAAGGGTGGCAAAAGGCATTAATACTGAGGAGAAAGGCAGACAAAGATACTAGATCTCAATTTATTTCCTCTAGAAAGAGCTTCATTGCATTAAATCACACACATTTCTTCAAATCTACATCAGAGACACACAAGTAGCAATATGAAACAATAGGCTCAGGTGACGCTAATGGGTCTGTAACAGGGTGCACTGACCTCCCTTGGCTGAGTGTGTGGGCCTGTACTCTCTCTTTCTCTCACTTTGTCCCTGCTCTGGGACAGAGCCGTGCCCCAGGGCTCCCTCCCTGTAGACAATGTCTTCGCCCTCTTGGGGCTTCCTGGCTACAGCTCTCCAAATGGGCCACTGTAGTTCAGTTCCCTATCCTGGGTGCCCCAATGTCCAGGCCACTTCCCCAAAGTGGCTAATTGGGGGTGGGGGGGGGACCTGTGCCCATCCACTACTTCGGGTCCCCGACTAGGGGCCCTGTAGATAGCAGCCATCTGCTGTGTCCCTTTAACTATGTGGCACGGCTTCTCTAACTCCCTGGGCCACTTCCCCATGACACCGTCCTGTGCCATATTCACCCTTACCTCAGGGCCTTGTTCTAATGGAGTCCCAGCACCCAGCTCAGGGCTTCTTCTTGCTCTCCTCAGCTTCGGGCAGCGCTGTCCTGTCTGAATGTCTGCAGCTCCGTAAGCCAGCCGATCACCCTCCACAGCTCCAGCGACGAACATAACTCCCTCTGGCTGACAACTGCAGCTCTTCTTATACTAGGCTTCTGAGCCCTGATTGGCTGTGTCCCATCCAGTCACTCTAGGCCAGTGGTTGTCAAACTGGGGTGCGTGCACCCCTAGGGGTGCACAAGACCACCCCAGGGGGTGCGCGAGACCCCGGCACCGCTGCCGCCTGGGAGACTGCTGAACTCCCAGGTGGGCTATTTTAGTACCGCCGAAATACTGCCACTGCCCGTTTTCCGGGGTGAAGTGTGGCAGGGCCATCAGGCCTCCACCAGGGGGACTCAGAGCTACTGGTACATCCTGTCACTGGGTCATAGGACATCTGTAGCACAACATGATATATTTATGGGAGAGAATGTGGATATTCATATTTGAGCAACCAGCTCCAGATTTGGGCAACAATAGAGTTAGTCTTACTAGTATAAACTTGAGCCAAATAAACTACCACAAAGGGAGTAGGCAGCAGGCAAGGAATTATTTTTTGACACAACCCACAGTCAAACTGTGGAACTCCTTGCCAGAGGACGTTGTGAAGGCCAAGACTATCACAGAGTTCAAAAAAGAGCTAGATAAATTCATGGAGGATAAGTCCATCAGTGGCTATTAGCCACGATGGGCAGGGATGGTGTCCCTGGCCTCTGTCTGTCAGAAGCTGGGAATGGGTGACGGGATGGATCACTTGACGATTACCTGTTCTGTTCATTTCCTCTGGGGCACCTGGCATTGACCACTGCAGAAGGCAGGACACTGGGCTAGATGGACCTTTGGTCGACCCCGTATGGCTGTTTTTATGTTCTTACGAGAGGACAAACAGGGAGTTAGAGGAGTAACACAAAGGCTAATACTCAACCCTGGAAAATGTTTCCAGAAGTATATTTAAGGAAGAGTAAGCAGTACTCATGCAAATGATCGTTTATCATGACAATTTAGAGAAATGGGTCAATCACCATAACGTAGAAGCTTTCCATGAGAATCTGGTTAACCAATGGGAAAGAGAATTACTTTCTTAACCCCTCTCTTCAGCTTTGTTCAATTCAAAGAGAAAGAGAGCTCTCCAACACATGCAGAAACCTCCATGTTCCAAATTGCAGCTGTACTTTGGAAGACAGGTTGGGTGCCAGACAGTACAAGTTTCCTCATGTAAGATTAACGGGATTAGGTCTCTATGGCATATTGCAGTATGGTCCTTGGAATAAGATTCTCATTTACTAAATAAATTACTGTATATTACTGTATAATGGCATTCACATTATAACTGACAATTAGAGCCATTAAAAGGAAAGCTCATAAACAGCCAAAGCTCATATCAAATTAACACTGTCGTGATTAAAATCACTCTTCTGATTTCTGCTCTTCACAGAAATAATCAGCATTTTGCATAAAAATGAATAGGAAGCAACTGAGAAAGTCCCAGTCATGCTAAGACAGAGGTGCTGAACGCCGCCAGCACCGCACCACTATGTCTATTGTCAGCCTGCCTGAGTTGCTATTCACCTGGGCTTCCTCCATATTATCAGGTACGAAAGACACTCTGACCTCCATGTCAGAACCTGTGCAGAGGCCAGGCTATTCAGCAGTGCAGTGGCAAAGAGGATTAAAGTTACTATAGGCTCTAATGGGGAGGGCCTGCATTCTAAGCTGGCCTGAGGGAAGCTTCTATTTTATTTTCTATTTTTCTATTTTAATGTTGTCACTTCACAGTTTAATGGCTTCTGGCATTTGTACACAGATCTACTCAGCTTTGGCTCTTAGGAAAAAATGAACTAATTAGAACTGAACAGGCACACGTGCACAAACACGTCAGGAACTCATTAAGATGAGGAGAAGACATTACAAACTTTCAAGGAGACAAAGAGATTTTCTCCCAGCAGGTCAAGAGCCCACATCCTCCTCCTCCTCGTAATTACTGATACCACGAAGAGCACTGCTCTAATCCTCAGCATCACAGCACTGGTTAGTGACCCCGCTCAGACACAGGCTCTAACACAACGAGTGTGACAGAAGCGCTCACGGCTATATACAGTGCCATCTAGCACTGGTATTGTGGTCTTAGGACATGACCGAAGACAGAGGTTTGGGGTACACCGAACAGCCACCACAATACTAGCATTTACCCATGGATGGTGGGGGAACACGCCATTGAGGGAAGCTAGCCTTTAGCCCCGCCCTCTCTGCAAGAGGCCTTGCCCCTCTCCTTCCACTGGTAGGTAAGGAATGCTATGTCTGCAAAGAAAATCTAAGAACTAGATAGTGTGACAAAGCTCTGTTGTTATCTTCGTGGATTCTGCGTTTCCTGGCGGATTTCACTAGCCTCAGCAGCTCACTGTGACCCTCCACGTAGCCCTTCTCTCTCTAGAGACAAGGTCACAGCCTATTGAGCCATGTTCACCATAAGCCAGTGAGGAGAAGCTATCCTTCCTGGCACAGTCTCTGTTGTCTCCCAATCTCAGTGATTAATCAGGGGAGGTAGAAAGGGGGGAGCCCGGGCCCGCCCTCTACTCTGGGCTCCAGCCCAGGGACCCTAATAGTATCAGCTAAGATGGCTGACATGTTAGCTACAAAACATAACACAATTCCCTGGGCTACTTCCCCACAGCAGTCCCCGCTTCTTCAAACTCCACTTCACCCTTACCTCAGGGCTTCCTTCCTTGCGTATGATATGTCTACCACTCAGTCTCACCAACAACACAACTTCTTCCCACAGCTCCTGACATCCACACCCACCTGACTAACTAGGAGGCTTTTAACTGGTTTCAGCCAGTCCCTGATTGGCTTCAGGTGTCCCAATCAGGCTAGTTGTTTCTACTGATTTCTAGAAGGTTCCAGTGGTACCAGGGATTTGTTTAGCCTGAGACTAACATATCTGTTCTTCAGCACTTTCCTATAGCCATCTGGCCTTGCCCCATCACAATAGGTAATCAAGACCACACTGTGAAACCAACCATTTAAAATGTTTTTATATATGTTATGTATTGGAAACAGATCACAGTTACACTCTGTATAAATAAAAGTACTGAAAGATAAGATGCCTTTGATTCAATTTACCTTTAAAGTATGAAATAAAAGGACATTCTCATATATCCTGTCAACTGATTTAACATATAAATCACAAAAAATGTGATCCAGATGGGCTTCAATGAAGGAAACCAATTAACATAGACAGCCTCACCACCTGACACATTAGTTGTAATAATAAAAAACAAACAACATGGTCAAACAATAAGGCTCTGTATTATATCTGACATTTCTAATTAGTTTCTGCAATCAGTGTGTCCTGCTCAACAAAAAGACTAACTGCAAGTATTTTGTTTTCTAGAGGAATGTGCACCTGAACTTCATGTTTACAGAGTGAAGTCTATGGCTGAAGCAGATTCATCTGCATCTCCATGGGGCTTGGTCTGGAACTAATGGACTTTGTACAGTCTACATCTGGTTTGCCAATTAGGTTCAGAGATCACTTGCTTTCAACTGCTTTGACATTAGAACCATGCCAGACTTGGAATACAAAGTGCCTCTGAGTATTCCACAGACAACTGACCTGTGTCTATGGGCTAAGATCAGTGGGGTCATCACTGTATGATTTTCCCCTCTTTTTCTTTTCATAACTATCCTAGAAATACTACTTTGAGAGCACAGCACGGTACTTCTGGCAAGAAACTCCAAGCATAAGGCAGTCAGAGTTGCAGTAGGCACTTGCGGACTGAACTGCAATTAACATGACACAAAACCGGCTCCATCCTGTAAAAACGTACTGAGGTAGTTCCTCATTGTGCCTCCTCCCATATTAGGAATACTTGCGTTAGAATGGGCATGCAGGATTGAGCCCTCGGAACCAAACCTGAACGCTCCTGAGGACTCTGAGCTTCCATTAAAATAAATTGCGCCTCTCTGGCTGATGTTTTAATGAAGGAGCATGGTAGCCAACGTGTGCAGAGAGCATCTGCAAAAGGGGCTCAAGTGTGATCCCAACGGATCAGGGCCCAACTTTTTAAATGTGTTTCCTTCCAAGAGATACTACAGGAAGAACTGTGAGTTCTGTGCTAGTCCAGTGCAGACTAAACAGCGCAGGAGTTTGGAAGGCCATGTTGTAACACTGAATAAAGTCTGTTTTTTACATCAGATTTTAACGGCAATAAACCACCTACTTTAATATTCAATCATTCTGAAAACAGCAGACTGCTTTTTGGCATACGTTCAGACATAAGCACAATCTAAACACAGAAGCTCTCGGGTTTGTGCCAGGAGGGCTCAACCCTGCATACACATTCTAACTCCAGTGCTCCTGCTGTGGGAACAGACACAATTAAAGAACTAAATAGGGTTTTTTGTTTTGAAAGCAGAATAAATGAGTATTATAACCAATGCAAAAAGAAACAAGGACTATACTTTTCTATTTAAAACAAAAGGAAATTGTTTTCTATATATTGCTTCTTTCAAAGCAAAATAACTTTTCATTCTTCAAAGGAGGATAGAAGAACTTTGACAGCATGGGAAAAGGAATTACAACACCTGACACAAATGAGGGGTTGCATAGTATCCTACCACCTCCGCTTTCGACAACAGCAGAAGATGAGTGGCCTGGCACCAGAGCTTTACATGTATTCTTTCTTCCCCAATAAAAGCCACCCTCCTCTTTGTGAATACCAGCATTGTCAAATGAGAGAGAGATGACAACATGTGTTGTAAGACATGTGTTAATTTACTATCATCATCACATGAGCAACTAGAGGCTGCAACAAAGATTGAGCCCCTCTCATGCTAGGTGCTGTCCAAACACAGAGTAAAAGACAATCCCTTTCTCAAAGAGCTTACAGCCTCATAGGCAAGACAGACGAAAGGTGGGAGAAAAGAAGGACTTATATCCATAGTCTCCAGATGGAAAACTGAGGAAGAAAGATTCAAGAGGAGATTGACAGAGGCAAACACGTTTGCATTGCTAAAACTCTCCCCTAAATCACACAGGAGGAGCCTGGGAATGGAGCCAAGGTCTCCTAAATTTCAGCCCGATGCCTCATCTGCAAGGCCATACTTTCTGTCTACACACAAGCCTTCAGCATCAGTACACTGCTTGCAGACAAGATTCATGGCTATGTTACACGTCTATAACATATAATGCAACAAAGAGTTTATCCAGTACAGTGGCTTGTATGCAGTACCTTCCACCAGAGATCATTAGTTATATGTCATGGTAGAAAACCTACAGTCCATACTGCAAACTACCACCAAAGTTTAGCAACAAGGCAAATAAATGACATTTATTATTCATTGCATGTATTACCACAGTGCATATGAGCCCCAGTCAGAGACCAGAGCCCCATGGCAGTAGATACTATACAAACATGAAACCCAAAGGCAGTGCCTGCCCTGAAGAGCTCACAGTGTAAGTATGAGACAGGAGATAAGTGGATACAGAGAGATGGGAACACTGGGAAACAAAAAAAAAAAATTGATGACGGGGAGGAGTCCCAGCATGGCAGCTGCGTAACCATTGTTTTTTGTAGGCATCATGGCAGAGGAAAGTTGTAAGGAGGATCGGAAGGCGTACAATGAGGTGGTTCTGCAGATGTTTACAAGGAGCTCCTCTCATGCGTACAAAGTGGCCTGGGAGAAAGCACAAAGGGGCTTGTTTGAAAATGTAACAAGTGGATGATGAGGGTTGGCACCATTAAGCAGAGCAGCGCGGGAGCTGACACCTCAGCAGCACACGCGAGATGATAGGCAATCAGCCGTGAAGGACCTGAAAACGGATATGTCAACGGATGGAACATTGCAGAGCTCCTGATGCATCTCACACTACAACGATCCGTTTTTCTGCAAGGACATGATTTGTTCTCTTTCCACTCACCTCAACAGGGAATCTCTTGCCGTTGATGCTGTGCTCCGAGCCAGCGGATCCATTGCTCTGACCCCAATGAAATTCCACTTTTTCTGCTTTGAATCTACCTGGCAGCCCAGCACCGCTGATGAAATAATCGTCCTTCAGAAGGATAGCGACTGCATACACAAGACAAAGAGAGGGACAAGATTTTGAGTGTATTTTTGCTATAGTGTTTATGATGATTGATGCACAGTTGCTGGTTACAGTGGCTTTCTTTTTCTAACCATATGCAAATCCATGAGGATAGGAAAAGCACTAATATGAGCAATACAGGTGAATTATGGGGAGAGCAATCCCCTGGAAACAATGGGAGATTACCAAAGTTTCTCCATAATCTCAGGAAAAACTTCCTAACCGCAGGAACAGTAGGACAATGGTGGTTTTCAATAGGAGGCTGGACAGCCATCTGGTTGCATAGCATCTTGGCGGGGGATTGGACTAGACTCCAGTCCCTTCTAGCCCTATGGTTCTATGACTCTATGATGCCATCAAAAACATGAGCCAAAGAGGAACTTTCTTGTCTTAGCTGGCAAAACAATGACTACATTACCCTTCACACAGCTATCAGACTACCCACGCCCCATGTCATGCAGCTCTCCTCCTCTTGACTGTTCCTGATGAGTCAAGAGGGGCTCCGCTCCTGCTTCACCCGTGGGACTTACAGAAATGGACTGATGGGGAAGCAACACCCTCATGTGAACAAGGATCACCCTCCCTTGTCATCCACAAGGAATCCAACCCTCTTTTTCCCTCACACTGGGCCCAGGGGTAAATGCAGTGGTGGAACAGCAGAAATCCTGCAGAGCTTCCAGAGGGGGAGAAATGGGACTCAAGGACGAAGGAGGACCCACAGACAGAGAAAAGAGATTTTCTAGATTTTCATATTTGCAGCTTGCATCTTCCACCAATCCGTCCTGGGAGGAGGTATCTTCACCCCAACAGACCTGTCTCATCCCTGCCAACCATGTGATTCTGCCCTAGGGCAGCCGGAAGAGATTAGCACTATACTTCCAGTTCCCACTGCAGTATGGCCTGCGTAACACAGAGGCATCAGCGCCAGGGCTCAGTCCTATATTTTCCATCTCTGGGCTCTATACAAGCAAACAACTTGACCACATGCATAACTTTAAGCACGTGACTAATCTCACTGCAGACAATAGGCATATTTACTAACAAAGTCATGCACATGCTTAAGGGCTTTGCTGGGTTGGGACGATGGGGATGGGGCAGGAGGACTCTATTTCAAAGTAGTCTTCTGTGACACAGGGTTAAGAGTTTACTCCTCTAGCCAGGGAGCCTGCTTTCATTAAAAAGCAATTAGCTGCATTAAGGCACAGAGATAAAATGCTGGTGTCTGCCTGGCACAATCAAAGGGCGCTTTGCATGAAATGCCACTCTTTAGAATTCAAAGGCATGATCATCAGAACTTTCCAAGTGTGCAATCAACAAAATGGTTGAGCTGACTGTATCTGTTGGAGGAGTGCTTGAAACACAACATAACCTTGCAGGACAGACAGATACAACCTTAGCAAGCCTCCCGCAAACTCCACTCCCCTACCTCTGGGTCTGTCCACACAATGAAAACTCTGCACAAGCAGTAGCCGACTCAAGGTGCTTGAGGGTAACAGCAGCAGTGAAGACAGCAGCGCAGAACCTGGGTATGTATTCAGCTTGTTAGACTGCTCTAAAGCCCCTGCAATACTGACTTCCCTGTAGTGCTACCTGCACTAGCTAGATTCAAGCTCGCTTCAGTAGGCTACACCATGCACAGCTTCTGCTATGTAGACAGACCCTCAGATTAACAAAATTTGGCCCCTTCACACTTCCATCTCCCCGTTTTACATTCACTTTCCTTAACGCCTCTCCTATGTAATTCTTTATTGGTTCTTACACTGTGCTCCTCTCTACAGTATCTAAGCACCTTCCAGTAGAGCCTCCGGCAATGCAATTCATATCTGTTCCATGTGTCCTCACCGTTTAATGTACAGTTTAAAGGAAGGGGCTAAGTATTTAATTTCCAAATTCATTTGTACTTGACCTAGCAGGAGCAGTCAGAGGCCCTGACAGACAGCAGGGTCCCATTCTGCTAGGCACTGCATGTATACTTGGCCCCTACCCTGATGAACTTGTAACAAAAGCAGACAAGAGGTCAGAGATAGGGAGAATTATTATGTCTATTTTACAGTTGGGAGACTGACACAGAGAGAGATTAAGTGACTGGCCCAAGTTCCCAGAAGAAGTCTGGAGAACTTAGAATTAATCCCAGGTCTTCCAAAGCCCAGACTGTTGTTTTAACTGCAAGATTGTCTTTCATTTCTACTCCTGAAGGCTATTTACAAAAATCCCCCTTACAAAGCCCCTGCTTAACAATAAAAGGGATTTTTTAATTTATCTATTTATTTAATAGTTTTTTTCCAAAGTAGTTCTCCTAAAAGTAGCTAGAGAGCACTACCTACAGTGTTTGGAACCTCTGGATGAAAGATTTCCGTGAAAAACACGACCAACAAGTAGTTTCAGGCATTCTTAACCAAACTGTGTCATCACAGCAGATGAACTCAAATCATATAAATCCATGTTTATTATGTGCCAATGGAAAAGTTTTACTCAGTGCTGAAAAACAAGCAGGATAGCTGTGAAATAACATGAAATGAAAATCATACAGGCTAGAATCTCTCCTGTGCTGAAGCTCTGTTGAGCAGAGGAGCAGGTGCAGGCATATGAGGGAGCTAGTTATACTTCCCTGATTTCCAGTGTCAGATCTAGCTCTGATGCAGTTACAGCAGCCCAGCAGCGGCTCTAAAGATGAACCACTGATATAGTGGTACTCCATTCCTTCTGATGCACCCCTCTCAATTTGTCCAGGTGGCTGGGGGAACCATAGGGGACAGGACCTAGCTGCAGCCTCTAATGGTATAAGCAGGAAGTTCACCTGCAACAGGGGGAATTCGCTGCTCACCACATACAGCCTATTTGCACCAAATCTGGGGCCCTCCATCTTTATTCTAAATTGTGCCCGTTAAATCAAACAAGTGACTGAAAGTACCACACCTTTCTTCCTCCCTTAAAATCTCAGTTGCTTTTTAAAATACTGCAGATTGTGTTCAGTCAGTTATAAATCCCATACAGAAAATTGCACGTGATGAGGAATCCAAGAAAGCAGACTCATGTGCATCTGTTACAATGCACAGTGGGGATTTCAGTTGCATCTTATAAATATTTGATAGTATCTAAATCATTTATGGCTCTGTCAGGGGTCATTTTACTTGTTTTAGATGAATAATTAAAAGGATAATTAGGAGGACGTACAATCTGAAATGTTCATCTAATTGTTCATTTTACAGTATTTCTTACTACCGCGTGTCATATGACATGTGCGCCCTGCCATCTCTCTGCCTCAGCAGCACTCTGTTATGGCCAACAGATTTTTCTTTATGTAAACTATTTCTAGCATTGCCCAGAACTGCAACATTCAAGTACCGCAGTAGAAGACTTCTTGACATTCTGTCTTTACACAATTGTTTACTTGGGGAACACAGTAGAAAAATCAGCCCAGTGAAAGTCACTTTGAAGTAGGCAGGCCATTCGTCCAGCTTAAAGCCAAACAGTCCTGTTTTACAAGGTTTGTCCTCTGTCCCACACTGAGACAAAACCGGACATGGTTTTGCTCGGTATCACAGATGGGGGATGCCATTTTGAAGGCAGCATGACTTCACGTGTGCATGTATTTGAGGTCATGTGGGAGGTGGCAGAGGTGGGGAGGAGAGGGAGTGTCACACAGACAGGGGATTGGCCAGACAGGGGGGGCTGGGCCCACACTGTTCTTGGAAGTACCAGAATGTCCAGTATTCTGGGGATGAGTGGCCACCCTATTTCAAAGTACAGTATTGCTAATATCCAGACTTAGATTTAAAAATAGTAGGGAATGCAGAACTAAGGCTGCAAATATCTGACAACTGCATGCAACATACCCTTTCTTACAAAGATTGCAGGGATCTCAGAACACTGTACACAATTCCATCAAAATTGCAACATTAAGAGAATGTTACGATTGCCTGTTTAAAGGAGACAAGAGTTAGGAAATGCTAACATTGAAATGGAATTCCCTGGGGTTTTCTGGTTTTCAAAGAAGATAATAGAAAAACCAGAATTCCACAATGTGGAATTATTGGACTTACCCATCACCTTCTCAGCAGTTCACAGGATTGCTCCCTCAACCTGCAAGCCTAAGGAGATGAGTGGCTCCTACCATGCAAGATGTGTTATGAATTTGCTTATTCTCTGCAGCAAACTTAGCTGCACACTGAATGCTTGGAGCATCCTGCCTTTTCTCTGAACGCTGCTATGAAGCTGAAAGAGCATGCCACCAGTACTGTGCATACATAAGGCATGGTTTTCAGTGGGTTATTACTCAGTTTAATTTGACCAGTTTTCACTGGAACATGAAGGGCAGTTCTCCCAATGAGTGCTATTTCCATGTCAATTTTCAACTCTCTTTCTCGAGGTAGATTGTGACCAGAACAGTCAAAAATAGAAATTTTGCATAAAGAGGAAAATGTATTTTTTCTACTCCCTTGATGCTCTGAAACCTGTGGATTGTTTTTGCTTATGCGACCCACTGCTCAGGATGTGTTGTATAGTTTCCCTCTCCTGATCCACAGAAAATAGGGGTCTGTTACAACGCACAGCTGCCAAGGCCAGCTCTTCAGTTCAAGCTGTAGAGGCTCATAATTTCAATGCCAGAAATTACTGGTTCATTCCCTGCTGTTTCAGCCAAAAAGGTGACCCTCGCATGTTAAAACTAATGAACAAAAACATCTTTCTTGCAGTTATATTTGGTAAGTTCCATTCCAAAAGGGAAGAAATTTGTCAAGTTCTAAGTGACTAGGGGTCAGAATAGCAACACTTATAAGTGATATTTAGGAAGTGCTGCTCCCACTGGAAAACCTAGGAACAACAGAACATACATTAAGAATATTCAGCCTTAGGCCTGGTCTACATTTCAAGGTTTTAGCAGCATAGTTATCTCAGTAAAAGCTGTAGTGTAAAACAGTTATATTGGTATAATTGTGCTGATACCTGTATAGCTTATGCCAGTCAGAAAATCCAGCCACACTTATACAAGATCTATCCTATTATACTGCATCCACACTGCAGAGTTTTGCCAGTATAGCCTGACCACTATAATTAAATCCTCTTAAGGTAGACCCAGGCCCTAACTGAGTTTATTTGCATATTCACATTGAAGTCCTGCTTTCTTATGGGTTACTATACTGTTCTTTATCTGCTAGGGGAAACCCAGTACTGCAACACTAATACAGCAACTGTAGCCACATGCATTTCATATGTAACTTTTCAGTACATAAAAAGTCATTTCTTTCCTTTTTAAGGAAAACATTTTAATAATGTATCAGCAAAACCAATATCTGAGTCAGGCATTTCCTGGCAGTTAGAGAGTCTAGACAAAGAGCCTTTGGCTTTGCCTTGGAACCTTACCTCCTCCAATCAGTCATTAACTGCTAAGACATGCCCTCTGCTTGTGTCACCATTGCTTAACTAGACATTTAATTGATTGACAGTGTCAGTACTTAATATAAAGGTCCTCTGGGGCCAGCTGGTCCCATGACTCTTGTGCCAAAAAGCATAGCAATTTACTGCAAAACCTGCCATTACCTTCTACCTATTCTACTTGGTTTGCTGCTGTACCAAACTTTCAATTCAAAATTCCTCCCAGTAAAAACATCCTTCAAACTCAGGGAATGGGGTGGGGCCTCAGAAAATATGGGAGGAGCTACAGGTGCTCAGGCAGCATATTGACAGACTCAGCACAACGCCTTAGAACAAACATCAAAGCTAAAAAAAAAACCAAAGTGTGCACAGCTCTGAGAAAAGGAGGTAAGGTTACTACAGAAGAGGGACAGCTGATCACTGACGTTCTGCGAGGTGTTAGCCTGTAAGCAAAAATCCACACCCCAGCATGAACAATTCAAACATGGTAGCAGTGTCAAGTCTGGTGCCTTTAAAGAAACCAGACTGCTTAGGACAGGCGGGGCTCTTTAGCCTTGGTAGGCAGCCCGTCTGGGAGAAGGAATCCCAAATTCAGACCAGGGGGTGCCATGTCCATCAGATCATCCTTGTGTGACAGTAACAGTGGCTGATAGCCATCGTCTGCACCACTGTCCATGAAATATGGAGGACAATTGCTGGCCAATGACTCTCATGCACTGTTTACTGTTCATTGCAATGTGACTCTACGGCGCATTGCAATGTGTGCGAAAAGCATACAAAGCACGTGAGGAAAGGCATAGCCTTCATTTCTGCCCATAAGAAACTTGGAAAAAATCCCTGCATATTCCTGTTACCCATGCAGCTCCAAGATGGAGCAAGGCAGCTATCACCATCTTCCCTCACACACTATCCAGCAGCTGGTTTTTCTTGGTGTTTCTAGCAATACCAGTTGCTGGTTACTACAAACATTTTTCCTCTGCAAAGCTGGATGGTAACATACAAGGTATATTTAAGTAGTAAGCTATTGTAGACCTCAGCTCTTTTGGAACCTTTTTGCTACATATAACTCCAAGTATTGAGGAAGGTACAGACATTTCTGACCATTGCAGAAAATTGTAAACATTCACTTTTATGGATTTTTTTAAATGTGTTCAAAGGACAAAGTACACATTTCCATTCTAAGAGGGAAACTTTATTCTTCCCTTTTCTTTTTTTTAATTCTGGGACAACACTAATCTGAGAGATATGGGCTAAAAGTTGAAGCAGAGGACTGGAAATTGGGAGATACCACTGACTTTAGATGATGTTGGGCAAGTCATTTAACCCCTCAGTTTCAGTGAAATGGGATGCTGCTACCTATTTACCACAGAATGACAATTGGAGGCTAACTGATTGACATTTGCAATAACATTAACAACAATAACATTTGCAGTTGACATTTGCATTTGGAGACTCCTGGATGAGAGGTGCAATAGAAGCAGAAGTTATTTTCTCCTCCCTTCTATGCCAGACAAATTTTAACAACATTTGTCAAAGACTGAATTTGGTGTCCTACCTCAGATTATTCTGACCACTGGTTCAATCACCCGAGGGGCCCAAAGAACACAACACTGCTATGGCGTTGTCCACGTTATGCTTTCTAGACAGGTTTATTTTTCCATTCTTGTGCTGATTTCCTTCAAATGTCATAGTCATATTCTTACAAAGAATCTGATTTATTAGATACAGTCATATTTTTTCTATCTCAGGTACTTGTATGGTCCTCACCACCATCCGAGTATTTGAGCACTCCGCACAGTCTTCACTGTAGTTATCCTCACAACACCCCTCTGTGGCAGGACATGGCTATTATCCCTATTTTACAGATGGGGAACTGAGGCTCTGGGAGGCTAAGTGACTTGCCCAGGGCCACACAGGAAGTCTGTGGCAGAGGAGAGAAACGAACCCCATTTTTCTACAATCCCAGTGGGCACCCTAGTCACTGGACTGTCCATTAACTAGAGGAAGACTCAAAATCTCTTTGTAGTCCAAAGGATTCTGAATTCAACAAATGGTGCAAAATGGATCTCCGGATAGTATCTCTGGCTCTGATCCAAAGCCCAATAAATTCAGTGGAAGTACTCCCAATCTATATGCAGCTGTGCTACAACTCCCTTAGGTATGACCTCTACTGCGTATGTGAGCAGACCCTTAACTAGAGAAACATGATATAAAGTACTTCAGAGACACATGTAGAATATTAACAAGGCTATAAATATAGATTTAATAAATAAAAATGAATTAATTATACATTTAATTCAATTATCTAAAAATTCTTGACCTTGACAACTGAAGAGGCAGACCTTTTCATTTCTGCTTTTTACAATTTCAGTATTCAAGTGCAAGCAAATGCAAACAACTTTGTAGACAAATTAACCTTGACCTTTTGGTGAGCCACTGAATTTTTGGTATAAATAAGCAATGTCTTCAGTCTGTTCTTTTATAAAACAATTATAAAAATGGGCCAGAAGAGAGGCGTCGTTTCAGTGCAGTACACGAAGTTGTAATAACATCCACAATATATTAATCACAACTACATCACTTCGCACACCTATTGTCCTTTTGTGTGAGAACCTTCTAACTCCTAGTCTTTTCTTCTATTCACAAGAATATCTTCGAGCCTTGCATTTTGGTACTCTTCACTACTAGACTCCATAGCCTCCCTCAGCAGGTAATTCAAGGTTACACCTTCTAACTCTCACACAGGCCTTTACTGTGATGCTCACTTGGCTGCCAAGAAAATGGTTTATACTGGGGATGAACTTCAAAAAGTTGTTAAAAACTGATCTGCAGCACTGATTCTGCATGGAATGCAGATATAGCAACCTGGTAACTTACACTGGGAAGTTCTCATGTTAGGGTTAAATAAAACAATGGGATGTCTATGTGGTTTTTTAAAAATGTCTGGCCTGAGTTATTAATTGATTGAAGGCGGGCTTACGGAGACAAACAGGAAAGAACATACCAGTTTTCCCAGTGTTTTTCATCCAGGTCTTGTTAGAGGATTCGTTGTCAAAACCATCAAGCTGTAATTCTTGATATTCATCTCCCACACGTGCATGATGGTCTACAATGTCTATTGGAGACTGATGAGTGCCTCCACAGTCCACACTTGAAGTAACCCAGTGCTCAGGACCATATGTACCTGTTAAAAGAAAAGACCAACAACTTGTTGTTCTGATGGGCCAACAGTTATAAGACTATCCCTAAGTAAGGGCAGCAAGCATTTTAGTTCCCAAGGTAACTACGCTGCGGCTACATTTCCTGCATGCAACCTATGAAGAGACTGAAATCCATTAACTTTATGAAGTACTCAAATTTTGCTTCTAGCAATCAGCAACAGTACTGTTATTTTAAATAGCCTTTCTATAAAATTATAGAATGCAATTCACCAATCCCTTCATGACTGAGTTATGAGTTAGTACGGTATTGCAGGAACTTTCAAATAGCTAGAGAAATAGTAGAAAGTTATGTAGTTTACCTGTTTGCATTAGATAATTAATACACTAATAAGGCATTAACTCTAGTTTGTGTGACAGGTTAAGATAATACTACCTTAAATAACTATTTTATTTTAGGTTCTAAAAGCAGGCAACCAGGGGGAGAACTTAATTTAAATCAACTGAGAAATTAAGTGTGAACAAACTTGGGTAGTACAAAAAATAAACTACAGAAAGGAGAAATGGTAGAGGCGAGTGACAGCACAGCATTTTCTTCTACCATTTATCCTTTTTCATGTTTTTATTTTTCTGACAACTCAGATTTGTTTTCACATAATTTCTCAGTTGATTAAATTACTCTTCCAAATCTTCTCCTCAAAAGACAAATAGTAGCAATGTGATGCACCATGGAGAGACCACAGTGTCTTGCATACATATCTGTACACCTAGCACTGCAGTGTTTGCTTTATATTGGACAGCTAGCCAACAGCCAGAAACTAAAACTTCTTCATCCTCTCTCCCCCCAGTTTTATTTTTCAACAGTAGGGAGGGGGTTGTTAGTTTTTTACAATTTGTAAAGCAAGATAATTACCCGAAGGGAGGGTTCCAAAGAGGATGGAGCTAGGTTGTTCTCAGTGGTAGCAGATGACAGAACAAGGAGTAATGGTCTCGGGTTGCAGTGGGGGAGGTCTTGGTTAGACATTAGGAAATACTTTTTCACTAGGAGGGTGGTGAAGCACTGGAATGGGTTACCTAAAGAGGTGGCGGAATCTCCTTCCTTAGAGGTTTTTAAGGTCAGGCTTCACAAAGCCCTGGCTGGGATGATTTAGTTGGGGTTGGTCCTGCTTTGAGCAGGGGATTGGACTAGATGACCTCCTGCGGTCTCTTTCAACCCTAATCTTCTATGATTCTATAAGTAAAATACATATCTGGCTTAACATATGAGATATTGGACTGCATCCTGTCGTTTTGCCCCTTGACAAAACATGAGGCAAAACAACCATTCCAATTTTAGTGTCATTTTGATAAGAGAAGGTTGTGCAGGTTGATCCTCCTGGCTGAGGGCATTCTAAACTCCTTCTCCCCAAAGGGCACCCTGCAAATTGCATTCATGTTCCAATGGGTTGTTCTAACGCAGGCCCCTTTAGTGGGTACCTTCATATTGTGCTCGTTACTCATCACATACAAGCGCTACACATGATTCCAAACAAAAGTGTCCTGTTTGTTAATTACAAATGGGCAAAATGGCAATGTGTTTTAAAAATCATCTATGATCTCTGCTCTATTTAAAATAACACAGCTCATGATTCAGCTTATACTCTTAGTAAAAGCCACTTTAAATGAATCTCCAAATAAAGGGAACCCAATTATTCAATCCTAAACATGTTCTGTTTCTAGATGGATTTTCCTTACCAAAAGTGTTCGACTGCATAACTGTTTTGTGGCATATTAGTTATCCACTTAGATAGCCAACAGGCAAGTTTGCATTAAAATGGCAATGAAATTTTTGTTATACTTCAAAAGGCCCAGTGGTGCAGATAACTCTCCAGCTATCACATATTGGTATTGCTACAAATTCAGACGAAGGTCTGGATTTCCAGTGTGTTCACCACTGGCCTAACAGTCTTCCCATTGAAGACAATGGGAGTTATACCACTCAAACCAGAATTAATGGCTTTTGAAAACCCCACCATCTGGGGCAGGGCTGCTGTGCACTGCTTGGCACTAGCTGCCTCAGTTCACCAGTTATGGCAGCCCACAGTGTAAGTTCAGTATCAGTCTTGGAAGAGTCAAACAGTAACAAACTCAGAATCTACCTGGCTGGTCCTACAAAGAAGCAAACATACATCCCAGGCAAGTACTTGAAGCTAAGGCCCTGGGATTCTGAGGCACTGCTCCTCATAGACGTTAAGCTCAGAAGGGACCATTATGATCATCTAGTCCAGGGGTCGGCAACCTACAGCACGTGAGCCAATTTCTAATGGCACACTGCTGCCGGCTCCTGCTGCTGGGCAGGCTCTGCAGGCAGCTAAGTTCCCCCCGACCCGCTGCTTTCCTCTCCCTCCCTGCCGCTGAGCAGCTGATCGCGGGAGGGAGAGGGAGGGGAGGAGCAGCAGCATTCTCGCAGCTCCAGGCCGTGGGGAAGGGGGGTGGAATCAGGGCATATCCCGTCCAGCCCTCTGCCGTGAGCCACTCAGAAAAGGGCTGGGAGCACCCCACAGGGCCACAGCCCACACCCTCAGCCCTCTGCCCTGACCCCCCCTCACACCCTGCAGTCCTGACTCCTGCTCCCCCCCCACACATACTGAGCCCCTTCACACCCCATGCCCTGACTCTTGCACGCCCCCACATACCCACCCCCACCACCAAACTGGAGCTCCTGCACACACACACCCCACATTGCCACTTGCACCCTTGAACCAACTGGGAGCTGCCTCAGGTAAGCGCTCCACACCCAAACCTCCTGCCCCAAGCTCCCTTCCTCATTCTAGCTCCTGGCCAGACCCTGAACCCCAATCCCCAGCCTGCTCCTTCACCCCCACCCTCAGCGCAGTGCAGAGAGAGAGGAAGAGAATGGGCTAGACCCAGGGAGAAGGTAGGTACCCACTCTGTGTGGGCAGGCCCAGGACCCCAGACCAGCAGCGGGCTGAGCGTGGCTGGCAGCCAGGACCCTGGCTGGCAGGAGCCAGCGGACGGAACCCCAGACCGGAAGTGGGCTGAGTCGCTCAGCCCGCTGCCGGTCTGGGGTTCTGGCTGCCGGCCACTTGTTAGCCGGGGTCCCGGCCGCAGGCCCTGCTCAACCCACTGCCAGCCTAAGTGAACAGAACCACAGACCGGCAGCAGGCTGAGCCCTTCAAAAAAACATTACAATGTATTACTGGCATGTGAAACCTTAAATTAAAGTGAAGACTTGTCACACCACTTCTGAAAGGTGGCTGACCCCTGATCTAGTCTGATCTCCTGCACAACGCAGGCCACAATTGCACCCACAGATTTCTGCCCCAAATCCCTAAATAGCCCCCTCAAGAACCAAACTCACAATCCTGGGTTTAGCAGGTCAATGCTCAAAGCACTGTGCTATCCCTCCCGCATTGCCACTGTTTCACTCAATGCTCATGAGAAGAAGTATGGAAGCTGACTTAAAGGGCCTTCTAGATCCCAGTTGGTCAGTGTCTCCTCCCAGCCCTTCTTGGCCTCTGGAGAATTGTGTCTTTTTGGTAGCGTGGCCTGAGCGGGTTGTCCCTGAGCAGGCGGGTGCCAGGTTGCCAGTGCCTCCTGCTTGGGGGCAGAGAAGGCCTGACAGATCACATTGTACCCACGCACAATGCTTTGGTGACCATTGCAATCAGTGGGAGATTTTCCTGAGTAAGGACTGTAGGATTGTTCCTTTATGGGCATTTTCAGAGACAATATCTTGTTAATTTGATTTGACATACGAGTAAGATTTTCAAAAGTGCCTAAGTGACTCAGCAAAACTAAGTCCCATTTTTAAAAATGACTTAGGCACTTTGGAGCAGAAGTTCCATTGACTTTCAGTGGGATTTATGCTCCTAAGGCCCATATGCTCACGGATATTTAGGTCCTTAACTCCCCTGGGAGTTAGGAACCCAAGTTACTACTGAAAGCAGGATTTGGGCTCCTAAATCGCTTACATGCTTTTGAAAATTTTACCCTCTCTGAATTGCTTTAATAATTGATAATCTCCTTCTAGACAATCTCCAGCTCCCTTTGCATCTAAATCTAGGATTTACTAATGGAAGTGCAGCTGCATCTTTATGTGATAGTATTATTGTTATATGCATAAAATGCTTCCATATTGGTGCTGAATTATTAAAAAAATAAGTAATGCAATATCACGCTGAGCAATTCAAACCCACAACCGAAAGCTGTGCTGCGGTTGTGAGTTCTGCCATTACATATCACTGTCACAAGGCTAAGCTTAAGGCCTGCGATTTAGAATCACCATGGGATTTTTTTAAACTGGGGATTTTCCATTAATTTTCTTTCAGAACTTTCTGAAATGCTCTCGTTCCGCTAACTGACTATTTTCACTGCATGCTAGTGTGGCATGCAAATTGCTACACACAATATGATCTGCCCTATAATGCCAGCAATTGTCGACAGTGAGAAATGAAGGGCCAGATCCCCCCATTGGTGTAGAGCAGCATAGTCCCATTGATTTCAATGGAGCTTTGCCAAGTTTCAGCAGCTGAGGCTGTCCCCCACATCATTTTTACAGAACGGTTTGAAAAGACAAGGAAAGGGATTCGTTTTTCTTTTAGATTTTGAGAATGGGGTAAATAAATAATACTTCACAGTCAGGAAATATTAGCTTAACACCCTGTAAAAATGTAATCAAGAGGTTAGCCCAAAAAGATTTATTTATTCGCTCATAACCATCAGAAGGTTTAACTTTAACAGCTTGTTTTTTTCCATGTACATTCAAGTGGAGTTTTAATTGAAACTGATCTTCCACTACAGATTTCAAATTAATTCCTCTTCTAAGTGTCTCATGCTCCAGACACCCTTGCCTTGCAAAAAAACCTACATCATTAGTGGAGGAAATAGAACACTTTCTAAGCTTGCAGGTATTGATTACCTATTCCCTACATCAAAGCACAATTGCCATTCTGCACTGTATAAATCTCTTCAGTGTTAGACACTTTATAAAGTACCGAGAATTATATCATTAATCATTTGCAGTTGCACCTGTCCTGCTATATTGAATTCTTTGTTTTTTAGAACTTTAAATAAATGCTTTTAAATAAAAACATGTCACTAAATAAAGATTGCATTTAACTTAAAGCGAATAAAAAAAAATCCCTTCATCTTGCATGTGACATTTACAGGTCTGAAACAGAGAAATGTAAAACTATTTGCATTTCATTTGATCAGCAACAAGCATCGAAATTTTAATCAAGTAAAATTTGGGTTGAATTTGAATTGGACTTTTAATGGCTGACAGATAATTCAGTGTTCAAAACCTGACACACTGGAAGCCCTCCTCTACTCACGAACAATACAAGCTTCCACAGGAAACTCCAGGAATACGTAGCAACACCACCCCTGTCCTTGAGTTCTAGTGCCAGAAGGAATATCTGCAGAGAAATACGAGAGACCTGCATGGCAGTGACCTTTAGCATCATTAGTTATTAATGTTAGCACCCATTCTGTGCTAAGCACTTTCCAAGTACTCAAGGAGAATTCCCCTGCTCTGAGGAGCTCTCCATCTAACCTGAATAAGCCTTTACACTATATTGTGTTAATAAGTCCAATGAGCAACACACTGCAAATATAACAGATTAATGGTGTGTGCTGTGGTACAAGGGCTGCATTAACCCCCAGGCTAATGAAACAAGGGGTCAAGGGGAGTAGAAACAAGAGGATCAGGACTGGGTAACTGTTCACGTAGAGGGTAGATGAGTGACCACTGGATGAGGTGGGGAGACAGGAATCAAGAACAGAAACTTGCATACTCTCACCTCATTTATTTTGCATCATTGGGAAGGTTCTCTCTCTTGCTAGCCATCGTACTGAGAGTTTCTCACTGAGGTCTGCCTTCTCTTACTGATTGCCTTATAGACAGAGTTGCCAGGCCTCTTGGCCCTGTTCTTCTCTCCTTGGCTGACCTTCAAAATAGACCAGCTATCTGCAGAAGGCCCAGTAACGCCAGGATTTGAAATTCCTCCCACGCAGAGTGGTTTTCCGCCCCCTGCGGCTAGATAACCGTATTTGGGACCCTGTGGTGGTTAGTACTCCTCTCTGACAGCTCAGAGTTTGCTGAACTGTAGCGGTTTACAGATCTTCCACAGGTCAGCAGCCTCACAATCTAATTTTGCATGATTGGTCTCTCGTGACTTGACCACACTCCTATTGAAGTTAATGGCAAAACTCCTATTGACTTTAGTGGCATGGGCTCAGAACCTAGGTCAGTAATTTTAGGAGTGCAACCATCTCTTATCATCTGAATTCAGGCATCTTAAGCAACACATAACAGTGAGTTTGTTTCATCTATGCTCATCGGAAACTACTTGTTGCTTCCTAGCCAGGTTCCATAATGAACATCAAGTTTTCCTCAGGATGAGGAAATATTCCTTGTTCAACCAGCAGCTCTAAAATCTTTTCTTATGCTAAAATTTTCTGTCAGCTACTGCAGGATTCTTATTAATAGCCTTTTAATATATAAGCTGTTCTTTAAATAGAATACAAAATTACCTTGTTTTTCTTCCTGCTACTGTACATCCCAAATAATGACTAGGCTTCACTAATGAAAAACCATTAAAAATAATGAATTCAGCCAAAATCTAATTAAAGCTGATATAAAGTTTCATGGATTTTTTTTTTTTACTCAATCAAATGTATTTATTTTTCCTTCATGAAACTACTGTTTAAAAACATAACTTTTAAAGCTGCATTTGTATTCCAACTTTGAAATTGCCCTCATTTCCATTAACATTCCAATTACTGGCTCAGTTATCTTTATGTAAAGTTGTGGTCTTCATATAGTTCTTTACATAGCAACACACTGAATTTGACACGTGGTTTGGTGGATGTTCACCATTTATGAGTTAGCTTACGCTGATCGTTCATTTATGAGCTGGAAACAGAGATAGAATATAACATTTATTTTTCTAGATCTCACTTTCCTTGCACTTAGACATGAGTCTTCTCACCTTGAGCCCCAGATCTGGCATACAATGGGCCAATTTTTGATCCCATTTACACAACAGTCTCAGAGTGCTCAACTGCCTTGATTCCTAACACATCCTTCACCTCCAACAGCCAATGGGAGTGACATTTGCAAAGTGACCTAATATTTCTATAATTGGGCTCAGTTACTTTAGTCACATGGTGGGGATACCTATCCCATTCTAATCCGTAACAGTACAGACCAGGAGTGATCGTATATGAGATATACAGCTGTATAATGCAGATATCAACAGACCCATCAAAAACTGGCAGGGAGGGTAGACATGTACCTCTCATTCCTCACATCCTGCCCTTCTCTTCATTGTCCCATATCTGGCCAGCTCTTATTGCTCAGCTAGTTTGTCTGGCTTTTCAGAGCAAAGAAAACACAAACCTGGACTGTCATCTTATGATGGCACAGTCTACAAGAATTAGCATGCCCAGGCTGCGTGCAAATGGTCAGGTTCCTGTTCTCATTGGGCTGGAGGCGGATCGCTAGTGGGATCTGACATTGGGTAGTCCTCCTATGAGATTTAAGCCTGCTTAAACCATTAGAGGGGTACAAATTTCAGAAATGCATTGATGATTAAAGAGACTATTAAGAGCCTAAGTCAATAGGATCTAGGCTCCTACATGATTTAGGTACTTCTGAAAATAGGACCCTTGATGTGAGAAGGCATGATAGCTCCCAATCCAAGTGAGGATAGCAGGGAAGAATCCAATGGCTCTTTTAGAGACACCAAACCCACTATTAGGGATTGATGGGAAGAACCCGTCTCTCCACAAAAAAAGCTGTCTACCAGCTCATGGTTGCCTGTTATCAGCATACTCAGACTCAAGGCTGTCTCAGAGACAGAAGTAAGTGAGGACTCTTGTAGTTTGGCAAGGTAGGAAATAAAGAGGCACTATTCCTTCCCATAAACTTGCAGATATGATCTGCCCAAGGACACTAACGTTTTGTTGAACAAGGTTGCCAGCTTAAATCGCCAAAGCTCCACATCAGGGCCCCTGCCATAATTCTCCTGTCCCAGCAAGAACCAGCCCTCTTGATGAAATATGATTCAGAATCTTACCTACCATCAAGTAAACTTTGTACCCTCCTGTAACCCTGAGGAATAATGAAGAAGTTGGCGCCAATTCTGAATTCCACGGTTACACTTTCTACATAGAGGTTGGGACTTTTAAAAGGGCCTAAGTGAGTTAGGTGCCCAAACACCACTGAAATCAATGGGAGCTGCAGACTTTTAAGTTCCTCTGGAAATCCCAGTCTTAACACTTCACTGGGAGAAAGGGTTCAAACATACGACTTGACTACATAACTCAAGACTTCACCATAAATATAGCAATTTAAATGCCCTCGTGATGCTAAGGTTCAGAAGGCACCTAAAGAAGGAGGAGTTCAAATTGAAAGAGTTAAATCAGGACACAAGATCAGCTGATTCATAGCACCCTGAGTCTCTCCCTTAAAGAAGTAATAAAGTAAAGCAGTCAAGATGAATCCGGAAGACTGCATTTAGACACAAGGCAAGAAAGAACACTTTGAGTGACTGGCTTATCTCTTGTTAAGTAATTTGTCATGAGAATGCAGGGGTAAAAAGTATAAAAATCCCTGGAAGCCTTGATACAATCAGTGGCATCTTTCAGAGGCCTTTCCATCCCAGAAGAAGCAGTTGGGTTGTTTGAATTATTATACTGGGGGAGAAATGGCTGAAATTATCCTGCGTTGTCCTAAAAAGAATGTATTTAGCTCAAAGAGATGGAGAAACAGAGTGAAGTAGTTAGAGATCACAATGCTGGCTTGAACAAAGACCCAAGGATTTCCTACCCTGAGAGGATAAGGGCTTTTCATTTTATTATTCTCTGTCATCACCCTGTTTAACATGAGAGGCTCACACTTGCAGAAAATTCTAATTACTGCTTGAAAAATGAGAGACCTAATACCAAGAGCAAGATGCTGGAGAGTTGCACTCAGAGGCCCAAACAAGGTTATAAGCATCATCTTTTTGGTTTCACAATCTCAGTACAGAAAGGGGTTCATGAAGAGCAAGAACAACATACAACTGACGGCAGTTCTTTGAGAACAACACTGCTGAACGAAACATCTACCAAGGACAAGATCCAACGAGAGGTATTTGCAGTTGCAGTCCTTGGCATGTAAACTCTAGCAGGGTCTTTCATAATCAAAAGGTTGCTGAGTAACAGAGTGAAAAAGATTTGGACTAGTGAACAGACAACCTAGAAGTATATTAATCTTTTAACAATTGTTAGCCAGTCACAATGTTAATAATTGTAAATATTTGTTCCCAGCATACTTAAAAGGAATGCCTAAATATTTTATTTTTTAACAGCAAAGCATATCTAAAAAAAGATTTATTCTGTCAGTGATAGGGGTTCCGCCATGTTTAATCACATGAGTAGAGATTTGCAAAAATAAGAGCCTTAAGCCACACGCCTAGATGCATGTTTTCCTGTGTTGTTTGTAACTTTTAAACTTGAAGCCAAAGTGACTCACCTCAAAAATGTTAATCTAAAATTTGTATTTTCTCAGTTATAGTTGCAAAGAATTATTGTTGTTGCATTCTTTACTGACAACCTGAAATTGTTTCACAATTGCTTTTGGCAGAAATTTGCTAACATGTATTTTCTCGTTCCTTGTTTTCTCAACACAAATGTACTTTATATATACACATATATATTTTTACACATGTGTATACATATATAAGCATATTCACATACATATATAATTTCAAAATTCTAATTTTGTTCTTGAATATTGCATGAAACTCTCATGAATCTTACATGAAGCTCCCATGGTACTGATCATCTGACAAGAGCACAAATGGATGATAAATATCCAACAAAAGAAAACATCAAGAACTTAAGACAAATAGTGCAGGAAGCTTGTAGTAAAGTGGAATTAACATCATTAGCAAAACAAGCTTTTTATATAAACATTCTACTATTCAGCATTCATAATCTATATAATGTACCACTATAAACAGGAAAATGGCATTACGTAGGTGGGGGTGGATAAATTTTTTTAAAAAAAATAAGGGGAGTGACTTGCATTGAACTGGTGAAAGATATGACTAAAATCTTGGCGAGTTTCTTACCTTTATACAATATTTCAGCAATACTTGCATAGTATGTAACACGCCGCACAACAGTATCAATAAAATTAATATGCAGAACTTATTGAGTAGGAGAATAAGTTATTGCACAGAATGTGCCTATAAGTAGCGTGTGACTGAGAATACAGAAATTTACATCCTCTATTTTTCATAATTTGCTGCATTTTTAACACAAGTATCTGACATCTCACACAATTCATTGTATAACTGTCTGTCTCTGTGGCCTTTTAAAAACTGCCCATCACTGAGCTGCATTTAATGAATGAGGTGATAAATTACAGTACAAGGAGAAAGTACAAGATTAATTTATATGGTGAAAGTATAAATTTACTTCTATGCAAGTTGAGTCAAAACCCATTAAGCCTGTAGGAAAAAAGGCCTATATGCTTTTTAAAAATATCATAATAGATATATTTTCTTAAAAGCTGATTAAACGTAAGTCTTAATGAAAATTACTATATAAAGGTGCATTGGGAGTCAGAGCAGTGGCTAAGTGACAGTGCTTTGCATTGCTGTGGGGAAAACCTAGGTTTAATTGATGAGTTTGGACATGTATTCCTTCAGCAGGTAGCGCTGAGAAGTGCTGCAGAGATAGAATACTCTGTAGGTGTAAGGTGATAGTGCCTCACATATTGCTTGCCTAGCAATGACCCCTAATAGGCTCCAAACAGAATCCTCCATTTTGTCCCCTTTCTCTGGAAGGGTGATAGCTGTGTTGCTGGGCCTTGAAAGCAAATGTATTAGTACTTGTGTCTCTGTAGGGGCCCAGAAGCCCTGGCCAGGTGGGCTCCTTGTGCTAGGCGCTGAACAATATAGAAAAGCAGGGGAGTTCCTGCCCCAAACAGTGCAGAGTAGAAGAACGCAAGACAAATAGTTACAGAAACCAAATCACTTATTTGTCCAAAGCTGACTCCCACCTGAGGCCGTGGGGACTTGAGGTCAGGTGATGGCTTGAAAAGCACCTGGTCCTTATAAAGGCCAAAAAGAACTCAGCTGAGCTAGGGAACAGCTGGGAGCTTTCATGGTGGGGTCCTGGAGCAAGGAAGCGCGTCACTATTCAGTGACTCTGGGCAGATTGCCTGGGGAATGAGAACTACAGGGATTAGAAAGCCACCTGCAGGAGTCCCTGCATCAGTACACTGGCTGGAAGAGGAGAGGGGAAAAGCCTGTGGGAACTGTAGCCCATGTTGGGCACAGAAATGACTTTATTTTGCCCAAGTTTCTGTTTAACCAAGAAATTGCGCCCTGAAGCAAGGGCCTCAGACAGATCCTGGTGTGGCACTGATCTTTGCTGGACTGGGGAGCACTCACTGGCTTGCTGTAATGAGTCAAGTGTGCAGATAAGAGTAACGAGAGTGGGGCCCCACACAGTGATGTAACCCTGCCTCTGTCTATGACTCCTTCCCAGCATTGTGGGCAGGTCACTTGGCTGCAGTGTCTCGCTCCATCTAAGATGGAGGGCTGTTGTGAAGACTGGCTAACGTTTGAAGCACTCTGGAGCTGAAAAATGCTATATTAGTGCAAAAACCTAGTTCCCTCATAGGTTTGGTTGCAGTCTCTAGATATGTGCACATAAGGAAAACCAAACACTGTAATTATTTTTTCTAGTGTTGGAACAATAGCTTTGAAAACCTATTTTCTCTAAGGAGTGCACTTAGCAGTCTTGCTCGCAATGATGAAAACTGCTAATGTAAACGATACCTCGCTGTAAATTAATTATTTTCAATACAGGCTGGGCTGTGGGAACAGAAAGTGCTGCTGCAGTTGGCTCCTGGCCAACTTATGAGTAGCCA
This sequence comes from Dermatemys mawii, assembly GCA_007922305.1. Taxonomy (NCBI): domain Eukaryota; kingdom Metazoa; phylum Chordata; order Testudines; family Dermatemydidae; genus Dermatemys; species Dermatemys mawii. The sequence goes on from ML677372.1 coordinate 24,947,493, forward strand.
GTTCAAGCTCTTTCCCTCCCTGGAGCCCCGGCTCTGGGAATTGCACTAAAAAACTTCATTCCAAGAACTTTCTATTTTTATTGAATTTTTGCAGGATACAGATTAATAAAACATTGAGAGCACAGACCAATCTATAAAGGGAATAAACAGAGGCAGGGAGGAGTTACATCAATATAGCTCTGCTGAAGGCAAAGGTTGAATGGGAACCCTCATGATTTCTAAGGAAACCTGCTTTAAAGAAAAAGGATTTTTATCTTGTTGGTGCTTTGGCTTCTTAGCTTTTAAATTTAAAAAACCAGAAAAATCATCCATGTAGCAGATGGGTTACAAAAATAAACAAAACAGGGAAAGAAAGATCACTGATTGTTAAATGTTGGCCTTACCTTGGGCTCTTAATTTCCCCCTGCTGTTCCTAATCTGACTAATTAAGGACTGCACCCTACATTTGGCCCTTATTGCTTAACTATATCACAAGCAACACTAGTGTATCCTGAATAATTAGTAGTTGACAAACTCTGATTCGACAGCAATCTTATTTTTTTAAGTTAAGAACAGTTTTGCCCACCCTATAGACGTAATGTTGTCCCTGTAACAACCGATTATTCAATTTAGCTGTCCCTCTCCTCAATATATGCACATTAAATATCTCTCAAAAAGGCTTACATGTGATTGCCAGCTTTTAATTAATGATACAAATTGCTCCCTAAACCTACTTATCATTAACATTCAATCTATTTTCCCACCATAAATGTAACAGCAGCAGGAATTAGAATAAGACAACAGCACAATACCCACCTTAGGGCTTTTGTTTGTTTAGGGCTTTTTGTTTGTTTGTTTAGGGTTTCTTTAATCTGACATATGTAGGAAATGTAACTGCATCTATATCTGATGTAAGAGAACTGATTTAATAGTTTTATACTACAGCTATTTCACAATTACCATTTTCAAAATGCTACTTTCAATTACCTAAATTTTCAGTGGTGTTTTTGGGATGCCACCATTTTTAAGTGCCCAAAGTAAGACCCCTAAAAAAGTTGGATTTTCAAACGGTCAGTATTCAATACTTTCTAAAACTCAAAGGTCAATTAAAGTCAGGCCCCCATAATCATTAGTCACTTGTGAAAATTTAGGCTAATGTGTTTAAAAAGCTACAACAGGGAGAGCTGGTGGAAATCACATTTTCAGCTAAATGGAAACTGCCACAGGAAATGTCTGCTTTCAGGTTGTCAGCAAACAAACTAACAAAATGTCAGGTTTTAGCAACTGGTGCACCTGTGATCCACAGCAATTTGAATCCTGGATAAATTCCCACCTTTGCAACAGCTGCCATCTTGGCCCCCCCATTGGGGGTTGAATGCAGGCCTTGCCTCAGTGCAGGGGGCAGGACAAGAGGACTTCTTGAGGTCCCCCGTCCAACCTACATTTCTAACATTTATGGACTTTAGAACTAAAATACTCATCTCTATAGCTTGATCTAAACAGCCAGGCTCCATAGCTGGGGCTGAAACTGGCCTACAGTCTACTGGGGATCAGAAGAGAGAGGAGACATACGTCTCACAGGCTGACCAGTAAGTAAGATTACTTTTCCTGGTCATCAACTCCTAGGAGTTCAGTCGACATTCAGTGGGAGCAGAGGTGGCCTACGCAGTCATAAACAGGAGAGAAGGTGTTTGTGAGACAATCTCTCTGCTAAATTTTGCTCAACACATTAAAAAGTATGAGAATCTGTAGCTCAAATTAGTGCATGTAGAGAATTCCCCTCTTTGTTTTATCCACCTGTTGTCTCATCATGTCTATGGACAGTGAGCAATTTGGGGCAGAAACTGTCCTTGTATTAAATACAGTGCCTCAGTGGGACCCTCATCATCAACTGGGTTGTCTGGGAACAACTGTAATGCAAATAAATAGCAGTAATAATTAAAAAAAAACCCAAATGCTAAATTGATTGTTAAAAACATTGTGTTCATAAACTGGAAACTCAACAACTGGTCAGTAAATCAACAGTCTCACTTGGGGACAAGCAGAAAATAAATAACAATAAGAAAAAAAGGCCATGGTCCACTCTTCTTAGACAAGCTCATCATAGTAAAATGGTCTGTCTTTGCACAGCACTGGTTTTGAAGAGCTCTCCACATGACCCAGTGCTCGAATTAAAACCCAGCTAATGCTTTTTTCTTCTCTTTTAATTAATTTGTTTGAGACTCTTGTCCTCAGTGCTGGGTGAAGTGGTTTCTAAATATAGAGCAGTAAAGTGATTTTGGCTGCCTGTGGATAGAAAGTGTTACATAAATGTAGGGCATTATCTCAGTGTACTACATCCCTCCAGAACGTATGGCATGGGGAACATAAGCACCCTCAGTGGTCACAGGTTTAGTATGCATGTATGGTCTGGGTTTGAGCCTGTCAACTCACCTTGTCAGTCTGGGCCCATGTCCCATTTTTAGAACCCTGTGGCTTAAATGCATCCCTCAGCAACACTTGTCTAAATCTGGAGGAAACTCCACTGATTTTAGTTTACACCAGTGTGACATCAGCAGCGACTCTGGAATTAATTTGGTTCTTGAGCTCCTGTCAAGGAGCAGGGTCAGGGGGTTGCCCTGCTTTGCATGGCTCCCAGAAGCAGCAGTATGTACCTCCTCCAACTCCTATGCATAGGGGCAGCCGGGGGCCTGCACACTACCCCCAACCCAACTGCCAGCTCTGCAGCTCTCATTGGCCAGGAACCGTGGCCACTGGGAGCTGCAGGGGTGGTGCCTGCAGACAGGACAGTGCACGGAGCTGCCTGGGCAGCGCTGCACCACCACAAAGGAGCCAGAGGGAGTGCTTCCAGGAGCTGTTTGAGGTAAGCGCCGCCCAAAGCCTGCACCCTGACTTCCTCCCACACCCCACCCACACCCTGATCCCTTTCCTGCCCTCCGAACCCCTTGATCCCAGCCCAGAGCACCCTCCTGCACCTCAAACCGTTCATCTCCAGCCTCACCCCAGAGACCACATCCCCAGCCGTAGCCCACACTCCGAACCTTGGGTCCCAGCCCGGAGCCTCCTCCCGCACCCAGATCTCCTCATTTCTGGCCCCTCCCCAGAGCCCGCACCCCGAGCCAGAGCCCTCACCTCCTCCCGCACCCCAACCCCCAATTCCATGAGCATTCATGGCCCGCCATACAATTTCCATACCTGTGTGTGGCCCTCGGGCCAAAAAGTTTGCCCACCCCTGCACTAGAGCAATGGAGTTCAATCTTCTCAGCCTGAGGACTCAATATAATATTTGAAACTGACTGAGCAGCCACCATCAATACTTATTGGGAGATCCCCAGCCCCGTTCTTCTCCCTTCATTTCACTCACACAATGCAAATCAAGCAGAAACCATAGGCAATTCCCCTGCTTGGGATTCCCCAGCATGGGCAAGGAGGGAGAAGAGCTGGAGTTTGCTGCACTCTGGCTGTCCCCAGATGGCCTCTTGTCCCTGGGGGACCTTTGCCTGCTTGCACAAGTTAAAGTAGCATGGAGGATGCTCTAACTGGGCTGAGGCAGAGAATCAGGGAGCCAGAATTAGTTGCTGGTTCTCAGCATTTTTTATTTCCCCTTGTCTGCCCTGGATGAGTGAGGAAGGGGAGCCATGTGGTACTAGGAGCTTCCCAAGGCTCAAGCGGAACAAGTCAACCTCCTACCCTGGTCTCCCCGAAGCCCATCAGTTCAGCAGGGAAGCAGGCGATGGGGTTACCAGGGCTACTCTTGCCTCCCTCTTCTGCAATGCAGCAGGTGGCCATATGGGGAGCTGCTGAGCAGCTACTGCAGAACAGTACCACAGCGGCACAGAGGACTCCTAGGGCCCCCGGGATTGCAGGGGGAACGGTGGAAAGTAGTTGGGGACACCGTGCCCCTTATGAATGGGCAGATTTAAACGCTGGCAAGGATGCACACTTTTAATGGATCATCAGACAGACATTTTCTCCTTAGGACAGTCGCTCTTGAAGGCCACAGCAGGTCTCTAGGCCACAGGCTGGTTCACTGCTCTACATTTACACTGGTGTAAGCTGAGAGCATCCTCTGGCTCAAAGGGTGGCACAAATTCTGCAGTCAGAAGGGCTGGCAATGCCCTCTGCTACTGCACTGAGGAGAGTCATGCAGCAGGTAGTGTGCTCTCCTACAGTGTCCCCTGCCCCTCCTGGCCTCAGGTCTAAAAGCCGGGGGGTTATCTTGAACGTGCTGTTCTTATGCTGTGTATTCACGGCACCATCAGGGCAGCCCCAAGTGAGCTATCCTATCAGATGAAATCGATAGTGTATTAGGGAGCTTGTGTTAAATCTGTAAGATATTGGATTTATATAGTGTTTGCAGAGCACATTAAAAGATCATCATCGTCATGTCTTTTCAGGACAGCCATAATTATTCAGGCTGTCATTTTATCTCACCAGTGCGTTTGAAAAACCACTTAATATTAGCAAACCCTCCCTAAAAACAACGTTTTGGTTGAGGGAGTAATCTTCATATCAGTACACAGCCATACCTGGTCTTGTCTACATTACCAATTCCCTGCTGATTGAGCGGATTCATTAACAACACTATCTCTGGAGACTGAAATGAAGTCTCATTCTTCGTATCACTGGTGCCTTGCTGTTTGCTTTTGCTTCACAGTGTGCACACAAGTAATTAGCTTACTATGCTCCACTAGCTTCTGACACATTACTTGGCACAGAAAAATTCACCAGCAGGTAGTTAAGCATGCAACACATTTTCAGTCAGACAAACTTCATAACAAAATGCTACTTAGGAAGAGTGCAGCTCTTTCTGATATAATATGGAGGGATTTGTTAACACGTACCAGACTGATTGTGCCAATAGAAACTGCTTGGTGGAATAAAGTCACCTTTATGATTAATTTTGCTCAAAATGCAATAAACTAGTTCGGGAGGGAGGGAGGGAAGATATGAGCAAAGAGTGAAAAATATATCACTAAAAGGATGAAAACATAGGAATCAGACTTGAGTTGCCCATACAAAGATGTGACATAAGGACAGACACAAGAGCTGCAGAATAGAAAAGAAAAAGGACTAAAAGCAAGGCAGACAAGAAAGGGTCTCACTTGACTGCAGAATTATTGAGTTTATCGGTATCTAGAGAGAAAAAGGACAGGACATAACTTCTATTTAAATGAGGGACAATTTGATATTTTAAACTCAAGAGTGCAGTACAACGTCTTTTGATGATACTAAGACTTTCTTACCAAAAAGAAAAAGAAAATACTTACTAAAACCCAGATCCTATAGACATTAATGTACCTGAAGTATGTGCATAATGCAACTGAAGTCAGGGGGACTACTTACTTGAATAAAGTGACATTATGTGCTTACCTGTTTGTAGGATCAGAGCCTATGGGCTAGGCTGCAAATGGATGAACCTATGTGACTGCACAGAGGCCCATTTCAGCCAATGAGCTCTTCAGGGCATTGGGGTCTCCTGGCATGCTCTCCATTTCAGGTTGGCAAGACCAAAAGGTGAAATTCTGATCCCCCTCAAGTCAAGGACAAAACTCCCATTGGCTTCAAGGAGGCCAGAACTTCACCCTAAGGACACAAAGGTTATGGGGAGATTGATGGATTTCCATTCTGATCAAGGCATGTACCAAACTGGCACTTAAAACTTTTAAATCATTAGTAAATACAGCAGATGGCCCCTGCCTGTAAAAGCTCTGCTCTAGGAATGATTTGGGGGAAGTTCTCTGGCCTGTGTTGTACAGGAGGTCAGACTAGATGATCCAAATGGCCCCTTCTGGCCTTTAAATCTATGAACCTGGTCTAAGATACACATGTCTAGCAGATTGGACACTACACAGGAAAGAATGATCCAGTTATTTACTTTACACCACCCTTTCCTTTATTTTCTAAATTCTTGTTGGGGGCAGGAGAAAACAGTATTTCAAAATATTAGACTAACAGCAGAAACTTGGCCAATAATATAAAGGCCTGTTCACAACATTAATATTACTGGCCACAAGTTCACCTTCTGGTGACAAAACTCTTGCTGAGTTCTAGCTTGAAAGGATAAGTGGCCTTGATGGCCTAAAATAATGAAAGCGGCAGTCTCTACAAAGTGACTATTCCTCCTAAACAAAAATTACTTTGAATTCATGGAAATTCAGACTTTTTGTCCTTTTCCCCGCCCTCTCTGCCTGGGCCTGGCACATCTAACATAGGGGTTGTTCAACTGTGTCCAGAAAATGTTTTGTGTTTTCTTCCTTATCCCAAAACACATTTGACTTTTCTTTTTGTAACAACACTTAGCTGGATTTAAAAGATGGTCGGTCCACTGATTCTCTTACAACAGGGTATTTCTCACGGATACCAGGGCTTCCCTCTTTACTCATGAGAAAAGCAGTAGATCTGAGACGGACAGAATTCTCCGGGATTTGCATGTGCTGTTTTCCCTCGTTCTCAAGCAGATTTCGGTATTTTGTTTTTATCCTTTCGATCGGCTAATCTGATAACATTCTTCTGTCAAACCCACCACTTTCAGTTTCCTTCTCATGAGGGACTCTATATGTCCTTCTGTATAAAGCTACTCTTCCTTCCTATTTAACTAAAGAATTCTGCCAGACTATTAAAATGGATGTTGGGAATTACAAGGATGGATTATGTTCAGAATGAACAAATCAATGAAAATGTAAAGGTGGCTCCAATTATAGAAAAGCTGAGGGAATCTAGGCTTAGATGGTTCGGGCATGAAATGAGAGAAAACAGACTGTTAAACTTAGAAATGGAAGAAAGAGAAAACTAGATAGATGGACGTCATACAAAAGGATCTGATTAGCTGCAAAGTTTCTAGGGACTGCTTCAAGAAAGATTAGAATGGAGGAGAATTTGAAAAGCCGACCTCATTTGGGACCACAGCTGGAAGAAGAAGAAAATTTTACAAGCACGTTGTCTAGAAAGCAAATCTCCTTTTGCTACGGTAGCCACTACAACCTAACTTTCCATGCTTGGCCTTGATAATGCTAAAAGCTCTAAAGTTAAAGGGTAAAATCTTCAAATGCTCTGAAGTTACTTTTAAAAATAGGCCACTTTAGTGCTTTTGAAAATTTTACCCAAAGCCCTATTTCCTTTTAACCAGTTGTGGGTTGTTACATTAGTGAATACACATGCTGTATGGTTGACTCCTTTGCAATCAGTGTCCTATGTTATTCCAGCCCTAAGTATTGTTTCCCATGTCATTTAAGCATGATAAGACTTGGACCCCAATTTTGAGTCTGTTGCAGCAATAGCTGCTTGTGGTTTTATAAGACTTTATTTAAAATTAACCAAAAAAGTGCCTCTAACCAGACATCCTGAGTAGCGCTGGTCTGAGAGAGCTGGGGCAGTTGATGTAGACGGGATAGAGGAACTCCAGTGTAATATTCCTGGGACTGCCATTGACCTGGCTTGGGCAAGTCTTTCCCCATCTCTCTGCCTTTGTTTCCCCTCCCGCCTTTTGTCTTGTCTAGATTGTAAACGATTCAGGCAGGGACTGACTCCCACTGTGTGTTTCTACAGCACCACAGGGCCCTGATCTCAGTTAGTCCTTTTGGCACTAGTGCAATACATATGACAAATACCAAGAATGTGTTCTCCTGGATATCAGCCCGGTGCCACTTGACAGCAGGTAAACAGCACATCCCCTCCATCTCAGCATACGGTCTGAATGAGCATTGTTTTCCAGTGGATCTATCTGCATAATTACTTAGGCCATGCAAGTTTTCCAATCCTCTCAGAGCCAAACTCTTAAGCCTTCACTTGATTATAATCAGCAGTTACTTGGGCAAAACTCCACTTGACTGAAGAGATGTGGTACCTGAGTGAAAACTTACGGAATTAGCACCACTCTTCTGTTTTGTTTTGTTCTGATTTTTGTCAGGCAGAAATGAGTCACTGCACCTAAGGCCCTGTGGGTCCTTGAGCCTTACTGGCTATTCAGCCAAATAGACTGCTCCCTATCCAAGGAAGTACTCCTCCTGCGGCTCTGTATGGCTTCTGAAGCTGCCTCCTTCATGGGGGAAGAGACACAGGTTTGGTCCAGCTTTTCTGCCATCGGCATATATATAGCAATTGAAACATAGAAATAGATTCATAGATGTTAAGACCACCATCTAGTCGGACTTTTGGTATCACACAGGCTATCACGCTTTCACCCAGTTACCTCCGAATGAAGCCCAAAAACTTGTGTTTGATGGAAGCGTATCTTCCAGAAAGACATCCCATCTCGATCTGAAAATATCAGGAGAATCCACAATTTCCCTTGGTAGTTTGTTCCAATAATTAATCACCCTTGCTATTAAAATGCTGTGCCCTCTATCTAATTGGAATTTGTCTTGCTTCAGCTTCCAGGCATTGGTTTTTTTGTGCTTTTCTCGGCTAGATTAAAGAGCCCCTTAAAACCCAGAATTCTCTCCCTGTAAAACTACAATTCACCACATGGTGAACTGCCCACTTGGTGCAAAGGTAGGGGACATCTTGAGAGTGCTAGACAGACTTATGTGCAGTGCTGGGGAGAAGCTAGAAGTCATGGTACATGTAAGTACCAGTGACACAGGGAAAGGTAGGAGAGAGGACCGAAAGACCAAATTTAGCTTGCAAGGTAAGAGATGTAAGTCCTGGTCCTCCTTGGTAGGAGGCTCTGAAATGCTTCCAGTTCCACAGGCAGGGCCAGACCGACAGGCAGAACTGCAGGGTCTCAATGTGCAGATGAGACAATGGTGTTTGGAAGAGGGATTTAGATTTATGAGGAACTGGGAAAGGAGGAACCTATACAGGAAGGATGGCCTCCACCTGAACCAAAACAGAACTAGCAGGCTCAGGGTATTGCCCAGAGTCCTCCCTGACAGACAGATCCTTTCTGGAGCTTAGTCAGGGGTGCACTGAGCTGAACATTGCCTTTCTTTCCACGCAGAGCAGACAATGCTCAGAGATCAAGGGAGATGCTCCCTTGCACTGAGCAGATCCCCTACAGTCTGAGTAAGGGCACACTACTCCATTCCCAGAGCCAAGAAGAAAGGCTGTGGTGTAGCCCACTTCCCCTATAGAGACCACACAAGGGGTTATGCCAGCTATAGGGGGAAATAAAACTATCGTGTGTAGAACAGATCTGTGGAGTAGGAGAGCCGGGACATTCATCCCCCACTCCCTCAAGTTGCCCTGCATCTCCTCAGTTCACTGGGCTCCTGGATTATCCTAACTCTCTGTCCAGGATGGCCTTTCCAGGTAGGCCTCTGTCCCAGGCTGGGTAGAGCTGGAAGCTGAAGGCCAACACCCACTCAGTTATCTTAAGTTTTAAAAGTACATCTACGACACCAACTATGGGTGAACGTACCAAGAGAAATAACTAAACACCATGCCGTTGTTATCAGCTGTTATGATTATAATGCTAGTTTCGCAATATTTAAAGTTTTTATTAAAGCCCCAGTAACTGGAATTAACAGACTGGATGACAAGCATTTCATGTATGCTGTATGGCAATTCATTCAAGACAAACAATCACATTTCCAAAGATAAGTTTCCAGCACTCCTGGTTGCACAAACAAGTTTGGAAAACATGAATGGAGAATGGCTCAAGCTAAATGGCAAATAAAAATTTGAGGGTTTTTTTAATTTGTAAACATCTTGATTTGGGGGAGGCTCTGACTCATGATTTTTAAACAGTTGGGGTTGGCAATACTGCAATATCCCTAACTACTGACTAATGCCAAACAGATGCTAGTGCCAGGAACAAACAAAAACAAAACTTCAAGACATTCCCCACAACCAAAGGCCTGAACAAGTGCAAGGAACTCACACCAGGCCCTGAAGGCCAGCCACCTTCCATTGCTCAGAAGGGCTGCAGCTATTTTCTACTGGATCAGACCCTTCTTATCCTAGAAGACACTACGGTACATTGGTTTTTATTCCATGCTCTGTTTATCCCAAGTGCCACCCCAAATACATTACACAGTCTAAACTAGGAGAGGGACATTTTAAAAATACGATTTATTAAGAACGGCCAGACTGGGTTAGACCAAAGGTCCACCTAGCCCAGCCTCCTGTCTTTTGACAGTGGCCAGTGCCAACTGTCCAGAGGGAATGAACAGAACAGATAATCATCAAGCGATCCATCCTCTGTCACCCATTCCCAGTTTCTGTCAAACAGAGGCTAGGGACACCATCCCTGCCTATCCTGGCTAATAGCCATCGATGGACTCATCCTCCATTAATTAGCTAGTCCTTTTTTTAACCCTGTTACAGTCCTGGCCTTCACAATATCCTTTGACAAAAAGTTCCACAAGCTGACTGTGCGTTTTGTGAAGAAATACTTCCTTTTGTCTGGATCTTTTATTTGGATCTTATTCACATCTTTTAGTGGAGAGATTTATCAAAAATATATACACAACGTGGGCAGGTTTTTTCTGTGACTGCCAGGAAGCCAAAACAAATGCATAGTCACACAAATGCGGATTGAAGTCATGTGTTACCTTCAGTGGGAAGGCTCCAATGTTAAGATGTGTTAAGAGGTTTGTTTTGATTTTCTGAATACTGATGAGTTTCATTGTTTGTATTGTATTTCATTATGCCATTTTAAAAAATCATGTTGTAAAAAGATTTTCAACAGGTATATGATGGACACTGGAAAAAGAACTTTCACATAACCAGTAAATTGGCCTCCCGAGTACCATCAGTTTTTCCCGGTAGTGGAAAAAAACAAACAAAAAAAAATTGTGTTCATTCTAAAGTAAATTTGGATGCAACTGTTTATATCCAGAATATGCTAAAGCAGAAAATCCTAGCAAATCAGTAAGCATATGTTTATTAACGTAGTAGCTACTGAGACAGAGGCTTATTGATCTGCTTTACTTACACCTGGCCTCCAGACTTTAATTCACAGTTTCAGTTTATTCCTAGATTAAGTGGCGCAGGAAAAAAACAACAACTCTCTATTATATTATGCACATCATGCAGTGTAATGTTCATGGTATGATGGCTTGTAAACTGAGCAATGCATCAGGCTAGCATAGATTCCAGTTTCACTCTCTCAAAGGAGCCTCCACAAATATTCAAAAGACAAACTTTTATGAGAGGGCTTTGCTTAGCAACACATAGCACTTCCACATCAGAGCACCACCAGGCACATGGCTTTACTTTTGTTATGGTTGTGAGAGAATATCAGTTCGCTGCAGATTTGTTTTTATATCCGAGATCACAGGTTTTAGTGGATCCTTCTTTTTCTAGGCTCTGATTCAGCAAAAGCACAAAGTACACACTTAACTTTAAGCATCAAGTAACTGGGACTACTCACATGCCTGAAGCTGACATAGGTAATTTGTTCAGTTATCACAGGTTTATTCAGATGCTTGCATTAATCATATTTTTAAGGACTTTGCTCAATCTGGGCCATAAAGTCAGATGGGGAGTTTAGCACAGCGCGTACAAATTTAGCTCTAAAGTGCTGACATTTTAATGACGGAAATAAAAGTGCCAATAGCGGTCCATTGTAATTTTTTGCATACCCAATATCTTGATTTACCACTGACTACAAACACAAAATGATGGACATATATTGACCCTGGAATTCTGCCAGAAAAGGGTTAAAAGAAGAGTGGGTGTGGTTAAAGTCACGCTCACCAAAGCTCATAGGCCTTTCCAGTTTAGATGATTTAGTAACAAGCAGTACGTCCTCACTACCGCTGGTAGCCGTCGATCTTTTAGCGATCGATTTCTTGCGGCTTGCAAAGACGCGAGAAATCGATCGCCAGTGCTGCCCCCATCGACTCCGTAGCTCCAGCTTGACACGAGGTGTAAGCTGGAGTCGATGGGGGAGTGCGCTGCTGACTGCCGCCGCCATGAGGACGGCAGGTAAATCGGCTGCAGATACGCCGACTTCAGCTACGTGATTCACATAGCTGAAGTTGCGTATCTGCAGTAGATTCCCTCCCCCCGCCCCGTAGTGAAGACCAGCCCCCTAACTGCTGAAGGGAGTGAACGATAATTAAGTAAAACTTATTATAGGCTCTTCCCATCTCAGGTCACATCCCTGCCATATGGAGCTGAGCTTCCATACTGGGCCTAGAGGCAGTGATGGTTGAGGGATGCTTCTGTGTAAACTTACCCCTCCTACTTATAGTATTGTCAATCCTTATAGTATTGTCAATCTTGAGTGCTCAAAAATAGGAAATCATGCTCCCCAAAATCATGAGATTTGATTTTTTAAACGTGATGCATCATCTGGGGCCTTTTAACAAGACTTTTGGTTCATGAGTCTCGAGGGTATGTGTTGATCACATTTTCATGCACTCGCTACAGCACAAAGCTAATTTTTTTAAAAAGCTATTTTTTTAAACATGAAATCTGATGTATTTTTTTTTGACCACAGGATTCCAGTACTTGGGGCTTAAAGAAAAAAGACCAAATATTGTGAGAACTGCAATAAAATTGCAAGAATTGGAAACACTGCCTGTAACCCTCTGGGCATTTTCCATTTTCTCCCTGGTGCATTGTATAGTGCAAGGCATAATATTATGCCCCTCACCAATTTAATATTAGCTACAATCTTTAAAAGTTTCAATAAACAGTGCTTTAATGTATTAGAAGAAAGTGCGCCAAACAGGGCCGCCAAACACAACTTTCAGAAAAGCCATCTCTCTACATTTGTTGGATAACAATGCAAAGTATAAAATTCACATTTAATGCACATTTGCTTTTGGAGTAGAAAGCCTTGGTTAAGTAGCATAAGTCCCATTGTTTCAGCTGAAAGCCCTTATCGCAGGCCTTCAGGTAAAGCAATTCAATATTCTGAAGCTGGCTGCCAAAGCTAAATTAAAATGGATATAAAATGTAAATAGAAATTCTTTTTTTCACAAAAAGATGCACCTGAAAAAAATCCCGAAATTGCCTTAAAGAGAAAAGGATTAAACTCTTTTGGCCATTAGTTGTAAAATGTGTAATGAATTTAGACATTTCTTTTCTGATGGAAGAAATCTATTTAATGAGATAAGACCTATTAAGAGAGCAGAATAAACTATAATGTAGAAAACTGTTCATTAGATGATGCCTAATTGCTCTTGAAGTTGGCAAAGCAGCAGTTATTACTACACCAAAAAGATCTATATTTAGAGATTATATGTTTTTGTGCATTGCATGATATCAAATAAAAATTTAGCCCCCCATATAAGATATCATCCACCTGGAACTGAACATATAAAACTGCAAAGTATGGCGTAGGAAGAAATATTGATCACAATGAAGAATTTCATTGCAGACATTTCTGGAACTAAACTTCAATACATTTATAGTAATTTATTCACTGTGGTCTCACTTTTTGCCTTTTTTGCTTATAGATATTTACCATGCATTATCTTCATAAAATAATTATTATTCTATGGTCCTTAGGTTTATGGTCAATATCTAGCTGAAATCAATGATGGCAAAACAAGAGCTTGCAGTATCACACAAGAAAGTTTAGTGAAATATGCATATTGAGAGCCTCATCCTCTAATACGTCATGGCTGTTTGACACTTTATCAACCAGTTACCTTGCAATCAACAGCATGAACCCAAGACCATGATTCGGATCTGGCAAAACCAAGGAGAGAAAAGCATTAAGTTTACAGACCTATAAAACCACATTGGCAGAGAGGTCAAGTGCAGAAACTGAAAGAACTTTTAGCTCAGTGTTTATTTAAATTGACTGGATTTCAAGTGGGTGATGCCCCTGTAAGTGACGCACATTCTGCCTGTTTTCCAGAGCCTGCACTGGCTCATCATTTGTATCCAATAGCAATTCCAGCTGCTGACTGGCAACCTGAAAGCCCCATAAGGCTCCGCTCCAAATTCTTCTGTATCTAGGCACTCTGAGTGACATTCCCCCCAGTGCAGAAAGCTGCATAAAGTGCCGTGCACTAATGACATCACACATTAAGGTCTTAAATGAGATTTTAGTGGCAAAGAGGACCTTTCATGAATACTTCACATGGGGTGATATTCACCTCCATGCAAACAGATGCAAAACTCCTAGTTTTGAGCTCCAGGACACTTGTGGTAGGGCTTTGTGAACACAGAGACATACAGTCTAGATCCATTTCTGTCCCTACAACAAAACCCAAACTTGCTGACCTCAAAGACATGGCTCAGCCTTTTATGCAGGCTTTTGTCCTGAGTGGAACTTCTGATGGAATAAGCGGAGTGTGGTTTTTGGCAGTTAGGGAAGGCAGGTTATTTCAAATATTTGTCCAAATGTTCGTTTGGTAACTGACATTGCATAGGCCTCCTGAGGGTTTTTATTAAAAAAAATCCCACGGTGGACATATTTTTATCAATAAAAAAATTACATTAAAATTTTAAAACATGGAACTTTAGTTTTATCTTGTGAAAATGTATAAATATTGAACAGTATAACCATACCAGTAACATTTATAATATAGATTTGCAAATCTTGCAAAAAAATTAAAGCTCTGATAGTTAGAAATATGAATTTTAATCACTGGGATATTATTCCATTATAATTCCTAGTCCCATTCTACTGCTAAGGTAAACTTAAGAGGATATTCTAAAAGAATGGGTAACGGGAGTGTAATTTGATATTCCAAAGCAATTGGACAGAATGGCACTCTCACTAAAAGTGTTATATTCCTCATCCAAACCTGCACATAAGAAAGTTCCAGAGGAAAACTGATTCAACATTTATTTTACTTAAAATGTCACACTGCATGCGTAAGTCACGCTGATCTTTTTGTATTTATAAAGTTGTTTTTAAACCCAAATTTCCATTAACGACAGAGCATATCAAATATTATTCCAAATTTAAATACAATTTGTTCATCGCTATAGTCATTAGCTAATGGTTTTATCTTCCTTTGGGACAATGATAAACATTAAAATTCAATTTATTTAACATTTACTTCTCATAAGGGGGAGGGGGAAATGAAGAATTTCCTGGCAACAATAAAGCACCCTTGAGGTCACAAAACAGATGAGAATTAGGTATAACATATTCTCTTCCGAAGGCTAATGATGTGAGTGTGAGTATCTACATCTATACATACTCAATACACATGCAGTACTTATATGTCATATGGGCCCAATTCTGCAGCACTTACTCACGTGAAACGACGAGTACTTGTGACACCTTAGAGACTCACAAATTTATTTGGGCATAAGCTTTCGTGGGCTAACAGATGCATGGAGTGGAAACTACAGAGGCAGGTATATATACACAATACATGAAAAGATGGAAGATGCCTTACCAAGTGTGTGTGGAGGGGTCACTGCTAACGATTAATTCAATTCAATGAAAGTGGAAGTGGGCTATTCTCAACAGTAGAATACCAATGGAGGAAAAAATCACTTTTGTAGTGGTAATAAAGCCAATATAATCAGGGCAGCCCATTTCAAACAGTTAATAAGAAGGTGCAAGTAACAGTATGGGGAAATTAGTTTCTGTAGTGACCCATCCACACCCAGTCTTTATTCAGGCCTAATTTGAAGGTGTCCAGATTGCAAATTAATTCCAGCTCTGTAGTTTCTCGTTGGAGTCTGTTTTTGAAGTTTTTTTGTTGAAGAATTGCCAGTTTTAAGTCTCTTATTGAATGTCCAGGGAGACTGAAGTGTTCTCCGATTGGCTTTTGAATGTTATAGTTCTTGAAGTCTGATTTGTGTCCATTTATTCTTTTGCATAGAGACTGTCCGTTTTGACCCACTCTGAAACTTGTTACTCATGAGTTTCTCTGCTGCCTTAAATTCTATGAAGCAATTTACATGAGCAAGGTGTGCAGGATATACATCTTTATGAGATACAGATATAGACAGGCAACATTATTATTGTAATCAGTAGGAATAATATTTTATACACAAGAGCAGAGACGGTGGGGTTAATTTTGCCTCAATCTATGATCGCCATAACGTAGATTCCATTGGATACAAATCATGCTGTAGTGGCCACAGAATGTAACAGGTTGAGCCACTCACTTATTACTGAAGTCTCTAGTCTTCCCTCTGACATGTTAGTATTGTTTAATCAAACCTCTGATAAATGAATTCTTTTCACTTAAATTGATTTCTTTTCAAAACTCCTCTTGCCATCTGATTTGTTAAATAC
This sequence comes from Dermatemys mawii, assembly GCA_007922305.1. Taxonomy (NCBI): domain Eukaryota; kingdom Metazoa; phylum Chordata; order Testudines; family Dermatemydidae; genus Dermatemys; species Dermatemys mawii. The sequence goes on from ML677372.1 coordinate 24,963,583, forward strand.
TTGCGGACTCCACATCTTGCTGAGTGCCGCTCCCCTGTGTATTTATCCTCTTTACAGTTTCCTCTGAAGGGCTATCAGATTTCACTGCAGATTATTTTTCAGTGGACAATTGCTAGAATTTAGTTTAGTATTTATAAATGTATCGAATGAATTGCTTTTAATTATTCCAGCGCAGTCTACTTTTACAGTGGCTATTTAGTTTGACAAATAGAGAAATATTACTGTGAAAAGCATTTTAAAAAATCCATACCTTGCCTGGCTTCTAGCTGAACAAATCAGAAATTTAATATACAGCATGTGCGTGCGTGTGATATATATGAAAACAGTAAACTGTCTCTCAGCTGCACATAGGCAGCAACATTTTATAACATGCTTTAAACATCTTTCCTCATTTTGTGTTTTCGCTTCAGTATTTTCTCATTCTCTTTTAGACAAGGCTTAAAAAGCCTATTTGATCACGTATCGAATGAATTGCCTATTACATGTATCCTGCTTTTGTTTTGTTTTTAATTTTTCAGTATTAAGAGAGCTGTTAACACCAACTCTTGAATTATACGAAATCTGGGGATATGGGTAAAGTCAGCATTATTCATATTTTTTCCTGTGCCTGATAGCAAGGCTCCTTCAAGAACAGTTATGAAACTCACAAGACACCCCAATGAATACTCTGATGGGTTTTATTGTTAGTCTAATTCAAATGACTTTATGAGGAATAAAGTAACATGAAGGTGAAGAGCATCCTCTTTCAACAGCCAAATCCAGGAGGGACAAGCATAGGAGGCACAGGAGATGATATATAGAAGCCTGTCTTAAATTTTATACTGGAGCTATCATCTATGAGAATTACTATCTTTTAATACATTTGGAACGATCACATTTATTAGGTTTTGCAAGTCAGAATTAAAAGACAGAAAAGTCTGAATGGTGAGAGATGATAGTGGCACTAAATGTTTTTCTGATAACTATTCATTTTATTGGTAAAGGACTTCATGATACACCTACAAGACCGAAGACTTTAAGGAGGAAATACTCAATTAGCCTCTAACCCTGCAAGGATTTATGTGTGGGTTTATCTTTATGAACCACAGGTAATTCCATTCAAATCTATAGGACTAATTCCATGTGCATCAAGTTAAGTTTACGTAGGATGGGGCCTTGGTGGGGCTTCCACTACTTGATTATGATTTAAAGACAGGTCTCGCAACCTTAGCAGCTATTTCAATGATTAAAGATTAGGGTTAGGGTCCTGTTCCATTAATTTAGATGGAATAAATGGGCCCAAAGATTCAAAGGCATTAACACGATCCGGAAACTATCTAACATGAAACAGTTTAAACAAGGTTGGAGTTTGATACACAGAGACCTCAGTTTGTTAGTTTCATGGCAAACACGCTAAGAAACTCATACCAAAGTTCAGGAATTTATTAACTAAGATAGGAAAAAAAAGCAGAAACATGAAAGTTTAAAATTGAAATTACATTATTATGTTAGACAAACATAACCAGCACCTATCAAAGTCCCTTTTTAAGAGAGGATATCAATTAGAACCCCTTATTTAGTTGGACAATGCTTCTTCGTGGCGAGGAAAGGGTTAGTGTCACTGCTCAGTTCTGAGATGTGAAGGATGGTTACTTTTCCTGCTTTTGACTAACAAACCAGAGATAGGATAGTAAAGGCAGAGGAAATACAGCATCTGTTGATGTTCTTGGGATTCCAGGTGGCAGGTCAGACACAGACAGATGCTTTGAGTTGGCGGATCAGCCACTACCGCAGCACACTGAGCTCTGGCTCATTTCCTGGTTTGGGACGTCATTGGATTGGTCTGGTCCCTCTCCTTAACCAGTGGCTCTCAGGCTGGGCAGAGCTGGATGGGCTGCTTTGTCTCACTGTGCTGGGGCTGTGTGGCACAGCTGACCTCAGGGTCAGATAGGATGGAAAGCAGAGAGAGAAGTGAAGAGGAGGAAAAACAATGGGGTAGAAAGGAACACACAAGGGATAGGGAGATAAAGCATGATCTCACATCCCCAACTGGTGGCCAGGTGTCCCCACTGGTGTGTCAAGGTCTGGATTTCATGATGGTCAGGAAAAGGACCAGATCCCTAATGGCCTTCCTCCTCCTCCAGAAATTTGCCCAGTCAGTTCACCAGCCCCCAGCCCCAAAAGCCTCTTTTTAAGGGCCCAAAGAGGGGCGACGGAGGGAATAGTCCATCCTTTTGTTATTTTGATCACCACTCTGGCCTAACTTCCTGCATGCCAAGGTTAGTTCACTAACTTCCAGTCCCATACTTTCCTTGTTTACCAAGTATGGTCTCAACAGAGCCCTTGAGTTATATTGGTAAAGCCCTTTCGTTTAGACTAACTCAGTCTCTTTTTCACTTTTATTCATTTTTAAAAACAACCTTATGCAAGTCTGAGTTGGACTTTTGGTACCTTTCTCCCATCAACAGGTGCTGTGACAGATGACTAAACTATTTTACAAACTTCCATTCCCTTTTCCCACAGTTAGCTCGAGGACAGGCTCACAAATGATCAGGACTGTTCAATCCACCTTTGCAGACCCAAGATCCCTCTGCTACAGCAGCCCCACTGAAGTCTGCTTCCTTTTTTTCATTCCCACAGGGTAGAAGGAAATATTAAATTTTCCCTCAAAGCTTGATAATTCTGGCTGGGTTGTGAGGTATCTCTTGTATCCAGCAAAAAACCACAAACTTTTCCCTGCTCTTGTCCAGCATATTATTTACCCACCCCACTAAATGTTACCAATATTTTCAGTGAATACAAGAAAAATAATTCAAAAGAAACTGTACTACAGAACTCTGATTTACAGAAGAACATAAGAACAGCCAGATTGGGTCAGCCGAAAGGTCCATCTAGCCCAGTGTCTTGTCTTCTGACAGTGGCCAATGCCAGGTGCCCCAGAGGGAATGAACAGAACAGGGAATCACCAAGTGATCCATCCCCTGTCGCCCATTCCCAGCTACTGGCAACAGGGGCTTGGGTCTGCAAGGGTGGATTGAACAGTCCTGATCATTTGTGAGCCTGTCCTCGAGTCAGATCAGTTTCACAGGCTGCGCATGAACGCCACGCTGCTACTTGTGCAGCTACTGTACAGTACACCAGTACATGATATATGATATGAGGGACTGTCACTGTAAGGTGGACTGTCCTTAGCTCGAGGACTGTACAGTAGCTTGTGCAGCCTTCAGCCATCTGCTGAGTCCCCCAGTAGTCTATATTTTACTCTGCTAAGAGCAATCTTTTGTCATCCAAAATATGCCGTATACTTCAATATTATATTTTACTCATTTTAAATATTTCTACCGTTGACTGCGAAGAACGGAGGGAGAAGATCTCCATGAATGATTTAACAAATTTGCCTCTCACATTTGGCTACACCGGTCCAAGGTCTTTCCTCAACCCCAGTAAATGAGTTCAACTAAACAGATACTTTCAGCTTTCTAATCGTACAATGCAGTAGAACATGCTGCCAAGCAGCCACCTAATCCACCAGAAGGTGCACGTTAATGACAGATCACACCACCTCCACCACCTGAAAAGTTCCATACGAGTAATTTTGCTGGCGAAACTCAAATCATGTCACAAAGCCACAAACGTGGGAAAACCAATCAACGGTGTCTCCAGCTCTGACTGATCCTGTCTTCTTTGCTAATGAGCAACATAACAGCTTCATCTGATTCCACCCCTGTGCAGAAATCATCAGAAAACTACTAACCAGAGGAACGCTTTAACACTTCACTGGAAAACCAGAATGTGCTTTTGGCTCACACTTGTTACATTTTTGTCTACATTTTCTCTGGATCTGGCCTGCTGCCTAATTTCATCCAACCTGCAGCAAGTCTCTGCACTGTGGACCAGAAGCCCCAAGACTCGGTGCCTCTCCCCGCAGGGCTGGGCCCCACTGTGGAAGGGCAGCTGGGGTTGCCAGACCTTTAAATGTCCAGTCAGCTCAGCGCAGCTCCCAGATGCGACTGTCATGTCCCTGCAGACCCAGGAGCAGGTGCAATCAGGGCAGCTCCACATACTGCCCCTGCCCCGAGAGCCGCCTCCGCAGCTCCTATTGGTTGGGAACTGAAGCCAGTGGGAGATGCGGAGGTGGCGCCTGTGGGCACAGGCGCTGCAGAGAGCTGCCTGGTCATGCCTCCGCCTAGTTGCCACAAGCACATGCCAGCTGCTTCCGGGAGCAGCGTGGAGCCAGGGAGCCTGTCTTATCCCCGCTGCATCGCTAATCGGGACCCGCCTGAGGTAAGCGCTTCCCAGCTGGTGATCGCACTCCCAACCCCCTGCCCCAGGTCGGAACCCCCTCCCGCATCCTGATTCCCTCCCAGATCCCACATCCGCACCCTAACCCTGAACCCCCTCCCACACCCTAACTCCCTCCGAGACCCTGCACCCTCCCCACATCCCAACCTCCTACCCCAGTCCTGAGCCCACTCCCATACTCCAAATCCCTTGGCCCCAGCCCAGCCCTCCTCTGCCCCAAACTCCTCATCCTCGGCCCCACCCCGGAGCCCGCATCCCAGCCAGAGCCCTCATCTCTTTCTGCACCCCAACTCCCTGCCCCAGCCCAGAGCCCCCTCCAGCACCTGAAACCCTCATGTCTGGCCCCATCCCAAAGCCTATGGGAAGCTCCAACTCTCCGCACTCCCACCCCATGGGGCTGTGTGTGGCCCGTGACTGATTTTTTGTGGGGGTTAATGGCCTCTGATAGAAAAAAGATTCCACCTCTGTCTTAAACAATGCTAAACAATAATCGATACACGCTAGGTTCTCTCGCCTGTTTGCATCACACCCCCAGTGTTTCAACCACTGCAAGTTCTTTCTGGCTCACTGCTTTCCCAGAAGTCATCCGAGTCTCCCAGTAATAAGGAAGGAGACTTCTGAGCTCCTAAAACTGCTGGCAGTCACAAGTGAAATATTTCTGTGTTCTCAGATTGATTTCTCACCCGTTTAAGCTCTTCGTTTATTTTCAATTCTTCGTTGGTTTTCAACAGATTCCATTTTGCTTCTTAAGAGTTTTACTTTCATTTATTAGAGGTATTTCAGATGATCATTCCAGCCTACCATGCCCATCTCACTGAATTTACTTCTGGAGTAATGACCCTCTCATCCGTCCTGGTGCCTATGTTTTGATCTCGTTTATCAAGGCAGAAAGACATTGCCTTTAGAGTTGGGTTTCAATGAGGCAGGATTAGGTCTTTTTTCCACTACACAGATGCTCTGACAACTTTTCTGAGGGCTTTTTGAAAGCTGAATTCAGTCCGTCTATGGTCCAGAGAAAGACGATAATCCTGTCAGTAGTGCTGCTCCTTCAACTGTGTTTGCACAAAATTGGTAGGAGAGAGAGAAGGGAAAAAAAACCCATTCAGGTTGACAAGAACTCTATTTAGTTTTGGGCCTCTGATTGGCAGTCATAATTGTTTCTGCCAATAATACCTCTATTCATCATGAACAAGTATTTCCAAAGCCAGAGAGGCGGCCATATAATAGGAGAAAAACAGAAAAAGCAGAATAGTACTTTTGGTGATCAATAGGTCACACAATCTGTGCTCACAAATCCATATTTAAGAGCTATTCTTTTCTTATTCAAAGTCCACTTGCACTTCCCTCTTACTTGATGATCTTTTGAAATCAAAAGAGGGAAGCATATTATGTTTTAAAGCATAAACTGAGGGAAGTTAGGTTAAAAACAAAGTGCTCTTCCTGGAATGTGGCAAATAACACTATGTTAGTTCTAAGAATTCAAAACAATAGCACACAATAATCCCAGAACACAGAGAAACAAAGCAGGCTGCTCCCTAAAACAGAGAGGTGCAACTCAACCCACCTTATGCTAATCTGGCTGGCTGCATCCTGACTGCTTCTAGCTTGTGTGCTTCCCTACAGAGCCCACTAGCCTGCAAGCAAGCTCAGGAAAACCCTGAGAGTTTAAAGTGACAGATCACAATTTTTCAATAATCCACAAAGCATGTTACTATGGAGCCCAACTATTAAGGTCCAGGAATACAAAATTTCACCATAAAGTAGACTGGCTCTTTAAAGGCATGCAAAACAGATATATGCACATGTGTGTCTGTGCATGATCCGTGCATGTATGCATTTACCAGATTTAATAAATGCCCATTTCCAGTGCAGACAAGCTGCTAGGGCTGGCTATTTCCCTTTTCCAGTTACTACACACTGCTAATCAGACATGTATGCCAATGCATCCTTCTCTCAGGAGCAAAATCTGTTTTAACAGTTATGCCAGCACTTTGGAAATGGCCAGCTGGCTGCTGGAAGAGCCATGCCATCAATGAACTCGGTGGGTGGCTAATGTGAGATCTGGACCCTGGCAGACTTCCCCATCCTGGTTTCTAAGCAATTTCCTTTTGATAGCTGGAGACATTTCTGTGGAACAGAACGCTCCATCCTTCACAGCATTAAATAGTTCCCTCCAGAAGAGGAAGACGTTGCCGTTCTGTCAGGAAGGTGCAAATTTACAGACACTGAACGAAGCCCGAAGCTCAGAAATCTTTTTCCATTTCCATGTTTGCAACTAGCCATTACCTCACCAGTTGCATTTGGCACAGCAGTGCCTACATCACTCTGCATTCACAAAACAGCTAATGAGTAGGGGGGAAGGATTTATTTAAGCAACTTTGGGCAGTTGAGTCCCCTGGCACAGCACCTGTATGTTAAAACTGACCTCTGCGGCATATAGCTGTGAAGCTTGGTGCAGATCCACGTGTGACATTTCTCACTGGTGAGGACATGTTGTTGGTTCTCTGTTTGATGTCCTCCCGGCAGTAAGAGCAGGGCAGTGGAAGGAGGGAGGAGTAGTAAGGTAGGTGATGGAGGGACAAAGACACCAGGGAAGCTATAGGAAGCCAAATGAGGAATTGGGATTTATGAGCAACACTGGAAAAAGCAAGGGGAGAGCTGTGTATGCCGCCAGAAAGCCTGGTAAAATGATCCTGCCAGGTGATTATTTGGGAGGGTTAGGAGAGCTTGGTGCAACCTTGATGTCCCTCTCCCTTCAGCTCTTCCTTGCTCCTCCACCCTGTACCCCCTTCCAGCCCCCGCCCCATATATGATTTCCAATGTCTGTACAACCCCTGTTCTGTCTTCTACCCCTTGATCCCCACCAGCAGGGCACTGGGGCTGCCCGATGCCACCTTCATGTTAGGTGGGAGCAGAGAAGGGGTTCCAGCTGACTGAATACAAAGTCCTACAGCATTCCACATCAACCAGGATGTGAAAACACGGAGGAATCACTGCTGTCTCTGTACAGCCCAGTTAGATGGGCAAGACTCCAGCAGGGGGAACAGATCATCAGAGATACCACACCTGGGCTAAAGCTGCTTCTGGACTATCAGTAGGGATCCGTACCATACATAATAGTTTAATTTATAATAGTCATAATAGTCCTACTTGCTTATCCATGTAGGCATTACCAGTTCAACACAATCCATGGGGTTACTTGCAGTGGGAGCAAGATGGTGGTTAGATTTTTAATTTATTTTGTGACCATGAAGTTTCTAGTCTTAGTTTTATTGGGTTTATTTCTAAAGAAACCGCCTCTAGCCAACACCGTACTGGGAAACATCTAAGAAATGCATCATGTGATGTAGGCCGCAGGAGTGGCTACCCTGACCGGGGTCCCTGGCTGCTACCACAACGCACAAAAACAATAGTCACAAGTTATTACCTGTATCCATTTATTTGGGGATTTGTGAATTGAGTTTAGCATGTGGTCTCCAGGCTCATGTACAAGAATATATATGGTTTATTGACGAATGCCAAGCAAAATAGACTTCCCTTCCCAGATTAAAGTTTATCACAATCTCCTCCATCAGCCCCCTGAGCATAAGCCACAGTGACAGATGAGCCTGTCACGGTGTCCTGAAAGTGAGCAAATTCAGCTGCTGACAAACAGACAACGGAAGGTAATTCCCAGCCAAGGCCCCTTCAGTGAATGGACCCTCCCTCGGCACATAACTGTAGCAAAAGGCTCCCCCATCGATCTCCTCTGTCCTCACAGCACAGCGCAAGAGAAGCCGTCTCTCAGCCAGCCAGGAGCTAAGCTACAAAGGACATTACAGATCAATATCGACACCTTGAACTGTACCTTGGAATGCACAGGAAGCCAGGGCAAACTTTGCAGAATGAACAGAGCACGCTTCCTATGCCTAACCCCCGAAGCAAGCAGGCAGCTGCATTCTGCAGCAGCTGTCGTTTTGTACCATCTGTAAGGGTAGACCATTCCGCAGCGGTCCTTTCTTCAGGTCATCAACGTGAGGATACATATGGTGGGGTCCACAGCAAAGGGACACGATTGGGACTCTCTAGAAAAACAAGTATTCCACTTCACTGCTGGTATCTGGGATACACAGATGCCTCCCCAGATTACAAACCTACTTAACATGTGGTCACGCTATCAATAGCAGGGCAGGCAGCCACTGCACATCCTGGTACCCTGTAGCTACCGGCACTACCTTCTCTGAACTGGGTTTCAAACAGCTCGCTCCCACTCCAGCAGTGGGAAAGGAGAAAGATTGCACCGTCAGGGGGCTCACAAAGGGATACCAGGCTGTATGGTGTCCAGATATAACCAGTACTACTGCCCTTCTCCCCCAGCAGTCTGGGTGCATGGGAACACTTTAAAACCAGACAAGCAATTACCTGACCATGCTCCAGGAACATCGCTGAGAGAACACTATCATGAGCAGTGACGTGCATGATAACTAGTGCAGACTAGAGAGGGGGCACCAGACTGCGAATCAGGAGACCTGGATTCTCTTCCTAGTTCTACCATTCCTCAGCTGAGTGACCTTGGGTAAGTCACTCCCCTCTTACCCTTTGTCTATTTAGACAGTCCCTTGCCCTGAAGAGGTGGCAGTCTCCTATGTTTGTACACAGAACCCAGCAAAATACGGTTCTGATTTCAGCAACTATACAGTCCAACTATCATAATACAAACGACAACAATAATAATGCAATTCCATCCAGCCATGCTGGATCCTCAAAGGTATTAGGCAGCTAACTCCCATTGGTTTCAATGACGTCAAGAGGAGTTAGGTGCCTAAATATTTTTAAAGATCTGAGCCTTAGGCCTGTCATTAAAGCATCAGGATCAGCAATATCAGAGATTGCTGATAGAGTTAAAAGAATTATTATGGACAGTATTCAAAGATCATCATACAATGGGGGGAAAGTAGAGTACCAGCATAAATCAGCCGAAAGTTAAAAAAAGAGCTATTAAATAGCAAGTACCCTAAAATATTTCTAGACAGATTTTTAAGCGGCAAACTCTGTTCTATGATGTAGCCAAGATTTATTTTTAAAGGACACTTCAGTCTAATGTTGAAACAATGTTTGTGCTAATAGCTCCTGCCCAACAAGAATTAAGGCTACGTTGAATCAAACCTGCTCTCCATTCTCCACCACCCCCACCATAAAACTCAATCAAGCCCACGATATGAGAATCAAGAGTGAATCTACAATATAGAGAAACAGTGCATGTAAACAGAACTGTAGAGGAAAATCACTATATGAAGTATTCCAGTGCTTTAAAGTGCAATCTGATAAACACTATGAACATAACAAAGGAATGGGCGTATTGCATCAGACCAATGATCTCTCTAGCCCAGTATCTTTTCTTCCAGCAGTGGCAGGTGCAAGATACTTCAGAGGGAATGAACAGAACAGGTGTCATGGACCGGGACATACCATGACTACTGGGCAGAGCAGGCATCCAAGTTGGGGAATGAAGCCAACGGTCAGCACCAGAGTTAACTGTCAGTTACCCAGAGCCAAGACTCAAGCCACAATCAGAACCAGGAATCAAAACTGAGGGTCATTGTCAAGGTCAGATACCAAATGTCAGAGCCAAGAGTCAAACCGGACTTCAGGGTCAGTAGTTGAAGACCAGGACCAGAGCCAGGGTTGGTCACTGAGGATTAAAGGTGTGACGTACGGGCAGGAGGAGAAGCAAGGATCAAATGAAAGCAGGAGCATGGTGGGAACAGGAGCGAAGACAGGGGGAAGACCAGAGCCAAGCAGAATCAAGAACAGTGCTGGGTGCCGTAGTCAAGCACAACTAGGGTCCAATGCAGCCACAACAGGAAACTATCCAGTTGCTCAGACAAATTTCCCCTGTTCCTCCTCCTGGCTTAAACAGAGTCTCTGGAGCAATTGGTGGAACCAGACTATTCTCCAGTCAGAGCTTCTGTGAGTTGTGCCTTGGTTGGGGCTATAGCCCTAGTAGCTTGCCAGACCAGCTGGTTTCAGTAGCCACTGGGTGGAGCCCAAGATGGGGCAGTAGTCTGGGGACTCCCAGGCGTGGGTTCAAGATCTGGGACATTACAATAGGACCATCCCCAGATGTCAAGGTCCACCTTCGGACAGTCAGAAGTCTAGAGACACTCAAAAGCATGGGGTTGCATCCCTGACCATTTTGGCTAATCATCATTAAAGGATCTATCATCCATGAATTTATCAAATTCTTTTTGAACCCAGTAATACTTTGGACTCTCACGACATCCCTTGCACAATCATCCTTTGGAACTCATTGCCTGTGTGGAGAACTACTTCCTTATATTTATTTTAAACTTGCATCCTATTAATTTCATTGGCCGATCCCTGGTTCTTGTATTATGTGAAGGGGCAAACAACAGTTCCCTATTCACTTTCTCCACACCCTTCATGATTTTATAGACCTCTAGCCTATCCCCCCTTCAGTCATCTCTTTTCCAAGCTGAACAGTCCCAGTCTTTTTAATCTCTCCTCCTCTGCAAGTTGTACATGTTACAATGAATTCCTATTTAAGCAGCAAATCAATATGGTAAGTAGGAAAAAAGGGTATATTAGCTCAACACAAAGGCCTTGCTCAATTGTTGCTCAAAATTAAGATCCAGGATGATTTTTTTTTCTTTTATTGCATTGTCTAAAAGTTTCTCAGAAGTAACAGCAAATTGTAAAAATTAAAAAAAAATGTTTTTAACAGGTAATTGCAATGGTTTTGGAGATTGCTAATAAAAACACTGGGGAGTTAGGAAGAGGAAAATTCATTCAAGCCCACTACTGCCACAAACAAGGAACGGTGCTCTCTGTTAACTGCTATTTGATAGCACGTTGGATACAAATTGATTTTCCTGAATAAACTATTAGAGAGGAAATTCTAGCTGTTGAAACTTTTTCAGATGACTAACTTTACAAATAGAGTTTGCAAGGCAATGATAGCTAGTGGTCAGAAGAGGTGTGAAATTTGGCATCACATCCATTTGATCATTTAGACATTATAGAACAACAAGATTTTGGTGAATGCCATGGCAAATATCAATCTGATAAATATATTCAGCACTAAAATTCAGCTGTAGTCTTAAGAAGAGCTGTAATTTACAGTGTTTATGGGTTGTATCAACTATGTGATAAGTTTCTCACCAAAGCTGAAGGTGGAAATGTATGCAGACAGTCCAAAAGAAGCCTTTTCTAGATTAAAAATTACTTTCAGCGACACCGATGATGGGTTGTTAAAACTGTGAAAAGTGCAAGAAGGAGCCACACAATAAAACTGATCAACAATACTGACATAGCTTGTTGGGATATTAGCTGCTTCTGCTTAGCCTGCATTACTACATCTGGCTGCTCTGAATTGGCTCGTGGTTGGGGGGAAAGTCGTTTATGTCTGATATGATTCTTTTGCTTTCTTAAGAGTCAAATGCTCCGCTCAGAGACCTGTCACAGCTGAAGGGAGAACTGCTCATATAAAGAGGCCGCGAGCCTTTCCCACTAGACTCTCTTTCTCTTATTCGAACAGAATGCACAGCAATGCAACTTGCATTTTGAGAATACCGCTCCCTATTTCAGGCAGACATTGGCAAACAGCAAATCTAGAGCAACTTCATCTGTCCACGTGATTCAAGCTATTTTGCATGCATCCAACATGGTTTTCTTGTAGTACGACTATTATCGTATGTGTATTTTAAGATATGTTTTATATTTGTATGCAATTATATTTCTTTATGGACACTTAACCAGTGATACCATTCAAACGAGGTGCTTTGCCAAAGGCAACGAACAGGAAACAGAGGTATGATCACCTAAAAAAATATAGAATGAAAATGCAAGAATCCTACAACCACACGGTGCAGGACATCAACAGGACTGGAGGAGGAGGTAAAATCCCCCAAGTGATTGTGGTTATGGCACAAGAAAAGTTTCTCCTATGAGTTGGGTAGTATTTGTGTGATATATTGTAGCAAAGAGATGTTTCCTGAGTAAAATCAATTTTAAAATTCAGCTGTCTAATACTGTTCTGGCAATGTCAAAAAACAATCTAGCTACTTGGTATAGCTCCATGCTTTTAATGTTATATTAGCTCCTGCTTTTACACAGGAGCTAATATAACATTTAACTCAGTTAACTTATTTCTCTTTAAGGAAAAATGTATTTAGTTAGAAAACTAAGATACAAGTGACATAAAAATATTAAGACTTTGCCCCATTCAGCTATATGAAGAATAAAAATTCTACCTTTTTAGATTCAAGGTGGCACTGAGTTTTGCATTATTTTTTGCCTGCTATTAGGTGCACCATTTTGGAGCCAGTCAATCTGTGGGTTACATATTTGACTATGACACTGAACCAAATAAAGGATGGTGCTAATGACACGTTTAAAAGGTACAGAACTAACGGGGTGAGTGTTTTAAAACAAGGCAACTTGTATCCCAATAACCCCACTTTGAATAACAAATTATTCTCTTCCAGTGCAACAGAGCTGCAATTCCCAGCCTGTTGATTGTAACCACCAAGGAAGTTAGGAGCAGTAGTTGGCAATGAAGGAGGTTGCAAGGCCGTTCCCATGATTTGTCTCCAGGATTCTTCTCAGTGACTTTCTTCTGTCCTTCTCAGACACCCACAATGTTCTATGCACCCTGGCCTCAGGAACTCAGCACCTCGGGTGTGTCACGAGAAAAGCCAGCACACAGAACTCTGGGATATGTCTGGGTCAAACTGACAACGTGGGTGGTGACTGGAATGAAAGGGGTTGAAAAACAGGTGCGCCAGCCCATTGTTCCTCTAGAAATAAGAAGTTACTATTTTACTGCTCGACGCTCTCCCTATGTCTAGTCTTTCCAAAATAACCAAGGAGAAACCTTCTAATCCATTTACACAAACCAACCATCAAACAGCATTAGTTATGACTAGCCTGAGGATTGCCTTCAATAAAAGAAACCAGAGCTCTTCTCACCACAGAATCACCTCCCCAAACCAGCCCTGTTGATGTAAATCCTGCTGGGTAATCTCCAGAATCCTTCTGTCCTCTTCATTCCCACCTGGAAAACACTCACACAAGCCCTGACCACAGCCATATCCTCTTGTCTGGCTTCCCAGACTCTTGCCTTGCCCCCAACACTCTGTCTAAAAAAGATGGCTACAAAAGATGATCCAGCCTGCCTGATGCCCTGACTGCCTCCAGCTAATGAGTGCTAATGACATGTTTAAAAGGTACAAAACCTTCAAAAACCTTCACTGTGCTTCAAAGCAGGAGGGGAAAGGTTGTAGAACTGAGCAGAACGGAGGTTTATCAGGCATCAAACGCCCCTGCGCTCCATCCTGGAAAATAAGCTATAGATATGTTGGTTGTCACACACTATTCTTACCTTTACACATCTTACCAGTGGCACAAGCATTAGGAGCCCAAGATCAGATGCTTCTAGAATCTCTGCAGTCACTGACGCACTATAAAATGAAATGCTACCACATTGTGAGGCAGTGAAATACTGTGCCATACAATAGAGTATATTGATCGGCTGCCCAGTAACGCACGGTAACTGGAACACTTCTCAAAGTTCGCCATCCACTATCAAAAGTGATCCTAAACAGGATAGCATTTATCTAGTGGATTTATAGCATCAACAAAATTACAGGAACACACATCTTCTCCCGCTTTGAGCAATACAGCTAGCACATATGGGCTTAAACCGTATTGCGCACAGATGCGCAAAACATGTCCTGCTTCTTCTCGTTTAATTCGCTGGTGATCTTAAAAGTGGTTGAGTAAAAGCACTGCTCGCTGTTCTTGCAATAAAGTTCTGCTGATGCATAAAATCAGAAAACAAGCATAAGAATCACTAAGGATTCTAAATTTAATTATTCCCTTGTATTCCATTACGGCTTAATCTGAAACTTGAAGCCCCAGCATGACAAGTACAGCATCTTGCATACATTCCCACTTGGTTTCTAGATGCTCTTGGGGAACTAAAAGGTACCAAAATTGAAGCAGTAAAATATATAGGTCTGCAGACTGCCTCTGATACCTTAATGATTACAACATTAATGTTGCTCAGGCTTAACATAAGAAACATGGGAATGTCAAAGGGCTAACATTTCAGGGAGCTTGGAACTGCTGGTTTTACTGTTAATCATTTCAAACAGGACAGGTACTGAATGAATTTACTGCACTCTAGAGTGATAGTCACAGACTGCCAACCAAGAGCCTTCACTTTTGTTTTCAAAATAGTTTTGCAGGTCACTATCAAAGTGAGTTTAACACCTAACTTATCACCTTTTGGGCAGCGATCCACATGGAAAAATTCCCATCCAACGGACAATTTTGGCTCAATTAATGGCCTTTTCTCAAAGGAAGTGAACAATTAAAAACATATGGAAAGCTGCTCACTTTTCAGATACATGTTTGGTCTCGTTCTGGGAAATAAATGTAGCCTCAACTGAGTTGAGCTGAGTCAGTGGATTAAGAGAGGACTGAATCCCCTTATAGACTCAGTCCCTTTCCTTTCACAACCAATATATTTTCCAAAACATTTTTTCCCCTATGTGGCCGTGAGAAGGAATTGGAGACGCCAGCAACCCGCCGTGCCCTTTATCGCCTCGAGTGAAACCAACATGTGGCACAGGGCACAGGATTGCCAAACAGAAGTACTTTCAAAAGCTCCTGCCCTAGGCGCATGTACATACCCCTCAGTGGAATGCAACAGGGACCCTCACTGAGAGAGGAAAAAGGTTTTTCCAATCCATATTTTGCAACAATGCCCGACAATTGTGAATAACCTCTAGAAGAGTTTTATACAAGATTCACATTTGATTTGTGCTAGTTCCAAGAAATAGAGCTCTATACACACTAGAAACATTTGACATATTTAGGTGTCTAGATATGGTAATAGAAAGTGTCAGGTTAAACAAGTAAAAGCATCAAGGCAAAAATAGTTTTAAAATGTGTACATCAGTGTACATTGGCTTTGATTATAGTGGCAATCAGTCATGAGGTTTTTGGTAGAACTGACATTTTATTATATCTGGAAAATGTCATGGTACAGTTGATACCTTTACAGAAATGTATGACGCTTGAGAACGTATATGGCATTTCCATTTTTTTCTTTTTCTATGAGACATGACAGTGCCCCTGCAACAATTCAGAGCCACTTGGCAGCACTTGGCCAGATCAAGTTCTCACTGAATTCTTCCCATTGACTTCCATGGATAAGGCCCTAGAGTAGGGATTTAATTTTTTCATGTCAGTCTAGGTTCTATCTAATTTGACTTGACCTAGATCACCACAGATATTGCTTTTTCCCCTGACCAGCTGTCAACTACACAGTCAACTATCAGTCACAAGTCATTTGAGAGGCCCCGTTCTGAAGTCTATGTAGGTACTCCAATGCCCCCAAGTTTTAACTATCTTAAAAGGGGAGGAGCAGGACCAGTTGTACTTCTGCAGACCTCTCCTGTGTAGAATTTGTTTCAGCTTTAATATCTATTTGTTACACTACTGGACATGGATATTCAAAAACCATGTAGGATGCTCTTCCAACTGTGCACTGCAGGCGTGCTAGTCTGATCAAGTTCTTCTTGCTCAAAGACAAATATTCTGCCACTGTTCTGCATGCACAGTTCCCAGGACAGTGAATGGAAACTGGAATTAAAAAATGGCACAACATTTTGTGCCAGAATCTCCATTATTTTAATGGAGGGCCCAAATTCTGTTTCCACCAAAACCACTAAGAATCAACTTCAATGGACCATGAATGGTCTTCCTCATGTTTACGCGCCAAATCTTCCTTGCTTATGTGATTGCCACCCTCTTGACTGGCATCAGGAACTAAACTGGTGACTATGAGGGTTAAAAAGCATGAGTCTTTAGAGGTTCAGCAAAAGAGCCAGGGCTTCTAGATAAGAGCTGTAACATATTAACATCCACTATGGATCAGGAATAGACAGGGACACATAACACACACTGACCAGTGGGTTACACTAAATATTTCCATTAAAAGTAGTAGTCCTAAGTTAAAGCAGACTTATGATGAAAGTACAAAGAAAAAAACTCTACCCTTAAAGTGTCTTTTAATGTTTATATGTTGTAATGAGTCTCTGTATAATCTGCTGGATGAAAATATTAAAAGTAAATAAAAATCAGGACCACCTAATCTTATCTTCATCTGCCTTCTGCTAATATCTGTTAGTGTTGATCCTATTTGCAGCTCGACATCTGTTTTAGCCAGCAAGAGAAAGTCCTCAAAATATCCTTTGTGCTTCTGCCTCTTAAATGAAAAATTACAGAAGAGATCAATTCAGGGAGACAAGAGGAGAAATAGAACCCAGAATCTTGGTTCAGTAAGTCATCTGCTTACTGTGCGCAACACAAAGACCAAAGGTTTGATGGTAATTTTCTGTGATGCATTTTCCAATAATCCATGACTGTGAGTTTGAGTACTGACAGGAAGAAGTGTGGCATTTCACAGCCACGTAAGAGCAGACAGTTTTAAGATCATTTATTTAATTATGCAAATGCTGCTCCTGTGACAACAAGAAACAGGCTCAAGCTGAAACCTTCCATTTGATAATAAAGTTCAGACCCAGCTGAAGATTCATTACCTGCTGCATCAACTCTAGCTATTACCACATTATTATAGCTTTGCAGTGGCAATGCTTTAGGGTAGTTAAAAATCGAGAAAGCCCTTTCATTCTAAGCCTTTATTTTAGCTCTTTTTATTCTAGCTCTTTTAAACTAAGTGCTCTTTCTGTGTGTTCCTTTAACTGGTTATTGTACATGAGACACCCCAGAATATACAAAAGGAAAAAAATCATTTGCTCTAAAATTAATCACTATTGAATAAACAACCTTCTTTCTATTTCACGTAAACTCCATTTCCTTCCTTCATTTTACGGTAAGGAGTACACAGAAGATGATGCATAGCTGTTTCCCATTTCCTTCCCCCAGTTATCACCTTAAAAAAATGACAACTCTAAATCCTACCTGGAGAGCCAGCTTGAGGTACTCTGAACACAAGCTATGCTACATTAGCTCAAATGAAATCTCTGTCAGGCTGTCATACCGATGAGCGGCAAAACCGTATTTTTAAAAGAGCTGAATTACTAAACCGATTTTTGTGTTAACTTTAACTATCATTTTGCTGCATTGCCCACTATTGTGCCACGGTCAATGCCAGTCATGCTGTAGATATTCCAGCAACTCCTGGGACCTAACAACTGCTCTCCACACAGTGGTTTTTTAATTTGAACAAGAAATAAGCATGTGGATTTTATACTGTAAGGTCTTTGGGGTAGGGACCGCCATTTTGTGTGTTTGGACAGCACATAGCATAAGGGGGCCCAACCAGGTTGTGGTCTCCAGATAATAGGGCAATAAAAATGTTACAAATTAATTCATATAGTTTAAAACTGTTTCTGTTGAGTTGAAAAGTCTCTGTGTGTGTAAAGGAACAAACCTTTGCAACTAATGGAACAGCAGACTCTCTCAGGCATACTTGGACTGTGGTGAGGTAGTCTGAAATATCTGCTCATTTTAACATTTAATCTGAGACACTGTATATAATGTGAGATGCAACCGTTACTCCAATATGCTCCCTCATTGTTCTTCCTAGAATATTAAAATGTCACTTGCAGAGAAATCTAAACTGCAACACCACAAATTATTCATGCCACACAGTAAACACAGCTTATTCTCGGTCTTTTTAAAAGAGGGCTTTTATTACCAAGCTGTTCTTAATTACATCTAAACTTTCATTCTCTCTCACACATACAGTACATGCATGTAACTAATATAATGTAAGGCCCCAATCCTACAAAGACTGCTATTCATTCCTAAATGTATACACTGTTACTAAAACATTTTAAGTCCCCCTGCGGTCGGGTTTGCACTTAAAACTCTGCACTGCTGTAGCGCTTAAGTGAAGATACACTTACACCAGCAGTGGACCTTCTCCCGTTGGCATAGTTAATCTACCTCCCTGAGAGGCAGCAGCTGTGTTGAATGGAGAAATTCTCCTGTCAATATAGCACTGTCTACATATCATGGAATCACAGAATATCAGGGGTTGGAAGGGACCTCAGGAGGTCATCTAGTCCAACCCCCTGCTCAAAGCAGGACCAACCCCAACTAAATCATCCCAGCCAAGGCGTTGTCTAGCCTGACCTTAAAAGCCTCTAAGGAAGGAGATTCCACCACCTCCCTAGGGAACCCATTCCAGTGCTTCACCACCCTACTAGTGAAAAAGTTTTTCCTAATATCCAACCTAAACTCCCCCTCTGCAACTTGAGACCATTACTCCTTGTTCTGTCATCTGCTACCACAGAGAACAGTCTAGATCTATCCTCTTTGGTAGTTGAACAGTCATCAGTCATCTGCTACCACAGAGAACAGTCTAGATCCATCCTTTCAGGTAGTTGAACGCAGCTATCAAATCCCCCCTCATTCTTCTCTTCTGCAGACTATGGTTGATGTAATTATGTTGCCATGGGATGTGGATTCTTCACACCTCTGTGTGACCATTATACCAGTACAGCTCTGTAGTGTAGACCTGGCTTAGGGCTACTCATAGGATGTTAAGTTCAGCGCATGCACAAGTCATGGTAGGATCAGGGCCCATATGTTTACGAACATATTTTGTGTGTGCATTATATACTCATATTTAGTTAGGAGAAAAAGGTATTTCAGTAAGGCAAACATTACATAACACAAAACTTATGAGGCTTTTTTCCAGGAACATAACCGCACTCCTTTCACTTTGTTTGCTATTACCTCCATACTGCACTGTCCCCTCCCAGCTGGAATTGTGTTATTCACTGGGGTCGGTTAAGTTTAAAACTTAAGTCGCTCACAGAAAGGAACTTGGACATAATCTGATCCAGTCCCCACTGAAGTCAGTGGATTCCGCCCTTATCTCCATCTTTGAAAGCATCATGCACGCCTAGAACACAACACAGATAAAGGTAATTACTAATATCCTCATAATACATTGTTTTATTTTCCTCTCATCCTTTTAGCCTAACTTTTTCCTGTGAGATATGTCTTTGATGAAATATTTTATCAATACACAGATACCACCCAAGCGATACATTTTCCTAGCCTTTCAGCTCCTGCTGTGCACTTTTTCTATCATGTTGAAAGCTTAGATTTTTTTCACTGCATTACAAGAACAACATGCGATGGTAATATTTAGCATTTTTAAAGTGCCTTGCATTTGAGGATCTCGTGGTGCTTAAAAGGTTAGTAAATTAATCCTTACATCGCCATGAGGTAGGGAAGATGGAAAAACTGAAGAGTCAGACTTTTAAAAGTATTTAGGCACCTATAGGGAATTGAAAAATACCTCAGCAGGTTCAGCACCCAATGGCACTTTTGAAAATCCCACTAAGCACCTATCTTTGCATGCCCGTAAACAAGTCGCCTCCTCCCCAGTGGCTGCTCATGGCCTCAGGGCAGTCCTGCAAGTGGCCCCTTGCCTCAGTTTCCCTCTTGGATAACCCAAAGGACTACGCTTCAGGCTCTTACTTAAACGGTCCCTCTTCTGGGGCCAATTTGTTACCAAAACCTTGTGCAGCCTGTAACAAATGTCCCAAAACCCAGTCCATAAAGTTCCTGTTCTCACCACACCCCAGCAAACCCCTCTTTCTGCTCCCCTCCCGTTGGCCTTCTCTGTCAGCTCTCATCTCCTTTTCATCTCTTACCTGACTCCTGACTGACCTATTACAGCCCCCAAGTGCTGCCCAACCCTCTTAACTGACCCAGCTGGGAGGATCTGGTCTGGAACAGAAGAGTAGAGACCAGTTTCATGTAATGGACCAGCTTTCCTGCTACAGCACCTAAATAGCTCTGAGAATCTGAGAGACAAGGCCCTACGTGACTCGCCCAAGGTCACGCGGGAGGCTTACAGCAGAGCTGAGACTAGGACCCCCGGCTTCTGCCTCCTGATCCTGAGCCAGCTCTTCAGCTGGTGCAAAAATCAGCACAACTCCATTCAAGTCAATAGGTGTGAGATGTTTTCATGCATATGACCTTACCCAAAGGGTCAGCTATAATGAAATGTTACATATGAACGGGCAAAGAGACAAACAACCTCCATTCTCTCTTGCTCTTGTAGCATTTCCAACCCGCGACAGTTGAAAAGGTAACTCACACCGGAAGCTTATACAGAAGTGACTCTCTCTGTATAATGGGAACACGTCACATCAAGAACCATTTCAATGCAATGCAAGAAACCTGCAAGACTAAAGGGACGTTATAAGAAACACAACTGCCTGCATGGCATGCTCATCCCTTAAAAACTCCATTTCATTCCAAGGTACCAAAACGATAATAGACTTTATTCTAATTGGATTGTCTGCAATGAACCAATTTAAGTGCTAAATGCTACCAATTATTCAGCATGACACGGCAATGCAATGATCTGAGCCTCTACAGGGCAGGAAGCTTGTTGAAAGCTGCAGTTTCTGAAGCGTACTGAGAAGATGCAAGTCTTACTTGGCCTGACTCCGCTAACCAAACTCATATTGTTTCAACAGCTGCCATGTGTCTACAAAGCATTGGCTAGGGCTCTGACCTAGAATGCAACCACTGTCAGCAAACACCTGATTAAAATATGATTTGCTGAATAATGCCCCTTTAAGGCCCATCTCACTGTAATTACAGGCTTTGCAAAAGGCTAGGTGCTTATGATGCTATATGTAGATCTATATAGGTTTGTGAAATATCTGATCTAACTACAAGCCATAAATATTATTCTAAGTCAACCCAGTTTGTATTTTTGTAAGAATATCAGCATTATTTCTAACAGATTTATGAAACCACTGATTGGCAAGTGATGTTTAAACCTTTTAAATTTTTACTCAGGTGCAGTTTCAGTAACCCTGTGCAAATTAAAGATTTCTCTGTTACTGCTCATGTTTGTATACAATATACAGTTCAACAGACAACACTTATTTTAGAGTTAATGTATCAGTACTCAGTAGTTAACATACAGTTTTCCTGTAACATTCAACATTGTATGTTTCCATAGCTGTAGTACATAGGCTGAATTTTATGGCTACATTTTGATATCTTCAACGAGACGACTGCAGTGAGCCACAAAACTGAAAAGAAGAAATAAAATAAAATAATCCAGGGATTGGATAAATTTCCCTTGTATGATAGCCATAGGACACTATCAGAATGTGTCTGTGGCATAGGGTTTTAGTGCAAACACCATGGGGGGTTTAGGAATTAAGCTCCTCTAATGTTCTGAGTTGACTTGACTTTATTCTTTGGGTCCTCAATTTGTTAGAATTAACATCAATGGATGTGTAGTTTATTGTACTTTATTTCCCCACATATTTTCTAATCCACATAAGCAAAGGCACATTAATTCAGGAACTGGCTGCAATTATTTTTGCTATTCAGCTAGGAGCAGTAAACACAAACAGAATTGGCTGGAATTCAATGTCATTGCATGGGATTTTCTCTATTGTTCCCTTAGGTGCAGATGTGAGAGTGGGGAATGTTAACTCAAAACAGTGACGGTGCCATACAATTTCTAATGGTTTCCCCCTAAAGGTTTTCTTGCCTTGCTGGAAAATTAGTTTTCTTTTACTTAAAGTACCTAAAAATAATCAAGAAATAATAGAATTAAAACTACCTCCTCTCGTACTAAAATATCAGGAAGCAAATGTCTTAGCTGC
The DNA here is from genome assembly GCA_007922305.1 of Dermatemys mawii. Lineage (NCBI taxonomy): Eukaryota > Metazoa > Chordata > Testudines > Dermatemydidae > Dermatemys > Dermatemys mawii. Next base: position 24,985,557 of record ML677372.1, read on the forward strand.
CCATCTTTCATTTGAAGCTCATGATATAACTTCTAAACTAAGATTAGCAAGATTTGTGCATTCATCTGTAACTGTGTAAGCTATAATAAGATACTGAGGATATTCCACCGTTCTATTTCCATACTGATTCCTCTTCTCCCACCCCCTGATTACTTTTGTCTTACAAACACAGGAAACACTTGCACAGCTTGGGCAATAATCAGGGTTTGAGCTCAATTCTCCAGTTTCTTTAGTCTCAATCCAGCCACTGCCAATTTCTGTTGCACTCCCGGAATGCTTAAACCCACAGAAAGATGGCAAACCATAGCGAGGGCAGGCTCCATTCTTCCGAATGTGCCAGTTACGGGCTTTGGTTTTCTCTTGTAAAAGGTGCACACGGCTATTGCCCCTGCCTTTGAATGGATTATTTACAGAATAGATATTACTGCTGTTCATCACCTAAAAGTTTGCTCTTCGAGGAGTGAATGGTGTAGGAGACAATACAGAGACTGAGCAGATACCAGGCAGGCTCTCAGTTTCATTACTAATGTAACTAAAAATACCAATTTTCTTGTTAAAGCTCTCTTTACGGCACCAGGAGACAAAAGAGGGGCATTGCCACAATACCCCCAAGACTTGGCAGCCACCTTTCACTTAAAAAACCTCCCAAAACACTACCAGGAAGAATTAAAGGAAGAAAGAGTAGGATTCTAAACACTCCAAGGAAGCTTGCCCACATAAAAAAATCCAGCCTCCTCCCTTCAGGATGCCTTGGGCAATGGTTTTTACATCTCCTGGTTGTGCAATCCACTCTGCGCTTTTAAAGAATATGTCACAGCCATAGGAATGGCGTACTGAGGACCATGTCAGAATTGCAGGACATCATTTTAAGAGCTGTGGGCGGGAGGGGGAGGTCAACGAAGAATGCTTCTTACCGAGTGTCCCCCTGCTGGCTACAGAATCCCCACTTCTGGTTTTCCTCTCTACAGGGCCCTTTAAGAATTCACACAAGCTAAAATCCATTCCTATGTCACAAAGAAAAAGTCCATACTTAGCTCTGGGGTTTACTTTCACTCCAAGGGCTCTTCTTCCATCCGAGTCTGATCTCCCAGCCAGTCGTCCCAGCTCTCCCTCACTGGAGTTCTGGCGTCCAGTCCCAAACACAGTCAGATTCCCTGCCCTCCAGGAGCTTCCTGGTCACCAGACTTTACCCTCCAAGCTCCCTGGTGACATAGTCTTATATGAGCCTTTTTCCTCCCTGCAATGTCCAACAACTTCACTGAATAAGGAAAAGTTGTTTACTTGTTCTCATATTATAAGAACTAAGGGCCACCAAATGAAATTAAAGGGCAGCAGGTTTAAAACAAATAAAAGGAAGTTCTTCTTCACACAGTGCACAGTCAACCTGTGGAACTCCTTGCCTCAGGAGGTTCTGAAGGCTAGGAATTTAACAGGGTTTAAAAGAGAACTGGATAAATGCATGGAGGTTAAGTCCATTAATGGCTACTAGCTAGGATGGATATGGAATGGTGTCCCTAGCCTCTGTTCAGAGCGGGGTGGTGGATGGCAGGAGAGAGATCACTTGATCATTATCTGTTAGGTTCACTCACTCTAGGGCACCTGGCATTGGTACTGGGCTGGATGGACCTTTGGTCTGAGCCAGTACGACCATTCTTAAGCAGCTCCCTGGGCTTCCTTCTCTGTTTTACTGGAGGCACCTTCTGCTCTTTATAGGGACTTGCCTGATTCCCCACAGGTGGGGATCATTCTGTAATCAGGGTTTGCTTAGCCCTAGGCTTTCTAGTCCCTGGGGGCAAGCCTGCCTGTTAAGGATCCCTGGCCCTGTTTGCAGGGTAGAGGACTCTATAACAATATGTAGGAGCAGAGTCAGTTTGCAGACACCCAGTTTATAGCAAGGTGAGACGAACAGAGCAGCCTGTTTTTCTCTCTCTCTGCTTTTGGGTTCTTGTGTGTGATGTTCTGAATTCTCAGAAACAAAGTATTGTTAAAATACAACCTTCCAGCAGGAGTACTGTATGTTTTTATCACCTTCTCTGCGTGCATGAGACTAAACATAATCATAAGTTATCAGAATAATAATGGTGCAGAATAATAGTGGTGGGAAAAGAACATGCCATGATTTTGTGCAACTGACTGGATGTTACTTGAGTAGTCCAAGTTGCCAGTGAACCCCCTATAATATACATCACCACAGTAAAAGAGAAACCAATATAAAGATGAGCACACTCCAGAGATAATGAGCTCCACAGGGATGAATCAAGCATCCTAGCTTGGAAGAGGTCCCCAGAGATAAAGATTTTATTTTCACTACTTTAAAATGCCTCTAGTTTTAGAGCCTGAAGAATGAGACACCTTGATGGTGCCAGGTGGTGACTCCTACCCTTTTTAACCCTTCACTCGTGACCTTCAGTGGCTATTCGCTAACCCACTTTGTACAATTAAGGTTTATATTTTAATGCACCAATCTAGATGTTTGAATGGAAGATGAAAAGCCATATACTACAATTGAGAATCATGGCCTGGCTGTCTGCTTCTCTCTCCCCGGTAATTATTTTCCAGTGCAGTACTGCAGGGCAAGCTAATGCCGTCAATAAAACTTCGATGCTATCCAGGCTGCTTTGAACTCCTGGTGGTGGTTGTTTTTTATTTTAAAATATCAAACGTGGAGGGTCAGTTGGAGACTGGTAGAGGGGGAGATATGAGGTGGCTTACACTCCCCATGTGCTCACCCCATGTGAGGGTCAGGGACAATCACACTGCCACTGTACACAAGTACCGCCCCCTTCCACCCACCCTGCACTGCAGACACCTTTGCAAAGCAATGCAGGGAAGGTGTGAGCCAAGACCTCCATGAATTGAGATGTTGAGAACAAAAATTAATCAAGGACCCAAAGGATGTGAAGAAAAGAAATTGCTGAATTGCTGTACACCAATGTTAAGTGCCGGGGTAACAAACAAGAGGAATTGGAATTGCTCATTTGTGAGCATAAATTCAATCTAGCTGGTATTATTGAAACCTGGTGGGATAATTCACATGACTGGAATGTTAAAAATTAGTGGAAAAAACCTGTTTTGAAGGCTTGACTGGGCAAAAGTGGAGAGGGAGTGATGATCTATGTCAGAAATGGCATTTCCCGTTTCCATGTCATTGATAACTTGGAAGAACGGGATTTTGAATGTTTATGAATCAATTTCCTAACTGATAAAGCACAAGATGGGGGTATTAGTTGGTTTCTGCCATATACCATCAAATCACACTAGCTAATAGGATGACTACTTCCTTATGCAGCTATCTTCAATGTATAAGAAAAAAAACTTCATGATCATAAGGAACTTCAATCTGAGTGACATATGCCTAAGGTCTCCTGCTGCCAGTACTAAAACATCCTTTGAACTTCTATACATTATAGGTGACAGTTTCTTAACTCAAAAAGTGTATCAGCCAACATGAGAGAATTTTATATTAGTCCTTGTCCTAGATAAAAAGTAACTGATGACAAAACTAAAAATTAACGATAGTTTAAGTACAAGTGATCACAACTTGATCACATTTATGACATTCGAGCAGAAAAAAAGTCCAGAGCAATAATATATATTCATGGTGCTTTAAGAGGGCCAATTTCAGAAAGCAGAAAACAATTACGAACCAAATCAACTAGGAGAAAGAATTTAATCAGAAAAACATGAATGATCATTGGGAGTCATTTACAAACACCTTACTAGATGCCCAAAAAGACACAATCCCACAATCAAAGAAGATGGCTGTACTGGTCTAAAAGAAAGTGAAGGAAGCCGTAAACAATAATAAGGTATAACAAATGGAAGAAAAGGGAAGTTAATGGTCATTAATGTAAATCAGAAAGGAGAACTTGTAGAAAATTGATAAGGGAAGCCAAAGAACACAAGGAGCTACTACTAAAGTCAGACATTTTTAAATCAGCAGGTCCATATAACTTGCATCCAAGAGTTTTAAAAGCGGACTATTAATGTTGATTTTAATAAGGCTTGGAGCACAGGGGAAGTTCCAGAAGATTGGAAGAAGGTTCATGTTGTGCCATTTATTAAAAAGGGTAAACAAGGTGGCCTGTATAATTATAGGACTGTCAGTCTGACATTGATCCCAGGCAAGATAATTGAGCAGCTGCTACAGGACTTGATTAATAGAGAGTTAAAGGAGGGCAATGTAAGTAATTCAAATAAACATGGGTTTATGGAAAATAGATCCTGTCAAACTAACTTGATTTTTTTATGAGATTACAAGTTCAGTTGATAAAGGTAAAAGTGTTGAAATAATATACTTACACTTCTATAAAGCAACTGATTTGGTACCACATGGTATGCTGATTACAATACTAGAACAATATACAATAAACATAGCGCATTTTAAACGGATTAAAATCTGGCTAACGGATAGACTCAAAATGTAACTGTAAATGGGGAATCATCACTGAGCAGTCTGTCTCCAGCTGAAATGTAAATAAGATGAAAATTTTTAACAGTGAAATTAATTAAACAAATTGGAACAAGTTACCAAGGGTTGTGGTGGATTCTCCATCACTATTTTTAAAATCAAGATTATTGGATACTTTTTCCCCAAGACCTGCTACAGGACTTGTTTAGGGGAAGTTCTATGGCCTGTTTTCTACAGGTGGTCAGACTAGATCACAGTGGTCCCTTTTGGCCAAGTTTTATTAGTCTCTGGTTCCCAGAGATATTGCTTGTGGTTGCAAGATCTGTCACAATGTGCACATATAGAGGTAAGCAGGGATAGGTGTCAACAAAATCACAAGGCAAAAGAGGGTTCATGCTTTTAGTGGGTAGTGACAACTCCATTGCAGAGAGGGTTGAATTCATTAGGGCAAAACTAAATACTTGAGGGAGCAAAGGAATAAAGAAAACAGGATACAGAATGAATGATAAAGCAGATGGAGACTCAGATTTTGAGTGCAGTCCCAAGAAACCGGTTTCTTAAGTCCATGTGTCAGGGATGCCCTTAAACCCTCTGTCTGGGTGACAAACCAACTGTCAACAACCCCCCACACATACTATATTTGAGAAGAAACTGCAACAGCCAGAAGAGACAGCAGAGTAATTGAAAAACCAATTGTAATAAAAGGTATTTATTGGGTAAATGATAAAAAAGACAGCGCTTAGCTAACTATCATTCAAATAAGAATCAGATCAATGTAGCACTTCCATGTCAACCTAAGGATCTTGTTTTCGAGCCCGAGTTATGTTCTATGTTTGTGAAAAGAGCACCGACTTCATACTCTGTGGATTTTTGCAATGATTCTAAATTCTGCAGAGTGGAGAGGATTTGTTAACTAGAAATACGCATAATTATGAATTTTCTATATCCCTTTTATAATTTCTAGCCTTGATATGAAGTGAAGAGTATGAACAAAAGAACGAGAACAACATACCAAATGTACCACACTAAAAGAAAAGCCAAGAGATCAAAACACAAACATCAAGTCTCTTGAAATCTCACTGGTCTTTAATGTATAAAAATCAATCATAATGACAAAATACTTTATTTGACATTAAAGGGTAATTGTTTTGAGCTTAAGTGAATTTGTGGTTTCAGCTCAGTAAGCAAAACCTAATTCTTAAAAATGACATTGACTGTGGAATATAGATTCATAATTAAATTTTAATTTAAAAAATGGAAGCAAGGAAATACTATCTATAGTGTGTCAATTTGCTTTTCAGACACATATTGTTTTAAACGAGGAAAATTAAATATTTATATTGCTCTGTAGTGCAGAAACAGCAGCATTTAAATATAAAGATAATCTAGAAGGTAGTTAGCAGTTTCAGGAAAGTCTGCAATGTGTGTTTTTCTCTCTCATTAAGACAAATCCACCCCATTCCCCCACTGAAGATGTCACCTTTAATCCTGAAGGAAACCCCTCTGAGAACATTACTATATATACATTCCACAAGCAGTGGAAGATTCATGCATCACGTGGGATGCCTTAATACATTATTAACATCATCGTTTTGTTTCGCTTTTCTGTAATTTATGAAGTCCAATGAGCATGCTCTTGTGGAAAGTTCAATTTCAAACAGCCGTTTACTCTAATGACTTACTGGTATTATATATATTTTGTAGACTAGAAATTCTAACAAGGGCTGTCAAGTGATTAAAAAAATTAATCACTGTTAAACAATAATAGAACACCATTTATTTAAATATGATGGATGTTTTTCTACATTTTAAATATATTGATTTCAATTACAACACAGATACAAAGTTTACAGTGCTCACTTCATATTTTTTGTTACAAATATTTGCACTGTAAATAACAAAAGAAATCATATTTTTCAAGTAATCAAAGTATTGTCATGCAATCTCTTTATCATGAAAATTGAACTTACAAATGTAGAATGAAGTACAAAAAATAACTGCATTCAAAAATAAAACAACTTACATTTTAGAGCTTACAAGTCCACTCAGTCCTACTTGTTCAGCCAATCACTCCTGCAAAAATGTTTGTTTACATTTGCAGGAAATAATACTTCTTATTTACATCATCTGAAAGTGAGAACAGGCCTTCACATGGCTCTGTTGTAGCCGGGATCGCAAGATATTTACATGCCAGATGTGCTAAACATTCATATGTCCCTTCATGCTTCATGTTTTGTTTTTGAGTACAGTTTTGTAAAAACAACAAAATCTACATTTGCAAGTTGCACTTTCACAATAAAGAGATTACACTACAATACTTGTATGAGGTGAACTGAAAAATACTATTTCTTTTAACATTTTTACAGTGCAAATATTTATAATAAAAAATAATAATAGAAAGTGAGCACTGTACACTTTGTGTTCTGTGTTGTACAGTGGAGCCCCGGTATAACACACCCCGGTATAACATGAATCCGGATACAGCGCAATTATACTGCGGTTCCCAAGTCCTTGTTCTCTGTCCCTGGCAGGTGTGGGGGCCATGGCTTCTCTTCCCTGCTGGGCAGCGTGGAGGGAAGCTGTGGCCGCACCTGTGAGGGACAGAGAACTCCAGACTGTAGATGAGGGGCCACTGATTCTCTCCCTGCTGCCCAGCATGGGAGAGAAGCTGCAGCCCCGAACCTGCCTGGACTGCAGCTCCCAAGTTCTCTGTGGAAGCTGCGGCCCCCATGCCTGCCAGGACAGGGGGCAGCAGGTGCCAGTGTCCCCTACCCCCCGCAGGCGCGGGGACAGCGGCTTCTCTGGAAGCCGTGGCCCCCCCGCCTGCCAGGGGCAGGGAACCCCGGCGCCTGCAGCCCCGGAGTCCCCTGTCCCGGCAGGCGCGGGGCCGCAGCTACTCTCCCCTGCTGGGCAGCGGGGAGAGGAGCTGCAGCCCCCGCCTGCCAGGGACTGAGACCCCACTATAATGCCCCCCCACATTTAGCGTGCTGGGATTTCTTGGATCCCATTTGTCATGTTATAGTGGGGCTCCACTGTAACTGAAATTGAATATCTGAAAATGTAGAAAAATGTCCAAAATATTTAATACATTTCAATTGGTATTCTATTGATCAACAGTGTGATTAAAACTCTGATAATTAATCACAAATGATTTTTTAAATCGCGATTAATGTTATTCAGTTAATCGTATGAGTTAACTGCGATTAATCAACAGCCCTAATTCCAACATTTAAAATATGTATCTTTTATTTCCAAAAGGAACTCTCCCATACCAGCTTCCTTATTACACCTCGTGGCAAGAAAAATTGAGATGACATGTCAAAGATTCATATAAATCAACAAGCAAAGGGTGAACCTGGTCTGAGAGGATGTTTCTCATCACAAACAAGCCTTGTGTAAATTCTCCCAATGTGCTTAAGCTCTTAGTTGCATGGACCCTGTAATTCTGCAAATACATGACTTGAATTTCAATAACCCCAATCACCCACAAACATTATTGAAATCACTGTAAGTTAGAAGTGCCCAACACCTTTGACCATTGAGCCACTTGTACTTAAACAGAAGAATTTTGGAACTGGTAGAAGATGTTACATGAACAAAGCAAAAATGCCAGTAAAGAACCGATTTCATATTCCATAGAGCAACGAGAATGTTATAACTCATATCCTGAAAAGTTTTGTTGGAATCAAAGGTTTCTTCCTTCCAGCATGATGTTTTCATATTGTTTTGTGGATAGGGACTGCTGTAGAATACACTGAAGTTTGCCACAGAATTCTTGTATAGATGCTGCAGAATGCAGCAATGAAACATCACATAATTCCAGGGACCCAGTTCTCACTCTCTAAATAAACTTTATATCTGCTGTGTTTCTTCTCCCCACCCCACCCCCGCTCCCACCAGACTGAGGGGATACAATGGTATGACCTCAATCTGGGGCTTCAATCTTCATGTCACATCAATATTACTAACTTTATTTTACATTAATATTAATTTTATGCAGATTAATGATAATAAATATGTGCCTTATCAACAGACTTTTCCTTAAGGTTCATTTAACCTCATAAAACATAACTGATTCCAATTTCGCTATGGGATCTATGCTTACAGCTCATTGCTGGACTCTTTCAGAAAAAAAGGACTAGTTAGAAAAGAGTAGTCTCTGTGAGCCCACACACTCCACTTCCAAGAAGCCTACCGTTTGTAGTTTATGTTACGCACATGAACTGGAATCCTCACTCTTTATAAAAGACAGAATATCACTGGCTGCACTTTCTCCTTAAGACCCTTTTCTTTGGAACACCTTCTCTGCCAACACCATTATCATCCTTAGCCCAAAATGCGTCCAGATCTTCTGGCCTTCAGACTATGCACCAAGAGACTAATAAAGAATTTTCTTCATGTTTCCAAATGCCATGACCTCTCACTGCAGATTCAGCTGCATATGACGTGCACTGCTCCATATCTTCCATACTCCAGTATTTGCAGCTTCTCTTTCTCTTTCTAGACACACCCACTGTCATTTCCTCATGACTGGAGAGCATGATACTGATACTCATTTACACAATTCCACTATGTCCCTGAGCTGCAAGACCATATCCCCTTCTGAAACTGCAGTTGTTACTTCTTGACTTCCAAGTAGTAAATTAAACACATTCAATTAAATTCCAAAGGCCATTTGCAACCATAGGTGCTGGAACTAGTGGTGATGCGGGGGCTGCAGCACACCCTGGCTTGAAGTGGTTTTCAGTATATACAGGATTTACAGCATGGTTCAATGGTTGGCAGCACAGCCACTGTAGAAATTGTTCCAGCACCCCTGTTTGTAACCAATTAAAACAGGGCGGGTTAAGTAGATTAGGACCATAGAGTTCTTTAAAACATATCTTGTCTTCATTTATTACTCCAACATCTTCAAGGAAGACATCAGTAAGAGGTTTATGAAAACTGTCTTCCATGGAAGACAAGCAGAACTTTGTTCATTCGCTTTAGTGACTGGGAGTCTGCGGAATTTTGTTTATTAGCAAGCAAGGATCTGATCTCTATCAAGTAGAGCAAGTACCATAGTAGATCCATCAGTGGTATAACCTCACACACTGCAGTCTACAATAAGTACTGGATCAACCCTGAGCGAACAAACAAAATAACAGCAATGCTAAATGCATTACAAAATACACTATGTTCGTTGATAGTAATTATTTATGATACTTCATAGTATTACTAGCAAATATTCTGCTGTAAACGTATCAGTCATAATAATGAGATCTCACTACATTCAGCAGTTTTATTTACATCTGTGCTGAGAAGCGGGGTGGGGTAGGAGGGGAGGAGAGAGACCGTCCCTGTGTGTGAATTATGGGTTTTATGGCTCAGCAAAGATTGAATTACTGAAGTTCCGCTGTATTTTTATTTTTCTGAAAGTTTATTAGATTACGGGAAGTCACCACAATTCCCAGAACATCACTGTAGGGAATCACTAAACTGACAGGAAAGTTCTTAGATCGCCGAAGAATGCTTAGACTTAGGTGAAATACAAGTAATTTATTTACACTCAGGTCCACAGCCTGACACTGATCCATAAGAGTGCTATCCATAGAAATCAGTATAAATGTTGCATGTTATTTATGCCAGGATACATCTCTTACATATTAAGCCCTTAATTCTTGAATTCTTTCAAATGATATGACTCTTGGGGACTGATTTCAATGGGTGTTAGAGGCCTAAGTACTTTTGAAAATCCCACTATGTGCTTAAATACCTTTAAAAATCTGCCCCTTGATAACTAATATCTATACTATACAAGAAGGAAATCAGTTGGAAATCAAATTTTCCAAAAATATTGAACAAAGCAACAAACAAAACAGAACCAAAGAAACAGATACGGAGATGACCAAGTGTCTTTTTTAACATAAAGTTAAATATTTTTATAATATGGTGCTTAAATATATTGTAAGCTTATTCCATGATTTCATGAAAAATTATTATTCATATCTGAAATAAATGTATTTCTTGCATACATGTGAAGGTGAAACATGAACGGAATAAATAAATATAGCGAAGGAAAATTTCAGAATGCCTTTTAAAAGTGGGGGTGGATAGGTGGAGGTGTTGGCTAGTTGTAGAGATATTTTTTGTTTATTGAATATATTACTGTATTTATTTATTTTTGCCTTATCTTCCCATTAAAATCTTTTAACTGGAGTTTGGATTAATTAATAAAATGTGGGCTTTTAACGAACATGGAATCTGTTAACCAAACCATTAGGGTCAATTTTACCATGTGGAAGAAATGTTCTCCAGTGTATATAAAATCAATTTAATGTTCCTGAGAACGTAATTCATTGTAATTTAAAAGTTCACCTGCCCTGCATGTCCCTTGACAGGTTTTTCAATTTTTAATTTACCCTGGGTGTAGTAATATTTAATACCATGCACTAAACGTTAACCAACATTTAAAGGCAATGAGATGTGCCAAAAGATACTTTAGGGTTTAGAGATGCAGAGCTGACCAAGAAAGGTAATTACCTCCACATGAGACACATCAGGAGGAGATGAATAAGGCGGGAGAGCTTTGTGCTTAACTCTTCCCAATACCCGTGCCACACTGAAGATCTGAAGATGCAATTAAAGGAAAGTGAAGTAGGCTTTCCAAAGAATTCTTGCTGTGAGACGACACTGGAACAAATCCACCTTCTCCCACTGGGACAAATTGGTTGGATGGCAGAACAACTGTCAGGCAATACAGCATGAACATGCCAGGAACACTGGCTCAGAGGAAGAGAACAAAGAGCCTTTGCACTTTCTCCTCCCTGGTTTGGAGGAAAGCTTTCCTGTTATTAGAGACTGTGATGGTCTCTCAGCCTAGCTAGAGCGGTAGGTCTTGGCAACCCATGCACCAGCTGGGTGCACACAGCTGGCTCAAAGGCTTCCGATGAAGAACAAGGGCAGGATCTAGTCACGCAGCAAAAGTAGTAACAACACATGGAATCTGTTCTGATTATGACAATTCCTATGTTTGCAAGACAGTCAGTTGTCCTGGTTAATGAGAGCTATCAAGATTCCAACCCACCATAAATGGCCCACGCTTTGCATAACTACAATAGGACCTCAGAGTTATATTTCATATTTCTAGTTTCAGATAAGAATGACACATTTATACAATCATTACACAAATAGGATGAATACATGCAGAAGAACATAACATTTGTCAGATATGTTACAGGGCATACCTAGCATAAAACATATTCCAGTTATGACATATTTACATTCATAAGTATATTTCTATAAAATATTACGGGGTGCAATGTCACATCATGGATTGGCTAGACAATGGATTTATGGCTTATTAGAACAATTGATAACACACTAAACCAGTGGTCATCAAAGTGGGGTGCGCGAGACCCCCTGCGGGGTGCATGGTGTCCCAGCACCGCCACAGGATTGGCCCCAGGAGACCACCGAAAACAGAAGCAGTCTATTTTTGTCCCGCCAAAATGCCATGCAAAGCAGAAGCTTTCTATTTGGCAGCATTTCGGCGGACATACCCCGGGACTGCAAGTGGACGCGGCACTGTGGAAAGGGGCCGCCGCGGCAAAACTTTGAGGAATGCTGCACTAAACACACTGACTTCTTCCCCTCCCTCCACCCCATGACTGGAAAGATATTAAATGGGCCGCTTCACCTATAATGGCCCCTTGAAATATGTGTTAACTACTTATGCTAAACAATCTGTCGCACCTTGTATTTATCTGTGACATTGGTACATTGTCCAGACCTGAAGAACAGCTCTGTGTGAGATCAGAAGCTTGTATCTCTCTCCAACAAAAGTTGGTCCAATAAAAGATACTACCTCGCTTACCTTCTCTCTCTAACATCTGGGGACCAACCTGGCTACAACACCACTTATATACCCAAATAACTACTTTAACTGTATCACTAAATTTATGAATCTGAATTTGGGATGCTGTAGATTATGTACTATATGTATTTTATAAATTTCTAATTTTGTATTTTTGGATAATTTAAGCAGATGTCCAGATACTCTTTTCTTAACCTATGTATTATAATTTTAACATTAGCTTTAATAAAAAAATTCCTATGTTTGTCAGATTCACCTGAAGTAGAGGCAGGAGAAACTTAACCAAATAAACCTCGCTTGCTGCCAAAAGGCTCAGAGAAATTCATCTTTCTAAAGCAACAAATTTAAGCTATCTCAGCAATGTGTGAAGATCGGATTGATGGAGATGGAAAACAACAGAGGAAAATAATTTAATAACACATTTCCTGTTAGTGAGCATTCGCCTTCCTACTGAACGCTGGGCAGAACCATTCAAAGAGTTAGGAGTAATGTTTGTTAGGTGCCATTATGATACATTTTCAGTTTAGACCCCAAACCACTCTTGCCTGAGTGTGTAAATTGGCAGGCACAAATGCCTACATCCACACATTACAAACGCAGATACCTGCGTTAGAGCTATAAAAAGATCTAACAGCTGCGTATGCAGTTAGCCTGAACACACACCTGTGAACTTAACATTTCACCCGCAAATCCAACGAGACCAGTTTCTCTACCAGTGGGTTGTGATGCGCAGGCGGACTCCTGAAAGGAAATCAGGGGAGCCGCGAGATATTGAAAATTGTCTTACGAGCGAAAGTCAAGAAAATCTGGTGCACATCCTCACCTTACCTGTAGGGTAAATTACTCTCTTCAACCTCTGAAAACACACACACAGATAAATTATAGAGGCTTAGCATTATCCATACATTTTTTCTTCTTGATTTATATAGTAAATGTGAGGAGATAATATAAAATTTTGACTTCCAATTCAGGGGTGTTAGCCTGAAAAGGCTGAGAAACACTGATAAAGACTCAATGACGTACTCCCATTGATACTTTTATATCAATATCCTATAAAATTAATTGCATTGTGTGCTCTATTATGGTAATTCGGTGAGTCCAGTGGGTGCCAACTGTAACATTGGCAAGCACGGGTGCTATTTAAAGTGTGCATACAAATGTTAGCTAATATTGTTCCAGCATATGCAACAACCAGCAGTGTTTGTAACTACAGAATGCGACTGCAAAAATGAGCTTATGCTAAAGGGAGGCTGGTCGTTTTAACACTATTGCCAACTCTCAGGATTTCATCACAAGTCTCACAATATTTGTGGTTTTTCTTCTAGGTCCAACTACTACAATCATGGGATTATATGAGAAGCTCACCTTCCATTATTTATGTATTTATTTTTAAGTAAGCACATTTTTAGCCCTCATGGTTGCAGAAAAAAAATCTTGAAAACATGAACTGAGTGTACCAACAAGGCTCAAAAGCCAGGAGGCAAATAAAAAGAACCACAAATTGGTTATTTTTTAATCTCCTGATTCTTGGGACCCTAACTTTGAATGCTGGCGGCTGGCAGTACCACCCTATTGTGTATTAAACAGTTCAATGACCAACAGTTGCAGAAGAAACGGGCTACATTATGGATTGATTGATGCACAAGTCACAGTCAACAGTCACATAAGTGAGTAAGTGACCACGTGTCTATACACACACATACTAAATAAATGCCAGGGCAGGTCAGGTGAGGGAGGGAAAGGTTGGAACCTGTGAGAAACCCAAAAGGGATTGGAGGGGAGGGGGCTTGAGGACACAGTGCACAGGTGGTAGGAAAAGTTGGGAAGCGATGAGAGAAAGTAGTTGGGGGAGAAAACAATATGAAATTCAGTAGCCTGAACAGAGCTGCAAGCCTTGGCTAGCGTGACGTTATTGGCATGAACTATGACCGTATAGATCACTGTTGCAACCAAGGTCCTATAGTTGCACCAAATCTTGTACAAAGGAGGTCAAGTAAGGTGTTTATAAAAAAAATTGTAATTTGTGGTTATGATTATGCTATCTGTATGTATCATTTTTGTATTTGAAGTTATGAATATTGGCTATGTACTTGTTTTTCAATGTGTTTGAGTCTAAGCAGCATCACTGAAGCATTTGGTCAGCTTCTTGAGAAAGGACTATTGTAAGTAAAGGCTCCATCAAGAAACACTTAACTAAGAATGGACCTTGGGAGACTCCAGTCCACATCTGAGGAGCCTTCTTGGGAACGTTCAAGGTAGCATGTAAGCAATGGCTCTACCTGCAAACTGAATCATGCCTGGACATGTGACTTGACCATGTGACTCCAAACACCATCTTGCTGCTATAATTTTCCAGAGTTAGAACAAAGGGGTCCTTCCACATGGCAGAGGATATAAAAGGCTCCAAAACCCCTCCATTTTATCTTCAATCCTGCTTCTTATCTCTGGGGGAACTTTGCTACAAACTGAAGCTCCAAATAATGGACTGAATGATGCATCCCAGCTGTGGATGTACTCCAGAGATTTGACTATTTATTCCGTCAATGCTACAAGCCTGAATCAAGGACTTTGCCATTACTGTATGTAATGAATTCCATTTAACCAATTTTAACTCTCATCTATATTTCTTTCTTTTTATCAATAAATCTTTAGATCAGGGTAGGCAACCTATGGCATGCATGCCAAAGGCAACACATGAGGTGATTTTCAGTGGCACTCGAACTGCCCGGGTCCTGGCCACCGGTCTGGGAGGGCTCTGCATTTTAATTTAATTTTAAATGAACCTCCTTAAACATTTTAAAAAACCTTATTTACTTTACATACAATAGTTCAGTTATATATTATAGACTTCTAGAAAGAGACTGCCTAAAAACGTTAAAGTGTATTACTGGCACACAAAACCTTAAATTAGAGTGAATAAATGAAGACATGGCACACCACTTCTGAAAGGTTGCCGACTCTTGCTTTGGATTTTAGATTCTAAAATATTGGCAACAGCGATTTGTGGGTAAGATCTGACTTATATATTGACCTGGATCTGAGGCTTTGTCCTTTGGGATTGGGAGAACCTTTTTTCTTTTACTAGGGTATTGGTTGTCATACCCACTCATCTCCATAAGGAGTGGCGCTGGTAGTGATACTGGGAATCTGGGAGGCCTGAGGGAATTGCTTGTATGACATCTGGTTAGCCAGTGTTCTGTCTGGCTGCTTTGGTGCCTTCGTAGTGGAGGAACCCCAGCCTTGAGCTGTGACTGCCCTGCTCTAAGCTGTTTGTCCTGAATTGATACTCTCAGTAGCATCCAGCCAGAGGCCACTTTGTTAAACCTAGGTCTTGTAACAAGATAGGCCTGTTAGACTTTGGGATTTAAGTGGGCAGGTTAAGCTCACAACACATAGGTTGCCTTGGATTTAAACATGTTCTTAAGCAGTACTGGATTGAGCTCAATAATAGCGTCAGTTCTGCATCTATAAAATGAGGATAATAGCACTGTCCTGCCTTGCAGAGGTTCTGTGAGGATAAATACACTAAAGATTGTGAGGTGCTCAGATTGTAGGGTGGCAAGGACCCTGTACACATTAAGATGGACAGACTTCACTTTGTTGAGGCTGTTGTTTTCCAGCATATAAAACTGAGATAATGTTTGCCTACTGCTGGCAGTGCTGATTGATTACGAGTGCATGACCCTTTGGAAACAGGAAATGCTATAATTGTGTCTTATCTATTATTGTCATTTGAATATTTCTTTACAGGTGTCTTGATAAATACGTTTTAACCCATAAGCCCATATTGTCCATGTTCATGCTTTGTGCTAAATCAGCTGTCTTGTGCTTCTTCACTGAGTAATGAGAATTTTTCTTGATTAAAAGCTGCGGAGTTTGGCCTTTGGTGTTTACTGGTACCTATTGCAAAGATAATATTGCATATGGCTCATCAGTGAAAAGTATGTTGTTGCATTGGTAACTCTTAACACCCTGACTTACATGTTCTCAACTTTAATGATGGGGAAGAGGTAACCAAAGGTCAATAAATGTATGGTGGTAGAAGTCGAATCTTTTGTGAGGGTTTAAAACAAGGTTGAGTAGAGCACTCAAAAAGACACTATAAGGAATGATCCTGCATTGGCATGAACATGAAGGAAATAACCTAGTAGATCTTTTCAACAGCTGACTCCTGTGAAATCTCAAGATTGTTGGAATACCAGCTTGCATTTGTAACTTTAAATTCAAGTAAATAAGATGTTATTTTCCTGTGATATCAGTGAAGCATTCCTTTGTGAGAGCAGATGGGGAAAGTGAGGGAAACATTTGGTAAGATAACTAGTTGATTCTTTTAAATTAGAATGGGCATACTGTAGTTATGAACAGAAATATCAGTACTGGTAAAAAGCAATGGATGATAACTGGCTGAAAGTAATTATATAAAGTACAGCTCTTCCTGATACATGTACCACTGGTTTAGTTATGTGCCTAGTTAATATGTTGCCAAAAGATGTCTTGTTTAATTAAATAATAAAATATAAAAAGTTAACCTACATTATTTAAATTACTGGAGTGTGCTAGTATTCAAATTGTGGCAATTAAAATTTAGTACACTTAGTCCAATTATATTTAACTGTTTGACCTGGGGTAGTGTATATGATTTCTTTCTAATATAAAGCTGCACCAGGACAATTCATTATAACTGGACTCCAAAATTATGAAAGAGAATATTAATTGCAAGTGAGATATGACTTTACATGAAAAATCTGTTCTCTGTTTCATTGACATGGAGACATTTAACTTTATAGGAATGAGTTTTATTGTTCTTAATACTTGAAATGACCTTATGGGTTAATGCTGGCGAATATCTGAACTGAAGGTGTAATAGGGTAATTAAAAGTCAAATTTGATGTGTTCAAAAACTATGTTCCCAGTTTCCTAACACAGGAATGTAACAGATGTTATTACATCCAGACTGTTATCTTGATAGGTGACACATCATTATCAACAACTGTTGATGAAGTGCATATTAATGCCCTAGGAACATGATGTTGTACAGGTGAAGAAGCCCTAATTGGAATACGCTTCTATCTGTGTGTGTTAGAAATTTAAAAGCTGTTATCTGGGTTATTAGAACTAGTGTATTTTGGGGAAAAGAATATTTCTGTAGTTACAGAAAGCTTTAGCACTAGAAAATGTTATGTAGTGACAGCTGATCTATGCAAGTTTGGCAAAATCAAATGCCCCATTTATTTCCCTGTAACCACTACGAAATCTTCAATTTTTTTGAAAGGACGCTTGAACTTTGAAATTTCTTCATGTATTATATACTGAACATGTTCTTCTTGCAGCTGTTAAACACAGAGTATGTCCAGTGGCTTCATTTTGCCTACAGATACATAAATGTGGATCACCGTGTGCTTCATAAAATAAGATACAGTGTTGACTAATGTTCTACTGTAGCTAATTTTGTAAATTAAGCAGCAACATAAGGCCATGCATTTTAACACAGGAAAGAGCCCTAGATCTGGAGAATTTAGAATTTTTTATTTCACTTTCGTAGAAGGTTACCATGGTATTATGGGCAGAAGTTCATGCCCAGAAAGTTCAGTCCAGTTCCTTTTAATGGCAGGTCCATAAGAGATAGCAGGATATACAGCAGAAGTACAGAGGCTGTCCAAAGAAGAACTTTACTAAAAGTACTATATGCTCAGGAAATTCATTAGGTAGGCTTTGATCATCTTCTTTTATTACTTAAAACGTAGAGTTTATTTACCAAGTCTCCTCTTTTGAAAAGTTCCTTTGTAAAATTTATGCGTTTATGAAGAGTGGTGTATTGGTAAGTTGAACTTTCCAGAGCCCACCTGTGTATTTTTGCTTATGTAGGACATTTAAAAAAGGAATATATGACTTGGCCGCTGCCTATAAATTCAAATAAATTCTCGGCTGGGCTATTCAGGAATAGACTTTTTGGGAAGCAGAATTTCATTGCGTTCCTGCACAAATCCAGATACATTCAGACAGTGTTAAAGGTTTTGTTTAAGGTGACAAATGCTAGTAAATCCCAAAGTCAAAGCAGCAATTACGGCGAACCGACTGTACAGCCATAAATCTGAATCCCTGTGTATTCAGATAAATCCAGTTCCATGACCCCATACACAGACATACAATTGTCTGACCCCATGTGCCAGCACAAAGTAACGTTTGGGGGCTGGGTTCAGCTAGTACAGGTTTTCTTCCTTTCTTACTGTAATCCCCACTATGAGAGTGTTGTGCCCAGGGGTTAGGAGCATAAGTAGCAGGAAAGCCGGGATAGGAGAAGATGCCTTTATCCTTAACCCTGACTTTGCTACACATTATTATGTGGAAATACATGTGTGTGAGAGAGAAAGAGAGAAATGACTACTTGCCATCCATGGATCTCAAAGTACTTTATAAAGGCAAGCACTGTTATGAATGACAAAGAAGCCACTGGGATGGAAATAGATATTTAGATTTTGGCCAAATGACCACAACTTTATTAAGCCTTGTAGCTTTAAGCTGGATACTTTCAAGAAGGCAGTATGCCCGGGCAGCAGCAAAAGTGGGGAAGGAAACAGCTGCATCAAGCTATCCCTGGCTCTTTCCCCCTCATGATTTTCAAGGCAATCTCATGAGAGGCTACACAAAGACCCTATGTAGCCTCTCTGTGTGTCAGTTCCGCATCTATAAAATGGGGATAATAGCATTACTGGCCTAACCCCTGGATCATTCTTCCATCACCAACTTGGCAAAGATCACACACTGAGCAGAATTAGAACTCATGAGTTAAATCCACTGCAGCAAGCTCGACATTTGACACAGAAAGAAAAAAAACATCTGCAGTGCCTTTTACTTGCCTAACGCTTAAAAAAAAAGTGTTTGCAATAATCATTTCTTCATGTACATCAATAGCAACTCTATCTATGATGGCATCTCATTGTCGGACTGCATACTAGACTGTGATTTCTAAAACTTTTTCCAAGCCTCTCACTTTACTTTGCTAAGTTTGAAAGTAAGGGAGAAAGAGCCATTTTATAGAACTAATCCCAGGTGATTTACTAGAAAAACCATTTTACGGCTACCAAGTGCAATTGCACAATGCTCAATGAAAACAGTCATCACTGACTGCCGAAGACGCCGCCACCCTGCAGGGCTCCATAATCCCCATTATAATGCTCTGCCCTGGGTAATGTAACAAAGGAAACTTAGAGGTCCAAAGTATGAAATAGCTTGAAATATGTTCAAACAAGATTCTATTAACACTTCGTGAACAATTGGGAAAGCCATACTTGTTGGAGACTTAACTTTAGTCCTCTAAAAACTCTCATATAGCAGATACTAACTCTTTCATGACAGTGCATTAACATTCATTTCTAACAACATAACACAATGCAATTTGTTAAATTAACAGTGCTGGGTTCGATTCGGCTTAAAATTCACATTTTATAAAAATAACCATTTCACCTAACCTAAGATGGCAAAAACCCAACAGAAATGCCGCTATAACATTCTAGTTTTGTCAGTCCCAAGCACTCAACATGAATGAGCCAGGTCTCTGAAAATCATGAGATTGCCTTGAAAATCATGAGACTTTTTTTTTAAATCAAAACAACAAACTTTGGGTTCTTTCTGTTTGCCTTTAGTTCTTAAGCTCTTAGTGTGGAACTGGTCCTGTTTCCCAGCTCTTCTCAACAAATACTAAAATTCCCTTTCCTTTTAAATAAAAAATAAGATTCCCATGTATTCATCACTTGGCTCCTGTAGCTGAGTCTTTAAGAATAACAACGATTGTGAGACACATGATAAAATAGTGAGAGTTTCACAGTAGGGCTCCATGTATGTGCAAGGGTTAGGCTACATTATTGTCTTTGCAGGGTCAGTGTCTGTGGAACAACGCAGAATGGACTAATCTACCATCAATTGTCCAAGAATTTAAATGCAAAAATTAAGTGAAAGGGCATAAAAAGTAAAAGTAAATTATTTTAAAAACCCACAAATATTTAGTTTTAATAATCTAAGGTATTTTAAATAAGATAGGTCAGTACATTTGTTTTGATGGATTTTTTTAAAAACCAAGTATGTTCTTAAGCAGTACTGGATTGAGCTCAGTAATATTTTATAAAGTTATTCTCTAAAATTCAAAATAGCATCTGAAAACACAGAGCGGTGAGAGGTCTATGATTTGTACTGTAGCTTCTCTGTTAATTTCTTTACAGACTCCAATTCTTGAATAAATCTCAAACATATGCAATGCCTTTTGGAGTTAAATGGTGTATGGCCAATACAGTTCACATTATCCAGTGAAATCTGCAAAAGATACATTCTTCCAGCTCACAATATAGTTAAACTTGTGGTCTCACTAATTTAGCCAAGGGCAGGCTTGCATTCATCCAAGTTGTCAAGCAATTCCGTGTTATTTTGGCTAAAGCACTTTAGAACTCACTTTAAAAAAAAAAGTTACAGATTAAAAGAAAAGAGTGAGTTGACTTCAAAATGCATAATTCCAAGGGAGAAATTAGATAATCAGTACCATTTTTCATGTTTTATTGGCAGGATACACATAATACTTCGTTATTTACTTGATCCCCAAGAACTACATGCATGGACTGACTACAACCTTGATCAAAAAGACCAGTCCATTCATACATCAAGTTTCCAGTAATGGGTGGTGGCGGGGGGCAAAGGCGGTGTGGGGAGGTGTTTAAGCTAAAAACACCCCAAAACTGTATTTTCACACCTTTGGTCATCTCTAAAGCATGCAGGTGTATGGCCAAATCTCACCCTCCACTGTCAACTCCCACTCTTGCTGGAGGTGAAAGGATGGTCTAAGCAGCTGCAGTTGCATTAATTACATGAGGGCCAGACTTCAGCTGAGGTCTCAAGCTGAACTGACATGGCTGAGGTCAAAATTTAGCCATTAGCACTGGAATGGCAGGGGTTTTATAACTCAGGATTGAAGTGTATTAGCAGAACCATGGGCCGTGCTCTCCCTTTTATCCATAGACACTTACAAAGCAGAATATTGGCTCTCTTCAGTGCTGGTGATAGAATAACTCCATGTGTTTTGAGAATAATTCTAGGAAGAATAGGATCAGCTATATTGAATCTCAGCTCACCTGCATTTTTACATAATGTAAAAAAGCACTTGTATTCTGCATGAACACCACAAATTACTCGTTGAATTTTCACACATTTGGATTGGCCACATTTAACCCTATGTATTTAACCTCCAAATACAGTTTTAACTCATAGATATACCCATAGTCTATATAAGAAATGACAACTATATAACAAATACAATCTCTCACCTGATTGTGCAATTCTTTTCTTGCATATTCACAACTGGAGCAACATTCTGTCCATGGAGGCCCAGGTTGTGAACAGTAGTGAGCAACTACTAACATGAGTAGTCCCACTGAAGTTTACTCACATGAGTAAATGCTCACTAATATGAGTAAAAGGTTTGCAGTCTGACCCCAAATCATTTATGGCATGTTTTCTATGCTCCCTATCCATGCCACAAAAAAACCCCTTCAAAACCCCACACAGAATGTCAGTCAACAGCAGAAGCGGAAAAAATAGCGAAGTGACATAGCAATACTGCACCCTCGGAAAGTTGGGTCCCGGGGCGAACATCCTGCTTCCCTACCCCTAGATCCAGCCCTGGCTAGGACTATTTCTAACATCCAAAACTCGGAGTAACTTTCAAATAGTCATTAAGAAAATGTTTCAACACCAAGTAACACAAAAATAGGTTTCCTTCTCTCCCCCTCAAAGGAGAAGCTTCCCTCCCATGATTTATACTTAGGCGATGTGCTCCAAGTTCAATTGAACAGACAGCCTCTGGGGATAATGGCTTCCTTCCTTCCTTCCTTCCTGCCCATTCAGCCCTTGACCTCTCTATTGAGACTGCCAGCTGTGTGGGTTGTTAGGTGGACATGTGGACACTGCAAATTGAACAAAGCCATCTAAACTCCCGTCGCAGAGAACAAAGGCACAGTGCCTCAAAAAGCAAAATCAATGGGAGTCAGACCTCTAAATACCTCTGACAATCTGGGTCAAATAGCCACCAGACATTATCTTTCAGTCACTCTTAACTTGGGCTGGATTTTAGCTTATCACCTAGAGGTGAAAGGCATCTCATTACCAGTCCCCCAAACAATCCAGATTTTTCCTTTTATTTCTATAGTTTCAACAAAGATCTTCATTTTTCCCTGCACAATCTTTCCCCGCCACACTCCTCCTTCCTTTGTATACTCAATATGCTCCAAAGGCCAAAGATAGGCAGCCTTCTCTTAGATTTAGACATTTGTCGATTCCACCTTTTCTCAAGAAGCCATTTTCTATGACAGTTTACAATTGGTCAACCTATCATGCCTTTAAAGCTATTGTCACTAGTTCATCATCTTTGGTTACATGCCAAAGGCCTGGAGATTTCCCTCTGGTGGTTTCTGTGTTCCCACAGAAATAATATATTGGGAGTTTGTATTGAATTCTGAAATATTTAGCTGTAATTAGTAACTCAGACATATCTGGAGGGTATAAATTCAGACCTGTAATTTTATATATTAAATAGCTGCCTTAGGGCCTCACTTTATTTTAAAAAATTAGAGCTACTGATTTTTTGCACTTTTAGGATGAAATGCTGTGATCAGATCCACACATGCTGATCTCCTAAAAAGTCTTTTTGTGAACTACCTTGGGAAAGCTGCACCAGTTTAACCAAAATCAGTTTTTAACGTAAATCCGTGTCCTTGTGTGGACACTCCTACTGAAACTTAGTTTAAACTTGTTCCCAGTTGATTTAAGTGATATCAAAATAAGTCATTTTTAACCGAAATCAGCGCCCACTAGTTTGCACTGGTTAAGGTAAATGGGTTTAAATTCACATATTAGTTTAAATTATTAGTTATTATTAATTATTATTAGTTTAAATTAGTACAAAATTCTCATGTAGACTTGTTCTGAGAGACTCTTAATTATGATCTTATTGGACTCTTCCATGCACCAAATGTGCTTAAGTCTATATTTTGATCAGGTCTTTCATTTTTTAAGAGGCGGAGCATGGAAAGGGCCATTTTCAGCACACCTCACAATTTGTACAGTTTTTACCATGCAAAAATCCACTCACATTTTTTCAGATGAACAAATAATTCACCCTTCACTGTTGTACAGCTGCTGTCAGGACCCCATGGCTCTAGGCACTGCACACATACATAGTAAGAGACATTCCCTACCCAAAGAACTTGCAATCTAAATAGACAAGACAGAGGATTAAGAAGGGGAAACAGGGACACAAAGAAGTGACTTGGCCAGAACCATGCACCAGGTCACTTGCAGAGCCAGGAACAGAATCCAATTAATCCTAAAACACAGTCTAACGTAGTATCCACTGGCCATACTGCCTCACCTCAGAGCATCAATAGGGAGCGACCAACTCATCCAATGGTCTCTGTACATACATACTAGCTAATTTAGAGATCCCAATGCAAACACTTACAACATTTAAGAATCTCATGTGGATTTTGCCACAATCTCGGGACTTATTTGATTCCACACAAACATTTTAGGTGTATCTACATATAAATGTGTGACTGCCACACTATTGCTCCTGTAGGTTTCAGGCTATTTAAATGAAAACTGTCCCCATTAGTTTCAGACCAGTAGCATGAAAACTCAGAAGACAGGAAACAAGTCAGTATGAATAAAGTACAAGGTATATACGTGAAATAATTTGGAGATGAACAAAATGGGTCTGGGTTTTCTGTATGTGTTTTACACCCTGGATCTGATTCTCCATTGCCTTTTATAATCATTATTCTTTATATTACAGTAGTACTTGCTTGGGATCCCAACCAAGACTGGGAACCCCACTGTATTAGGCACTCTGCACATACAGGGTAAGAGACCGTCCCTGTCCTGGAGTTCTACAAATCTAAACAGACAAGGATTGGGGAAAGGCAAATAACATGTCTGTAAACGTCAAACCAGTTCCACATTTTGAGGAGGTTTTTTGCACTGCCTTGCCTTTTGTATAACCATTTTGTGTCCAAGCAGAGTGGGTCCAAGACACACTAAGTCATAATGGTACCACTTGGCACTGGTATAAATGACCCTGTCATGTCCGCAAACATGAATGCCATATAATCACCTGACTCTTGGAGGTAAGGTTTTAAGACTTGTGATGATATTGGGAGAATGGCAACACTGGAAATATAGATTAGCAAACTCTTCCCATAGCCAGATCAGTATATTGGGAATGGTTATCTGCAATAGGAAAGAGATTGGCAGAAGTAAAAGAGAAATAATAAGGCTCAGCAATTCCCTTTAAAAGCAGAGTTCGGAATGAGCATCTCCCTGATGCAAGAATTTCATCATAACAGATGAATCACAGTTACATTAGTAATTAGGAAGGATTCCTATTCCCATAGCTACAAGATGCTTCTGTTTCATTATGATCCCCACCAATAGCAAACAGGCAAGCACAAATAATGTTCCTATATGTTCAGACCACCCCCAGAAAAATATTCCTTTGAGGAGCCCAAAGCAATACTAATTGCACATAGTTTGTGTCCTATTCAGCTTTTTAAGATCTACTACGCAGCACGTACATTTCTGAACGAGTTGTGCATTTCGGCTTCTAGTATCAAGTAGAAGCCTACATTAATATCTCTTTAAACTTTAAATATTTAGTTTGGTGTTCACAATTAATGCCAGATATTAAAGAAAAAGAAACCTTACACATCTAGTGAAAATTCTCTCATACCAAAGTCCCACTTTTAACAACGCAGATCTCAGGAACTACTTCTCTAACCTAATGAGCCTTGGCAGCCATTCAAATTAAACACTCTATTGTGCAAGGAGCTAATTATGCTGAGATTAAACCCAGAGACTGATGGGGACATTTACTGTACTTCTAGCAATTAAAACAGCCGTCAGCAGTGGAGAATACAACTTGTATTTCATAATTTTGAAAGCTGTCACTGATAATCCAATAAAAAATGCATACGTGTCCACATGAGGTTGACTTAATTTTAAAACGTTATGCAACTACTTCTGTCACATTTTTAATACCAGATATTAATATTACACATTATGCTGCACTATTCCTACTGTATCCGAATATTCATACTGTAGTCAGACTGTTCACATAAATAATCCCCCTAACACTTTTCAATAAGCAGTTAAATGGTAAGTTATCCCTTTTTCCTAGCCAAGCCTAAGGCCATGTCTATGCGTGTAGAACTGCAGCAATGCAGCTGTCCCAAGATAGCTGCAGCGCATCTGGTGAAGACGCTCTGTTCCCACAGTAAAAACTCTCCTTCTGACATAGCACGGTGCATATGAGCACTTACGTCGGTGTCACTCAGGGGGTGGTTGTTTCACATCCCTAAGTGACATAAATTAGAATCACAGACTCACAGAATATCAGGGTTTGAAGAGACCTCAGGAGGTTCTAGCCCAACTCCCTGCTCAAAGCAGGACCAACAACAACTAAATCATCATAGTTATGCCAACATAGGCTGTAGTGCAGACACAGCCTAAGTAACAACTGTACCATTTTTGTTCATCTAACATGCTAATTAACTATTGTAGTTTTCCACTGCTAAAGCCCTTCCATTCCTCAAAGTCAGCTAATCAGCTTTCTTTTTATGATGCTACTGATAATCTGCAAAGCCAATGCAACCACAGAAATGGGGCTTGATTCTTCTGTCACCTCCACAGTGTACATCAGGAGTCGCTGCACTGAGCCACCTTCATGGACATAAAAGATGTAAGAAGAAAACTGTTCCCTTCCACTTTGCTAATGCTTTCTAATTAGGGGGTTTGATTTTGCAATGTGCTTGTACAAGAAGTTGATCTTTTGCGACTCCTATCGGAGCTAATCGGGTTTGAAGTCGTGTAGGACACACTTTGCGCCTGAACAGATCAGGCCCCATGGAAGTTGAAGGTGTTCTGCATCTTATAGGATTGGGCCCTTGTACAGAAGTGAAGAACACAAAATGAAGAGGGTTAATCTTGTATGGTGGCAGTGAAACGTGTCTGAAGCAGTTAGTCAAGTGACTGGCAAACACTGGCTGGTTAACAATGGTGGGAAATGGTCTTTATCAAATTTAACCAGAAGAGTACATCTTGCATTTTTGGGATACTCTGAGGCAATCTCTTGAAATAAAGGGTTGTGTAACTAAGTTGTCATTTCCAGTGGCATAGCTTGTGCAAAATTTCCACTGTACTTTTCTTCCCACACATTGTTCTCCGTCGCCATATTCTCCTCTTTAAAAAGATGAAACACATATCTGTGAAAGCTACGCCCACTTCAGCGGAATTGCATGGGTGTAAGTCAGTGCAGAAACTAACTCAATATTTGCAAGCAATCATTCACTTAAGCAAGACACCTCAATGTTTTGAGGGCAAAGCAATGTTACTATTACTAAATGGAACTCAATGTGAAACAAAATAAATCAGACATAGGCAACTATGTGTGATTATTAATATGAAATCATCAATCAACAAACTACATTTAAGTGCATTGCACTAAAGCAACTATATAATTAGCTGTTTAACACGAATGCTTTCAGTGGGAGAAAACAGCATGGAAGGTAATTGTTTTTATGAAAGAAGATAAACAAATTACATAGGATGCACAGGAATAGAAGTGGGAAAATGTAGTAATATATTCATTTTAGTCAATGTTGTAAGTTTGTAACTTTTTCTGTTTTTTATGTCTGATGCCCAGCAGAAGGAATAGTTCAATTTACATAACCCCAAGCATTTCATGAGAAATAGTCACACCTAACAATCTTAAAAGGACAATTTTGAGTTCTCCCTTCAATTGAATTTCAATCCCAATTAACATTTAGCATTTTACTTTCTCTGTTTTAATTTTATTCTTTGATAATCTTCTTAAATTTCAAATTTCTGATAGAATGGTTGCCCCATTCTGCCTCATTCAAATAAAGAAGAGTAGCATCAACATAAAGGCTTGTGTTCCATCAATCGACATACCCAATAGACCTAGAATTACTTTGGAAATGAGTTCCAAATGTGGAGGAGGGGATCAAATGGGCAAACTCTCCTTTTCCTTCGTAATAAAAAAAATAAAAATAATCAGCATTATAAATTCTTGTCAGTTGTAATTCTAGCTACAGATTTGTAATATTGTGACAATACATTTTTTTTAAATGGATGAAATCAAAATTTTTTAAGTGTTGCTAGATGGAATCCCCACTCTACCTTATCAGAGGCTTTCTCAGGATCTAGACTCAAGAATTTGCTGACTATGTAGCCCTCAGTGATGGTTGTTTTATTCTGGGAATATTACCTAAAATACTCTTCCTTCCTGCAAAGCCATTCTGACCAGAATGTGAAAGCTTTGCCAGTCCTTTCTCAAGTCCTCAATTTGCAATTTTTGTGAAAAAATTGATTCACTAAGGAGATAGGAATAGTACAGACTAATCTGACGGCATCTTTGTTTGGTTTAAGACAGGCTGTAGCTGAACAGAATGGTTGAGAAGAGGTTTTTTTCCCCCACGTAGGTAGCTGAATGCTTTTGTAAACACTGAATTATTTTAGTCAAGAAGAATATATAAAACTTTCATGTAATACCATCTAATACATGGGCATTGCCTGCATGAACATGAAATACAGCTTTGGAAACCTTTGCAGATACTCTCATAATTTTCCCCAGCTTCAGTTTCTCTTACACTTGTAAGTGTAAGTGTAACATAAATAAGTATTTTTCTATTTCCGACATGGATACTTAGGATTAGATTCGTATAGTTAAAATGTATTAAATCTTTTATTAATATTTGTGTGCGTGTCATCAGTTTGACTGATTCACCCAATAGCTCATTAACTGAACTTTGAGTCTCTTCCTTCTTAACTGTCAAATGAGAAGTATTCCTATTTTATTTTCTTCCACACCCCATTCATATGCTCTTGCGTTAGTGAATTTTAATAATTTTTCTGTCCTTCCAAAAGCTACTTGTCTATCATCTTGTGTAGTAGTATTTAAGTAATAAGTGTTATCATCTCTTCAGCATTTTCTCCTAATTGATAGATAGGGTGTAACGAATTATTTTTTATTTCTTTTTGTGTTTTGTTTTGATTTTCATTTGAGTATTCTGTTCTATGACCCAAGGATTAATTTAAGTACTACTTATTAAGTTAGTGGTGACTCTCCCATATTAACATTTGCCTAGTCACAGTGCTGGTCTTCACTGGGGGGGAAATCAACTGAAGATATGCAACTTCAGCTACGTGAATCACGTAGCTGAAGTCTGAGTATCTTCAGCTGACTTACCTGCTGTCCTCACGACGGTGGCAAACAGCAGCGCGCTCCCCCGTCAACTCCAGCTTGCACCTCGCATCAAGCAGGAGTTATGGGAGTCGATGGGGCGACGTGGGCGATCGATTTCTCGCTTCTTCACCAGACGCGAGAAATCGATCGCTAACAGATCAATTGCTACCCGCCAATCCGGTGGGTAGTGAAGACGTACCCAAAGAGCTTAATTTTCCCTTTTATAATATATCTGAATTCTTTGTCTTTGAGAAAAAAGATGCATGTCAAAAGTCCATATTCTCTCATAATTCATTCCTTCACCCATTCTCCTCTCTGTTTTAAAGGGAGCATGGTTGCAGAGATGAATTGATCCAGTATCTCTGGGAGGAAAGATCTGGCAAACGTGCCTAATGTTAGTCATATTGGTTAAGGCCCTACTGGAAGGTGTTTGGATACTACAGTAAAGAACACAGTATAAGAACTGATGTAGATTAGAATAAATGTAGAAATGAGAAAAATCAATAAAAAGGGATTAACATGGATAGTGTGTATTTTGGGGGTCTTTTTCCTTTTTGTAGGCTTTACTATCTTTAAGTCTTCATTAATGTTTCTATTATTTCTTTAGCTTTTTCTTAATGCAGAAAAGCCATGTGAGGAATAATCTAAATGATCTTGTGGAGCAAGGTTGAAGTCTCCGGCAAATAAATATTGGCTTAGTAGCTTGGCAGATTGTGAGAACAAATCACTGAAGATAAATGCTCCCTCCCTGTTTGAGTATAAATATAATCTACTATGAATTTATTATTGATATTAGGATGAACCATCACATTGTAGACATTATTTATTTGTTTTTAATTTGAACAGGATAGAAATTAATTTGCCAACCATACAGACTTCTCAAATGTTACCTAACCCGCCTGCTAAAAGAGCGCATCTTTTCAGCCTGTCAGTAGAGTCTTTACGTAGGCGTTTCCTGTAGGAAAAGGCTCTCTCTAAGGCCTTGGTCCTATAAAGTGCTCTGTGTGGGTGGTGGTCCTACAAAGTGCTCTTCAGCTATTCAGAGCCTTATTGGAGTCACTGGGACCTTGTGTTGGTGCAGGGCAACACATGTGGGAGGAGGCATTCTCCTAAATGATTTAGGATGCCTCTTTCTCCATTAGTTTATTAAATCCTCTTATATTTCAGGAACAATTATTTTATGTTGTCCCACAGTGCCATTAACAGCAAGTTTCCTATGCCCTATATGAAAGCATGAATACCTCATCTGCTGCAGTATTCAGATAAATTTAATCAACGTCACTAATAGTTTGAAATTTCAATTGCAGAACACAAAAAAATACTCACAGCAGCCTCAATTATTCTGAGCATATTTACACGCAGAAAAGAATTGTGCTGGACTCAGAAATAGAAATGAGGAAGCGAACAAATGCTAACAGAAAAGTGTTTTCATAGAACTTCATCTATTCCAGAATCAGCAGCTGTACTCTCCTCTTTAAAGAATTGCCATACTGAGTGTAGTGTTATTTAGACACAGATTACATTTCCCAGAAATTTCTCTGCCGTTTCTTTGAGGTACATCTATTCGCAAACACATTTCTCTTCTCAGGATACAATTCCTTCTCTCTGGAGACTAGCATGCCTCCCAAAATTCCAAGTGGCTCTCGTGGCTCTCAGGTTTGGACATCTTCTGCTCCCCTCTATCCCCCCATACATGGAAATGGAAGGGTGAATTATTCAAATGTGATTGGCATTGCTTCCTGGTGGATGTAACCAGAGTGCCAATGCAACTCCAAGCACCAGATCACAATGCCACCCTGTTTGGGGGCCCTCGGCAAACCGCTCATAGATCGCTTGGCAAACTGGGCTCATTTGAACTACGTGCATCTTAACACAGCCAAATGCTAGGTCACAAATCTAGGAATAAAGAATGCAAGCCACACGTATAGAATGGGGGGTTGTATTTTGGAAGGCAGAGATTGTGAAAAGGGCTCAGGAGTCATGCTGAACAACTAACTGAACATGAGTTTCCAGTGCAATGCAGCAGCGAAGAGAGATAACATGTACTTTGCGTGTATATGTGGAGGAAAACTAAGCAGAAGTAGGGAGATGGTATTAATGAGACCATTACTGGAGTACAGTAGACTCTCGATTATCCAGAAAGTGGATTAACCAGGATGTCAAAAAAAAATATGCGTAACTCGCAGGGCTGGCTCTGGCTTTGTTGCTGCCCCAAGCCCCCCCACCCCCCCAAAAAAAACCCAACCAGGGCACAGGGCAGCCAGTGAACCAACACCCTCTCCCCACAGCACAGGGTGGCTGGTGAACCAACCCCCACTCCCCATATTTCCTATGTGTGGAGATTATCCAGGATTTTATTAACCAGGATTAATTTTTTCCCTATCACCCTGGATAATCAAGAGTTTACTGTATTGGGTGAGTTCTGGTATGCAGACTTTTAAAAAGATTGACAAATTGGAAATGGTTCAGAAAAGAGCTACATGAAATGATCTGCTATCTGGAAAACCTGTCTTATAATGGAAAGAGTAAATCTATTTAAATTTATCAAAGAAAAGGTTAAGAGGTGACTAGATCACAGTCTACAAGCAACTACATGGGGAGAAGATTTCTGAAAGCAGAAGGCCCTCATCTTACACACAAAGACATGACAAGATCTAATGGCTGAAGCTAGACAAATTCAGAGTAGAAGTGAAGTGCACTTTTTTAAACAGTGTGGGGAACTGGCCACTGGAAAGACATACTCAGGGATATGGTGGATTCGCCACCACTTGAAGTCTATACGTCAAAACTGGGTCTTTCTGAAAGATATGCACTTACTTTAACCAGAAGTTATTGGGCTTGATGTAGGAATTACTGGATGAAATTATCTGGTCTGTGTTATGCAAGAGGTCAGACGAGACGGTAATAATGGTCCCTGCTGCCTTCAAACCTATCAATCTAGAATTTATTGGGACCAGATCCTCATCTAGAGAACAATAACCTAGCTTCATGGACTTTACTGGAGCTATACTATTGTACACCAGCTGTGACTCTAACCCATTCTACATGCTTCTATTTCAATCTGAATTATGCTGCCACTTGAAAGAAAAGTTTTTAAAACAGTACATTCCCACCATCTCAATGTATATGTCACCATCCACGCCTGGTCTGCACTAGTGTTGACTCTGCTGATGGTGAGAGAAGTTTTTGTTTCAACATAGTAACACCACCTGCCCAAACGGTATTAGCTATGCAGACAGAAGCTTTCTGCTGTTGCTATAGTAGCTTCTACATGGGGAGATCTACTGGCTTAGCTATGTGGACTAATGGTGTGGTTTTTGCATACCCGGATCAACACAGCTGGGACAACAAAACTTTGTGGTGTCACTTATTTAAAGTAACTTGAAGATAAAACTCTGGTCTCTCAGGACCATTATCCAGCCGCCTTGCAAAGTGTCTCTTTAATATGTCAGGCATAAGACACAAGATCTTTTAGAATTATGATTTGACTAGAAATAAAGAAGTTGTGATCAAATGTGGAACTAAACCAAACCTTCAAAAACACGGATTGTTCCACAAATGGAGACATTAAGTACCAATATTCTTTCTCATATCGCCAAGTCCCAAGTTTGCTTTGTTTTTAATTATTGATGAGATTAGATAAGGCTTTCACAGACTGATTTAATATGTAAATAGTGTAGAACCCTTTTCCGGCTTTTGAATGTTCCCATATAATACTGTATTAAAAAAATGCAAAACCTTCCCACCAAGCCGTTAATCAAAAGTACTGCAAAGAAGCATTCATGCAGTGGAAATCTAATCAACAGAAACATTTTCCAACTGAGATTTTATCTGAAATGCTAACAATGTTCTTTCACACATTTAAACCTAGATCATCATTTCTAAAGTCTCCTCTATGAAAAGCTAGGTATACGACCCTGGTAAATATTTTATCTGAAGCCCTGCTCTGGCTCGTTTATCCTGCGTAGAGGGGCCAGAGAAATGTAAAGTGGCCTAAATGTCCCATATCCAGCTGTAGGCACTACAGAAGACAGCCACAGAGTTGCCCCACAAGGATGCCCTGGCAAGCCATGGAGTAGGGCAGAAAGGGCATATCGGGAACGGGGCCACAGAGTGCCCTGCAGATTGCAAGCAGCGCCATGAGACATAGGGCAGCCCAGGGTTAGGCTTCTCAGGAAAGAGGACTGATGCATTCAATTTTCTTCTCTTTCTGCAGAACATTTTATTCTTGAGCTATTTATTGCAAAGATCAGATATAAAACAGAAACATAAAAAACGTATTATTGTTTCTGTACATACAGCTGCACACCACACCCCCACATGCATGCAGAAAGAAGGGTCAGGGACCAGCAAAAGGGCCTTCATACCACATAAGCTCTTGGTCCCAAACCAGTGTCTATTTAAGTTAAAGAAAAAAACTCCCTCTGACTTCAACAGGCACTAGATCAGCCCCAATATGCCTTGCTCTGATATAGCAGACCTAGCTCTTTTCACCTGTAGACCTCAAAGAAGGTGACAAACTGTGACACTCTTTACTTCAAAACCCCATATTCACTACAGTCAAAGGATTATGACATGTTTTGGACAAAGTATGTCTTGTGAGGTATCATGTAAGAAGTCTAGATTTGCTGAACATTTATATGCTGTTGAATTGTGTGCACTATCATTATATGTGAAGTTGTGAAGAATTGCTGTGTGTGTGATACTTGAAATATGTTGTGAGATTGGGAGACATCCACAGCCCGTCTTCCAGCAACTATCTTCTAGCAACAAAAGAGCAACTATCACTTGCCCGACAGGTGTTGATGGCCCATCAAGAAGAATCCACTCTCCCACAGACTCCTTGGAGAGAGTGCATACCCAGTGAGGACTGCCTAACGCACACAGCACAGCAAGGACCTTTCTAGCAGCTGGAGAGAAAGTAGGTGAGGACCAATGACATTACCACTTGACCTCTCTCCTCCCCGATCTCAACACCTGGAAGATCACCTGGAAGACAAAGACTGAACAGGGGGGATTGGTCCCAGGCCGAGAAGGAAATTCCGCCTGTGTAATAAGAACTGTAAACTGCCTGAAACATCCAAAGGAGTGAGAAACTGCTTGATTCAAATCTTGTCTAGTCTGTAGAATTCAAAGTGAATGTTTATTTTTATTTCTTATGTAACCAACTTTGATCTCTCTGCCTGCTACTTATAATCACTTAAAATCCATCCTTCTGTAGCTAATAAATCGGTTTTATATTTTTTCTAAACCAGTGTGGTTTTGGTAGAAACACTTGGGAAATCTCAGCTCAGGTTCACATAGGCTGTTGCACGCCCACTACCCTTTTGTTGGAGCGGTGAACTAACTAATGAGCTTGCACTTTGCAAGGGAATGAGCAGTGTAAGATTTCTGCAGTGCCAGGCTCGGGTGACTGGCTGGTAACTCTCTCTGAATGGTTCACAAATGGGTTAGAGAGCATTCGTGCAATTTAGGGTGGCATAGGGATCCACATGCTGATGGCTGAATGATCACAGTGCCTAGAGGGGTTTTGCTGCTTCTCACTGGCATAGCATTGTGTGAAAGAGCCCAAGTTGGAGCGTTAAGAGGGCCCAACAGTCCCACAGTTCCAGGTTGTACCCTAGTGATCCTGTCACTCACACAAAAGTGAAAATCAGCATCTCTATTTTACAAAAAGGGAAACCAAAGCAGACAGAGGTGAAATGACTTGCCCAAGGTCACATAGCAGGACAGTAGCAGAGCTGGGAGAAGAGCTCTGGGTTTCCTGTCTACTGCCCTGCTCACTGGTCCATGTTGAGTTTAAGTGATGCATAAGCCTTCTGCAGACTCTCTGCAGAGGGGTGAGTGTCACCCATATTGATCACCTTTTAAGTTTTGCATTCAGAACATACGTGTAAAGACCCGGGCCAATTCTTTCTAATCACAAGCCTGAAGTTAGTAGCCTGATTTCACAGGTAGGGCATTTAGTAACCTAATATGAATTTAACAGGCTAATTAAGATATCCAAATGTGAATGTTTCGGTCAGTTCACAGCACTACCAGCCTTGTGCAGATAAATCTAAGTATGTGACACAATCTGAAGATAATATCCACTTTTCTCTTTTTTTAAAAAAAATCCCTGTTACCTCTGATAGAGATTAAAACAACAAAGTTCCCAACTTCAAACAGACGTGCTGAAAGACGTGATATATTGTCATTCCCACATCCTTCTCCAGCTACGTTTTCCTTTTTTAAAAAAAAACAATTAAAACATATTTGAAGAATCAGCATTTTCTGGGCAGAATAAAAAAGTGGTTTTTTCAGTTTGTTTACATTTCATTAACTACAACAGAATTGTTTTCATTTACGTGTTAAAATGGAAACTGTAGTGTCTGCCAAATCCCATATTTTAGTAACGGATACCATAATCATTTCAGATGTATTCTGTTATCAGGGACTGTAATATATCCTTGAAGTACACAAATCTAAGATAACCCAGTTAAAATATAGTCACAAGTATAAGGTCATAAAAACTTAGTCTGAGTATTCATCATTATTTGCATATACATACAAGCCAAAGATGAAATTGCACAGCTTGTTGTGCATGTATTTTATCAATGATTAGCAAAGAAAACAATGCAGAAAAGATACATTTATTTCATAGGGTCAACAATTATGACAACATTATTGCATTGTAATGCAACCCCATGAAAAACTCCATTTTAAAACATCTTGCAAGTCATTGTTAAGGATATACAAGAAGATCAGTCAAAATAGGGATGATCCCAGATTTACTGCCAAGATGAGCACCAATCAAGATACTGGCAGCCCAGATATAGTAGCTCTACAGGCTGTGCCCTAACGCTCCATCTCCATGCCTCTGCAGAGCTGCCCAGTAAGGATGTAGCTTCACAGCTTTTAGAGCCAGAACGAACCATTACTTTCTCTAGACTGATCTGCTGCACAGAGCAGTTATATTTCATCCAGTTATTCCTGTCATGAGCCCGATGATCTGTGGCCACTATGGATATCTGGACAGCACCTAGCACAACGGGGCCCTGACCTCAGTTAAGGCTTCTAGGCCTTCTACTTATATGCAGTGTAATTGTAGCCGTGTTGGTCCCAGGATATTAGAGAACCATGCCTTGCTAAGTTGATCCAATAAAAGATATTACTTCGCCCATTTTGTCACTCTAGGCACTACTGTAATACAAATAAAATACTTCAATAAATTTTATGCCCTTGCAAAATTCATGACAACAGGTAAACAGCACATCCTTCTCCACTTGCAGCTCCTTATCTGCACTGGCATGGTTTTGTGGTAGGTTTATTTTCATTGTTACTTAGGTTACGGAAGCTCTCTAATCCACTCTGGGATGAACTCGTAAACCATTACTCATTTTTCACTCAGCTGTTACGCAGGCAAAACTCCCTGACTGAAGAAGAGCATTGACTGAGTTGGGATTAGCAGAATTGAAGTGAGTATCTGTTTTAGCTCTGATTTTCATCAGACAGAAATGAGCACGCCACCTAAGGCCCTGTGGGTCGTTGGGTCTTACTGGATAGTTAGCCACTGAGGCTGCTCCTTGTTCCAAGGACGTACTCTTATTGCAGCTCTGCATGGCTCCCAAAATCAGCTGGTTTTGCCAAGTTTACTGCCATCTGCATATCTATGGCAGTTGGAAAAATGGGAATAGATTCATATATTTTAAGGCCAGTAGATCATATGTAGTCTGACCTCCTGCATAAGACAGTCCATTAGATTTACCCCGTTGCCCCTGTTCTGAACCCAATTAACTGTGCTTGACTAAAGCATATCTTCCAAAAAGCCATCCACTCTTGATCTGAAAATGTCAATAGGTGGAAAATCCACCACGGCTCTTGGTAGTTTGTTCTCGCTATTAAGACTTTATGACTGAGTTCTAATTGGAATTTTTCTGATTAACTTCCAGACGTTGATTCTTGTTATGCCTTTCTCGGCTACATTAAAAAAGTCCTTTAATATCGGGTATTTTCTCCCTGAAAAGTTGCAGTAGTGGAAAGTTAACACTTGCCTACTAAGAGGCTAGAACATCAACTCATTTGAAACATGGCAAAGCTAACCCAAACTGGAAATTAAACTAGTGATTTGAAAGTGAAAACTCCTCAAATCCTATTACCCATTTTTGAGACATCCATTTTTTTGATATTTCTATTATATCTGCATTGCTTTATCTATTCAGGTTTAAGGTGGATTTTCCATCTGTTAAAGAAAAACAAACAGGAATTTTTGCTTTGGAGACAATCTCTTTGATCAGAGAACAACGGCTTAGTCAAAAAGCAGAGTTTCCACTGGTATTGTCACTGTAATTAGAAGACAGGTTTCAGAGCGGTAGCAGCGTTAGTCTGTATTAGCAAAAACAACGAGAAGTCCTTGTGGCACCTTAGAGACTAACAAATGTATTTGGGCATAAACTTTCATGGGCTAAAACCCACTTCATCAGATGTGGTGCCACAAGGACTCCTTGTTATAATTAGAAGGGTTAACTGATCATTCAGCTGCTTGCATGTAACAATCTGATCTGTGTACCTGCTCAGCTGGTTAATAATTCAGATTATCCTTCAAAAATTTTCCATGCAAAGGTTGATTAAATGTTAACCCACTAGGCAAGATGTGATTTAATTGGTAACCCCAATGGTTGTGGGTACAGAGCAATATCATCCTTTAAAATCCAATAGAAAGATCTAGAATTAATTAGGATAGACTATAGTATTCAATACAGTAGGATTAAAAAGGGCAACTTGTGGTCAAAGAGAAGGGGGGAGAGAGAAAAAAAATGATTTTTCCAAATAGAACATGAAGAGTCAGACAAATTATATTCTTGGGTGTAAAAGAAAAATTATGTTTTGTTCTAAAAGATACTACCCTCTGGGCAGTGGTAATTATACATTTGTTATACCTCAATGACTCTGGTTTTTATTTATTTTTACAAGAGATCTTGAACAACCTCACCCATCCACACTTCTAAGACAAGCTAAGTCAATAAAAGACCCACAACTCTGCAGGTGTACGGAAATGCTCCTCCACCATAGGTGGACAGTGGTAGAGACACCCTAACATCTTGGTTCCACTAGAACATTCTGGAACATTCAGGGAGCCAGGAACTTATTTGGGGATGCCTGAAATGTTCTGGTTTGCATTTCAAGCAATCAAGATGCGACAGGTGTGTTGTGGTCTTGTTGTTGTTTTTTTAAAATACAGAATGTTTCTTCAAGATGTACTGATGCCCAGATAGAGACTGTACTGTGCATCCCTTTTTTGTTGTTGTTCTTGTTACATAGTGATCAAGTGTTCCACATCAAAGCATGTCATAACTTGTCAGGCCGCAACATTGCAACATAAGTCTGGTGACCCTGCCTAGACAGTGCTAACAAACGGCTTCTTTGGCCCATCGCAGAAGGGTTCGGAAAAGACCCCAACTCAGGGAAATACACATAGTTGCTGTAGAGTCAATGGCAATAGCAACATAAGGTGACAATAAAAAACAGTAAGTATGAGTATTTTGCAAGCTTAAAAAGATGTTGCTACAAAATTATTCCTTTTTTAAATTTTGAAAACAGTCACTGGATGCACAGCCTCTGGAGAAAGTGTGTAGGATCGCACGGACTGTACAAGAAGCAAATTTCTTTCAGCCTAAAACTAGTAATGTAAAGAGCACAAGACAGCAGTAACCAACAATGAGAACGGCCACAGAAGGGGCCACAGATGACCCCACTGTGCAGCACTGAAGGGCTAAGTGACACTCAATAAGCAAATGAAAAACTGTGAATGGATACTGAAGACAGAAATATTTGCAAATGCTTTCTAAATTGCAATGCTATTTTCAGAATTACAATCTTTATTCTCAGAAATCCAACTGGAGGATTTGTACTAGTGTATAAGTATTTAACTACATACATATGCCTTTTAAACCTCACAAGACTGGATTAAGCTCAGTTTGACCTAAGCCTTATAGGGTTTTGATTTTGAAATTCTTGAGCATAAGTCAGGGATAATTATCTTTTACAAATACTGTTCTACTCAGATTCCCATGTATCCCATGTACAGCTGTCGAACATTCTAAACAAACCAGATTTCCTGATCTCATCCCTACATCTTCTCACAGGAATATTCTCCATCAAAAAAGAGCAAAACAAACAAACAAACCTCCAAACACCACAATTAAGCGAAACAAAGGATCAAACCATCTTACAATTAATGGGAGACAGGAAGAACAGGAAGGCAGAAAGTATGTGCTCACAAACTCTAGTCTTTTCACCAGACTCAGTTCAAGCCAACTGCTAGCAAAGTTTTAGGTAAAAACCTGACCCAATGGGGAAATTTATATCAATATAACTTACAGTGTGGACACTCTTATTCAGAATATCAGGAAGCTAAACTGAAAAAAGAACACTGCTATTCTAAACAAAAGTGTTCACACAATGGAGTTATACCAAGATAACTATAGTGGTGTAACTGAACCAGAATTTTAATGCCAGTAAATTTCCTCCATGCAGACAAGTCCTTGGTGTGCTTACTGATTCCTCTCCCATAAAGCGATGCAGATATAGTAGATGTATGAAGAATGGCTGCAACACCAGGCAATAAAGCAGCAAACCATGAACCCTCAGGTTCCTACATCCTGACTGGTTTGAACACTGAATGCAAGAATGATCTCTAAAAATACAGACCAGGAAGAAATTCCACTGGGGCAAGAAAGAAAACTCTACTAATAACACTTCCCACCCACTCCCTCATCTTCCAATGATTCCTTGAGTCAAAGAGGTCTGACTGAAGCTGAACCCCCACTTGGTGGTTTTATAGTCTGAACATTTTTCTGCTCAAGGATCAAACCTCAGTGTCCTCTCTTTATATACAGACACAGAGGTAGTGGAGACAGGCCCTCCGCTGTATGGAACATAAATAAAGAGTGGAAGAGTGGCAAGGAAAAATGATGCTAATATCTGGCCAAAGAATTTACTCTAGATTTACACTAGCATTACTAAGAGCAGAATTGGCACATTATGTTCATGTCTAGAGTTGCTGGAGTGATGGAGACGTATTGGGCTAGCTGCCATAGACTAATTTATTAGGGAGGGCTTACATCTCTCAAACCATAGGAACCAATTAACTAGTCTGAACTATAATTATAGGGTCTGCATACTTCAGAAGCCTGTTGAAAAAATTATGTGTTTGCTGTCAACTCACAAATTGGGCCTATTGTTTTATTTTATTTTGCTTTGAGTATCAGACATTACATATTTAAAATTGGTTTCCTTGAGCACTACTTAAAACATTCTGTCTTTGTTTTACAGCTTCATTCATCCATTTCTAATTCATTTCTCAGGTTTGTATTCAACAGCTGTGTCTGATGTAAACTCCAAATCTGGACAGAATAAAAGCTACTACTCTACTAAATCACTTTATTTTTTAAAGACTTAAAAATGCATGCCGTTTTGTGCTATTTAACACCACGGTAGCTTGTAGGTTAGAATTTTACTTGAAGTAATTGACTGGAGCATGGGGAAGGTAAAAAAACCCCTAACCTTTCTATAATAAAATGTACAAATGTGTGAGTAATATAATTAATGTATGGATTGTGTACAGAACATTGACTTTCCTTGCATGTTCTTTTACTTGGACTGAAGTTCTCACTGCAAGCTTTTGCATGCAGTATTGTGAGGATGTTGAAACTCCTGTAACCTTGAAAGTAATTTCATTATCATATTCTGGTTTCAAAGAAGAGCAATGAAAAGCATATGTAGCTCACTTGATTATTGTTTGTATCAAAAACATGACAAAACAAATACATTTTTCTGTCTGATTTTGCTTATATAAAACCATAATCAGAGATGAAGCTGTCCTTGGGTATGTTTCAAGTGCACACTACAGCTGTCCTCTCGAAGAACACCGATTCCTAGTCAATTCTGTCCTGGCGTATTAGCATACAAGTAATGAGTTGCGATAGATTAATAAGAGCTGCATCTTTCAGCCTCCTCTAAAGATGGCCTTTGTATAATATTAGACTGTACAGCTGTACTATTCTCCAGTTTAGGGAATGTTATATTAATTGAGTATGCAGGCATGCGTTTTCCCCATCTCTGATTAATTAGCACCACTCTAGGTCTTCACATCAATCTTGTGAAAACCACTGTGACTGATCTTGTCTCACTTGGAGCTGAAAATTACTTTGCCAATAGCATAACATAATACTTTTGGTATAAACAACAACAAAGACAGGCCTCTTTGGTGGCCCCATCACCATTTCTTTTATGTTGCACATTTCTCCAACGCTTCTGAAGGCAAAGGACAGGCCTTTAAGAACAGAAGCCAAATGCTAAAATTAAGACAGCATGTCTGCACCCTAAAGGGCTTATTTTTACAACAGTATCTTTGATCAAAGTCACAATGGTGCTTTTTCAAGCTCCGTGTTTGATAAGAGACAGGATCACGTGTGCCAATTTATTTTTTCTCCCCCATGACTAGAAAAAGGCTACTCTAGCAAACTGCTGGAAAGCAAGACTCACTCAGAGTTATTATACACACTCAACTCTGACACCCCACCTGATATGTTCCAGTGCTACCCTGGTTGTGTGGGGTTTGTTTGGGGGTGGTATTAAACTTTGGAGAAAGACTTTCTCTGTCCCCAACCTTCACCCCACCCAGCAGCCATTTTAAGGAAATGTAAAACAATAGCTTTTTGTGAGCTAAGAAATGGTTTATCTCACAGTTTCTTTCAGTGCTGAGAAGTCAAAGGGCAGAACCAAAATATGTCAGTGAGACAAAGATGAAGGATGATGATTTCAGGGCACATCTGAAATTGTCAGGCAGGATTCCCTTACTGGCCCAGTCTGCTTTTATCCTGTATACTTCAACTCACAGCCTAGCCCGAGGCAGAGCTTCTCTGCTTTACACTGTCCACAGCATGCTTCCATTCCCATTATTTTACACACTGACCTGTATGACGAAGTAATCATCCCAGATTTCACAGACCATGTTGCCTGACTTGGAATTCACTTACTAGTTTTATCCAACGTTTGCTAAGCTCTCCTTAAGCCTCATGTTTCAAAACAAACCAGTGAGAAAGGCTTTCTATTTGGAGCCAGCCTTTATTTAATCCTTTCGCTGCATTGTATCTCTCCTAAACGAGCGTCCCTCTATTGGAGATTAAAAATAGAACCCAACAAGTTAGATGGGATCTGATCATTCCTCCTCCACCCCTCCCGACCTTACTGCGAGGGAGGGACATCTTCTAACATGGCTCTCCCCTGCAGGATACATTGTGGAGGGGGAAGTCCAGTCACTGGAAGCAAAGGTACAAGATTCCTGTGGATCCCACACGACCTACCCACAACATTTGGCTGCAAAACCACTGCTTGTCCTCCCGTGAAGAGCAATCCTCATTACCCCAGTGAAACAACTCAGAGAGACTTTACAAAAGGATCCTTACTGAGTCCTCACCCATAGGTATTCCTGTGGGATGTGGCAAAGTAGACCATCAATTTTCAAGTCTTAAGAAAAAGAATATCAGGTTTGGGACACACACTCCTTGACGGTGTCCATTAAAGCTAATCGGTGGGCTGATCACAGCTCCTTAACAAAAATCTTTATTACGCCAGCAGAAGTTATCTTTGCTGAAGTAATGACTTGCCTCATGGGGAAAGCATTAACCTTCCTAATTGTTCGGGGAAAACCTACCAGTTATTATGAAGAGGCTGTAGTTTTCCTGTAGTTAAGAAGACATCTAGCTTCCATCGTAAAACACTAGCGGTTAAAAAAGAAGACTGCCACAGTTCCAATAGACGGCGGTAGGGGATAGCTGTGGGGGAAACACAGATCCCCAAAGCAAAGACGTGGGAGCTCCTCTCTGCTTTCAGTAGAGCAGGGGGAGATGTGCAGATCCCCTCAAACCGCTTCCTACCCCCTACTTAACCCAACTTTAACCCCCATAAAGCCCGGTTTTAGCAGCCCATAAAACTTTGTCTTTTCTAAGTAGCCTGGCCTGAAAAAACTTCAAACTATTCCAAGTTACACATCATTAAAAGTTATCTACAGTTTCTTTGTCTGTCTCTAGATCAGAACAGCCTGATACAAGCCTTTCACACCTTCCATACAATAAAACCCACACACCACCTAGAATGTTCATTCAACTGATGAATGAGCAAAGATTATGAGTGGCTAGCTAACTACGAAAGTAGCTTCTCTTCTCTCGCTATTCACACCTCCAGTTCAGCTGCTAGAGGAATACCTCACCCTCCCTGATTAGAGATAACAAGCTGGTTCAGCCTCATTGGACTAACCCTGTTATCTCCAACCTGGCTCTTGCCTACCTATTTATACCTGCCCCTGGATACTTCCACTGCATGCATCCGACGAAGTGGGTATTAGCCCATGAAAGCTTATGCTCTAATACTTTAGTTAGTCTTTAAGGTGCCACAGGACTCTTGGTCACTTCTGCAATTCCAGACTAACACGGCTATTCATCTGATGAAGTGGGTCTTAGCCCACGAAAGCTTATGATCCAAAACATCTGTTAGTCTATAAGATGCTACAAGACTCTCTGTCATTTCTGAAAATAAATAAGTCATTAACAATATTGTGGGCCACTGCTTCCACAGATTTCAATGGGCATTTTCATTAACTGGAAGCAGGAATGGGTAATATTTATGTAGGCATGTTGCCCTCTACTGGCTTACAAAGAACAGAAGAGTCTGGCTGTAGCAGACAGCTACAAGAGACCTCCTTTTACTCCCAGTGGCAGAGAGCTATGTCTCTAGGACTAAAGCTTGTGAGTTCTAATCCCAGTGCTGCAAATATGAAAGTAGCTCAGCTGAGAAGAGGTGGAAGTATCCACATCATTAAGATTGCAAAATGGTCCCAATTTATGCCTGATTATGATCCCAATTTGATCTTGCAAATTAAAGAAATACCCCCCTGCTTTCACATTTTTAGGTATTCATTGACTGTTAGAAAGTTTTCTATTAAATTAATATTAAA
The DNA here is from genome assembly GCA_007922305.1 of Dermatemys mawii. NCBI lineage: Eukaryota > Metazoa > Chordata > Testudines > Dermatemydidae > Dermatemys > Dermatemys mawii. The sequence goes on from ML677372.1 coordinate 25,029,118, forward strand.
AAAATACTTTAAATTGCACATTTTTTTTAAAAAAGTTTGCAAATGCCACTATTTTCACAGCTCCATAAGAGAAGCCCAGAACCTCGCTGAAATAAATTGGAATGCAGAGTCCAAAACTTAGATTCATTTGAAAATGCTAGCCCAAGCGGCCAATGCTTCTATATGTCCCATCTGCCAAAGACACCACCATTTGAAACAAAGATGATTTTGTCATTGGCTAATCCAAGAGGCAGTTTTTCAGGGAAAAAATATTAAATATTAAACCAATTTGTATTTGACATCTTGTCATGAATTGCTGCAGCAGCTGAGAAAAGAAAACTATAGACACCAAAATAATGAATTGTGAAACAAACAAAAATAATACATAAAAAGCTTCAGCAATCCATAGGCCAGAGCTCAGGTTGGGTTGTGATGAAATATGCATTACTTCATACTAGATAAGAATAATGTAGGTGTCTATTATGTGGGCATGTAAGATTTATGATGTCCTTAACTATTCATTACCTTGCATTTAAGTGCTGAGGTTTTGTACATGATGTGATAGGTAATTAGGTTCTTGTCCCTCCAAAATCCTAACTGGAGTCTGAAAGAGAGGTTTGATTTTTGTAATATTCAGATTACAAGTCACCATTTATTGATCTTCTCTACTTTACTTCAGGTTAAACATTTAGGACACTATCCTGAAAATGTACATTTCACTTGAATTGGTCCATTGGCTGCAACAGAATCACTCTCAGCAGTAAGGGCTCCTTGTTCAGGTGTTGCAAGACCAGGAGCAGGGCTGTATCAGTAACAAGAAAAATTAAAATGTAAGCTTCATGTTACATGGGGAGAGTTTATAAAAGGTCACACCAGCAAACGAGGGACTCGGAGACAAAGGTAAGGATTTCCTATGCTATGCAATTTCTTGCTTCCTTATTTGATCTAATAACTTAAACTATGCACACCCCTCTCCAGACATCCATATTTCCATACAGTCAAGGTTGGCCTGAAAACACTTTTTGTTTGCTGTTCAGAATGACTTGCCTACAATTGGTTTCAATGGGACCTGAAGTAATATTATAACTAGCCACTCATCCAATGAGAAGGTGTCAAGACAGCATATTGTCACAATTCCCTAGACTTCTATTTTCTACAACTGTGACATTCTAAGTAAGAAGATTCAATTAAACACATTCTTTAAGCTTACTCACCCAGCATTTTATGACCATCTCCCCTCTTATCAGTCTAAGCCAGATATTTATTTTAACAATAAGGAGTTTTTTCTACTACTTACTGAAGCCCTGAGATATTAAACAAGACCATTTACCACTCTCCGTTGCTGTTTGACGAAGGGCATTCAGAAAATGTTAGATGTTCAGAGGTTGCTTCCTTTTCCCAAACTTTGATTTGCAGAGGTCGGTAAGGCCGGGTCTGATATGCCTTTGATGCCCTTGTAGAGACAGAGCCTGTACACATGGAGATGGAAAAAAAAAAATCCACTTCTGCCACATGCTTCATTCTTCTCCCGACTCTGTGAAAGTCTCTCCATGGGGACTTCATAGGGTAATGGGTCTGCCTAGGTTCAGAGGTGGAAGCGTCAGGGGAGACTGCCGGATTCCTCTCCTCCAGCCCCTCAAACCGGCAGAGGATACCTGAGGAAGTGGTACCAGTAACTGCTGCTGTTGCTCCCTCCACATTACAGAATCCCTTTGTAGTGGGGGTTCAGGAAGACAGCTGTGCTCAGGAGAGTTACTTGAAGAATTGCTCTTCCAGGAGGAGCAGACCATCCAAAGACCCACACAAGATGTGGTCAGGGAGACGAACCTCTGCTTAGTCCAAACAAAGGCAAACCTCACCCTCTGCCATAGAGGGTTAAAAATTGCCACATGCCTGCAGGTCACTGTAGGCTGTGTGCATGCTCCTCATTTATTGCTGTCTTGGGCAGACCCAGGATGCATTAGCAGACACGGAGACACAGAACCCAGCCAACCTGGACTGCAGCAACCCCAGCACTAAGTTTTCTGCATCTGGCCTGTTAGTTAACCTAACATCTGCCCGAACAAGGGAACGAGTAAGAAACTTTGCTAGATGAGACTCAGAATTTCCTTTCCCCACCCGAGTTCTTCTTTAGGGAACAATGGGCTAATGATGTGAGCAGAGCTGGCTAACTGAAGAGAGAGCCAACTGAAAACAAAGGAAGGTGAAATACAAAAAGATAGGCGATACCTTTAAAAATGCCATTTTACATGCACTCTGAAGTTAAAGGCAAAGAGTAATTTTTAAAAAATATGAAAACATACTTTATCTCAAAGGCAAAGTTTTGAGCTACACAGAGCTCTTTTTCTGATGTGAGGAAGAAGTGCTCTGAGTAAGCCTGTAAGCTTGTCTCTTTCACCAACAGAAGTTGGCCCAATAAAAGATATTGCCTCACCCACCTTGTATCTCTAATATCCTGGGTCCCACATGGCTACAACAAAACTACAAACAACAATAGGAGATACCTTTAGTCTCTGAAAGAGCACCATTCCCCATGCCCTGTAATATAAATTGTGTTATAAAGGTTTTTGGGATTAGAATGCCATCTATTGTCATCAACTATAGTTTATTTACCTCATAAGAAGACTTTAATTTGAGGTAACTAATCCAGAGCAGACATGCCAAACCTATGGGGAAAAAAATGCAGAAATTGGGCTTGGTTTTGGCTTAATTGGCTTGTGAGTTGCTTGTTGGTTAGTTTTTAGGCTTGTAGCTTGTTTGGCGTTTAGCTTGTTGATTTTTTTCTTTTGATCAGCTCCCAGCAAGCAGGGGCGGGGGCGGGGGGGGGGGGGCGAGAAGCAGGGACCCGGGGGGAGGGAATCAGGGGTGCAGAGTGGGCCCACCACAGTCCCAGACTGCACGCTGAGGGGATCTAGTCACATAGAGTGTTGGGTTCTTAGGGATTGGCTTGTTTTGAAATGAGATTAGCTTGATTTGGGGGTTATTGTGAAAATTGGGGTGCTTATGTACCACATGAAAGTTGGCAACTGTGACTCAGAGGCTGATTTTACATTTTGTCTCTTTTTACTCAGTCTTAAAATGCCACTGCAACTATTCGATCCCATAAACAACACTTGAACCATTATAGACATGAAACGCATCCTAGTTATCAGCACATCTATATATTGAACCAAATTCATTTTAGTCAGGAATATAGTATGTTGCTACTTTAAAAACCCCAAACTGGCTTTGGCCAGAGGCCCAAACCCCAGCTTATTCCTTTAGATTAATCCAAGCACGACTGTGGTGGCAGCAGGACCACAGCAAGGACTGACGGTGTCTGGGATAAGAGGTAAAACAAAACCCAACCACTCTCAGTTTTATTTCTTCTTCTCATTTGTTTCTCTCAGTTTCTTGCTGCCGTCTCACCCTCTGCCCAGCTTAGACTGCTCTATCACCCTCTGACCAGGGAGAGCCTCTGACTGGTAAGGGCTAAAGAAAATGACAGTTGGCACAGAACCACCCATTCTCCCCATGGTCCAACTATCTGCTGTACCTGCAGTGACCTCACATCATGCATCTTGTTCTCTGTCTCTGTGCTACAGCAGGGCACTGTCAGCTCCCATGCCAGGGCCCAGGTTGCCAGTTACATCTGTCCCTCCAATGGCAATGGCTTCCCGGATGGGAGTAAATTTAAATCCCTAAAGTAAAACTCTTCCAAATTACCTCCTAGTGGGGGGAAGGGAAGAGGGAATGTTATTTTAAAGCAGTCTTCTTCTTTTGGATCCAACCCAGTCGTTTTCAACCAAATTTTGGCTGCGACCACAGCAAATTCATGGTGGCTGTGGTTCTGACAGCTAAATTATAACACTAGCAGCAGTCCAATCATGTGGTTATTTGGAAGTGCCCTGTAAATAAAATTAATCTTTTCAATGTGAAGTGGAATATGTACTATTAACAGCACCATAAAAGTTACACCGCTGTAACTACATCAATTTAGAAACAAAATTGTGACAAATTCAGAAACAATACAAATACAAAGCATATTCTAGTGTCAGGACATAACAAGGTGCACTGGTGATCATGTGAACAATCACCATATAACTAAAAAATTCCAGAAAGTATCCTTTTATCCAATGCCATTTGCCTTTTGTTTCTTTTTCTTTCTTTCTTTCTTTCTTTCTCTTTCTCTCTTTCTCACTTTTTTTGGAGGGGTGGGGACAGAGTGGGAGAGAAAGGTAAAAAAAAGAAAAAATAGTTGTTTTTTTTAAAAAAGAGAGATCCCTGTATGCAAAGGCCAGGCCTACACTACAGACTATTGCTGGCCTACTTATATTGATCTGCACTGTGAGAAAGAGTGAGCCCTGCCTGACAAAATTGTGCCTAGTGTAGATACATTTATGTTGACAAAACTGTGTTTTTACTGGTATAGCTCATTTCATTGAGGGGAGGGGACGGAATAAGCTATACAGTTTTGCCAGTATAAGCTGCATTGACTAGGAACACTGGGTCAGTATAGTATACTGGTATAACTATACTGGCACAGTTCTCCTAGTGTAGACCTGATTTAAATCGTCACAAGCCATTCCTTCATTATGTGGATACGGTCCATTTGCATCATCATCCCGAAATACCGTAGCATGCACAATGACCGTAGCATAACAATGACCACATATTAAGCCCATATTTGTAATTCTTGACTTAACAGTCAACTGCTTTCCAATGCCTGAGAACGACTGCAAAAAGAGTTATTTTTGCTTATCCTCCATTGTTCAGATAAACAAGACAGTTAACAGTTAATAGTTTATTCTGAAAGCTAATATCAGAGTGACACCAGATTTTAAATCATGTTCCTATATTGAGAGCAGCGGCACATTCCACTGGTGGCTCAGTGGACATTCTTTGATCAGCCATCCAAGGAATAGGATGTACCATGGAGACAAAGTTCAAAACAGTCCAATGCAGACCCTTCATGATCCGTTGTGAAAAGAATAATTATTTGCTCCTTTGGGTATGGACCAAAGTCTATCAACCACACACTTCTTACTCAGAACCTCTTTTCTAATAAAAGGCAACAATGTAATTTCTCACAGCTCTGCAATCTCTCAGGTTCTCAGTAAGAATACAGAGATTTCAAATTGTTCACCAAAGTTCCTGCAGTCTTTAACCAAAGCTTAAGAACTTTGGAAGTCAAAGACAAACAATCTTCCAGTAAGAATTTGGCAGATATTAGGAAGTTTGGCATCACTTGATGAATCAAATGTTTTCTACCTCATGAAGCAAGACCATAAAGGAAAGAGAGCATAACCACTTTCCAACTAGTTGGACTAACAGTGAAATTGCAATGACTCAAGCTTTATTTTTAGTCCTTATAAGACAGCCCCATCTACCCCAAAAAACTAAGTAAGAAATGTGAATGTTCCTCTTTTGCCCTAGATATAGGTATATAATTCCCAGTGGACCTTATAGCAAATATAGTAGCATGCACTCTATATTTTTAGCAGAGAACAAATCCCTAAATTACTAATATATCAATGTAAAGACTCTTGCAGACTTGTTAAACATAAACACAAGTTAAACAAACATTTATATTGTATTTGTTCTGTAACCAAACCAGCTGTAGTGCCTGGTTATATATACCAAGACCACGTAAAGGCACTGGATTTTCGAACTCTCAAACACATTTAGTTTGTATTCTTATAATATACTTCATCACCAGCAGATCTGGGTTGTTGGATCAGAACTTTAAATTTGGTTGCACAATGCAACTGTGAAGTTCTCTTTTTTTAATATCACATCACTCCTCTGTTTCATAGGGCCCATAGTACCATTTCCAACAGAAGATGGTTGTACCTCCACACCAAGTGCCATATACCCATCACTATCATCATTTGTGTAATATCATGTGTGCTCTCAATCCTGTTTCCTAGGAATACTGTTATACACTTTGTGTTCAGACTCTTTTGCTAGCAGGTCTCTACAGCCTAAAAACACAAAGTTCAAATACTGCACTTTCAAAAATTAACTTTGTATTGGATTGTGGATTAAATATATGCATTCATGGGAGAAAGGAGTAAATCAAACCGCATATTATTGCAAATCTGAAAGGTTTAATTGTGGATGGTGTTTTTAAAACAGGAATGTTATCTATTTACATCCTGAATAAACCTAGGAGAAACTGAGGTTTCCTGCTCTAGGGTGTTGTCCAAAAACTACTCAACAGAAGTTTGCAAAAATAATCTTTCTAGCTTTGTTTGAAGAGAAATACTTGGAACTTTTCCAATTACTAAAGGAAATGGACCCGTCTGAACTGCAAACCCATTATATTCTTCAAAGAATATAAACAACTAAACTTGAAACTCCCCCACTTTCCCCCTTCTTCTTTTTTTTTCTTTTTTGAAGGAAATGCACATAAAACTAAATGACTGGATTTTTATCTTGCTGACGTAAGTTAGACTTAAGTAAAACAAGAATTATTGAAAGGCTGTAAACCCAGAATTGGACTGAAGTAATTTGTTTAATATATGGCACAGCTAGATGACAGAAGAAAAGGAATGTCCTGTTTTAAATAAAAATGAATACAAACTTTCTGGAATAACTTCAATCTTTAAAGATAAAATTGCTATTTGGATTTAAATGAATAGACTATGAAATGCTTTCGCCAAGATATTCTGAAAAGTAACTACTTGCTCAGAAGATGCTGCTAGACAGGAACCATTTTTTATTTTAAATTGCCAGGCACACTTGCTACATTTTGAAATTTTTGTTTTGGTTTAAATGCAGTACTGGTTTTCATCACTCTTCTGCGTGTTTCAAAAAATAAATTATGCCGTACAAGTGAAAGAGAGGCTGCCCCAGAGCTGGCTGAATAATGAACACCACACATCTGTTTATGGTAAAATGTTCTATTTTACTGCAGAAGGGAGAGCGTGTGTAACTTGGGAGGTATATCATACATCCGAGGCAGAGAGGATGAAATTCTATAATGACTCATAAAGCTGTCCTGGGGCGAGGCTGGGAAATTGTAAGATTTCATCCCTCGTTTAAGGGTAAGCCATGGATTTGCAGAACATTTCATTTGTGGTCACTGCTCCAATTTATGGACTAGAACAGCAGCCATTGCCACTCCAAGCTACTATGTGTGTGATTTCCTGGCCACTGCAGCATGGAATTGGTAGATCCTCTCGTGATTTTCTCACCACCACCCCGTCCATATCTACAGTTCCCTCATCATTAAGTGTCACTGCAGAGCTCAGCTCACCCTGCAACCTTTCCACACAAGGGGTGCTGCAGAGTTATGCATATGTGGATCCTCTGCCAGTGGGTGAATTTCACCTAAGGGGTCAAAAAATGCATTTACAGACATCTAACAGGGATAACATCTTTCACTAGTAGGAGGGAATTCCAACAAAAACATCAACATATGGAAACTACTGTACCTCCATAGGGTGTAAAATGACTAAAAGGAAAGCCAAACATTGATCAGGAAGACGACCAGCCATGGATGAAAAGCATAAGCTGGAACTTGGAATAAGAGGCAATATGGGTGCCAAGCATATGTCAGGAGCTGTTCCAATGACTTTGTTCTTCTGTAGGAGTCAGCAAAAAGCATATTTTTATATATATATATATATATATATATATATATATATATCTCTACACACACACACACACACACACACACACACGCGGTTAGGCTCCAGCTCTGAATCAGATCTTGCAAATCAAAGTGATTACTCCATATGCATGAAGACTGTGCATGAAGCCGTTACGAAAAATTGTAATAATGAAAGCATAATCCGTTGATGTACTGGTGTATGAAATGTGGATGGCAAAACAGGAGTTTCAAAATGTTTAACAGGAAAAAAAAAAGTCTATCGAACAAGGACATCTGCACATATTTTGTATGATTTTATAAAGAGATAGCACCATAAAAATAAGCTGCAACAATTAGTGACAGAAAAGACCTACTTGGTCATCTTCTCAGTTCCCTGCCATGGAAAAGATTGTTCCCAAGAGTATATTCAAAAGTATTTTTAAGTTTTAGGAAAAATTAGTTAACCTTATAATTAAGTTCTAAAGCCACTGAAGAGCAAGGGTAGCTGGTGTTTGCATCTAAATAGTCTAAACACACTTGCAAAGGCTTTTTTTTTTTAAAAAAAGACCTCCTCATGGGCTTCTGACAGGTATGAGATCCCAGAATGCATGGAGACAGATCAGCTGCAGAATAACTGTTCAGACCATGGAGGAAACCTACTTCAAAAGGCTAGGAAGTATAGAAGGGAACAATAAAACTGTGAGCCTGAGGCTGAGAGCTCTGTATTCCCATTGGCTTTAATAAGACTTTGGGACACTAAATGTCTTGCTGGATCATATCCTACAATTTGTTCTCTACCACTGACTGTTTTACGTGATAAAATTTACAGCATCAAAGAAAGCGAGACAAGAAAAGGATTGTGAAGCTTTACAGGCATCAAACCACTTTCATATCTTCATATTTATTTTGTTCATACTTAAAAACTTTAAAATCTTTAAAAGACTCCCTTGTACAACCAGTATCAAGAACTTCCACAGGCCAACAGATCTGACTTACAACATTTTTGCTGTTATTCATCTCTAATCCCCTTACATACAACTTCATCCCATGACTCTAAATTATGAACTCAACTCATTAAACAATCCTTTTTGGGCCTGATTCACACAGACTGTTCTACCCCTAGCTACAGTGCTTCGCTCTTCAGTTTTAAATCATACAGACTCATGCTTTCAGCTGAGAGGGTTCATTCCCAGGTGTCAGCCAAGATGGTTCCCTCACATTTTCACATCTTGAAAGGAGGGCTTGTGTATTTCAGGAGGACTTATGTACTTAATTCAGTGAGAAACCAGACCCTGGAATAGGTGTATATATAAAGACAACATATTGAAATGGCTTTCCTCTCCCCCACCCTTTGTATCTTATTTGTGTTGGTTATGGGGAGAATTTAACATAACATGTCTCTAATGGCTTTCCTTGTATGTATCCTGCTACCCCTCTTTTTCATCCGTTTCTATGATCATTGGGGTAAGGGCTGTGCTACCACAGTATGTGAAAGAACAGCTCCCAGCACAATGGGGCCTTGATCCATTTATGCTTCTGGACAGAACTGCGATTCAGGGCCACCATTACTACTGCACTTGAGAGCCTCATTGACTTTTGCGTCTCTTATTTGTTGGTGTCCTTCCTTTAGGGCCATCTGATGAATGAAATATGTTGAGCATTCATCATCCTCTCTTTAAGCAACAGTTGCAAACAAAAGGCATGATCTTGTTTGCACTTAGGTGGGTGGGAGCTTTGCCACTGATTTGAGGGAGAACAAGATTAGGGGCACAACTGGTTTCCTTGATATGTTTTGCCAATATTCTCATATATCTGTGTTGCACGTCTACCATGCATAGAGATGGGTAGGGTACTGTGCCCATTGGGTTTCTGAATATCAAATACTTTGGAAATTTTGGCTATCACTATGCAGAAAGCTAGACAGAAGTCAGGCAGCTAAAGGAAGTTAAATATAGTTATAGCAGAGGTATGCCCAGGTTCTCAATGTTGTCAGCTTACATTTAAATCTCTAAGTACTATTAAATAACAGGCACTCAAGTATGTACAAAATAAATATGCAGATATGAAAGTGGTTTGATGCCTGTAAAGCTTCACAATCCTTTTCTTGTCTCGCTTTCTTTGATGCTGTAAATTTTATCACATAAAACAGTCAATCGTAGAGAACAAATTGTAGGGTATGATCCGGTAAGACAATTAGTGTCCTAAAGTCTTATTAAAGCCAGTGGGAATACAGAGCTCTCAGCCTCAGGCTCACACTAAGGGAAATTTGTGCAAGTCCATTGCCAAATGGATCCTTGTGGAGGGATAAAAGTTAACAGAACTATAACCTCAGCCAGTCAAACTATTTTGCCTGATAAAACTTCTATATGTTTGTGGAAAACCGCAAAGCTCTAATTTGCTGAGGCATTGTTTGATAAACTGATACGAAAGCATCAACTCAGTAATGGGACAGTAAGACACTAACTAGTGTTATTATTCAGTCATATTGTGGCAGTCCCTAGATACCCCAGTCAGGGATCAGGTCCCAAGAGCATACAAACTAAGTATCATTCCCCTACACTAATATGCATCTGATAAAATGATTAAGATGACAGGGGCCAAATTCTGGCTCTACTGAAGTTAATGGCCAAACTTCCATTGGCTTCAACAGAGCCAGGATTTCCAAGCAGCAGGTTTCTTGGGACGGGGGGAGGGGAGGGCGGGAGGACCGAGAAAGCTGCTAAAGAAATGATACAACAGACTCTCGATTATCCAGGGTGATAGGGAAAAAATTAATCCTGGTTAATAAAATCCAGGATAATCACCATCCATAGGAAATATGGGGTGGGGGAGTTGGTTCACCAGCCACCCTGCGCTAGGGGGATGGGGTGTTGGTTCACTGCCTGCCCTGCGCCCTGGTGGAGTTGGGCATTTTTTTGTGCTTGGAGGGGGCAACAAACCCAGAACCAGCCCTGCAAGTTACGCGTTTTTTTTTTAACATCTTGGTTAATCCACATCCTGGTTAACCCAATCCTGGATAATCGAGAGTCTACTGTAATACCTGTGCAAGGTGACTGACTGATTTCACTGGGAGCTGAAACCTAACCTACCATACAATCGGCAACAAAGCATAGTTTCCCCATATTGCTCTGCCAGTAGGCCTCAGTTCTCATCCGGGAGGAGCCACTTCTAGTGGTACAAGAGTACTTCAATGTCTATGCTCACTCATCGTCTCTGTACTGAAACATGATACAGACAGTGTCATTGCTCCGGTCTCCATTCCCCACCCACCATTGTGATAGGACCAATGCCTTCTGTTTTGCGGATAAACAACATAGGCCTTCACCTTGCTGCTAATTATCCATTGATCCAACGGCCTCACTGTTCCATTTGTGCAGCAGCAGGAGACCAGACCCTGGTTCAAGAGCAAACTCTTCCTTTCTATATTTACTCTGCCTCTGTGGAAACGACAGACATCGTGTGAATCTTCATTTTCAGCCAGTCATTTTGCATAAAAATGATCACGCTGCATTTATTTGCATTTTTAGCTTAATTATCTCTAGCTTGACGTTATACTTGAGAGAGTTCTAATAAGAAGTTAAGAAAGGAGCAGTTCCTTTCAAACGCTGCCTCAGGTTAGTTCAATGCCCCATTAGCCCATTTAATGACTTCTTATCTGCAACCTTTTGTGGGAGTGTGCTGAAGTCAATGTAAAGGGAAGCATGGAAGATGAAGGAATGTTCTTATCATCCTGGATTTAACCCATTCATCTAGGCATCTTTTAATGACTAATAAAATTTACTTGACAGGCACAAAATATACTTCCCTAACTTACCCTTATAAAACACCTCATATTTTACTTGCTGATCAAAAAAAAAAGTGCTAAAAGAGATGACTTGCCCCTTGCTACTTGCAGTAGCATTTTAAAGGTGGTTTTATTGAGTAGGTATGAATGATCCTATTTACTTCTTTGCGATATTTCACAGCATCTTCATGGCACTTTTGGGGCTTACCATTTGTAGTCAAGAAGGAACATGTTATTTTTTCTACTGTTCCTGGTTAAAGAATCATTTGTGGTTTCAATATGATAAAGGATCTAAAAACAACTCAAGACTATGCTGCTAATTCCTTTTGTTTCTTATTGAGAAAGGCAGCAGGGTGACTTCTTTTTCCCCGATCCATTCAGAGTGCTTTATAAAATTATTTCTATTCCCTATCAACAGACCTGCCTTTTCAAACTTCTCCTTGAACTACTGGTGGGATTTAAAGCTCAGAAAAGACAACATGTTTAACACTCATGTTGCCTCCTCTGCCTCTCCCCCCGCAAGTGATGAGGTCACCATTACCTCCTGAGCTCCGATCAGGCATGAGGAAGAGGGAAAGACTGCTTTACACTGCCTTTTTCAGTCTGAATTCTGGAGCCAGTTTGCGACTAGAGCCAACAATGTAAATTAGAGCAGCCCCGGGGCTGCTCTAATTTACAGTATTTAGAGGTAGCCCTCTATGGAGTGTTATGGCAATCCACAATAGGAAGAGTTCTAACTACTTCCCTCTCCCTTCCCAGACCCACACCTGTCATAAGTGTGAAGTAGCCTAGAATTAGTGTTTACCTGTAAGGGGTTAAGCTAAAGGTAACCTGAGAGGTGGACAACTGACCAATGAGAAATTCCTCAAGAGACAAAGGATTTTAAGTTTCAGTTTCTCTCTGGGTCTCTCTCTGTTCACCTCGGCTATGGGATGAACACAGCTATGTCTTTCACTATAACTATAAGATTCTATTAAGTATTGTAGCCAGTAAGTTTACCTTCTCTTTATCACTTGGAGAGTTCTCAGTGGTGAGTGTTGGCTGGGTGCTTCTTGATATCGTAAGCTTCAGCAGAGATATCAACTGTGGGAGAAAATTGCCTCGGGGGAGAGGTTTGGTTTCTGAATCCTTTTGTTGATTATGGTAGATGCTGTTCTATTGATGGTTATAAGGGATTTATTCCTTTCTCTTTTTTCTTTTATTAAAATCTTTCTTTTAAGAAGCTGACTGCTTGTTTTTCATTGTGTAAGATCCTGGTTTTGGATCGGGCACGTCTCGCAGGATCAGGCGAGGTTTGGGGTTTTTTTTTTCTCTCAAGCTTCCCAGGGAAGGAAGAAGTTTGGGGGGTTAGTGGAAAGGGAAAGAAGGGTCCCAAACTACCCTAGACCTAGTTTGGTGGTGGCAGCATACCAGGTCCAAATAGAAAAGAATTTGTGTTCTAGGGAAAAACATTTTAACCCAAACTGGTAAAATAAGCTTGTGGGGGTTATTTCTTTTTTCATGCGGGTCCCCACATCTGTACCCTAGAGTTCAGAGTGGGGAGGCAATCCTGACAGCACCTTACTGAGTCAATGGAACACCCGTATACCCAAGGTTGAGGGGAAGGCGGGGATGAGCATCATAGGACCAAATGGGGCCAAGGAATGAGTCATGGTTCCTGGAGCTATTTGCCAGCACAGCTGATGTGCACAGGATTCAAATAACCCCAGAATCAGGGCCTAAATATCAAATATATACTTACTCACTTTAACAGAGAGCTGTACACTCTATCTTTTGTTCTTGACGCATCCATGTGATTTTAAACACCCTCAAGTGGACATGTTCAAGCATGTGGAAGTACAGACTTGTATCCACTTAGATGCCCACACAGCCATTTCAGGAATGTACACTGTGCACCTTTGTTTGAAAATGTAGCCCTTCCCCAGGAAATCAGCACTTTTACTTCCACATCACATAAGTCTAAATGAATGTTAAAAAAAAACAACCCTAAAACACGTACTGAATTAAATATTTAAGCATCATTTGTGAGACAACCCAATTTATCCACATTAAACACTTATTAACTGCTGTTAAATCAATTGATTTATTAGATTACCAGTCTGTTATTTGTTTCAACAGAAAAGAACAAGATGCATTTACTCAACACATAATTACTTATATTGGGCGTCCCCTGCTGCATAACAGACTTCCCCTTACTCCAAGGGCTTAGGGAATGGACAGAAGGCCGCACCACTCTACTTAAAGAGCATTTTCGAGATTAAGTTCACAGGAGAAAAATAATCACACTCCTTCAATCATACGGCGATCTCATGTCTCACATTGTCACTCATGGTCTTCTAAACACCCCTTGGAATATTGACATTAGCTTTCACTTTCTTATGCAAATTCATATATTTTACCTTCTGTGGAGTAAGCTACCAATAGAAACCCTAAAAAACATCCATAAGAAGTATTTTGTCTGGTGCCAAATATGCATCCTGCTTCCTAGTTTATCAAATCCTCTTGCACAACACATTATATTAGAACAAAGTGTCTTAATTCCCTATTAATTTTGACCCAAGGGTAAAGGGAATGGAGGGGGAATGTATGATGCACTTTTTCTGGGCCTCAGTTCACAATACTATTCACCTCAAAAGATCCCAATCAGCATGAAAGGATTTATATTATTTATCATATTTTTGAACACTAACTCACAAGCCACTGAAAACAAAGAGACATAGCACATACTATTTTATTTATCAAAGCACAAGACAAGTACTAATTCTAAATTACAGTCGAGAGAAAAAATAAGTATGTAAGAACAGCCATATTGGGGTCAGACCAATGGTCCATCTAGCCCCATATCCTGTCTTCTGACAGTGGCCAATGTCTTCATACAGTGGCTCAAGCTTTCACTTGGTAAAAAGCTTGTATTTTTTGTCACAAGGACAAAGAACGGTCTTGTGATTAGATCACTGGACTATCCCCAAACCTCTAGGTTCAGTTTCTACCTCTCCCACAAGTTTGTGGTGTAGTCCTGTGTCAGTTACTTAGACATTCTGGGCCTGAGTATTTCATCTGGAAAATCGGGATATCGCTACTTCTCTCCTCCCACCCGTTATAGGTGTAGCAATTTATATAATAAGCTCAACAGGCCACTTCTTAAGGACTCTTTCTCTCTATCTGTATTTCACCTAGCACAATGGAACCTCTAAAAACCACTCTAATATCAGCAATTTATTTTTAAACATACAAAACAAAAGAGGATTAGTTAAGGTCAGCAGGATTACATGGGTGGAAGTGAGAACACAATGGGCAAAAGCCAGAAGCACCACATTTGTTACCTGAATGTCACAGAGACATTGGATAAGATAATTGAGGTTTTGGATAATCAAGGTAATTTTCAATGTAATTAAATAATGTCCGGGGACATGACCCTCTTTTCTGGTAGCTGGGAGGGTTGAATAATTGAAATTTGGATAATCAAATGTTTGTCTTTTATCATTTATCTTACAGAATACTGTACAGGTTTTTATTGAAAAGCTTTCCCTGAAAAGAAATTCAAGATCAAATGAGCCCGGAGACCATTAATTTGACACGTGCAAAGCACTGAAACAAGATCTTTTGTGCCAAACCACATACTGTTTATCTGCCAGACAAGAGAAAAAAGTCTTTTGTATCCAGCACAGTGAGCTCCTCCCCCTAAAGACTATACTGTGAAGCTCAATCACTTCAGCAGTGGAAGCAACATCAACAGTTCACGCCAGCTCCCCAATAGATAACATGCTATATTTTCATCTCTGGAAACCAAGATCCAAATTTTAATGGAATTACCGGAGAGATGAACTTGATGGTCTCAGTTTTAGTACTGACCCCCACAGAAGCCCCAGCCTAGCTGGCAATGATTAGTAGTCACTGTTCAACGTAAGTATGGAGTCTAGAAGAACAGGAGTTTCTCAGGGCAAGCTGAGTGAGTTTCACAAATGGATTCGAGGGGAAGCTTCGTCCGTTCTCAGCTTCAGCTCTGCATGACTCAGGCCAGCAGATATGTGCATCAGTAAAACTAGAGAAACTAATGGATATAAAGGAAAATTTTGGCTAACAGCCTTTGTAATGTCTTCAAGTCAATCTCTGCTGTGTCTTTATTACTTTAGAAAAAGAAAACACTTCCTGGGTTGTGTTCTAAATGGTGGAGACATTTACATGCAGATTTTTAATAGCGCTCAGCTGAAAACTGCCCTGCAGTCTTCAGTACACTTGGGCTTCTCTCCCCATAAAACGCTGCAGTAGCACCGCTGTACCGTTTTAGCAAAGATGCAACTATGCTGACAGGACAGCTTCTCCCATCCATGTAGTGAATCCACCTTCCTGAGTGGGGGTTGCTGTGTCAATGGGAAGTGCTCTCCTGCCGACTTAGCATTGTTTACAGGGGAATAGTGGAGTTAGGTCAGTATCACTATGTCGCTCCAGGGGGAGGATTTTTCACTTCCCTAAGTGACGCAATGATACTGATATAGATCTGCAATATAGACCTGCCTTCGCACTGCACTGAGTGTGCTTCCTTGCCACCACCTCTGCTCCTACCTAGCTACTTCTCTCGCTTTGTATTTTGGAAGCGCTACTGGCACCAGCAGCAGCCCAGGCGATGATACCACTGCGCTCTTTTACAAGGCAATAATCTACCTCCCTCATGGAGATAAACTACTCGGAGGAACAAGAACTAGGTTATTGGCTTGTAAAACAGCGCGGTGATAGTGTTATCATAGAAATTAATGTCATTTAACGCTTTATGCCACAATTCCACAGGTCTTACCTGAAGCATTAATAATGCATTTTGTTTTTTAACATGCCATATGGGAAATGGCTGACTTCGGGCACCTAGGGATTACATCAGTAAAACATAACTAATTGATGCAATCTACAAGACCAACACAGGCGAATGTAGCAGAGCTTAAGAGGAGTTTGGTGACTTCCCCCTTTTCACCCTCCCCTTCCTGAAACAATATTTTTGCTACTGTATTTTATTTAGGACAGGTTATTTTATATAATGCAATTGGCTAAAAATATCTCTGGCTCACGTAGGCCTTTCCTTCTTCAGAACCTAGCAGAAGACGCAAACTCTTTTCAGCTACCTTGTTTTCATTCATGTATTCTATCCCATTTATCAATGTAAGAAATTGAAGCTTTACAAAGGAATCACCAAAACAGACAACAAATCAGGCCCTGCGTTGCTAAGACATGGTAAATAAGCCCGTGGCTGATAAATCTGCTTATGACAATATTGGCAGTAATTTGATTCAAACACTAGGAACTTTGAATTATAGCAACAAGAGAGAGAAAATAGCTACTTTTCTTCACTGTTAACCCATGAAATCTCTCTTTTTGAATCGAGATATTCCCTGGTGGTGTAGCTTAGACCAGTGATCAGAATAAGTGAAGCATGATAAATAGTCACGGCACTACACCCCAGTCAACTGAAGGCTGCACAGGTCCGGCTGTGGAAACAGAGAGGTTATTCATTACTCAGTGTGAATAAACAGATGGCACATTTGAGATAAATAGCCATTGTAGAACTACAATACACATTGGAGTTTTCTGCTCCATTGATGTACTGCACATGACATACTCTGTATTGCTCTTTCAATGCTAGTTATTTAATCTTGGATAACAGAGTACATAGACACCTACTTTTATTGTTTACATCCCTAAGCCTGGAGATCTGTATTTACCATATATTCAGTCATGATAGGCAGGGAATAAGTCCCCTCTTTCATCAATCTTGGAAGAAACTGGATTTATTATTTCTATGGTCATCGTGCATCCGAGCCCCAGGCATGGGCCGGGACCCCATTGGGCCGGACACAGTACCAATTCAGAAGAAAGCCAGCCCCTGCCCCAAAGAGCTCACAATCTAAGACAAGAGACAGACAGACGGGGGAGTACAAGGAAACAATGAGACAATACTGGTCTGCATGAAGGGCAGTGATCTCAGCCTACCAGCAGCCTAACTGTTATCAAGTTATCTGTAGCCCTCACAGCACCTGAGAGTTTTAAGGAGAGAATGCAAGGAGGTTATGAGCCAGTTCTGCAGATGTTCACAGGGAACTTCTCCCAGGTGTGAGAGGCACCATGGCAGAAAGCATGAAGGTCCTTGTTTGGAAATTTAACGAGTGGATGATGGAGGTTGTTGGTTCATCCTGTACCTTTGCCCTCACTTCCCTCTTTCCCATTTATGAGACCTCAGATCCTTTGGCACTACTTTGGGCAGTCCAGCTCCACCAGGAGACTCCTAAAATTCCAAGCCTCGTAGCTAGCTTTTTAAAAATGATCTATCAAAAAGCTTTTCGTAGCTACCAACACTCCAAAATGGTGGTGGGACGCTGGCAGACCAGAGTCTGCTTCATTCCAAGGCCACTAGGCCTCACTGAACACTGACGAATTCATAGCTGGGAACCCACCTGGCTCACCTGTGTGTTAGTATTGTTAAAAACAGGCGTTAGAGTTATAAAAACATGGTTAGTGTTTAGACTTTATGGAACGCTCGCAGCATGGTGCATGTATTAATTTTACTTATAATATCTGTATCCTATGGTACTTAGTAATGTTAAAAGGGTTTGTGCTGTAACTATAAAAATGTTTGCTAAGGCTGTAAATCTGGGGAGAAGCATTACCAAGTGTGAAATGCTAGTTTACCACAAAAGATATTATCTTCTCCCCAACAAAAGAAGGCCTATAGACACCAGACAAGTCACTGTGGAACATCAGTGCACCAAAGACTTTGTTGATTGCTTTCCCCACATGCCTGAAGAAGGTACATGAACAAGCCCCTGTCCCATCACAGCTTGAACGTTGAGGGAAGATAATAAAAATCCCTGTTAAGGAGAAATTGTTTCCATGTGCTGATTGAATTCTGAGGGGCAAAGATTTCTAAGCATAAGCAAGGGTCCCCAGCTGGTTAGCTGGGGTTAGCCCTAAAGGATGTGTAAAACATGTATACTATAGCAGCTATCATAATCTTTTGGAATCTAAGACTATATCTCATTTGTGTGGTATGTTTACCTGCTTTCACCTTGTAATTAACTCTCATTTCTTCTTCCTAGTTAATAAATCTTTAGTTTATTAAAGAATCAGCTACAAAGAACTGTCATCGGTTTGACCTGAGGCAAGCAATTGATTCTTTGGGACAGGGAGTAACCTGAATATTGTTGTGATTTTTGGTGTAAGAGAGTGTCTATCACAAAGGCAGACTTGTCTGGGTCCTGTGTGGAGCTGTCTGTGACTCCATGTTATAATGCTTGAGGAGTTCACACTTTATGCCTCGTTGGTGAAATCTAATTATAGGAGACACAACCAATGGGGAAGTTGGTGCCATGGTTTGTGGCAGTCTGCCCTGAGGTTGGCACCCACGATTGTGAGTTGCCCCAGACAGCCTGATAGGTGGTTTCTAGCACTAACTTGGTTTTTCCTTTGTTCAGTCTCGTACATAGAAGAAGAAAAAATCAACATTTTTATTATTGATACGTAATGCTTGCAATGTTTATACAAAGCTGAAAGCCATACAAATGCAGGTTTCCCTGTGATAGTAATAATGTGAGCATTATAGGCAATCATCACAGTAAAATCAGATCAAAGGGTCAGATTCTGAGACTTGTACTCCTGTTGAGAAGTATAATAAATAAATATATAAATAAATGAGAGTGACCCAGCAACTGGTGGGAGAGCTTGGAAGAGAACGCGGATGTCTCCATGTCCCGGACTGCTGCTCTATCATTAAACTAAAGGGGACTAACTCAGTGTGAGTGAAAGTATCATCATCTGGCCCCAAGCCTTATTTCAGCACAGAAGTAACGAGCATGTGTCTGTAGAACACACTATCCATTTTCTCAACTTTGTATATTGAAAAATAAAACTGTGAACTGCACTGACTTCATTTATACCACAATTTACTGCAATGGCCCAGTCATCATTCAGCCTTGTTATACTTCAGGCGCTTTTTTGGTGGTGGAAGCTGCTAAGAATATATTCTGCATTGAAAAGGAACATTTTTTCCCAGTTTTAAAACCCTTGAATGACTTGAACTCAGACTTATAATTATCAAAGAAGATCAAGTTACCTTGGCTAATCAACTCACTTCCCTCCATCTGTAGTAACCAAATGTATATTCAGATACATGCATGGGACTACTGTTGTAAGTCAGCAGGAATTACAGTTCTACCCCCTAATACCAGATTTCATCCCTCCACATACCGGAAGGACTACACTTCAGATTGTGGTTCTTTCACTTTACAGCCCAGATTCCACAATGAGACCTGTGTAGGTGGACCCTTTGTGGCTGTAGAGGGAACAAATGAAATTACCATGTCTCTGCAGGAGTGCAAGGGTTCATCCCATGTGTCTGATTACACGATGAGACAGCATATGGAATAATCCTAGGTAGCCAATAAACTCTCTTTCTCTTCCTGTAATTCTGTACTGTAATTCTCTACTACATGTGCAACAGCAGCAATTAATTTTTGTGGGGGAAGGAGGGAAAGTGCTAAAAATTTTGAATTCTCCCCAAACCTGCACATTTATCACATTCTGCAGGTTCAACGTAAGAAACCAAAGAAGCAAATGATTTCCTATAAATTTCAGTTCTTCATTTGCATGTCAGATAGCAAACACAGGTCATCACTCATAGCCAGTGGAGTGCAAACCATCAAATTAGTCCAATAGAGTATGTCGCTGAACAGATTTAGAAACAAACAACGATCAGCGACGAAGCTTCCTGAAAGTAAGAGATATTCAACTGAGCATCTTATGCAATATGCAAGGATGAGTACTGTGATTACTGGGAGTAATGACATGAATAGCAAGTGATACAGAGCATTTAAGGCAACTGCAGACATCACAGAAGGCAGCTACACTTTAACTTTTAGCTTTATAACAAGGTGGAGTCTATGAAAAATAAAATCTTTCTAATGATTAAAGAAAAACAGAGTTTACTTTATTTTAAAAAAATCTTCTATTCTAGTTTTTTTTAATCATAATTTGAAAACTGGTCTAGAAACCTTAGCACATTGTCCAGTTAAAAAACAAACAGAGTCATTTATTCAATCCTTCAGTCAGGTGCAACAATGAAACATGTGCACACTAGCTTTTAAAGCAGTGCTGATTAAATGTTCAAAGAAAAGCTTCTGAAACTGAGGGACCTCAGCTCTGTAGCACGCCCATGCGGTCAGCCATGGAACTGTGATGGCCCCTGCCTCAGTTTCCCTTAGCAGGCCTTCACTTAATAGTCCCAGGCGTCTGGGCCTTTGTCCCAGGGCCTTTCTTAACCTCTTGTCTGGTACTGGCCCCTTTACAGGTTTCTTCTCTTCCTTCTTTAACAGAGCAGACAAAGTAAGTCAAGGCAGGAGCACAAAGGCAAAGCCCAATATTCCTGTTATTACTGCCACCCCAGTCAAGGATCTCAGCTCTCTACCCCTGTCTGTGCAAGGGTGGCAGTGGAAGCCTGGCCTGCTATCTCCTCTGGGTCCCACTCTAGGGACCCAAAGTGGTACAGTCAGAGACGATTGTTTACGTCTCCTACAGCTTCACTGGGTGCCTTCCTACCTTGAGATCTTGCAGGTATTGTCACCTGATAATCATCTTTGATCCCTTCTGGCAGAGAACTGGTTTATCAAGGCAGCTTCCTCTGGTCTGACCCTGTGGAGCTCTTTCATTGTATCTGTGTCTCTCTGGCAGCTACCCTCTTCTACTTGAGCGGCAGCCTTTTATGCCTGCAGCTGGGAAAGGGATCGCTCCCCTTTTTAGCCCTTCAGTGTCTGTTTTCTTGTAGGGCCTGTCACCCCATCGTTCCCTTTCTTTGGCGTCTTTTCCTCGTTTCACAACTTTTACCCATCTTTTAGGCATAGTGTTTAAACCAGAATGGGAAACTCTGGCCAACATTTTCAAACCCGGGTGTCTAAAGGTAGGCCCCACGATTCATAATTGGGCACTTAAGCATCCAGGTTTGAAATGTTCAGTTTATATTCATTCTTATTAAGGCCTATGTTTGTTGTCAAAATATGAACCCAGGTGTCCCAACAACCAGCAGGCACATCAGCAGCAGAGCATTCATATAAAGTTCTCTGACATCACAGTATCCGGCCATTTCCCAGCTAGAGATATTCAAATCCCAACTTCCTTAGGCTCCTAGGAAATTCCCACCCTAGAAGTGCAACTTGAGTATCCACTTGAAGCCAGAGTGTTTGGGCATCTTTCAAGTTCTCAGCCTGTGGCTTTTGCCAAGGCTGAACCCTCCAGTTGGGGGTAGGGAATAGCTCAGTGGTTTGAGCACTAGCCTGCTAAACTGAGGGTTGTGAGCTCAATCCTTGAGGGGAATATAGGGCAAAAAACTGTTGGATGATTTAATTGGGGATTGGTCCTGCTTTGAGCAGGGGGTTGGACTAGATGATCTCCTGAGGTCCCTTCCAATTCTGATATTCCAATGGGGCGGGTCAGCAGCTTGTACATTTTAGAGATGGGCATTACATTATTAACACCCAATATTTAGCAAATCTGATTCCACCCATGCTGGATAACAGTTAAGATGCTCTAGAAGTTTTCAGAGCTCACCTCCCATCATGCCTAAATCAGACTCAAAAGGCAACAACCGCCTTGTTATCACTTCAATAGACTGGAGAGCTAAAGGTTACGTCTTGCCCACAATTCACTTCTTATTGACAAGCAGATAAAGATGTAGCCAGTTTCCCAGAGCATCCAATGAAATAAACTGAATGTCAGGAGGAATAGGCTGTATCCAGCTACAACAGCTTTTACAATGCACCCACTCCTCTTTGTAGATCAATAAATGCAAGCAAGACACTAGGCTCCAAGAACTGTTCCACCCACTGGGATTTGGGTGGGAAAAGTTAGTGAAAAAGTCTCACAAACTTCTACCACTGTTTGTTTTTTTATCCCCATGGACAATAACATTAGTATATTTAAGAGTTTCCCATTGAAATTAAAATTCCTTCAAATGAAATCAATGTCTCCTTGCCTCTGGCCAAAAGATAATCTTCCATTTTATATCTGAAAATATTCACCATCTCTTTTCTCCATAGTTCAGAAGCTGGAGAGGGAATCTCTATTTTAAATGCATCAATAGGTCAAGCAACCTATGCCACTTGTAGGGTCAACATGAATATATTATCACAGTGAAACCATAATTCCCTTTTCCATAAAAGGTCTTTTTAAAAAAAACATGTTATAAAAGACTCAGAGGAAAAAGACCATTTTTCAGGTGGAAGATTAGCCAAAGTGTTTTTCTTGCCAGCATATTAAAGGTCACTACACAAAAAGCCATCAAATATTTTTGTCACTAAAAAGCTACAGGCAAGTTTAAAGGAGAAAGAAAAAAAATCCCATGGTTTGGAAAATACTCTTCTGCTTAAATTAAGAGCAAAGTGTCTGGTCCATTAGCCCTAACAGCATAAGCACAATGCAGAATATCCTCAAGGATGTTGCTTCTGAACTCTCTCCTTCTCTTAAATGGCTGATTTATACTTCTTGTCTCATTGGTCTTTGGAAAGATGGGGCAGATTCATTGGAGGATACAAGGAGATTTTTCATTCCTTTGTTTAAAAAACGTCACTATTCTGCATCAGTCCCAAGATGAATTTCTTTTGGGAAACTATTAGAATCGCAGTTTAGGGGTCATCTCTGAGGCCTAATCCTGCCCTTATTTTTTGCAACCACATTGATTGCAATGAGCCTTGCAGGATGGATTATAGAGGATAAATCATCATATAGTCCGGGCTTGAAGGTCTGGTTCTCATGTACATTAAGATCCCTGTGCACCTCTGTGGCAGTATAAAGAGTCTCAAAGTGAGTGTAAATTACTTATTTGGTATTTTACACATATATAAAATACCAAATTTAATTCAGAATGGGAAGCCAACCTACCCTGAATCTTACCTGAAATTCTACAGGTGAGGTGCCCTTTTTTAGAAGGACGTATTCACCCATCACTGTAGTTCCAGACTGTATCGAGATTAGGGAACAGAAATATCTTCAGAAAGTCTCTCATTGGTTCTTTTGACCAAGGTATATACTGGAAATCTCACAATAAAGCCTCTTTTAGGGAGATTTATGGGCTAAAGGGACTTGGACATTTATTGAGATTCCAATAAGCATCTAAGAATTTTAATTATTTGAACTATACTCCAAATCTTGCAAAGTTTTCCCCCTTTGATATTTATATTGCAAAATTCATATTTTAGAGCGCCTAGAAGTTTAAATTATTTCAACTTGGATCACAGTCTATTCAATCTAAAACCTTTTGTTACTTGAGCTTTAGTTAACAGTGCAATAATATCTGAACAGGTAAAAACCGCCAGGAGCAAATCCTTGAACTGAACTGATGGAGATCGCGGTTGACAACTACAGCCTCTGGAACAAGAGAACTCTCTACACAGTAAGGGTAAAGCTGGTCTCTGCAAGAGCAAACTTTCTCAGGGCTGGTTTGAGACTGGAATACTCCCAAGAACTAAGGACCATCACAAACCTCACCGCCTTTCACTCCAAGTACAAGGCACTTCCTTGACCTGCCTCCTCCAACCTACCTAGAGAGCAACCTGTGTATTAAAAAATTAGCAAAGCCCCCTAAAACAAGACATTCCATTGCTCATGCTCCTCCCACCGAGGAGAGGATGACAGACTGCACAACAGGATGCATTTTGTGTCACACTGTTACTAATCAATAGAAGATGCTCAGATCTACTGCATTCAACATCTTATTAAGAACCCATATGATAGAAAATAGAACAAAACAATAGAACAGCATGAATCTTTTTTTTTAATTTCCATAATGGATGAGAATGTGTTAATTAGCTGTTAGACATGCTCCCTCATTTTATTTATGATTTGTATATTCATTTTTTGAGGACGCAAAAGGTATTCTCCACATGAGTAAAGACTGCTGAATACCAGGGCTGGACTCTGTAGCCTCACTTCAGCAAAGTATGTACTTTAACCTGTATGGAGACCCAGCACCTCTGGGCTTGCTGCATCAGTTATGAATATAAAAAAAACCCCTAGAGTCCTGGCATCTCTTTCATCATAAATTAAGTGCTGACTTGAACTTTAAGCACGACTAGCCCCGTGACTTTAATGGGACTAAGGCACATACATACTTGTTGTGCTTCAGAGGGATGCGCTTACATACCATGCTAAGTCACAGCCTATATGAGTCGTGATGCCTAGGAACAGTGGGCGTGGCTTAACAATACCGAGTTGGGCTATGGATTATGAATTGGTTCTTGCAGACAGAAATACACACACACACACACATCATCGGGGGCATGGGCAAGGAGGAGAGAACCCGCCTTCACCCACTGAAAATCAAAGACAATTTTCTCCAGAGGTGGTGCATGACATGAAATTTAAGTGACTTTGATTTGTTTATTTCCACATCCCCTCTCATTCAGGGATAAGATCTAGACGGAAGAAGGCTTTTTGTGTGTGCCATTAGTAGGGGTGATTTGTTTTAAGACTAAAATAAATTACAATGCGGAAAACACTGCCTGGTCGAGAAATGGCAAGCCACCAGATGGCCTGAATGGCTAACACACTTTCCTTTCACTCAAAGTCTCTTGTTACTCCTATAGGAGTTTGTTCACAGAACTCCTATTTAAAAGGGGGGGGGGGGGGCTGGGAATTTCAGAAGTTTGCTCTGAGTCATTCTTGCATGCTTTGGGTGAGCGAGCTTCGAGAACGTTACTAACAGAGTCTTTCATTTTCAGGCTCTTTAGAAATGAATGCGCCCTAACAGAATGAGGTTCCGCTCTAAAGCAGAATTTGCTGTTTGTTCTTGCCTCTCCAGCTGGTCAGGAGGTTTAACAATGGCAAATTGGCTTACTTTCTGCTTGGGGTCATGGAAAGTTGAAATTAGCATAGAAAGAGACAGAGTTGTGTCCAGTGGTTAAAGCACAAGACTGGGAGCAGGACTCTCAGCCTCAATCTCAGCTCAGGCAGTGACTCACTAAGGCCCCAATTCAAAATTGTACTTAAAACACTCCTGTAACTGTGGGCATGCGAGTAATATCATTCACTTGCTTAAATGTCTTAGTGACTCGGTACAGAAGTACCTTGGCATTTTATTTAACCTCATTGGGGTATTAGGAGGTTTACTTAATGTTTGTAACATGATTTGAGGTCCTTGAATGAATGTAAATATCATAAATATTATCAGTACTTATTATTAGTTGTCCCATAACTGGCTGCATATAGTCTGATGTTTCTAGAATTGAAGTCAGCAAGCAATCTTTTAAATCTATACTTAAAACATTGGTAAGTCAGTAGGGTACACAAAATGCTACTGCTGGTATTCTTTGCAGTGCCCTTTTCCTGGAATATATTTCATTATGATGACACGTGAGAAGAGAGCTGTCCATTCACCCCAAAATACTTTTTCTCAGTCCTCTGCATCCCCCCACATTCCACAAAACAAAACAAACCAAAGAAACCAAACCACCATCCATCTCTTTATTCCACCGCCCAACCTGTTGGTTTGCATGCTTTGTCTGACTCACTATGACATGATACACTGACAGACTCCTCCCTCCCTGCCACTTTTAGTAGCTTTCCATTACTATGCAATACTTTGAAGCAGTGACTGGAAGGCTGCAAGATATAGAACTATACTTCATTAGGGAACATCTGATCTCCTGCAGCCTTAGCGAGTCGAGACATATCCTTTGTTAGTTGCAACATGGACACGGGCTGTAAATTCCTACTTAGAGAACAGTTAGCTAATGAAGATTGGCACAGGCCAAATTGTAATAGCAAGGACAGTGGTGAATGTGTCACCTCGCACAGGATTAACACATTTTATCCAGGACAGAACAGCTACCAGAACTGAAATCTCTTCAAAGGGCCAGTTGGCCTTTACAAAACTGAAACAAACTCACAGTATATTTTATATTTTGACATTATACAACGCACATTTGATGAATCACTAAATTAGTGCAATTAAATAATTTACAGCACATATCTGTCTCTACAGCAGTCACGCTTACAAAGTTGTCAACTGCCAGAGGTAACTAAAACATAACCTCAGTATCATCTACAATATACACAGGGAGATTCAGGAGATACCGAGCCAATGTTGTCTAATTGCAAAGACTATATATAGGGTAACCACCTGTGTCCGATGGTTACAATCTCCTCCCAAAATTAGCGCAATTAGAAAAAGGACACTGGATAAAAAGCAATATAGAATTTCTGTTTATTCCAGTATGAAGTTTGTTAGTTACAGGCTTACAGTAGAAATAAAAGGGAGAAAAAGGTTTTCTTATTAGTCAGAATTCAGATTTGAAAAACCAGCGGTTGCTAAACAATTTCACTGAATCCCAGTCAGAGAGGAGGGTAGCAATTCTTCTGACACACACACCCCCCCGCCTTCTCCCAAGGCCAAAACCTTATGCGGAATTATAGATATTGAAAATAGAACTATCTCCAATGCAACTTTTTAAATGAACTGAGCCACCAGTTAAATCAGTCATATACACTGAAATCAGGTAGTCAGGATATAAGTATGAATCCAGATCTAACTAATTTGAAGGTCAGGTAAACAAAGTGCTATTATCATAATCCTCAAATATGCATTTTCTTGCAAAGCTGCCATTATTTTTAGATAGCTATTGCCCTGTCAGGAAAATCTCCTGCTGAAATTGAAGACAAAGTGATAGCAGAGTTTTCTCCTGCAAGGCACATGTTACATAAAAGCCTTTTTCTAAAAGATTGACCTAGTGCTCAATTAAATCATTCAAGCTACACAGTAACTAACAGAAAGGAGATCTAAAGCTCATAGCTAGCAATGAGCAGTAATATAATCTGTTAGATCTGATTTTCAATATAATGATATTCTGGTACTGCAACAGAAAAAACAGACATGAGCTGTAATAACAGTAGACGTGTGTTAGCACACTTTAGGAAGGGCTTTTTGTTTTTGTTTTGTTTCTGGAATTTTGGAAGGGAGCCCAAGTTCAATTTTGCCTCACATGACTGACAAAGCTTGCTACACCGTTAATTAAATCTACTGCTGTATGATGCCTCTGCTAGTAAGAATCAGGAATTAAAAATTAATTTTCTAGAGCAAACATCCTTCCCTCTCCCCGCAGACGTACAGCATGACATATATATAATGATTAGCTGAGACTGTGTGTGTGGCATTTCCAGAATAAAACTTATCAGCATTACCACGTGCTCCCCCACGCCTCTGAATTTGCACCTTTTCCTGGATTGCTTCTACAGAAAGGACAATCAGCTTAAATACAGAAGTAAAAGGACCAGCGAGAACATAGGCTTGTGCACAGGGTGTGCCCAGACACACCCTAACATCTTCAAAAAATAAAAGTGGCTTTCAATGCAGAGTGCGGCACCTTTAAAATAAATAAATAAATAAATAGAATTCCCTGAGTGCACACCTAATGAAATGTGCTGAGCACCCCTATGAGCAACAGTGTAAACAAAACTTTGATTTAAAGGGGACTAGAGAATCAGATCATGTAAGCACAACCCTATTCTACTCCACACGTGCTCAGACAACATTTATGAGCATGAATTTACCCAGAACACTGGTTCCCAAACTTTAACAACCTGTGAACCCCTTTCACTAAAATGTCAAATCTTGCAAATCCCCTCCTAAAAATGAATATCACCAGGGATTTTCTCCTTTACCTGAGCATAAAAGCAGTGATCTTGGAAATATAAAATTTGTTTTTATAACTTGCTTCTTATGCTATTTATTAATTATTATTTATCATTACAATATTTTTATTACATTATGAAAATGGCAATGTTCTTCCAAGATCTCACTTTCCTTGCCTGTATCACTTTGAATAAACCTGTTACAAGACAAGACTCCTATGTTTCATCAAGGAGTATCAGATGTGAAACAGTATGAAGGTATTCAAGAAGCCAACTGAAGCATTCAGGTCTTGAGCAGTCCAGGCAAACAACGCACGTTACAACAAAGCTTAAACTTCATAATAATTTTTAAAACAATACTCCCTATTTAATTTAAAAAACAGCAAAAATATCCACCTCCCTTTATATTTCTTATAAGGAGTCTTGAAGTTTAAATCTCCTCAGTGTGATAGATATGCTTGCTTTGATCTGCTTAGCTCTTGGAAGTCCAGGGGCTCAGGGCTGCTGGAGGTCCCTAGGGACCGCTCTGTCCGCCATTAGTAATTTTTTTTCCCAAGAACCCCCATAACATTTTGCGAACTCCTAGGGGTTCACAAACCCCAGTTTGGGAACCACTGACCTAGAAAGATGGGAGCCTTGTGGTTACTGTGATAGGGGCTGATGGCCTAAGAAAGCCACTGGGAAATGTTTCAGATCATATTTTTGAGGTACAGACATAAAAATAAAAGTTGCCATAGCTCTGGTCAGGACAAATACAGTATTGCCAACTCGGGCTATTTTCCTTACAGCCCCAGCTCCTGGGCTCATATCATCACATAAGAATCTCAGCTTTCACTTTTTTAAAAAAGTTTCTAGACTGCATGGTTGTAGCAAAAAGCTTGAAAATATGTTCCCCAATGGCTCAAAACCCAAAAGACAAATGCCCCCAGCCAACCAATAAATAAATAAATGGCATGATTTTTACAACAGTCTCATGATATTTTGGGGAGGAGGGGGAGCCTGACTCATTGTTTTTGAACAATGGGGGCTGGCAATACTGCATGAGTTCCCTTGGTAGCCAAACCAGAATGCTTCTGGCTCTACAAGAGGGATGGCAAGATTTCAGGCAAGGGTAAATGTGCAGGAGATCTGCCTCTGTTGGTGTGAGATTCCCAGCTCCATGAAGCACCCCACTATGCTGAGGGGAGTAGGTCGTAGCAGAAGCTGGAGAATCCACCCAGTCCAGTCCAATCCTCCCAAGGGAAGGAGAGCAGGGCTATACTGTAACTGCACAGAGGGAAACATCTCCAAATTTCTCACTCTCTTGGGTAAGGTCATGTCCCTCTCACTTCCCTCATGTTGCACCTA
The DNA here is from genome assembly GCA_007922305.1 of Dermatemys mawii. Taxonomy (NCBI): domain Eukaryota; kingdom Metazoa; phylum Chordata; order Testudines; family Dermatemydidae; genus Dermatemys; species Dermatemys mawii. The sequence continues at coordinate 25,058,457 of ML677372.1, forward strand.
TAGTCTTCCTTGCCCACAAACTATATTAGATTTAAAGCAGAGTTTCTCACCACATGCTGCCAACAACATTACTGATCAAACTCTTCAGGTCAGGTGAGGTGCCTTGGGGTATCTGCCCCTTCTATTTTTAATAGTTTCAGCCCCTGTTTGAAAAGCATTTCCAGCTGAGAACCAAGAGACATGGGGGCTGGTGGAATAAGGAGACCTCATGCTGTTTCTTTGCTACAATGCAGATCACTGTCCCCGCCCCCCCTTCTAGACAAAAAATGGCCACTTGACAGGTGATGGCCCATCAGCTCTGTCGACACCTGGCTGGGGCATCCGCTTGCCCATTCTCTTTAAGAAACAATTGGTTTAGTCCGTCCCCAGACTCATCTGGGAAACACACTTCACTCATAAGTGAAGTTTATGTTCACAACTTTATACATAATGGTGCTACATGCATTTTACCATACTATTACTGATCAGCAAGTTATGAGTTTTAAAATGATATCTCACAAGACATGCCTTGTACAAAAATTATTACAGCAGTGTGAATACAGGGGTGTGTTCCATCACAGTGAGCTCTTCAGGCAGTGTGACAGAAGCCTAGTGATATCCATTTGAAGAAGAAAGTTCTCTGAGGCACGTTTTGGGGGCTTCTGTAAGGCTTCACAGTAATATTTTGCTAAATTTCATATCAAACTATTACACCAGGGAGACTTCCTGAGGGTACATCAAAGGCAAGCTTCCACATGCAAAATTTCTCTTAATAAATGACAACTGGATTGCTGCATATTCTACACAGTAAAATGCTTCTTAAGGCAGTAAAATGCCCTATCATGTAATAAAGATAAAGCATCACTTCTCCTTCCAATCCTCTGCTAAACAGAGGCAGAATGGCCTCATGACTATCTGCCTGTCCTACGGCTCTGCCTTAGGTCTTTGCTCTTCTGCAGACCATTGCATATCTGAGAGCCTCTCACATAAAACAGACAGGCAACCGTGAAGTGCTTAGTGGACTTCATAGAGACGCTGGGTCTTCTCCCTTTTCTAGTTATCAAAACCTCTGCTTGGGGTGCAGTCTCTTTTGGGCTGTGAGAGGGGAGATGTTATCAATGTCAGTCTGAGTACGGGGGGAAAGCTTGATTAAATAGAAAGGGTTTTGCCATAGTTCCTAAAGGGGGACACGCTCTAGACTGATCTAATCTCCTCTGGAGTTTTCTAATCTCCAATTCCATATTCAGGTAAAGAGCCTGAAAACCAGTTCTGTTAACTGCTGAGAACAAGACTGATCGAGGCTTAGGTGACTCAAGTACTATTACAGTGTTTCTGAGAACTTTAGGACTCAGCTGCAGAATGCAGAAAGTAAACCCAGTTTTTGTGGCGATAGGATGGGGGCACATACTGGTTTAAAATATGCCGCTCCTGGCTCAAGGATGCACTGGACATATTGTGAAGAACTATAGAACGGAGCTCTCTCTAGGCTTCTGATCCTGATGAACAGAAGAAGAGCTCGCTTACCAAGTGGGTTTCCTCTAAGAGTTCATTGGTAAAATCCATTTTTATTAATCATTGACAAACTATTACATTTCCTATTTGGCTTTGACCAACTGTGGCATGCCCTCTCTCTGTGATTTCCAGGTAACTTTTGATATGTAGATATAATTATACTCAATTCTTTGGGGAGTCTGAGTAGCTTTTATCCTGGTTTTCAGTGTGCAGCCATGTAGTACGTATACTGATTTTGCACTAAGTACAGATGAATGTAAGGAGGAAATTATAAAGAAATGAAGGATTAAAAACAAATTGACACCAAAGGAGCATAAGGTTCAATTCTACCGTTTTACACACCAGTGCAATTTACACTTCATTATCCCCATTCATCAAGATTCTGGAGTCTTCCTACAGGACCAAAACAAAAGAAAAACCAACCACTTTTCTTCAATATATGCTAAACAGGTCTTATTTTCACTCTAACAAGGCTGATCACAATTCCCTAGGAGTACATTGGAAGGGAAACCGGCGCAGTGATTAAAAGCTGTCCGTCACTGACATACTTACACGGAGCTAACAGATCTCACCAGTTCAAACAGGTAATTGAATTCTAAATTGTGAGAATAAACTTCCTCTTTTAAAAAAAAAACAACAACATTCAGTGCAGGTTTGATGCAGGAGGCGATTGCACTGACAGGGTTCTGAAGTCAAACACTTTCCAAAATATATGAGAGCCTTAGCTTATATACCAGAGCCTCTTTGATGAGCCAGCAGCCACATCTTCCAACTTATCGAATAGTCCATCTTCATATTACTCAATCAAATATGAATACTATAATTGAATTCTCTCACTAGTCTCTGGAGAAACTGAGCTTATAATGCTGAAGATAGACTCACAGACTTTAAGGTCAGAAGGGACCATTATGGTATTCTAGTCTGACCTCCTGCACAACGCAGGCCACAGAATCTCACCCACCCACTCCTGTAATAAATCTCTAACCAATGTCTGAGCTATCGAAGTCCTCAAAGACTTCAAGGTGCAGAGAATCTTCCAGCAAGTGACCCGTGCCCCACACTGCAGAGGAACGCAAAACCCCCCCAGAGCCTCTGCTAATCTGCCCTGGAAGGAAATTCCTATCCGGCCCCAAATACGGCAATCAGCTAAACTCTGAGCATGTGGGCAAGATTCACCAGCGACGCCCAGGAAAGAATTCTCTGTAGTAATTCAGATTCCACTCCATCTAACATCCCATCACAGGCCATTGTGCATATTTACCGCTAATAGTCAAAGATCAATTAATTGCTACATTTAGGTTATCCCATCATATCATCTCCTCCATAAACTTATCAGGCTTAGTCTTGATGCCAGATATGTCTTTTGCCCCCTCTGCTGCCCTTGGAAGGCTGTTCCAGATCTTCACTCCTCTGATGGTTAGAAACCATCATCTAATTTCAAGTCTAAACTTCCTGCTGGCCAGTTTATATCCATTTCAGTTCTCACATTTTCATCAGCCGAAGCTTGCAGTGGTTTGTACTCTATGATGCACATCCAAGTTGAAAGGTAGCTGTGGAATGAGTACTGTCTTGAATGCCACACTGCGACTTGTCACAGTTGGTTGTCATTGAGAAGAAAGATTTTCTGTCCCAGAAGATAAAGCACCAAGACCATAAGCAACAATGGCAAATATTAACCAGCAATATTTATTTACCAAACTAATGGGCACCATTGTAATTAGCACTGTTCAGAGGTGTTGGTATTCACTTACAGAAGTAGTATATGGTACCCAAGCGTGCACAGGGTCAAGTTCCAAGTCAGCAGACTGCCTGTTTAGCAATTTGCAGTGTTTTATTATATATATCAATAATTTCTTTGTCATCTACGCATTTTTACAATATTAAAAAAATAAACAAAAGGCCAGTACACCAATTTGTAACAGACAATGTGATGGAGGCTTCAAACAGATAAAATGCATCATCTGGAAAGCTGTTAGGCTTTGAATTTTGAACCCAAACAAGTTGGGTGCCTGCCAGAAGTCCTTCATCCATACTAAGGCAGCTAATAGGTCATTTAATTATTCATCTTCCTTTAAAGTGACTCTCTCAGAATCTCCAAGTGTCTGCATTTGAGTAAAGTATTGATCAAGACAAAGTAATTAACAAGTGAATTCACAACTTCATGAAGAACCTTGAGAGTTCTGAAATATAACACTTATGCATCGAAGAAGTCTAACAAATGTTTTCTATTTGTAAACAAATCTCCTGTTTCTGCATAATGTTACTATGAAAGAATGTAAGGGACACAATTGTGTTATTTACACACACACCCTAGAAATCCTGCCTTAGACCTCTTACAGTCCTGCCCATACATGTGCATTAACTTGCCAATGATTTTCTGTCTTATTTTTGAGATAAGTAATATGCAAGCCTTGCAGTTATTTACACTCTCATCCATATGACTTTCTAATGATTTTTTGGTATTTAATGGTTGCAGTTTCCTTTCTATTCCTTGAAGATATTGACAAATTAAATCAAATGTTTCTTCAAAGATAAGCCTGATATATAACCAAGGATCAAAGTGGAACCATTCAGTTAAAAACAAAGAGATGGTTTGTATGAGGCTGAAGTTTTTACCCTTGGCATTGCATAAAATCAGAAGCCAAGGGAGCAAACTCTCCTAAGCAGTGGAACCAAAGTCAGGAGCAGGGAAAGGACCACATATGACTTTCTAAAATGCTGCATGGCAAGAGACTCCTGAGATGGACAAAACCTCTTCATCACAAGACATTCCAGCAAAAACTGGGCTTGAGTTTCACATAACCACATATTGGGATATATTAAGCTTTCTTATCTTACTTCACTATCCCACTGTAGGTTTTAAATCATTAGCCTTCCATTGTGCCTTGCATACAAGCCCTCATTTCTGAACCCATAAAAGCAACTGGGGTAATTTCCCCCCGGCTGAGACATGGCACCAAAGTAGTCCTGCTTTGTATGAAGCTCTAGAAGTCAATGTAGAGTTTCCCCAGTGTGTCATGGAAGGTAGGCAAGAGATCAGCCTAAGCAAGTCACATACGAAGATATTTTTGTCCAGACCAGAGTTCCAGCTTCTTTGGTTGGTTGGTGGTATAAGAGGGGTGATAAAAAGATTCTTCTGAGAGGACATTTGGGGAAGATGCATCACTCTTCCTTCTTGTAGTCTACAGATTGCCACATACAAATACTAGAAATGGAGTTGATGTTTCACTTCAACACCCTCAAACTTTGGGCTATGTTTCTTTTACTTCCAACTCCATGCTGTCTGCTAAAATGCTCTGCTAGCATCAAAAGAGATCTACGAATCTCTTCTTCCTGAAGCTGCACCATCTTCCCCTAGAAACCGTATACTCATTATGATGTTTGCAATGATTCAGAACACGTTGCCTCAGAGAAGAGCCCTGTTTGCAACTCAATCCTTTCCTATTTGCTTTGCTATTTTATTTTGTGTTTCCATGCATACTAACCCATACCTTTCCCTTCCCTGTTTTGAGCCGTCCCTACAACAGAAGGGTATAAGCAGTGGGTGTGCTGTGCACATGAATTATGAGCGGTATCTGCCACAAGTAAGATGAAGTGTATATTATACATAGAGAAATCATCTTCATAGACCCTCTCTTTCCATCCTAACAGCTTCCCTCACGGATGATGACAGCTTACTAAAAAAAGACACACCTCTCAAATTAACTGAATATTATTAGGGTCCTGACCACCCACACAAATGAGCATGCTCAGGGTACAAGATGTTACTACTTTTTATATTTCCTGAAAAGTTTGCTCATGTTGCTAGTCAACTGAGTTACCAGTAAGTAACTTCATATACTATGACAGTTTATTTCAGTAATATGTAGAGCTGTCTCGTAACACACCAATGCAGCAGGCCTAAAGGCTTGAGAATTAAACTGAGAATCACAACTCCTCAGTTCCACTCCTCACTTGGTCACTGACTTTTTATAACACCTGGCTCTACACCAGTTGCTCCCCATTTGTGGTCCACAGACCACCACTGGTAGCTGGAGCGTTAGCTGGTGATCTAGGAAACTGGCTGACCAAACAGTGCTGGCTCTGCTTGTATCTCGACGGATGTTATATTGCACCAAACACAGCTAAAAATGCATTCCATGTTTTCCTAAAGTTATTGTCTACATAAGCAGCTGCTGTTGTTTTTACAGACAAGTTACGTGATGGCAAAAGGGAGAGGAGGCAGCCTGAGCCGTAATAAACAGAAGCTGTGACTTGTGAGATAATCTCTTTATTAAGATGTTGCCTACAATATGAAAAATTATTGCAATCCTGTACTCTAAATTATTCTAATCTTCACCTTACCTACCTGTCAAATGGGGATACCTCTTACTAAAACTAGAATGATATAAAATTAATGTGGCACACAGTAAATGGATTAAAAGCTGGCTAACTAATAGGTTTCAAATGATCATGGAGTGGGTGTGTTCCTAGTGGGGTCCCGCAAGGACTGGTTCTTGACCATATGCTATTTAACATTTTTATAAATGACCTGGAAGAAAACATGCACTCACCACTGACAAGTTTGCAGATGGCACAGAAATTGGAGGCATGGTAAATAATGAAGAGGACAGGTCACTGACTCAGGGCAATCTGTATTTCCCAGTAGTCTGGGCTCAAGCAAAGGACTTGTTTTAATATGGCTAAATGTCAACAGAGACACCTAGGAATAATATAGGCCATATGTACAGGATGGAGCACTCTGGCCTGATGTCACGATCAAGATGTGGGTGGTCAGACCTACTGGTCAGAGCTGGAGGAGTCAGGAGCCAGGCCAAGTCAGATACTAAAGGATCAGAGTCAAAGACAGACCGGAGGGCAATTCAGCTGTCGGAAGTGAGGCATGGTTAGGTTACCAGTAGATCACAGTCACGTGGTAGGAGCAGGTAGCAAAAGGGAGGCAGTCCTAGGCAGAGGAAACCCAGCTGCATGGACAACTTCCAGTCCCTGTGCTTGCTTTAAGCAGAAGCAGAGAACCAGTCAGAACCCACAGCTTTCTGCCAATCAGATCCCAGGACTGGTGTCCTTTGTCAAAGTTGAGCTCCTAGTTCTGGTGACGGTTAACATGTCTCCAGGTAGCAAGTTGGAAATTACTGGCTCCTGAGAGCCCTGTAGAGCAGCATTTGAGACCTGGGGTTCCTGTCACCTAGGAAGCAGCACCTGGTTTGCCAAATAGAGGTATATTGTGACCATAAAATGGCTTCCGGAAGCAAAACTGGGAAACAGAGTGAATCCACCACAGATTCAGATAGGATCCTGTTGGGCTAACATACAAGATATGGGAAGAGCTCTACTGACTACATCATTGTATCCAGCTGGAGATCTGACCCACAGTGTCTAAAGAGCCAAACGATGTCTAGCTAATTAAAACCAACCAAAAAATAAACTAATTGAAATAAATAAAGCTAAGGCTAGATAACATCTCCACACAAAAGAGAGAGCACAATCTCGCAAAGAAGCAAATACTTGGAGACCAAACTTCATTAAATTCTTAGGGAACAGCACAAGTGACAAGAACTCGGAAGAGACAAGAATAGTTAAGACGGTGGAGGCACTTGTCTAACACTGTTCACGAACCAACATGCTTTCATCAAATATTAAAGTGCAACAAGCATTTTTATGATGTTTTCAAATAGACAGATCTAGATTAGGAGAACCATCGCCTTGAGTAAAAACTGTAAAAGATATGGTTTTAAATCACAAAATTACTTTTTTCTATTAAAACTGCTTTAACCATTTGTGATTAAAGATTCAGCTCTGGTAACTTATATGTATATTGACACGTGCAGTTATTTAGGCTAAATACAATGTTATTTGCATATTATTCTCTTCAATACAATCCATTCCTACAGGGATTCGTGCCAATAGAGCCATTGCAGGACCAGGGCTTAATTTACTAGTGCTGCAATACAAGATTTTAGCCTAGTTGTATTTCATTGTTATAAGCCTTTTTTGGCCTCTATTGGTACATGAGCAATGGCTTGTATGTGCAATGTTTTGGACACTTTGTTTTTTCTGTGCCTGTGATAGAATTTATGTGCACAAAAAGCAGTAACACATGAAAGATTGAACACAAGTCGATTTCATGCAACTAAATTCTAACCTGTGCACACAAATAATTGAGGCTGCTTCTGTTGCCATACAAAACACTGAAATCCAAGCTGAGGGCCCACAGAAAATATGGCCAATGATGTATTTAAGTTTAGTCACTATGAAATGACGGGATAATTTAAAAATTAATTTATGCACCAGGATGTGTTGCTCCCAGGATGATGTCGTACATCATTATACTGAGATCAACACATTATTTTCCATACATTGTTTCTGAAGTTATCTGCGTTCAAAAAAAAGACATCAGTGTTCCAAGTCCTGGCAATTACAAATGCCTTATTCAGATTTATTTGCTGACCAGATAATTATACCATCACAAAAATGAAACAGAAGAACAAAGTATCCTAAGATTCAAATATAAAGCCACTTCTGGATACTCCTCATCATTGCTCTGCGGCCCAGTTTGACAGTAATTTACTTCCTGTGGAAAACCATTTACTTAAATGGACTGCAAGTCAGTGCAGAACTTAATCCACCAACTCTGAAAGGAAATTTAAAATTGAACAGCATGATAGGCTGCTATTTTATTATTGTTTATACACCACTGCAGATACATAATGCATTCAAATACATTTCATGTTGTAAATCGTTGAGTCCCTACCTAGAACAATAAAGATTTCCCCCTTCCCCTTGTAGATTTATTTAAGCTATACTTAGAATTAGTCCTACATCATCATTAAACATACACCACATTTAATTCCATGAAAGCAAGGTGAAGGGTCTAAATTAAACATGTAAAAATTGTGCTTAGATTTTTGCACAAGGCTCCATCTATAAATTTATATGCAACTTCTGATACCATAGTTTAACACAGGGGTAGGCAACCTATGGCACAGGTGCCGAAGGCGGCACGCGAGCTGATTTTCAGTGGCACTCACACTGCCCAGGTTCTGGCCACTGATCCGGGGGGCTCTGCATTTTAATTTAATTTTTAATGAAGCTTCTTAAACATTTAAAAAATCTTATTTACTTTCCATACAACAATAGTTTAGTTACATATTATAAACTTCTAGAAAGAGACCTTCTAAAAACGTTAAAATGTATTACTGGCACGCAAAACCTTAAATTAGAGTCAATAAATGAAGACTGGGCACACCACTTCTAAAAGGTTGCCGACCCCTGGTTTAACATGATCCACTGCTTTGAGACTCAACAAAGAAAGCAAGCTAGAGTCACTTGCTATAAATCCAGACAGAATTCAGTCAAGAGTTCCACCCCAATTGATTTCCACATCACCATCACCACCATTTTTAAGTGTTTGACTTTTTCTTGTTATTTTTAACCTTGCTATAGTTCTCTGTCCTTTTCTTTAAAATGCAGTATGAAGCAAAAACAATGTCAACAGAGTGTATTGGCCTGAGACTGCTTCAAGATGCTGTCCAGGCTGTCCATCCTTCATTAACGGGACAGATGATAAGTTAGAAACTTTAAGGTCTATCTACTTAAAGGGAGGAGAGGGATAGCTCAGTGGTTTGAGTATTGGGTTGCTAAATCCAGGGTTATGAGTTCAATCCTTGACAGGGCCTTTTAGGGATCTGGGGCAAAAAATCTGTCAGGGGACAGTACTTGGTCCTCCTAGTGTAGGCAGGGGACTGGTCTCGAAGGTCTTTCCAGCTCTATGAGATAGGCATAGCTCCATATAACTCAAGGTTCTGCTGACATCTCCTTAAAAAGATCATAGCCCATTGTGCCAGTAAAGATGTTGCCATTCACTAATCTGGCTCTTAGGTGGTGTCCAAGAACATAGACTTTAACATCTCCAAAAGGAACTGATGCTGTCTATTGCACCCCGTTGAACCAGATATGGAGGCATTTCTAAATCCGCATGACTATTAAAGACTATAAGAGCTCTAAAGGAGCTGTTATAGCCCACAGTAGCAATGATCTCAATTAAAGAGCTCCCATGAAGGCTTTAATATGATAGCCTTTAATGAGTAAGGCACAGACTACTGTGTCATAGTCTACTTGGGGACACTTTAGTATACCGATCACTTAAATGAGAGACAGTAACCCTTTATGGACCACCACACATCTATGCATAAACACTTAAGTCCTTAAACCTGTATATAAAATGGTAACATCTTCCCCACACCCTCTCAACTTGTTTCCGCTGGTAGAAAGTAGCTGATATTATTATACATTAAATAACTCTCCCTAACCCCCTAGCCACAATAGATGACAAGAATGTAAAAATACCATTAATAACTAGCTTGTTCACTGTAATTAACACCTTCACAGCCACCTTAGCATGGACAGATTGGCACACTTAAATACAGCTCAGCAAGGTGTTATTTACTTAAGGAAAAAGAAAACATTCAAGCTTTAAGTGAAATAAAAGTATCTGTTATCTCTCACAGTTCTCCCGAATAGATTTATAGCGGTGAATTTTTTCAGCCTACATTAAAAAAGCTTTTAAAAAAAAACACTAGATACTTAAGGTATTGTCTGTCACTTCTGCTCGCTCTCTCTTTTGGGGTGTTCACGGAGAAGTCAGCAAGCAGATCTCAGAGTTTCTCAGGTTCCATACTGGGGCTGTACTCAAGGCACCCATGGAGACAGCACTTGATGACCAGAGTCTCAAGCAGACGATGGTCCTTCTGGACTGACTGAGGAACTCATCGCTGCCATGACAACCAGGGATTGCCTCAACCCATAGAGTCTGTCCGTGTTCAGAAGCCTCAGAGAATCATATGGTGCCCTAAGAATGGCTCTAGCAAAGCCCTGGTCAGACTTCATAATTATCTTTTCTCTTACACAGGAGCCTCCTTCTCCTGGTTTTGTTCTTACGGGTTACTGTGGTTCACAGCTGGAGTCAGGAGACTGCTAGAGCAGCAGGAGTCATCTGAAGACTTTGTAGTCTGCAAAGTCATAGACGGTGAAATTGACCCAACTGCGGAAAAGCCTCATCAATCCAGACTGCCATCATTTGGTTACCCTATCAATTTTTTCTCCCTGTGAAGAGTTTTAAAGTTTTGCTGGGGGTAATAATCTCTCTGGTTTGAATCACGGTTCCCGATTCCATGGAAACAGAGCAGTATCATGAGAGGACTGCTGCCCCACTGCCAAGATGTCACAGGTCAGCTTCCTGCTAGAGGAAAAATCGGTGACAGAGTCTGGGAATATTCTTCATAGCACATCTTGTTTTATTTAAACATGTTCACCAGTCCTGGAACAGAGGTGGTTAAACAGCATGCCGGTAACCCCCTCTTTCAGGGATCTTAGCCCAAATACCAATGTCTGGCGCCTCAAGTTACTCTTTCTCAAGAATTGAGTCTAATAAGAGAAATTAAGGCAGGGAGAAAACTCTCTTACTGCTTGCCACTGCTCTCCAAAGAAAACTAGCAATAACTCAGCATTTTCTTCCAAGACAACTTGTTTGCATACTAGGAAAACACATGTAAGACTACATGTAGCAGTACCATCTGGCAATGCCTCCCATAACAGGACAAAAAGCAGAGTCTTTGGCAAGTTTTAACCAGTGTAACTTGCAAAGCCCTGGGAAGAATTAGTAGCATGTGAAGTTATTGGATGTAGGGATAACAAATATAGCCATACAACTTGTGCTTTGTGCAGCAAAATGTGACTATTTATTTCACATGTGAATCCAGCTACACCTACCAATGCCTTGGCCACCTAATATTAGTGCACACTCCCTAGAACTCTCCTGAGACTCCTTGGAAAGAGAAGTCGGTGCAGAATATTCATTTGCTGATTACAGCATCAGCTGGCAGCACTACATACCTGTGTTAGATTGAAGGTTCTGGCTTTAACTTGTAAAGCCCTAAATAGCTCTGGGACTGGAGCCAGCAATCCATTCCATAGATCCAGGCCAGAAGGACTTAGGCAGAGACGGTGTGATAATCCTGTACAGCCCAACAATGTTTGTAAGATAGAAAGCAAGAATGTCCTTTTCATCCGAAGGTGCAATGCAGAATCCCTTTGCATTTACTACACTTCACACCTTTTTTGTATTGCAAGGGCCTTTAGAGAGACCTACTTATCTGAGACATGGCCCCATCTCCTTGTGCCATTCTGCTAGAGTTCCAGCCAGTAGAAAGGGCCTGAAATGAGGTTTCCTGACTCTGAATGAGAGGAAACTATGGGCCAACCTTTCTTCCTTGTGTCTGGAACTGACCTTCCCCCTTGCTCCACTACTGGATCCTGGATTTGTTCCCCTTCTCACACTGCAGGGTCCATCTCTTCTCTGAGTCTGTTGGGGAATGGAGCCCTGAGATTTTTATGTTCTTTTATTAAATCTACTCTTGGACACCTGGGGGTTAGCTATCAATTTACTTTAGATGGAACCAACTGTTCGTTATTTATTAACCATCTCAAATCATTACCACTTAGAATTCTAACTTTTCCCAACACACAGGCTGAGCATTTGCTAGCTACAATATTTTACTTTTTTTAAAATCCCAGGAATACGTGAAACAAACATCCTTATGCCAAAGTTGCCATCCAAATTCATCCAAAAAGGATATGTCAACAAATCTACACTTGTCCTTATTTATTCCAGTTCAGTCTTCACTGTGAAATAATTACATTATCTTTGAAAATAGCTTTTTCTTCTTTTTCGAACAAAAGTATGTATACTTTATGCATATAAATCTAGAGCATATTCCTCAAGAGATGATAATTCAAACGTTGGCTTAAAATATTGGACAGTGTCCCTTTTTTGTTCTAAAAGCACACACCCCTGCCCCCCCCATCTAATTATATACAAAGTACAGGACACTGAAATATTTTATTCAACGGCTTCACACAAGTAAGATAATTCTATACTAGACATGGTAATGGCATGAAAGCATAAAATAACTTTCTTTTCCCTTGACTGCCAAACAATTACAGATGACAGGTGGTTGATGATTACTCCAAGTACCTGTCAAACAGCAGCGAGTTCCCCCCACCTCATCCCACTCATTAAAAGGGTTGCAAACTAGAGAACTAGAGGGTGGGGGGGAAGAAATGCACATTAAAAAAAATCAATATCTATTTAGATATTCTCTTCAGAAAGCCTATTTGTGATTAATTTTCTTGACTTTTACAACATCTGGTAACAAGAAAGAAAAAAGAATACTTATGTATAAATTAGTTTATCTAAAACGCTTTAAGGGTCATTTTGTAGATCCCACTTTGAGTAATTCTAGTCCCACCTCTGCTGTAAATGATTCTCTTCCACAGCCTCTCCAGTAAGTGGTTGTGAACACTTTAAATGGAAACGCATCATCTTAAATAAGTCACTTCCTATTCAGGGCAGGGAGCAGCTCTTTGAGGTTACCATTTTTGGCAGGTCACTATAAGGGTAGTTATCACATTGTTAGCATGGGAGTGGGACATCAATGAATTGCTGCAATACTTATGTTGCCCTAACTCTACACTGGCAAGTTTCTGCCCAGTAAAGCAGCTTTCTGCGGTGTAACTCCCAAGGAGTACGCAGTGCCAAGCCATTTCGTGCACAGAAATTGCACAATTGCAGCATTGTTAAAATACCACCCTGAGGAGAGGCATAGAGATTTCTGTGCTGGGGATACAGCTCTGCGGTGCCAGTGTAAACACCCTGGTTGATTACACCGCTGTGACTGGCGACCAGGAGGTGTCCCACAATGCCTGTTCTTGCCTTTCTGGTTGTCAGTTTGGACTCTACTGCCCTGCCCTTAGATGACCAACTCTGAGCCCCACCCCTTAAATTCCCTGGGAATTATGAAAGTCCCTTTCCTGTTTGCACAGTGACGTGTGCAGTGGTCTCAGCGCATCTTTCCAGGTGACCATGCCTACTCCATGCACCAAGCGGTCCCTCGCTTGGAGCAATGCTGAGCTGCTGGATCTCATCAGCATCTGGGGAAAGGAGGCTGTTCAGTCCCAGCTGTGCTCCAGCCATAGGAATTATGATACCTACGGACAGATTTCACGATGCAGGACAGAAAGGGGCCATGACCAGGACACACTGCAGTGCGGGTCAAGTGAAGAAGCTGTGGAACGCCTACCACAAGGTGCTGGAGGCAAACCGTCACTCCAGCACTGCGCCCACGAGCTGCCAGTTCTACAAAGAGCTGGACGTAATACTCGCTAGCGACCCCACCACCACTGCAAAGGCCCCTGTGGATACTTCAGTGGCTCGCATGCCAGTCGAGGGTGGACTAACCCAGGAAGAGGACATCTTGGAAGAGGAAGTGGAGGGGGACCCAGAGGCAGAGGATGACTCCAAGGTCACAGATGAATGCAACCAGGAGCTCTTCTCTACGCCAGAGGGTAGCAGATGAGACTAGCCAGTCAAGGTTGTTGGAGCTTGGAAAAGCGCAAACAGGAAAGGAAGCCCCTGGTAAGTGGCACTGATTTTGGGAATAGCTGAAGCGAGTTGTTGGGAGCAGGAGGATTACAGACAGCAGATTTGTCTCATACAACCACCTGCCTAGTCTGAGCGGCAGAACAGGGCGTTATTTGACTCCCTCACTTCACAGGAATCTGCCTCAGTGATCTCCACGAAACTCTCATGGAGATCCTGGGCAATCCGCTCCCGCAGGTTCTTTGGCAGAGCTACTTTGTTTCTCACCCTGTTAAGGGCAACTTTCCCATGCCACTCTGTCACCACTTGTGTGTGGGGAGGCAGGGGGACCATTGCTGCGCAGAGGAGAGCTGCATAAGGAAGGGCCAGGGCAGACGCCACAGTCCTGGAGACGACCCTCTCTTGATCCCCTGCTCATTCTCAGCAGTGAGAGATCTTCCAGAATGAACCCAGCCTGTGGAAAATGTGGGACAGGGATCATTATAAGGCTCCTTCGACAGTGCTGGCTCTCCCCAAGAGCCACGTGCCCAATGTATAGTATAGTCCTGCAACACTGATTTCCCCTGTCCCTGTGGTTACTCACCATTTTGGGGGTTTTGTGGCTCATGTATTCTTGCCTGGGGTGAGCCAGATAGTGACAGGTATGTGAATCGTGGCTGTGTTTTAAATTACTGAATCAGTGGTCCGTGTGTTGCAAACAATACTGGCTTCACAGATATGACCTTGGGAGCCCACCCCAACTCTTTGTTATCGCCGGCTGAATGGCTGCGCAGAATTAGAAAGTGTCCACGAAGAACTAAAGAGGACTTTCTGCGTGACATCATGATGCACTAAATAGCAAAACAAGAATTGAAGGAGTGGCGGGATACCGAGAAGAGGGACTGAAAGGAGAACATGGCGCACCAAAATGAATCATAGAATATCAGGGTTGGGAGGGACCTCAGGAGGTTCTATTCCAACCCACTGCTCAAAGCAGGACTAAACCCCAACTAAATCATTCCAGACAGGGCTTTGTCAAGCCTGACCTTAAAAACTTCTAAAAAAGGAGATTCCACCACCTCCCTAGGTAACCCATTCCAGTGCTTCACCACTCTTCTAGTGAAAAAGATTTTCCTACTATCCAACCTAAACCTCCCTCCCTGCAACTTGAGACCATTACTCTTTGTTCTGTCATCTGGTACTACTGAGAATAGTCTAGATCCATCCTCTTTGGAACCCCCTTTCAGGTAGTTGAATGCAGCTATCAAATCCCTCTTCATTCTTCTTTTCTGCAGACTTAATCCCAGTTCCCTCAGTCTCTCCTCATAAGTCATGTGCTCCAGACCCCTAATCCTTTCTGTTGCCCTCCGCTGAACTCTTAATTTTTCCACATCCTTTTTGTAGTGTGGGACCTGAAACTGGACACAGTACTCCAACACAGTACTGTTGGAGTACTGCGTTGTACTCCAACAGGCTGCACTGGAGTACATTCCCCTTCCAGGAGATCGAGGGACATGATCATTCCCTTCTATTTGGCATTAGTGAGGCTGCATTTGGAGTACCATGTCTCCAAATGCAGCCTCACTAATGCCAAAT
>ML677372.1:25074358-25310941 GCA_007922305.1 Dermatemys mawii
ATTTGGCATTAGTGAGGCTGCATTTGGAGACATGGTACTCCAAATGCAGCCTCACTAATGCCAAATAGAAGGGAATGATCATGTCCCTCGATCTCCTGGCAATGCCCCTACTTATACAGCCCAAAATGTCTTCTTGGCAACAAGGGCACACTGTCGACTCATGTCCAGCTTCTGATCCACTGTAACACCTACGTCCTTTTCTGCAGAACTGCTGCCGAGCCATTCGGTCCCAAGTCTGTAGCAGTCCATGGGATTCTTCCATCCTAAGTGTAGGACTCTGCACTTGTCCTTGTTGAACCTCATTAGATTTCTTTTGACCCAATCCTCTAGTTTGTCCGGGTCCCTCTGTGTCCTATCCCTACCTTCCACCATATCTACCACTCCTCCCAGTTTAGTGTCATCTGCAAACTTGCTGAGGGTGCAGTACACACCGTCCTCCAGATTATTAATGAAGATATTGAACAAAACCGGCCCCAGGATCGATGCTTGGGGCACCCCTCTTTATACCGGCTGCCAGCTAGACATGGAGCCATTGATCACTACCCGTAGAGCCCAACGATCTAGCCAGCTTTCTATCCACCTTATAGTCCAGTCATCCAGCCCATCCAGTAGAGCCACAGAGCGGCTCTTAAACGTTATGAAACACCAAGGGAACACACTCACGGCACTACGATCACTGCAAACCAAGGAGCTCCATGCAGCCACTGTTGCAAAACTCTTTCCAGTGTGCCCCCAGACATCACCAGCACACTCTCATCAACCTCCTGGCTCCAGTCTGTACTCACTGCATTCTGCTCCTCCCCACCACAGTCCAGCCCAGTGGACTCCCAGTACCCACTGCACTCAGCACACGTCCCTCTGCAGTTTAGCCCTGCTGAAGCACAGGACCCGCTGCACTGTACTCCAAAGACAAGGCTGCATATGATCCCTGGACATACACAAATCTTTAACTCTCCTGGTACCCCACACCTTCCTGGGACCCTCTCTTCTCACATCCCTCACAGTGCTGATGAGTTTGTCTATGTCTTTCCTTCAGTTGTTGTTGTTTTTTGTTTGTTTTTAAATAAAAGAATTGTTTTGGTTTGAGAGCAATCTTTATTCCATTAACTGAAAGCAAACAGAGCCCTGCAAAGCAAGAGGCAATTTTCTTAAACCTGCATAGTGCATCATCTGCACCAATCACAATCACCTCCTAGCATTACAAGCACTGCATTTCCGAGCATAGCAACAAATATTACTGGATTTCAGCTTCAAATTGCTGCCTCAAGGTATCCCTTATGGCCCTGTGCTGTGCCCCCCTAATGGCCCTGGTCTCTGGCTGTTCAAATTCAGCCTCCAGGCTCTAAGCCTCAACTGTCCAGCCCTGAGCGAAAGTTTCACCCTTCCCTTCTCAAATTTTATGGAGGATACAGCATGTGGCTATAACAGGGGTTCTCAAACTGGGCGTCGCGACCCCTCTAGGGGTCGCCGAGCACTCCCAAGGGGGTCGCAAGCTTCCAGCGCCACTGAAAAGCCGCCGAATGTATTACTTCCGCATTCGGCGGCTTTTCAGCAGACATACCGAGCGGTTCTGAAAATAGCACTCGGCAGCGCTTGGCATGTCCGCCGAAAAGCCGCCGAATGCAGAAGTAATGCATTCGGCAGCTTTTCAGCGGCCATACAAGGGTCCGCAGTGGCACAGGGGCAAGTAAAAAAGGGTCGCGTTCTCAACAAGTTTGAGAACCGCTGGGCTATAAGCATCAGAATATTGTCATTGGCCAGGTCCAGCCTCCCATATAGGCAGCGCCAGTGGGCCTTTAAATGTCCAAAAGCACACTCAACAGTCATTCTGCACTTGGTTAGCCTGTTGTTGAACCGCTTCTTGCTAGCGTCAAGATTCCCTGTGTATGGCTCCATAAGCCATGACATTAAGGCGTAGGCAGGGTCTCCCAGGATCACGATGGGCATTTCAACTTCTCTTCTGGTGATCTTCTGGTCTGGGAAAAAAGCCCTTTTGTTTGCAGCTTTCTGAACAGGCCAGTGTGCTGAAAGATGCACGCGTCATGCACCTTTCTGGACTAGCCTGCATTAATGTCCATGAAACACCCACAGTGATCCATAAGCGCCCGGAGAACCATAGTGAAATAATCCTTCTGATTAATGTAGTTGGTGGCTAGGTGGTCTGGTGCCAGAATTGGAATATGCATCTCATCTATCACCCCTCCGCAGCCAGGGAAGCCTATTTGTGCAAAGCAAGCCACGTCACACACATTGCCCAGAGTCATGGTCTTCCAGAGCAGGATGCGATGAATGTACTGCACACTTCCATCAAACACGACACCAACTGTCGACTTTCCCTTCCAAACTGGTTAGCGACCGATCGGTAGCAGTAGCCAGTTTCCACAGTGCAATCACCACGCACTTCTCCAACAGCAGGGCAGCTCTCATTCATGTGTCCTTGAGCTGCAAGGCTGGGGCCAGCTCATCATACAGTCCCATGAATGTGGCTTTCCTTGTCCAAAAGTTCTGCAACCACTGCTTGTCGTCCCAGACGTGCATGACGATGTGATCCCACCACTCAGTGCTTGTTTCCCCAAGACCAAAACCAGTGATCTATTGTGGTCAGCACCTCTGTGAATGCCACATGTAATCTTGTATCGTAGCTACTACACATGGCGATATCAATGTCACACTTCTCTTGCCTTTGTAGTTTAAGGAATAACTCCACTGCCCTCGTGATGTGTCAGTGAGACGAGCAGCAGACTGGCCAACAGTGCAGAATCTATTCCCGCAGACCGAAGAGGCAGAGCAGAGGGCACAGTACACAAACCATTGAAAGATGGTGCCAAATGGAGATGGAAGCACATGGATTGCTAGGATGCGAAGCAATGCATCTTTGGGACAGGACCCAGGATGTCCCATGACCCCCTTTGCCTTTCCACAACTCTTAGCGGCAGAAAAGGAAGAGATGCTTTGTGGGATAGCTGCCCAGAGTGCACCGCTCTGAATACTATGGCAAGTGCCACAAGTGTGAATGTGCTATTACGCAGGCAGCTGACAGTGTGAACACACAAAAGCAGCTTCCCTTCAGCGCTCTGTGACTGCTGGTGATGTAACTCTGCCAGTGCAGACATACCCTAAGTCTTTGATTAAGCCTGTGAGCATGGCCAGATTCACCAGAAGCCTGAGCAGGCTCAGTCTGACAGGCTATTCATGCAGGCTGGGACATTTAAAGATCCTTAAAGAATTTCAGTGGGAGTTGGGTGCTTAGGGACAGATTTTTAAAGGTATTTAAGTGCCTAACTCCCAATGGTTTCCCTGGAAGTAAGGTGTGTAAATACCTTTAAAAATCTGACCCCAGTTCCCATTGGCTTTTCTGAAATCCTAGTAGCAGTTAATACAAGCATAACAACTTTTGTCTTGATTATTTACGAACAATTACCAGAAGGGGACGGTACCAGCAGGGTTCAACTAGCCACAAAGTTTGCTTCTCAGGAAGTTTCACCTAAACAATGCAGGTTCTCACTTCGGGAACAGAGAAGAAGAAAAAATGGGAGAGGGTTCCTTTTCTCATCAGAGTAGTACAAATACACACAAAAGGTTAATCTAGCCAGTTTTGTCTTCTTCTATTATTCAGGCAGTTTAGAGAGTTTGGCAGATGATGCAAATATTTGTGAACATATGAGAATTCTATGACTTTTCTCCCAAAGCAAATATTTGCAAATAATACGTTTCATTCTTTGTCCTGCTCAGGGCTAATCAAGAGGCCACCACCGTTTCCAGGTTGCTTTGCTATAGAAGACACAGAGGAAGGAAACACAGATTAGTTTCCACCAGGAATTTACCCACGCTCTTCAGAGCTGCCTCTCTGTAAACCTTACCAGAATTTCATTCCCTTCATTCAATACATGCAGTCTCTTTGTGGCAAGGCAAGCTCTTATCAAAAAGAGGGGATTTAAAGCCCCTCTCAGCCACCTGCATGACCGTCCACATAACCTTTTAAATGGTGGAGAGGATAGTCAGTAGTTTTCTCTATCATGAGCCAAAGAATCTCCTGGCCTGGAAAGCACAGCATAATAAGGATAGATGGAGAATACTCGCTGATCTGTCCTCAGTCCAAGAAATCCTTCCCTGCACAGGCCAGGATTCTGCTTTGTGAGTCAGCACAACATGACCCACAGTAGGACTTTTTGGTTCACAAAACAAGAGTAAAGTGAATGTTGACCTGCAACTAGCTAGCACTTGCTGCTAAGGGCAGCATATACACAACTGGCCTGGGGTTACATAACCAACCCAGGCCTGCATACTTCAGGCACCACAGAGGTAAACTCCTTATATTAGAATATTTTTATTGCCCTAAGAGGCTCTGTATGCCCACTTTCTTTCCTAGTAACCATGGCTCATCAACACAGCAGAATCAGCACATGGGCCTTATAACTCATGTTTCTGAACTCAAGAACTACCTATGAAGGAATACACTGGGCTCCCCCCGACTCCCGTCTTGGCTAATATATAAAAGTAAAACACTAATCTTGGTGTGCAGAACAACACTGAAGGACTGTGTATAAACCTACTGCATCTTTCCATCTCCCGTTCAGACAATTCTATAGTGGAAAACATTGACGGGGTTAATGCGTAAATGACACAGATTACTTTATTCACAACAGATTAATGGTGCAATGCCTATCAGTTCCATTCGGTGCACAACCACTGAATTTTCCTTTATGTTTTCTGTATGTAATAACCCATCGTTTTCTTTTTTAGATATCTGTCAAAGCACAAATGCACTTCTACCCTCCATAATGATGGCAGACACCGACAACATATTGATATATGGTGCCATTTCCTAGCCAGATATGAATATTACATTAGCTGAGTTATCACTATAGGGTTCTGACCTTCAACTATCCAATTTTAAATTCATTCATTTTCAAACTATTAAACTGTTCACATCAGAGATATCGATGGTGCAAGGGTAAATTTCCTGACAATGTTTAAATAAAAACAAACCCAGGGGTATAGTAAGCAAATTCCCTCTCCCCCCACACCCAAATAATAAAAAGGCATGGTGGGGAGAGAAGGGAAGGAGAGAGTTTGTAGTCCAGGGTCAATTTGGCCTGATCTTGAGACGTCAACTGGAGTTGTAGGTATTCAGCACCACTCAGGTTCACGTCCTTTCTGTTCTTCTGTTGGTTGTGATACCAGACACTGACAAAGTGTGAAGTCTACTCTTCACTTTTTCCCAGATGACATCAATCATCTGTGCAGTACATTCTCCAGACTGTTCTCAAGTGAGGTGTGATTCACAGGCAGAAATCAAGCTAAACTAAAGACAGGGCAGACCTGAATTAAGTAGGAAATTTTAAAAGTTCACTTGAAACCGTGTGTTACAGGCCAAACTCAAGAGTGGTCCAAGCAAATGGCATCAAATGTTCTTCAGTTTGATGCCATCAGAGACTCCCTAGCAAGTCCCCAAGTATTTAACATGCCATGCCTTACATTTTGTTCTATCTCAATATTAAAAGTTGGGAGTTGTTTTTAAAACAAACTCTGCTAACAGCTTTAGGTTGTCTTTCATTATTTAGCTGCAGCCAGCTGTTATATCTTTGTTAACTATGTGTATCAATGGAAAGGTAAATACCAAAACAATAAAAAACGTCTCACAAATAAGCACATTTATGCAGGAAATTTCATACAAACAATAGACACACAACTTTACCCTCATTATGATTAGACTACTTAAGGGAAACAAAAAGTGAAAGAAAACACCATTGCCTCTTATATCAATACCACCCAGCACCCGTGCACTAAACCCAACAGCTGAAATTGGACCCAAGTGTTACACCCCACAAGACACTAGAGTACTACATACCATGGACGGACTGAGGATCTCACAATAGCAGGGAAATGATTACGTGAGATATACCCAGATAACCCTGACAAGTGGCCTGCATCCACATGCAGCAGAGGAAGGTGAAATACCTCAAAGGTCACTGCCCATCTGATGTGGAGGGAAATTCCTTCCCGACCTCAAACCGAGAATGTGAGCAAGAACCAGTCAGCCAAGCACGTGAGAGAGAGACTGTCTGATGTCACCTCAGAGCTCTGGCCCTCTCCACCCAATGTCCCATCTCAGGCCGTGGCCATCCCTGATGCATTTTGAGGAAGGGGATAAAAAAACCCACATGGGAAGGGGAGGAGAAGCCCTTCCTGATCCCTGCAGCATGAACTTTCAGGGACATCAGACAAACTTGAAGTAAGTCCCGGGTCTGCTGAGCCCTGCCCCCCACCATCGCAAGCAACCCAAACAGCCACACTCATAAATGTGTCCAGCTCTCTCTCAAAACCAATTAAATTGTTCATCCCCACAACTCCTATTGGGTGGCTGCTATTAAGATAATCCAGGAGCATCTGGAACACCACTTACTATAAAATAAATAAATATTTCTATGTTTGTGCCTTCTAACAGGGCCAGAAGAAAGATTCTGGTGTTTACTTCTTGAGGAGAGTGCCAGAAACCATGTCCAACCTTATAAGAGATTAGACAGACCACAAACTGAAAAAAGGAATCCAAAACCATTCCATGTGGCAAAGGCTATTGCAGAAAATTGCTTTTCATATTATAATAATAATAATAAAAGGACTAAGAGCAGGGATGCAAAGTGCAGGTTTCACTTAAGCATTCAGCTTCTAGGTAAATCTGGGAACTTGAATTGTGAGGTGCAATCATGTTTTATCTTTAATCTGTTTTGTGAGTATTTTGCATGTCTACATTATAAATATGAAATGTTCTTATGACTGTGCTCTTAAATGGCACAATGCCTTTAAATGAGCCATTATTTCCTAACTGCCTAGCTGGAAATTTCTCCTCTCTAGAGTCAGAGGCCACTGCCCTACAACTCTGCCATAACCAGAATTATGGGATGCCCAGGTTAGAAAAAGACAAATAGAAGTAATGTCTTCCATTAACATAAAGAGGTTCTTCTTGAACAAGCAAACAACTGAAATCCTGAATTTCCAGGGGACATTAGTATAGTTCCTTCTCTCACCTGAAGATTTATTAAGTCCTAACACCAAAAGCGTCTTCCCCAATCCTCTCCATCACAGCTTGGTTTCTCGGTTTTTATACTCTTCTTCTAAAGGGTCTCAATGTAAACCAAGAAAAACATTGCCTGTTAAATGGCATTATTAGACTCACATGACTCCTTGTGGTACATGTGCAGTTTTCAGCCTCCTGCCCACCAAATGATCCTTACCGTTGGATAGGAACTGGTAGAGACAGCTGCTTTATTCCATGCTCTGATAATTAAAATCAACCCTCAACGAGGAAAGCATGCTGTGCTTAGGGCAAAAATAAATGGATAAGAAAGAAGCAAATGCGTAAGAACATAAGAATGGCCATACTGAGTCAGACCAAAGGTCCATCCAGCCCAGTATCCTGTCTGCCGACAGTGGCCAATGCCAGGTGCCCCAGAGTGAGTGAATCTAACAGGTAATGATCAGGTGATCTCTCTCCTGCCATCCATCTCCACCCTCTGACAAACAGAGGCTAGGGACACCATTCCTTACCCAGCCTGGCTAATAGCCATTAATGGACTTAACTTCCATGAATTTATCCAATTCTCTTTTAAACCCTGTTATAGTCCTACACCTCACAACCGCCTCAGGCAAGGAGTTTCACAGGTTGACTGTGTGCTGTGTGAAGAAGAATTAGCACATTGGCAATGTGAGTGTGTGCTATAGGTAGCCAGCCAGGTATATATTTTCACAAGCAAATCTTCATTCTTACAGCCCATCAAACATCTGCTTCTTCCATGGATAATCCCCTATACACCTCCACCTATACACTATACATCTCCACCCTGTGGCAAGAAAAGGAGCCAACGCATGTTAGACTCTGGTGCCTGCAATCGGAGGTACTGATGCATTTCAGTGCCTTTTACATGGCAGTGATCAAAATTTGGGAGAAAGGGGCATCTCCTTTCCCCTCCTGCTAGCATTTCTGGTGCAAAACAGGAAAAAGTTGAAAAATGTGGAAGGGAGGGGAAGAAACTAGCTAAAACTGGATTATCACTTTTGGCGGGGAACAGGGAGATGGGAGAGGTGGGGATTAGGGAGGGGATGGAGGGGAAAAGGCATCTTTTGACTGCCTTAGTCTGAGATCAGGGGTTAAATCCAACCCTCTTTTGCATGTATCTAAATCTCTTAGTCCATCAAAGAAACATGGCCACATTTTATTAAAAGCATTAAGCCAAACTTTTTGCACTCTTTGGGCCTGATCCAAATCTTCTGAGAGTCAGTGGAAAGACTCTCACTTATTTCAAAGGGTACTGAAATACAGTAGTCCTTAAACAGCATAGCATATATAGGCCACAAAATTTTAGCAAACTTCCCAAAAGTGTTCTTTCACCTTCAGATTGAGCGCTAGCATGAGAAATGTCAGACCAAAGAAGAATTTTATCAGAAAGTTTGAACAAGCCCATGCTATAATGCTGTCATAAGAAGTGATTGACAGGTGTGTTACAACAAACACAAGAACCAAAGGCCCTATCTCTCGTGACACAAACAATCAAGGGAGGGATTTTCAAAAGGCATAAATATAATCTCAATGCCTAGCTCACACTGTCTTTCACAAGTGGATTATGACTTTCCTGGTGACTTTCCATAGGAGTTAGGCATCTATTTTATAAATCTTCCCCTAATACCCATCATTCCAGTGAGAAAAAAAATTGAGATGGGCCAGACATTTTAGTGGTCGCTAATTGCCAAGAGTTATTTGCAAGCTCTGCTATAAATTGGAAAACAGAGAGAGCAAAAGGAAAGGATTTCTCTTTTCTTCCACCAATTCAGCTATCGTAGCATCCATACCTTTTGGGCACCCTGAAGGGTGAGCAAATACACAACCAGCTTTGTCCACTGAGGTAACAGCATGTGCAGTTACACCCAGGGAAGAATTTGCTTCAGTGAGTTACATTTCTCCACAACTCACCAGCCAAGAGTGAACCAGGGATGGCTTTCAGAATTTCCATGGCAACAGTCTGTTCCCTTTACAAACCCTGACATAACTGATAATTTCAACACTGGACAAAGCAGCAGCATACAGAGATCTGGCATCTCATATCCAGGTAATATTAGTTACTTTCGTTTTTAAAAATGTCACAAGCGTCAAATATTGATCTCCGCTGGAGGCAGGACTCTAGATTAGGACACTCAGTGGTTGGATCCAGTCTGGCCAACTCTCTGTTCTTATCTGTGCTTTCATGGCTTTAACTAAATTGATGCAAACTGGATCTTTATGGTCAACAACAGATGATCTTTAAAAGCTCTTCAAATAGAATGGAGGTCCCGAATATTTGTGATAATCAAAACTATGGTAATTTGTATAATTACAGGTCACCGAATTTACATAATTTCAAATTATCTAATGACATTCTACCTAACTAACAATTTTTCCAGGAGTTCCAGCGGGATACAATATTCTTCTCTTCATGCTCTGAATCACTTTGTAGTGTTTCTCTGTGCTGTCCAACCATTTCTGCATTTCACTCCAGAGTTGGCTGCATGTCAACTGCGCATGAAGTGTATTCTCTGTGTGGCACTGCAGTTCAAGTCTGTTACACGTTGCAGGATTCTTACTTTCACTTATACTTTCCATATAACTGAAAAAGGCTACCAGATATTAATAAAAGCAACTGCACACAAATTTTAAAAGAGCAGCAAAAGAAGAAATATAATTAGAAAATTAATTATACCATGTGGTATTGAATTGAAAATTAAGCCTGAAAAGTTTCACTTTAAAAACACCTACTGAATCAGTAATTAATGTCTGAGTTTGGGTTGAATTAACCAGTTTTCATGTAACATACATGAGAAGTATAATGAATGCTGTTCTAGATTCTGGTCCAGGATGGGTTCAAATGTTCCAACCCTACAGACAGCATGTACATAATTTTACTCATGTAAATAGTTCATTTCAGCTACTCATATGAGCAAAGTTGCATGTGTGTTTAAATGTTTGCAGGATTAAAGCCCATAGGAGCTATTTCAAATATTGAACTTTGAGTGAAAATCCCACCTTTTTGGCTTTTCCAGATGAAAATGTAGATGTGTATCTACTGTAGAATTTACTCTCCCTAGCAAGGAACACCCTCTTCCCCAGAGCAACACATTTGGCTGAGTAAGAGGTGTCACCACTGCAATTTACAGCACCAGCACTTCCAGAGACATCTGATCTCTGGTATCATGCTAAATTCTTTGAAGTAAAAAAAAAAAAAAAAAAAAATCCCAGCTGTCAAATATTCCTTGATCTGATATAATGCTGGGGAAAGCTGATCAGAAGGAAGTTTTATAGGTCCCCTCCCCATCCTCTGCCTCCCATGGATCCATCCACTCACCTAGCCTCCCAAATAAATGTCAGAAGTCTTTTTAAGAAGTAGAGACACACTGTGCTGTCATAGCTCAATGATAATTGGCACAAAGGTTTGAGATTGAGAATATCTTGGCTTTACTGAATTGCTTTGATTTCAAGTCCTGTCAGCAGAACTTCCGTGCTTCCCTATATAATCCTGTCTTACCTATTACCACGGTCCATGAGTTTGAAGCAAGAAGCAGCTTACAGACACAGATCTGTATCAGCATTCGCTCATGCCAGGCTGCTGCATTTTTCACCTATCAACCTCTAGAAAAACCTGAGGATGTAAGAAGTACCTGGAAGACCTGAGGGATTCTAATCCAATGCAGTTTGTGGGAGCAGCAGATGATCATTTAAAGGCCACAACAGTCAGTACCGTCCCTTTCTCATGCTTTATTTGCTGACTGTTCAACACCAGGAAAATTCACCTCTTAGAATCAATAGGTTAATGCAGTGGATTTCATCTGGTGGACAACTTGTGTTAAAAACCCTCCCATCGACACCTGCTGGGTCCCAGACCTGCCCTGAGATAACTGTAGCCAAATGTTACATGAAGGAGAAACATTAGGATAGTATTAAGTCAGCGACGGAAATAAACTCACTTAAAAAGGGGTGGGGGGGGCAAGCTCCTGTTTACTCACATCCACCTATTTTGTGTCTGTGCTGTTTTATTTCCTGTTTATTACAGCTGTTAGTTTACTAATACCAAATCTCCTTAAATTGCCTGAAATCCTCCATTATACCATCTGGATACATTTGAAGTTCAGGGCTGCTATATTTTTCATCAGATGAAAATATGATTATGGTTAAATTTAAGCCATCATCACCCCAAATATAAATCCTGAAACAAAGACAGACACAGAAAGAGCTGTACAGGATACACAGAGGTGCTTGCTGTTGCGATTAATCGGCTTTCAGAAGAGCTAATGAAAACCCTAAAGTAGACCTACAACGAGCAGCAAGTGTCACTGCTTGAGGGCTGACAGAAGTTTTGCAAACGGTTCTTCTGTCACACTGGCATACCACCTGGAAGTGGTCTGTGGACCACAGCTGGAGAACCCCTGGATTCGAATCTCTCATATGAAGTACTCAGCTTTAAAAAAAAAAAGCAGACATCCTTTGATACTTTCAGCTATGTATAGACATTTCACATTAAAAAATTCTCTGTGCAGTTACAAATGAGCTAATCTCATTACTTTGCCCTATCCCCACACCTATGACTAATCATGCAAGATTTAAGTCATCACTAGTACTAAGAATAGAATTTGCAATTTTCTTCAAATTACTTCCCACAGGTTTTTTTAAAAACTTAAATATAAAAAGTATCTGCTCAGCAAAGTTGGATTGCTATATTTCATTGAAAGCTCAGCGGTAACCTCCAGGAAGGTTATCAGAAGCTTTGGGGGTTGGTTCTGTTTTTTTTAATTTAGCACAGAAAGGCAGAGAGTTTTGACTTTTTTTCAAATTTTATACTGAAAGAGCCAGTTGTAGGAAAAGAGACGAGTGCCCAGTCCTGCAGCCCTTATTCTCCAGATCTGAACTAGTTATATGAGGAAGGGCTTCAGGACTGTGGTCCAGATTTTTAAGGGTATTTAAGTGCTGCAAGACCTGAGTGACTTGGTTGGCAATGCCAATTTTCAAAAGGGACTTAATTCTCATTAAAAGTCAATGAGACTTGAGCGCCTAAGTGCTCAAGTCACTTCTGAAAATGAGACTTTGCTATTTAGGTAGCTAAGTCCCATTGAAAAGTCACTTAGGCTGTGCAGCGCTGAGTGGAACAATGTCTAAACACCTTTCGACATCTGGGCCCAAGTCTTCTGCGAGAGAGACCTAAACTTTTGCCCCACTCAGGCTATTGTACTCTCCACAATACTTTCTAAAACACTAAATGAAGCCAAAAATCCTTGCAAATATGGTCTACATTTTACAACGTGCTGTTTACATTACTATTTTATATTATTTTACTTTTTTTTTTGGACTCGTACAACATCCAGTGTCTAGTAAGTGGTATTATGTCTTGTCACTTGTATGCTAGCCATTTATCTAATTGGAGATTTCTATTAAGATTTTGACTAAATTCTCTTTTCCACTAGCATTGATTCATTCAATTTCATCTCCCTGCAAGTGAAGTCCCATACATCCTCCATATTATCATTTACTGGGAGAGTTATTTGTATCGCTTTGGATTAAGCAAGCAAGAAAATAAAACCTTCACATCTGTGAAACTCATTTAAAGAATAAGATTTTGAAAGACCTTTAAGTTACTCAAGGCATAAAGCTGCATTAATCTGTTTTTAAGGCTGTGGAATTTGTATTTTTATACGTTCAGTAATAGAGAGAACTGAGAAATTGACCATCATATTATAAATCTAAGTTAAAGTCATTTATTTATAATATATTTCTTATACAGAGAAAACAAATATTTAATTATTTATTGACGGATTAACATAAAACACACAAGTCCATTCATTTCACCTTTATAAACCTCTGTTTACCAACCACTCAGACAGCTAGAAATGTGATAAAGTAATCCCAAAACTAAACAAACATTCTTGCATTAGCTCTCTACCCAGTGACCTCCATGCACCGTGTCTCTGGTACATGATTCTTGTGTCAATTCTATCACTGCTAACCAATCTAACGTTAGCCTTATTTCTGACTCCTTCCTCAAGTATCTTAAAAGGTATTTGCCATTTCAGAAATGGATCAAAATCCTTGACTGATTGTCTGAGAATTCTACGTGTAGTCAAACAGTGCTTATAAAAGCTGCCTGTGTCAAGAGGCTTTTTGCTTTCTCTCTTCTCACCAGACAGACTAAAAATCTCCCTTCTAAACTTTGCTGGATTTAGCACAGGGGCCGTGCTCTTTAGGTGGTAAGGTAACTAAGAGCTTCATTATGATAATATATCAAATCTCCATCACAATTAGCTTTGTTTGCTCTTTGTTCACGTTCCCAAAAGGCACAGTAGATACTAAAATAGATAAGACTGGTTTTATAATAAAACATTAAGTCTTACTGACTGAATAAACTTCTCATCGACAGCAAATCAGTGCGAACTGTGTCAAGTTAAAAAGTAATGACTTTACATAAAAAGTT
Source organism: Dermatemys mawii (assembly GCA_007922305.1). Classification (NCBI taxonomy): domain Eukaryota; kingdom Metazoa; phylum Chordata; order Testudines; family Dermatemydidae; genus Dermatemys; species Dermatemys mawii. The sequence goes on from ML677372.1 coordinate 25,087,846, forward strand.
TGTTAAATAAATATTGCTGTTAATTCTAGCCTCAATATAGTTTTTAAATATAATTGTAGTTTTTATTTTTAAAAATTGCATTTAACTAAGACATGCTAAATTTCTTATTAAAGGCTTTGTTACCCAGGGTTTTCAGAACCCACAAGTGAGGCAATTTAACTATTTTACTCCAGGAGGTATCAGGAATCAATGGGAACACAGCAATTCCGTCTGATAAAGAATTCATGCCATTAAGCACGCTCTATCTAAAACTGCAGTTATTAGATTTAAGCACACATAGGCAAAAGCAATAGGTTTAGAACATCCCAGATATTTACTTGAGTTCTGGAATGGTATTGAGTAATTAGCAGCAGGTTTGCACTCTATAGCTAATCCCTTTTCTTACTAACTTCTACAAAACACATAGGTCATAATGACCTCTACTGGATGATGACTTTTCCTAACTTTCAATAAACTTCTAATATTAGAGGCGTCTAGCCTTAAGGTTTTCCAACCATCAAGGTTTTCAGTCTCACTAGTTTACTTTTCTTTCCCCTCCTCTCATTCTGATTAGCAGAAACTACAAGCTAGTTTTGACCTTGCTTCTAAAAACCTGCTTTCCAATTAACCCTTAACTCTATGCTGTTCTATTTAATTAATTCATGGTGGCTGAATCCACATCCTATGGTTGCAATTAGCTTGATCACCTTCTGGGGTAAACACTCCCCATAAATCCAGGATAACAACTTCAGTAGATGTGAGGGCTAACAAAGAGTACACAGTAGAGGCATCTGTTAGCCACTTGAACAGGACACTGTAGGCCTTCCCAGCTCAGTTAGCCATTGTGCAGGGTCAGGTGAGAAGAAGAAAGAGGACCGTGGTGTCATCCATGCTCCACCTCTTTTCCCTTTCAGGCTTCACTGAGAATTCTAGAATCTCCTGGTTCCTGGCATGCTAGGGATGTAATAAGCATTGCTTTGGTTTCTTGCACAGGGGCACAAAACGGCTAGTGGTGGAGGAAAGAGCACTTTGTGGCTTCTTCCGTTCCTCCCCTGACTTTGCTCAACAGCACAGGATCAGGCATAGTCAAGCACTATTTCTAAACAGTCTTTCAAAATCAATATAACCACAGAGAACTTTGTCATCTCAGCTTCAGTGGAGTGGATTTTTCATTCATTTGCCTTGCCATTTTTTTCCCTGTGCCTACGTTCTTCAACTTCCACTGTGCCTTGAAATGGACTCTAGCACTGTCGGTAAGCACCCTCCCAAGGAATATGTCACAGAGAATGTTTCCTTCATCTACATAGCCATACATCTCAACATCATCATTTCGATTGGCTATTTCCATTCACCGTAGGGCTCATATATTTATTCCCAGTCAATTAAACTGACTGTTACATATGATCGAGGGAATTCTTATTCCCCTTTAACGCACAGAAGAACAGAAAAGTGCACTTCTCATATCTATTTTTTATTATTAACTGCTTACACTGCAGTAGCATTGAAAGGTCTAAACCAGCTCTGGGCTCCATCTTGCAACATATAGCGAATGACGATCATCTGCCTCAAAGAGCTTACAAGCTAAAAGGAAACAAATGTAAATGGTGGATGAAACAAATAAGCAGGCTTTTTGTTTTAAACACATCCTCACATCAAAATACCCCTGCTGATTACACTCTGGATCATAAGCATGAAATTCTAGTAATAATGTCTGTAACATGCATTTTATACAAAAGCTATCATCAGCCATATCTTTCTAATCATGGTACTACGTGTCTGAACTCTTAGGTCCATACCACAGCTAGACCATATCCTTGGGAAATTTCAAAAACCAACACTTCTATTTTAAACTTTAATATGAACTTGCATTTTAAAACATTACATTATCCAGTGAAGTGGACTTGAATGTAAAAAAGACCATTTCCTCCATCATTTACATTAAAGCTGAAAGTACTTATTTATTAAAACAAGCAGAGATGTTCATATGCCAGGAAATTAACATCAATGAATGTTAAAAATACCCAGTATCACTTAAAAGACTGTAGAGCACTATGGTATTTTAAAAATGGTATAACTCAGTAAAACTATCTACACAGCAGTTATTTTTATTATAGAGACCAATGCTACTTTGATAAGAGGGATCAGAACGCTCTTTTCTGTGAGTTGTGACTCTCAGTTTATAACTGTGTATTGAAATCATGACACCAGACAGGAAGTCAACGCCGTGTCTTCCATAATCTAAAGTCTCATCTTTCAGTGACTGGTGGATTAAAAACCCCTTACCTACATGGATGAAGCAAACTGGAGGTCATGACTCCTCAGGAGGTCGCAAGGTTATTACGTGGGGGGAAGTCATGAGCTGTTAGCCTCCACCCCTAAACCCCACTTCTCCTCCAGCATTTATAATAGAGTTAAACATAAAAAAAGGTGTTTTTAATGTTCACAGGGAGGTCACACTCAAGGCTTGCTGTGTGAAAAGGGTCACCACTGCAAAAGTTTGAGAACCACTGACTTTGGACCCCATTCACTTTGTGCAGGCTCCGCCAAACAGAATTGACACCTTAGACTGTAAATTCAGTGAGACTGGGATTGCTTCCTCTAAATATTCATACAGCACTGAATGCAATGGGCCAGATTTTCAAATGTATATAGATGCCTAAAGATGCTGAGAGATGCCCAATGGGATTTTTAACAGGGCAAGGCGCCCCTCTGCATCTTTAGCTATCTAAATACCTCTGAAAATCTGACCCAACATGCCTCTTATCTTCTTTACACTTCTCTAGATTCTACCCAAATACAAATATCGATGATCACAGTTATCAACTATGAAACAATTCCAAAGAAATGCCAATTTTGTTTTATTAGGATTCAAGCTTGAGTACTTTAAATTCACATTCAAACTTTGGATCATTACTTCACCAAACACAAAAATAATGTAAATTCATAAAAATGTTATCTAGAATGCTATATTATTCCTATAGATAGGACTGGTGCTTGACAGAGCAGAGGACAAGTCATTGGTAAAAATGGATGATCAACAGGCCCAAACTTGCAAAAAGCTGCACCCAGAAATGCAAGGCTATTCCTGGGTGGCATCCCATGAAAACCAATGGTACACCATGTGAGAAACAGGCAGAGTTGTTTGCGGGATTTGGACTCAACTCAAAACTAGGTCTTACACAGTGCATAATTCTTCTACTGGCCCACCGTGCAAGGCTTAATTTCATCTCCTTATGAATGCAGGTCTAGAATAGGCTGCTACAACCAGGTCTTGTTTAGATTTCACCCATGCGCTTACAAATATGTAGCTATTAGACAGAATTGGCAAGGAAATGGAATTGCTGCCTGTCAGGAATTTCCAATATTTCAAAATTTGTTGTCATGCACAATTGGGATGACAAGTCAAAATTTAAAGTACAGTCACAGAATTATCCAAACCCAATGTTGATTCAAACCGGAATGTTTAGTTTTAAAATATCACCAAAATTGTCATTTTTCTGTGGAACATTTTGAATAAACCACATTTTTCCAAAGTATTGGAAAATGCAGCTTAATCATAATCATTTTTTTCTCTGGGAAAAACGACAATTTTCAAAACTCAGATATCAAGAATGGCAATATACAAAAACCTGTAGGAAAACACTTCAATCTCTCTGCACACACAATTACAGATTTAAGTGTCACTATATTGCAGCAAAAAAACTTTAAGACCAGACAGCAAAGAGAAACTGCAGAGCTGCAATTCATTTGCAAATCTGATAAAATCAACTCAGGACTGAAAGGGGATTATGAATGGCTAGCTAACTACAAAAGCAGTTTCTCTTCTCTCTCTGTTCACACTTCCAGTTCAGCTGCTAGAGGAATACCTCACCCTCCCTGATTAGAAATAACAAGATGGTTCAGCCTCATTGGACTAACCCTGTTATCTCTAACTTGGTTCTTGCCTACCTATTTATACCTGCCCCTGGATACTTCCACTGCATGCATCCGATGAAGTGGGTATTAGCCCACAAAAACTTATGCTCTAATATTTTAGTTAGTCTTTAAGGTACCACAGGACTCTTTGTCACTTCTGCAATTTTCACAACAGCATTTTTCAATTTGTCTCAACAATTTTGACTAACTTTGCCCTTAGCAGGTTTTGCAGTGTTAAGAAATTGGTGTGAGGCTCCCAGTAAAAGTTTGGGGCAGAGCTGGGGTATATCCAGAATGGTCACTTCCAAAACTATTGAAAGTTTGCAATTTTAGATTTAAATGAGTAGCAAAACGAGGCCATAACAGAGGTGTCAAATGCACAGGGAAGGCTTTAGTAAAAGCATAAGAGAAGAGGGAAGGCTTACCTGTTTTTCCAGTTGTCATAATTGTCATATTGTTACCCTGAGCTTCTCCAATCTGTTGGTTGTATCTACCCATTGTCTCTTGTCTCGTTCTTCAATCATAAGCTCTTTGAGGAAGATGCCACCTTGTTACACATCTGTATAGCACAACAGTGCCCTGTTCTATGTTTAGTACTCCTAAGCACTACCTAACACAAATAATAATCTGCACTACAGATACTGGAAACGCTTAGCATGATCCTGAACGGTAATGTCACAGATTTGGTGAGTGAGAATTCCATTTTATATGAAAGTCAGTTCACTCCTCTGGGAGATCAGAATTATTGCAGGGTATCTGATAGTACTGTACCACACAAAGGTCTCTCTCTGGTCCTCAAAAAACAACACAAAACAAAATTTCTGAAGAATTGTGGGAGCCTCTGAGTACAAAAGTATTTGGGACAATAATGTCACTTCTGGTTAGAAGTAGATTAGCATCTGGAATGTAAAGCCATTTTCATACCCCAAGGGTGAGCAGGACTAGCACGTGATGCGAGCCTAGGCAACCTAAGATACGACAGTACACCTTTAGAACAAAGACAACAAGCAAACAGAATGTGAAGTGATTTAAACTCTCTGTGACTTCACAGTAGCCGTTACCTCCGGGGCGTAAGCTTGTTTTTCTACTTGACAAAGATACACAGAAAGCAAAGCATATATACAACTGTCATTCATTCCAATGGGATATGAGGGTGCTCAGCACCTCACAGGATTGAGCGCATAATGCCCAAAGACTTGGCAATGTCAAATAAGTCATTTAAGGCTATGCTCTTGCAAGATTCAGAACAGTAAAGTCAATGGCAACTAAAGGCAGTCAGTATCTCTCAGGATTGGGTCCAAAGGCAACAATGGATGGAGAGTATAGAGAGAGGTAGGTAGCCATAGTTTTATTACAGGAAGGAGAGAAGGAAACAGGAAACAAGATAACCTTTTTTGATTGGTTACATCAGCATAGTCCACCTGTCAGTATCAGTCATTTTCAGTCTTCTATTTATAGTGTTGTTTACTCCTTCGCTGAATTCCTAAGAAGTTTATATGTTGAGGCAGGTGACAGCGCCTCAAAAATAAGTCAGAAGAGCAGAATTACCTTATCATTCCTTCCATTCTTTTTGGTCAGCTAAGATGTGCGTGCGTGTGTTACATCAGCAAGATGAGAGTCATTACTGCAATGGGATAAAAGCTGTGCCAGAAGAGAGTCAGTGGAATTTTATCCTTGCAGATAAAACCTTTAGGATGCAAGATAAGATAGGAAGATGAGTGGGTGCTAGCATTCGTCTCACATGAGCTCAAATCTCTGCTCCTCCTACAGACTACCTGTATTACCTTGGGCTCAGTCTCTCTTTGTATCAGTTCCCATCTGCAAAATAGCATTTCTGTACCTCACAGATGTATTGTGAGGATAAATACGTACAAGACTGTGAGGTCAGATACTATGGCATTGTGGGCCAGATAGATGCCTATGATAGAGCTGCAAATGTGCTCTTGGAAAATTTCAGTTCAGTATAACCATAAGAGGCTTTAATGCTGAGAGACCTATCACAGAGACCCTATAGACTGGGTTTGGGGTCGTGGAGAACTTAACAACACTGTGCAGAAGACGGACATTCAGGAATTGCCTTGAGATGGAGAAAAACTCAAGGCTTGATCCAATCCCCACTGGCACCAATGGAAAGACTCCGGTCAATGGGAAGACTGAATCTGAGGCTTTGTCTACACTGGACTTTCGTTGGTGAAACTTTTATTGTTCAGGAGTGTTAAAAAACAATATACACACACCCCCAAATGACAAAAGCTGGTGTGAACAGTGCTTTGTCGGTGGAAGATCTCTCCTGCCAACAAAGCTACTGCCTCTCATTGGGGGTGGAATTTTTTGTCACTTTTGAGCAACACAACCGTGTCGCTAACAGGTGAGTACTGTAGACATAACCTACATCTTTCCTGTGCCATCAAACATCTCTCAGGGCACAGAAAAGACCCCACCATCCATGTTTACTCTGGGCTGAACTTTGCACATCCTCAATGGTGTTAATTCCCATCAGTTGTTCCTCTCTGAGTAGAATTTGTGGGAGCGAGTCTTTCCATTGTCCCTTTTGTGTTCCTCCAGCTGCCCAATGGCGTGCCAGTCGTGGCAGATGCTCTGGCACCTTGATGACAGTAGGAATGCTTGTGTATTCCAGTGACCCTGTGAGCTATGCCAGTAGGTGCTCTAACACCTGGAAGGGCTACCCATGTCAGACAGGCCAAAGGGCAGGGACCAGACGAGAAGCAGTCTGCTGGTCCTCCACGATGAAAATTACAGAACTACAGAAACACAACAAGGATACCACCCCAGCAAACAGCAATGGGAAGACTGTTTGCTAGTCAGACCAAAATACTGAAGGCTTTTTAAGTGGCTGCACGTCGCTGGAAGGTGTTTTTCCCTAGCTGACAGTTCAGCCATGGAGAATAACAAGGGCCCTATGGGTCAGTTGTTCCCATCACTTCTCACAAACCAAATGTCAACAAGAGTCAGGGATCATCTCTCTCCTAGAGCAGCAACAGAAAACACAGGCTTCCTGCTTTGCACCAGCGAATTGGGATAATTCATTCCTCCATCCTCATTAGCAACAAATTAAACCTCAATCGATCTGTCCACCCAGCAAGGCAGTGCAGTGAGGAAAGGAGGGAGTAAGGGTAGGAGACAGATCACTACTAGGTACGAGTGCAGGAAACAGGAGCTTCATTTGTTTTAAAACCCACTTGTCTTCCCAGCTCCACAAACGGGTTCACAGAGAGGCTTGATGTTGTCCTTATGCTGCAGATTGATGTGCCTCTTAAATAAATCATCCCGCTGCCAAGTCAGTGCCAGTGGTCCCCCTCAGCCTGCACGGCTTGGAAGGATACACATGCAACCCTTAAGAGTTCAGGGTAAAGTTTCAAAACATTTCAAGAAAATCACTCAAGTGCTGTTTAAAGATGTAATTTAGATGCACAGCTCTGCACTCCACTGCAGGATTTCATATTTATTTAATTTGATGTTTTCAAGAGTTCTCATCCAGTTCTATGGGCCCATGCAGGCTTTAATAAAAACCTAGCAATTGAGAACCAATCACCAATGCATGGAGCCCTCCCAGCAGCCTGTTACCTTCCGCTTCCCACATCTCCCATCCCCCATGCCCCTGGAGAAAAACCCCGGAGCACCCATGGGCCTTGCAGCATGACTTTAGGGTCAAAGTCCGGGTTTCCCAAACCGAGGCTTGAACTCCCCTCCACAACTGGGGACACCCTCAATGAAGGCCTCCTGCCTCCAGCCCCTTCATGGTTGTAATATGTTTTCTCATGAGCTTCTGAACACCTGAGCTGCCATGATATTTGGCAATGAGGTCTTCTTAAGGGCTAACCAGGAGCTCTGAACTTATCGTCTGGTAAGGGAGGAAGGATGGTCTAGAACAGAAGGCACTGGAGACTTCAGAGACCTGAGTTCAATTCCCAGATCAGCCACAGATTTCCTGTAACACCTTGGTGAAGTCAGTCACTTAACGTACCCTGTTCCTCAGTTTCTCATCTGTAAAATGGGGATGATACCCCCCTGCCTCAGAGAGATGTGTGGTTAAAATCCATTGACTGTGAGGCAGTCAGATGCTAGAGTGACAAGAGTCACATATGCACCTAGCTAGAAGTGACCCATTAATTCTACAGACAAACACCCAACATCCAGCCTGAAAGGAATATGGAACAATTTAAGAACTATATCAAACATTACACTGCTGGAAGTTGACTGGCATCCTGTCAGTAGCCATTCACGCTGTATTTGCTTGCTAATTCCCATGGTTAAAGAACACACTTTACCAGCTATATTCCCTATCTGGGCTGCCATTACAAGGACCATAATGTTTTGATGTCACATTTTGCAAGATGGAGATCCTGCCTTGGGGGCAATTCCTGGAGTAGAGATACTAAGAAGAAGATTATTGTATAACTGCCTTTTTTATCTTGGAGACTCCACCACAGACCTCAGAAATAAAAGCAATAAAAGCAATGCTACCACTTCTTCATCTCCAGGAGTATTTGCACTGCTCAATCCGTTTATACAGCATAAGGATTCCACTTCAAGTCTGCAGCTAAAATTCTGATTCATTCCATGATTATTTCACGCTTGGGCTATTGCAATAATGTTGGCACCAGACTACTTCTTTTATCCCCACCCTGCAGACTATTCACAGCCTTCCTGTTTCCTTTGTTTTCCACTGCAGTTTTCTTGCTTCTCTCAAGCCACTCCATTATTTATTCTGCTACATTTATTCAGTTATATATTAAACCAAAATTGGAAGTTCAATGTATTGCTGCAATCTTTTAAGACCCTCAAGGCAATGGCATTCTCTTACCTTCTGTGCATTCTCCAGCACATTTGTTCAGCTTGTGCTACAGTTGGTTTCTGATCATGCCATCTCTCATTTGCACACTCAAAATACATAGCTATTGTATATTTATCTCCACGCTGGGGGAAATTTTCCTTAGAAAACATTCAGGAACATTTTAGACTTAATTTCCTTTTAAAATAACTAGAACTGAGGTATACTCTTTTAAAAATGAACATTTAACTCTTTGCTGTGTTGGAGCACATTTTCCATCGTTTAAAGCCCTATAATTACAGCTATGTCAATTTTCAGCAAAATATTCAATTCTGGTTATAATGAAAGTGTTAAACAGCCAAAACCCAATACATGTTTAAAGGGTTGTGTATGATTAGCATTGTTTTGTAGTTTCCCATTTTCGTGGAAATAACTTGACTTATGGTTGTTCTGTGGCAAGTGAGAGAATTTTGAGATAATATGAGAGCTGCAATATTCGAATCTGTGAAATCCCCATCTAACTCTCCAGCTTACGTTTATTACATTGAGACAGAATTGATGAAAGAATTAAAGCTCTCCGGGATCTTTCTCTGGTTCTTTCCCGAATGCCTGTTCATTATCACACCTTCACTGTAGACAGGGGTTAGACTCAGTAGCTCATGGCTCTCAGTCAGACTTACTCGGCAGCCTACCTCCCAGCCAAAAATAAGAGTTTTCAGTCATAGATTTATTGTTTTTTAGAAGCATAGAAACCAGTCAATCCACAATTTCAACAAGCCTTGGCCAAAAAAAAAAAAAAGAAAAACAGCAACTTTACCCATAGTGATGTCCAAGACTGAAAAATCCAGATATTATTCCTTGCTCATAACCAGGATATCAGCAGTCATTCTGGTAATATTCAGAATAACCCACAAGTATTTCAACCGTAAGAGGGGAGAAGGAGAAGTCAGTGATTGAGACTGGTGTCTAATAAAGAAACCACTTTGTCTGTGTGTCTGTGAAAATAAGGCAGGGTATGTCAACACTGAGCTAAAAAACCCTGGCACCAATCTTGGAGCCTGGGTCAGCTACTCACAGAACACAGGCTGAGGGGTTAAAAACTGCAGTGTAGTGATTCTGGCTCGCGTTGGAGTCCAGACTCTCAGACTCTCCCTCATCATGGGATTTCACAGCTCAGTCTCAAGTCTGAGTGTCTACACTGCAATTGTACAGCCCCACAACTCAAGGCCTCTGAGCCTGAGTCAGCTGGCTTGGGCCAGCCGCAGCTGTGCTGCGGGTCTTTTATGGTAATGCAGACATACCCGTAATGTCCTAAGAGACCTCTTGGGAAGGTGACATGGGAATTTGCCAACAGGCGACTAAGTGAGAGAGGAATGCCTCTCTTAATCCAGAATGGATGTCTTGGAGGCAGAGAACAGTAGGAATGAGTAACTTCTGAGGCTCAAAAGCCAGCAGGGCAACTTTTGTTATATAAGGTTGTGACAATCATGGTCCAGACACATCAAAGGGAGAACCAAAAAAATAAACAGGCAAGTTTAGTCACAGTCACAGACATTTCCCTGGACCGTGGTTATTGACAGTAAAATACCAGATCTGGATCCAGAAATCCTATCCTCCATCACATCCCATAGACTATTGAGTGACAAAATGGGATTGGACCAGGTAGGGATCAAATGTTTTCAGCACTCACTGATGTAACACAAAACCAACATTAAAGTTTGAAAACAAAAAATTGGTTTAGTCTTCAGAATATTATTCCTTCTGAAATACAGTAGATAGCCTAAGGAAATGTCATTCAAAAAGCCCTCAACCTGGTACACTTTTCCATGTTGTGTATTTTCCATGTTGTGTATTTGTGTATTAAATCTTTTTAATTTAAAGAGAGAAAAAGACAGAAGACTTATGAACTTGCAAAGAATTTTCCACACTACCGACAAGCCATCTGAACTGCCAGTAGACACCATTAGAGATACTGGGAGTACACCACATTTAGCCTATTAAATATGGGAATATTAACAGACATTTTAGGACCTGATCTTGCAAGCATTTAGGACTTGATCTTGCAATGCACTAACATAAGAATGGCCTTACTGGGTCAGATCGAAGGTCCATCTAGCCTAGTAGCCTGTCTTCTGACAGTGGACAATGCCAGGTACCCCAGAGGGAATGAACAGAATCAGGTAATCATCGAGTGATCCATCCCCTGCCACCCATTCCCAGAGTTTGGCAAACAGAGGCTAGGGACACCATCCCTGTCCATCCTGGCTAACAACCATTGATGCACCTATCCTCCATGAATTTATCTAGCTCTCTTTTGGACCTTGTTATAGTCTTGGCCTTCACAACATCCTCTGGCAAAGAGTTCCACAGGTTGACTGCGTTGAGTGAAGAAATACTTCCTTCTGTTTGTTTTAAACCTGCTGCTATGAGCAGTAAATAACACTTCCTTATTTACTTTCTCCATATCAGTCATGATTTTATAGACCTCTATCATATCCCCCTTAGCCAAATATTACAGTCAATCTCTTTTGAATCTCTCTAGCCAGATCTGACATATGCACATGTGTACAATCTATTGCCAAAACACACACCAAAAGTATTTCCCATAGAAATTAACTTCAACACTTTGTATCAAAAATTCCATCTCCATCCAGTCCTGCAAATTTAAAACAAACTGTTATTCGTTTTCTTTTCAGTGGGCTTTCATTCATTTCTGAAGATGGTTTTGAAGAGCTACTGGCATACATTTTACACCATTTCTTTTCATACACTGTAAGCTTCTGCTCTGTGATTATGACAGAAGCCATTAAAAACAGACCTTGACATCTCATTTCATTTAATTATCTGTTCTTTTATTTTTTTCCCCTCTCTAGTTGCTGCTTCTCTTATGCAAGTTCTGATTTATCCCATCTGCAGTTAAGGGCATCACAAGAATCACACAGGAGCTGTACTGGTAGATGATAGACTTTATCATTTTGTGAGGCTTAAAAAAATTGACTTGTAAAACTGGATGAGATGATGGGTGGAAAGGTGACCAGATGTTCCGATTTTATATTTGGGGCTTATTTATATGGGCTTCTATTACCCCACATCCCCTGTCCCGACTTTTCACACTTGCTGTCTGGTCAGCCTATGGGTGGACCAGCCCCCTACTGCCGCACAAACCTACAGCATGTGGACAGCACACGCTGGTGTTCCACTGAGGCCCAGGGGAGATATCTGAAGGAACCTTCCAACATGGTTGTAGCTGAGTGCCTTATAATCAGTAGTGGATGTTTATTCTCAGAACACCCCTATGTGGTAGGGGAAGTGCTCTTCCCATTTTATGGGTAGCGACTTGCCCAAGCTTACTGAGCAAGTCTTTCAAGAGGCCAGAAATGGAGCCCAGACCTCCGAAGTCCCAGCTCAGCAAACTACCCCCGGAACACCCTTCCTGCCCCTGGCTGCCTACCCGGGGAGGTTTGATGGTGGACCCTGTCACTGAGCAGCCCCTTCCGAACGGTTCTGCCCCCTTGCCCCACAACAAGCCAGCGGTGCCCACAACTCTCCACCCCTGCCTTAGGACTGGGCACTGAATGTTTTAGCCTGAAAGCACCAGTACGCTGCATGCCCTCCAGCAGGGAAAGAATCAGCCTTGCTCCATTGAAATCAGTATCCAACTATAGTTCAGCTCAATGTATGAGCAACCACCACACAGGTGAGCGTGGTCCACCTGGAGCACCTGTTACAGTGTTGATCAGCACAGTGGCCTGAACGCCACTGGTAGTTACCAGGAGCTGTTTGGAGGTCCTTGTCTCCAGCAGTTAAATTACATTAAAAGAAGCTTAAAAATAGTTGCTAATAGCACTTTGCCCCACCAGCTATTGCTGTAGTTGCTGCAGGGATGTTCTAGGACTGAAAAGAGAAGACGACATGGCCTGGGTAACTGTGAATGGGAAGGGAAGTGTTTTGCCAGGAAATGTCTGCAGAAACGCTTGAGGATTGTCCCCCACCCCCGCCACAGATGATTATGTAAATCATTCTTGTGACATAACCACCCTAACCACGGCTATAACCTCTGCCCAAGAGAGTCATCACCTGTGAAAGCTTCGCAAACTGCTTTGTCACGCCTTGCCCAGGGAACAGTCCAAGACAGGTGGGGGCAGGAGAGAGAGAAAGTAGGTGGCTTCCACCCTTCTCCTCATCACACTCGAGTGGGGACAAATATATGCTCAGCATCTGCCTTCTGCCAGCTGACATTTGTGGGCTACCTCACCCCTATCTCTGTAGATAGGCGCTCTCTACATCAGTCCCCGAGGTCTACGAGCACAGGCGGAGAAGAGAGATTGGATAAAAGCAGCCGAGCTGGCTGAAAATCCTACATGTAGCTGAGGATGATAGGGAGGTGGTAGACATGGGTGAGGAGAGAAGTAGAGCAGCTCCCTTAGAAATGAATGGTAAATAGACAGCATCAAGAAGCATTTACATGCTAATAATATAGTCACGGTCCCCTCGGTCTTCATTTTATTGTGCGCTCCATTAGTTTTCCTTCCTTAGGCCTGGCAATGCAGGAATCCCCCCAGACTACTGAGTCAGCATTGCAGGAGTATTTTTAAAAGGCTTGGATATTTATCCTTCTTGTGCAAGCCTCTCTAGTTATTTTATCTTCTGTTTTCCCTACCACTTCACAAACTGTTCATGAATAATGCCCCACTACACACTCCCTGTCCTTCCCCGCTCTCCCTGTCTCTGAGAACAACTCCTCCAGCTGTCTCAATAGAGCACTCTCGCACAAGGCACTCTCTACAGATTTCTCACCACTACATATTATGTATTTACTGAGTGATAAAATGGGGGTGACCAGACAGCAAATGTGAGAAATGGGGACAGGGGTGGGTGGTAATAGGAGTCTAGATAAGAAAAAGACCAAAAAAATCAGAACTGTCTCCATAAAATCGGGATATCTGGTCACTCTAGTTGGACCAGGTGGGGGCCAAATGCTTTCAGCACCCACTGATGTAGCATAAAAAATCTACACCAACTACTACAGAAGCCTGCACTGTGTCTCTGCCTCTGGGATGTTAATCTCCAGAAGGGTTTCTTCTAGAATGGAATTTCATATTGTACTGCTCAAATATTACTTACCATGAGCACAACTTAATAATAAATCCTCTTTCAGTTCCTTGGCAAGGAAATGGTACATAGATCATTTCTGCCAAAGAAACCTGCCACAATAGTATTTAACTTAAAAAGGGGGCACTACACAAAAATGAGGAAGCTAGTTAAAAGGAACAATTAAGGGTGAAATGCCTGCAAACTGCATGGAGATCATTTAAGAACAAAGGCTCAAATTAAATGTGTACTTCAAATTAAAAACAGTCCTGAAGAGGACTGAAAAAAATGCTACCATGGCTAAGCAGCAGAGCAGAGAGGCAGTTAAAGCCAAAAAAGCATCCTTTTAAAATTGGAAGTCAAACAGAAAAATAACCTCTGGCAAGTCAAGTATAAAGGTATAATTAAAGAGGCTAAGAACGAATTTGAAGAGCAACTAGCTAAAGACACAAAAACGAACATCAAAAATTGTTTTAAGTATATCAGAAGCTGGAAGCCTGCCAAACATTCAGTGGCCCACTGGACAGCAGAGATGCAAAAGTGGTACTCTAGGCAGACAAGGCCATTGCAGAGAAGCTAAATGAATTCTCTACATTTGTCTTCACTGAAGATGATGTTGGGGAGATCCGCACACCTGAACCTCAGATTTGTCACCTAAAAGAATGGAATTGTCCCAGATCAAGGTATCAATAGAAGAGACCTTGGAAGAAATTGATAAATTAAACAGTAATAAGTCACTAGGCCCATATGGCAATCACCCAAGAGTTCTGAAGGAACACAAATATGAAATTTCAGAACTACAAACTGTGGTATGTAACTTATTGCTTAAATCAGCCTCTGTACCACATGACTATAGGGATAGCAAAAGTAAAACCAATTAGGCTTCACCACCAGGCAAATTAGTAAAAACTACAATAAAGAACAGAATTGTCAAACACATAGATCAACAGAATATTTTAGGGAGGAATCAATGCAGCTTTTGTAAAGGGAAATCATGCCTCACCAGTCTATTAGAATTCTTTGAGGGGGTCAACAAGCATGTCGATGAGGCTGATCCAGGGATTACAGCGTAGTAGGACTTTGAGAAAGCCTTTGACAAGGTCCCTCCTTAAAGGCTTTTAAGCAAAGTATGGAGTCATGGGTCAAGAGGAAAGGTCCTCACATGAATCAGTAATTGGTTAAAAGAGAGGAAACAAAGGGCAGGAATAAATGTTCACAACAGAGAGAGGTAAATAGTGGGATCCCCTAAGGATCTGTATTGGGACCTGTGCTATTAAACATTCATAAATTATCTGGAAAAAGCGGTGAACAGCAAGGGGGCAAAGTTTTGCAGATGATATGAAATTACTCAAAATAGTTAAGCCCAAAGCTGACTGTGAAGAGTTTCAGGGGGAATCTCACAAAACTGGGTGACTGGGCAACAAAATGGCAGATGAAACTGAATGTTGATAAGTGCAAAATAATGCATATTAGAAAAAAATAATGGCAACGACACACATAAAATGATGGGTTCTAAATGAGCTGTTACCACTCAAGAAAGATCATGGGGGATAGTCCTCTCAAATAATCTGCTCAATTTGCAGCAGCAGTCAAAAAAGCTAACAAAGTTAGGAATCACTAGGAAAAGGATAGGTAATAAAACAGAAAATATCAGAATGCCATTATATAAATCCATGGAACGTCCACGCCTTGAATGCAGCTCTTGTCACTCCATCTCTTCAATTAGAATTGGAAAAGGGAGAGAAGAGCAACAAAAAAAGACTATGGATATCGAATAACTTCCATATGAGGAGAGATTAAAAAGATTGGGACACTTCAGCTTAGAAAAGAGACGAAGGGGGGGATATGATAGAGGTCCATAAAATCATAAATGGTGTAGAGAAAAAGTTATATTTACTCTTTCACCACAAGAACCAAGGGTCCCCCAATTATATTAATAGGCAACAGGTTTCAAAGAACCTTAAGGAGGTGCTCCACAAAATGCACTGTCAACCTGCAGAACTCATACCCGGGGAAGTATAACTGGGTTCAAAAAAGAACTAGATAAATTCGTGGAGGTTCACTGATGGTCGTTTGCCAAGATACTCAGCAATGCAACCTCATGGTCTGGGTGTCCCTGAACCCCCAAGTGCCAGAAAGTAGGACTGGACAACAGGGGATGGATCCCTCGATAAACTGCCCTGGTTTGTCCCTGAAGCCTCTGGCAGTGGCCACCTTCAGAAGACAGGATATTGGGCTAGATCAGGGGTGGCCAATCTGTGGCTCTGGAGCAAGATGTAGCTCTTCAGAAGTTAATATGCGTCTCCTTGTATAGGCACCGACTTCGGGGCTGGAGCTACAGGCGCCAACTTTCCATTGTGCTGGGGGATGTTCACTGCTCAACCCCTGGCTCTGCCACAGGCTCTGCCCTCACCCCATTCCTTCCCGCCCCGTCCCCTGAGCCTGCTGTGCCCTCACTCCTCCCCAATACCTCTCAGAGTCTCTTGCACGCCACAAAACAACTGATCAGGAGGTGTGAGCAGAGAGGGGGAGGCGGTGATCAGTGCAGTTGCTGGTGGGTGGGGGAGCTGCTGACGTATTACTGTGGCTCTTTGGCAATGTACATTGTTAAATTCTGGCTTCTTCTCAGATTCAGGTTGGCCACCCCTGGGTTAGATGGATCATTGGTTTCATCCAGTATGGTTATTCTTATGCCTCTATTTCCCAATTTTACTTTCTAAATTTTTTTTTTTATCAGCAATAGTGACAAAAAGGGTTCTAATTAAATAACACTAATCACATAGAACTGCATGTGACTGACAACTGAGAAAACACTATCTGTTCTCTAAAACAAAACAGATTGGCTATTTTCCCTGTAGAAGTTGGAGATTTATTAATAGACAAAAGGAAGCAAAAAAGCCAATAGATAACATCTAATTAAAGATCGGTATATATATTTTACACGGACATAAATCTAAAATGAGTAGTGGATGGTAAAAGCTTGTATTGGGGATAAGGTGATATTAGTCACCAATGAAAAAACTAAAAAGTCATGAAAATAGAATTTAGAAAATTGTCATACGCAGAGATGTTTCATAAACTGCAGGACTGATTAAAAACAAAATCCAATAACTCATGCAAAGAATTTTCATATCTATGACAGCAGACTAATCCCAGTAGTGCTTTACTTGTTTTCTTGAAACATTTTTCTTTAATAGGCTGCAATGAATATTCCAACTACATTTTTAGGTAACCAAAACCAAGGAAACATGCCAAATGCCACTTAACCTGTAATTTTTGTATAGTTGATAGAGCACAGATAAGAATCGACAGACTATCTATTTTAACATACAGATTTTTCCTTGATTTGTTTCCTTCTACTGTCAGATTATTTAAAATCCAGCAAAGAAATAAAATTTGTGACAATACCTTTCCTGTTCATTTGCGAGTATTCTCAAAGTTTAAGTGGAAAGAGTTCATTTGTCATCTGTTACTGAAATGTATTTTGTTTATATGATCTCATTTGCAAATGAGACAGCATCTCTTATTATGACATTAAATTAAAGGAACCTGTGACATCTGATGTTTTTGTGTTAATGGATGAATTCTAACCTCAGCTAGTCATGCAGTTTCAGTGAAACGGATAATTTATTACTGAGGGCAGAATTAGCAGTATTATCTAAGTTATAATTTTCCTATTTAGCTGACATCAGTATTCAAATTCCTTAGAAATCCAACTTTATCTTTTCAATAAAACCAGTTCTACTCAATGTCTCCATCAGGACTAACATCAAATGTGTGAAATACATCACAAGTCCTTTCAAAAAAAGTCAGGCAAAATTAATGACACAATGGAACTTCATAAAGAACCAAGTGTGTGGAAACTGTTTCTGCAAACAGAACCATAACTACCAACACGAACTTAACTTTTCTTTATTCCCCTACCCCCTGCCCTCGCTCTTGAGGAACTGGTCTGCAAATAAACTGGAGGTTTAGAAGCTTCCAGGCCAGCAACAACCAGAGAATTGCACATGAAGATGGGTTAGTACAAGTTACTTTGTATCTTGATTAGTAGTCTCAAAACTGATCCAAGACAGCAGGTTTCTCCTAGATCTTTTCTACCAAGCCAAGAGAACAAACAATAAAACATCCAGCAAATCCTACCTTCTCTAACATATGTTGCATCAGCCTGTCTCACAGTCACACAAAACTGTAAAATATATACATGCAAAGCAGTCATTGAAAAGCCCCAGAAGGTTGGCAATTGGATGCTCACACTTGCACTGAAATGCTGGAAGACTGTTTGAATAGCATATGATATGCTGGGGCATAGGTACTGACACCGGGGGTGCTCCGGGACTGGAGCACCCACGGAGAAAAACTGGTGTGTGCAAAGCACTTACCGGCAGCTCCCTGCCCCAGCTCACCTCTTCTTCGCCTTCTTCTCCTCCTCTGAGCGCACCGCCAGGTCTCACTTCTTTTCCTCCCTCCCAGTGCTTGCTGCGGAGGGAGGAAAAGAGGGAATGCAGCACACTCGG
The DNA here is from genome assembly GCA_007922305.1 of Dermatemys mawii. Classification (NCBI taxonomy): domain Eukaryota; kingdom Metazoa; phylum Chordata; order Testudines; family Dermatemydidae; genus Dermatemys; species Dermatemys mawii. The sequence continues at coordinate 25,106,140 of ML677372.1, forward strand.
GGGGCAGGGGGGCCCAGGTCAGGGATTTGGGGAAGGGGTTCAATAGGGGCAGGGAGGGGTGGAGTTGGGGCAGGGACTTTAGGGAAGGGGAGGGGAATGGGGGTGGTGAAGGGATGGAGTTGGGGCAGGGCTGCTGGTGGGAGAACGCAAGCACCACCGGCGCCAGGGGAAGTTGGCGCCTGTGTGCTGGGGAATTATTTGTAAAAGAGAAAATGGTAAAGTGTGAGTTTGTGGGAGCAGAAGATTCTTTAGAAAGGTCCAGAAGAAACTTGAGGTAAGAAAGAGAGAAGTAGGAGAGCAAGTTGGGGAAGTTTGGGGAAAAGTGAGAGGAAAGCAAGCAGTGGTGGGAAGACTGACCTGGAAAACCGGTATTTGACTGAGAAGTGGATAGGGGATTTTTGACTGGGGTTGGGGAGCACAGAGGTTGAACACCTAGCAGGAGCATATTCTGCAAAAATGTAAAATTAGAAACATGTATACTTAAAATATACAATACTCATGTAACCCTAAGAACGCCTCACTGTCAGCCACTGAAGGGTCCTGTGGCACCTTAAAGACTAACTGAAATTTTTTCAGAGCATGAGCTTTCGTGGGCTAATACCCACTTCGTCGGATGCATGCAGTGGAAGTATCCAGGGGCAGGTATAAATAGGTAGGCAAGAACCAGGTGGGAGATAACAAGGTTAGTCCAATCAGGCTGAACCAGCTTGTTATCTCTAATCAGGGAGGGTGAGGTGTTCCTCTAGCAGCTGAACTGGAGGTGTGAATAGCGAGAGAAGAGAAGCTGCTTTTGTAGTTAGCTAGCCATTCAAAATCTCTATTCACCTGATCAGCATCCTGTACAGCAAACAGGAAAACATCAAAAAAGAGCTTTCCAACCTGGAGACCTTGATAAACAACCAACCCTCCACACAAACAGACTTTACTAAAATAAGACAGGAGATCTATATTACACACTTCACCTCTCTACAAAAGAAAAAGGACTGCAAGCTATCTAAAATCCTGCCTGCCACATGGGGCCACAGCAGTGGTACCCCTAACTCACCCAGCAGTATCGTCAATCTATCCAGCTACATACTCAGCCCGGCAGAAGAGTCTGTCTTATCTCGAGGACTCTCATTCTGCCCCAGCACCCCCACAAACATGATACAATTCTGCGGTGATCTGGAAGCCTACTTTCGCCGTCTCCGACTCAAAGAATACTTTCAAGACTACATAGAACAGCGCACTGATACACAGACACCATCCCACCAGCAGCACAAGAAGAAGAACTCCACATGGACTCCCCCTGAGGGTCGAAATGACAGTCTGGACTTATACATAGAATGCTTCCGCCGACGTGCACAGGCAGAAATTGTGGAAAAACAACATCGCCTGCCTCACAACCTAAGTCGAGCAGAACGCAATGCTATCCACAGCCTCAGAAACAACCCTGACATCATAATCAAAGAGGCTGATAAAGGAGGTGCTGTTGTCATCATGGACAGGTCTGACTACCAAAAGGAGGCTACCAGACAACTCTCCAACACCAATTTCTACAGACCACTTCCCTCAGATCCCACTGAAGAATATACTAAGAAACTGCACCGTCTACTCAGGACACTCCCTACACTAACACAGGAACAAATTAACATACCCTTAGAACCCCGACCGGGGCTATTCTACCTTTTACCCAAGATCCACAAACCTGGAAATCCTGGACGCCCCATCATCTCGGGCATTGGCACTCTCACTGAAGGACTGTCTGGATATGTGGACACTGTACTCAGACCCTACGCCACCAGCACTCCCAGCTATCTCCGTGACACCACCGACTTCCTGAGAAAACTACAATGCATTGGTGACCTTCCAGAAAACACCATCCTAGCCACCATGGATGTAGAGGCTCTCTATACAAACATCCCACACAGAGATGGAATACAAGCTGTCAGGAATAGTATCCCTGATGATGCCACAGCACAAGTGGTTGCTGAGCTCTGTGACTTTATCCTCACACACAATTATTTCAAATTTGGTGACAATATATACCTCCAGACCAGTGGCACCGCTATGGGCACCCGCATGGCCCCACAGTATGCCAACATCTTTATGGCTGACCTGGAACAACGCTTCCTCAAATCTCGTTCACTCACGCCCCTCCTCTATCTACGCTACATTGATGACATCTTCATCATCTGGACCCATGGGAAAGAAACTCTGGAAGAATTCCATCACGATTTCAACAGCTTCCACCCCACCATCCGCCTCAGCCTGGACCAGTCTACACAGGAGGTCCACTTCCTGGACACCACGGTGCAAATTAATGACGGCCACATCAGCACCACCCTATACCGAAAACCTACTGACAGCTATGCCTACCTTCATGCCACCAGCTTCCACCCCAGGCACACCACACGATCCATTGTCTACAGCCAAGCACTGAGGTACAATCGTATTTGCTCCAACCCCTCAGACAGAGACCAACACCTACAAGATCTCCACCAAGCTTTCTCAAAACTACAATACCCGCACAAGGAAATAAGGACACAGATCAACAGAGCCAGACGTGTACCCAGAAGCCTGCTGCTGCAAGACAAGCCCAAGAAAGAAAACAACAGAACACCACTGGCCATCACCTACAGTCCTCAGTTAAAGCCTCTCCAACGCATCATCAGTGACCTACAACCCATCCTGGACAACAATCCCTCACTTTCACAGGCCCTGGGAGGCAGGCCAGTCCTGGCCTACAGACAACCTGCTAACCTCAAGCATATTCTCACCAGCAACAGCACACCGCGCCATAACAACTCCAACTCAGGAACCAATCCATGCAATAAACCTCGATGCCAACTCTGCCCACACATCTACACCAGCAACACCATCACAGGACCAAACCAGATCAGCCACACCATCACTGGTTCATTCACCTGCACATCTACCAATGTAATATACGCCATTATGTGCCAGCAATGTCCCTCTGCTATGTACATCGGCCAAACTGGACAGTCCCTACGAAAAAGGATAAATGGACACAAATCAGATATCAGGAATGGCAATATTCAAAAACCTGTAGGAGAGCACTTCAACCTCACCGGACACACCATAGAAGATTTAAAGGTCAGCATTTTGCAGCAAAAAAACTTCAAGTCCAGACTGCAAAGAGAGACTGCAGAGCTGCAATTCATTTGCAAATTTGACACAATCAATTTGGGACTGAATAGAGATTTTGAATGGCTAGCTAACTACAAAAGCAGCTTCTCTTCTCTCGCTATTCACACCTCCAGTTCAGCTGCTAGAGGAACACCTCACCCTCCCTGATTAGAGATAACAAGCTGGTTCAGCCTGATTGGACTAACCTTGTTATCTCCCACCTGGTTCTTGCCTACCTATTTATACCTGCCCCTGGATACTTCCACTGCATGCATCCGACGAAGTGGGTATTAGCCCACGAAAGCTCATGCTCTGAAAAAATTTCAGTTAGTCTTTAAGGTGCCACAGGACTCTTTGTCACTTCTGCAATTCCAGACTAACACGGCTACCCCTCTGATTCTTAGCCACTGAAGGGGGTTACAAGAATATCGTGATCCTGGTATGTACATTAAGGTTCACCAAAGAATATCATGTCAGGTTCTAAACGAAAGCCATGCTCACACTATTCATTAGTATCGCTGTGGTATGTAATACATATAAAAAGTAAAATATGTATACTGAAACTACGTCCTGTTGAGGAACAACTAGCAAACAGATTTTCTCTCAGATGAAGGAGGTTTGTTCACCTATCTGCACGACATGTAACTTAAGTATTATAAGATAACACAGTGTACATACAAAGCTAATAGGGAGATGTGAAATCAACAGGATAACAAAATACAGGTAAATAAGCCACGGGGGTTCTCCTGAGTTGGAAAACAAACAATGAACTTTGGGGATACAGATACCTATTTATCCTGCACCTAGGAAGTAATTGGGCAATGAGATTACATTAATGAAAACAGGCTCTCAACCAGGCTTGGCTGAAAATTCTGCTAAGGACATTTGAGGTGAGATAATTTAGGCTAACCTTCAATCTGAATAAGTTTTAAACTTAGTCTCTAGGAAACATGTAATGTCTTTGTTGCATCTGTAACCCTCCTGGTACCATGATCCTTACTCTCTCGCTCTTGAATCTTGATCTTTGATGATAAACTTATGATTATTTCCACTATAGACCTATCTCAGTGCTGTCGTATTATTTAAGGAGGTGATTTGAAGCTGAATCATTCAAGCTGGCGTGTGCATTGATTCTTTGGGGAGAGCAGACTCGGTATTACTGTGAGTATACAGTGGTTAAGGGGCTGATCACTACAGGGGAATGTTTCCAAAGGGCTCAGGAATGGGGTGCACCTATTGTTAATCTATAAGGCAAAGGGAAGGCTGGTCTATCCCAGAGTGCTGGGGTGGCTGACAGACTAGGAGCTTACACCCAGTTAAGCACCAGCAAGTCTCTCTCTCACTGGAAGCAGGGGGAGGTACTTAGGGGGCTTAGTCCTGGGTGCTGTAAGAACCATCACATCTCTTCAGTGCCATTCTGTAGAGAGCAGGTGGGGCAGTGCAGTGGCTCCAAGAGCAGTGCATGAGTGTACTATGCAATTGTGCTGTTGTGTATGGAAGGCAGGTCAGGATAGGTCAGTCAAGCTCTTGAATTTTCAGGAGTGTCAGTACAAAAAGGCAAGTTGCAAAGCTTGCAAAATAAAAGTCTGATTCTCGTCTCAAGTTCCTGAAGCATACGTAGCAGCAAAATTAATAGAACAAACATTTCAAACAGATAGTTTGGAGGTTAGCAATGTCCCAGTCACATTTCACTCCAATATAGTATGAGTCAACTCACCTGAGTAAGCCCAGTAAGAATCCCCCGACGCCTTACGCCGCCGTATTTGCACAGAACTGCCATGTCTGTTTTCATGCAGCGAGCCAACGTACCCTTCAGTCAGAGCTGAGAAAAGAAAACAAACAGCAATAATTAGGAAAATGACGTTCACTCTCTAGAAATATTATTTGTTAAGCAGAGACAATGGGTGTTCACGAAACAGAGATGCTCCTTACTCCTGAAGAGTTCACAATCTAAAGAGACAACACAGAAGACAGGACGTAGTGGGAAGCCCTCATGACTGAGTTACCTTCAGAACAGATTTTGTTGCTTCTTCTGAATAAAGACCTTTCCTTGGTGTGGGGAGCAGAATGGAAGGGGGTACAAAGAGGAGAGACGAAGTCTTGGGATGTTGAGGCTGACAATGCTACTGGAAGAAAGGGGGCAAGGTGGGTACGTTTTGGGGAAGGTACTGTCTGTTTTTTCTGTGTCTATACATCACCTAACAAAATGGAGACTTGATTAATGACTGGGGCTCTTAGGTGCTACAATGACACATGACGACACGATTTCAGCCTGGACTCTGTGTACAGACTCTTGAGTCAGACTTATGGTCTCTGAAGAGAGAACAGTGGGTTACTATGACACACAGGCTCCTAGGCAAAGAGTCCCCTGTTCTTTGCCTACAACTCCCACCTCAGACTTGACAAACTCACTACACCAAATGCATCTCACAGAATATTTATCCATAAAGAGTATCATGCAAGGAATCAACAGCAGACATACAGCAGCACAGAGTCTAGCTCAGGATATTTAGACTGGCGATAGACTTTCTATCTAGCCAGACAAAGGGTACATGTGGACTTGATTTACTATTTATACCCAAAATAATAACTGCTATAGGGAAAACAGCAGGTAGCCAGATGCTTGAGAAACATGCATGCCAGAGTCCAGCACATTCTATAAACCTTCTGCTTTTGATACTCTATTGTACTGGGTTCCACTACAGCAGAAACTACATTTAATAATCCCTGAACAGGTAGCCCGCCTATGACACAGAAGTACCCTCTCTCCCACTGTGTGGCGGTCTTTGGCGAGGCTGAAATTAACTGGCCAAAGTGGTGATGGCTTCAGAACTTCTTTGAGGGGAAGTCATACTTCAGCAGCACATGCCATCCAAGCCACCATGGAGGACATTGATACCGCATTCCAGCCAATGAGAAAGGGCAGTAGTGTCAGGCAGCCCCCAGTGTACCCACGCAGCAAAAACATCATTAAAAGGAGCCATCATCCTGATTTGTCTTCGTAAAGTAAAGAACTTGAGTTCACCGAATGAAACAAAAGAGGGAATATTCACTGCATTGTGCCACAGAGCACTTTCATGCTTTTTTCTTGTTACTGTTAACATTTGCTTCTTTCTTTTAAAGAAACCTCAGCTTCACAAGAGGGCAAGTTTATACATGCCGATTTTGTGTATTGCTGCTATACACATGACAATCAAACATGAGCTGTAGGAGTTGACAAAGGTCAAAAAGGAAGTCTGACAGAGAATTCCATTCTCTTCAACAATAGCATCTCCATAGCTGTGTCTTATAATAAATGCACAGAAAACAAAAAACAAAAATCCTTTTAAATCCAAAGACAACTGTCTAGGCAGTATTTGAAGAAAAGCCAAGAATAGACTGACTCAACAGCAATTTAAGTCTGACTGTTCTCAGTTCAGTTATTTAATCAGGAAGGTACTAATTAAAGAATTGCAACATGTAACTTCAGTAAGGTGTCCAAAAGGTTACTGCTTGTAGTAGCCGTACCACAAATTGTGTATGTCCGTCACTTCTCAAGCCAAGCATAGCAAGGCTGGGCTTGTAATAAACCTTCATGGAACACCAAGTATTGGCAATTCAGTTCAATTCTTCCCATTGAAATACTTCAATAATACCAGGTTGGTACTAAGGTAACTAGGAGCCTGCTACATTTCAGTAGCAGGTGTATTAAGCTGCCCCACCTACAAAGCAGTGCAAAGAGCTTCATTCTGTGGTAGGGCCAATTGATTTCTGCAACACAACCATGCTAAATTTTGTGGCAAACTAGTAAGAGTGACCAGAGGTCCCGATTTTATAGGGACAGTCCCAGTTTTGGGGTCTTTTTCTTAGATAGGCTCCTATTACTCCACACCCCCTGTCCTGATCTTTCACACTTGCTGTCTGGTCACCCTACAAACTATAAGTTCTGTAGCAGTGTGAGGGAGAGAAAAGAATTTCCCCCAGACATAGGGTAGGGTTCCCCCTGGCTCATGTGAACAATCTTGACAGATTGTGTTATTTAATCAGAACCTCTGGTTTTGACTATTTTTTCCTGACATTTCAGGCAGCTGCCAAATTCCTGGTTCACTTGCAGGATCCAATTGTGAAGCTTTAACTTAAAGAAATAAGAAATCAGAGGCCATGCTGCAGGATTCAGGCTCAATATGCCTGACCTCTTCCTCTTGTCTGCTGCGAAAGGGTCTACTTCCTCTCCTCCTTGCTGCTGACAGCAGAGCAGGCGATATCAGTGTGAAGGAGGAGTATGTGGAGTCAGAAGAGGGACAGGGAACTCCATAGGGAGAGAGGTGACAAAGCACATGAGGGCCAGGAGGCAGCAGCCAGGGGAACAGGAAAATTACGTGGTGGTTCAGAACTGCAGGAAGTTCTGACTTTGAACCATGTGTCCTGGGACGTGTGCACAGCAACTAGTTGTTATCTAATGCCCCACAAGGGGGAGTTGGACAGCCATTGATCATGCAGCTACCGAATAATTATAGACCGTAGAAAAGATGGCAACTGATTTTCCAGAAAAATCTGGCTAGTTTGCCACTTCCACCAAAGCTAAAGTTTTGCTACTAATTCCACAGCCACCAGGCCCTGGATAGACCCTACCGGCGAAACAGGAAAGAGGCCAGGTCTAAACAATTTAGGGGTTCTAAAGGGAAACACTCCAAGTCAGCACACAACATTTAAAATCAATTGCAGAACTCGCTGAACTCTTAGCTTGAGCAGTCAAAGAATGGCAGCATGGCAGTTCTGCAGTGTGGCTATGAATCATGCTATTGATTTTCAGTATCTTCTGTGCAGAAAATTAAATTATGTAAATCTAGGCCTTTACAAATCTCTTACTTTAATGTGAAATTGAACATTTGCTTAAGTCAGCATCTTATTTATGCAATTAAAAACTTGACATCCTTATGAAAATATGCAATTTTAGTCTTCCACATAGAAACTAATTATAATTATAAATCTATCTATATTTTTAGTAGGGGAGCAGCCATGTTATGCAACTGTATAATTCCACTGAAAAGTTCTGGCAATATAAGTAAAAAAAGTAGCTCAATTGTTTGTTAATAGAACTGCAGGACAGAATTCGATTGTGTCACATTGTTAAATATATTTTATCTGATACAAAATGATAACAATACTCTCGAAATACAATGTGCTAAATATCTCATGTCTACTGAGTGGCAACTCAATAGTTATGTAAATACCACTCTTCTACGGTCTTTGGGAATTTTCAGACAATTGACACAGTTAAGTGTAAGATATAAAGCCACATAAAGGGAGGAGTTCTGAGAGAAGGAAAATTGGTCTTGATGTTAAGGCATTGTAGTAGACCTCAGAAAACCTGAGTTCAATCCCTGAGTCTACTACATACTTCCTATGTGTATTTCTATACTAAAACAAAAACCACAGTGATGAGTCTCAAGGTATGTCTACACCACAATTGAAAAACAGTGACTGTGATTCAGGCTCTTTGGCTTCGGACTAAGGGGCTGTTGAACTGTGGAGTTAGACTTTGGGCTCCGGCTAGAGCTCAGGTTCTAGGACCCTGCGAGGTGGGAAGGTCCCAGAGCTCTGGCTGCAGCTTGAGCCCATATGTCTACATCACAATTAAACAGCCCCTTAGCTTGAGTTACCCGGCACAGGCCAGGAGTGGGTTTTTAACTGCAGTGTAGACATACCCTCAGAGCCCAGGTCACCTTGGGCTCGCAGGACTCATGTGATGGCCTGAAAACAGCAGTGTAAGCAGTCCCACTTGGACTCTGAAACCTGGCAAAGGGGATGGGTCTCACAACCTGAACAGGAACATCTACACGGCTAATTTTTAGCCCCATAGCATAAGCCCAACTCAGTTGGCCCAGGGTCTGAGACTCATTATTGCAGATCTTTTCTTGCAGTGTAGATTTGCAAGTCATTATCTCACTATGTCTCCATTCTCCAAGTGTAAAATGGAGTCAGTAATCCTTCTTTACCTCCCAGAGATGATGTGAGGATATATTCATTAATGTTTGCGAGGCACTCACATATCATAGTTATGTGAGATGTCAGTACCTACAAAGACTGTAGATAGATGGTCTGGTCAAATGGACGGAGATCAGCTTGTGTGTATCCAAGAACAGGAAAACCCTAAGTAAATATTAATGGAGCTAAGTTATTAACATTAATCACTAAAGTTTTCCATTATTCCTTCGCAGGTGGCAGAAGGTGAACTCATGAGCTCTGAGGTTCAAATCAGTTCAGCAACAGAGAGCAGCAAACTTGTTTCTCCTTGTACTCAGTACGAACTGGATCCTGCAATGCAGCCAGAAGCAGGAGGTCAATACGAAGAGGACTACGGAAGCAAGGCAGCTTGGGAGTGGTTGAGGTTGCAGGAGAATGCACAGAGGGTCAGATAGGAAAAGAACAACCAGTTGCCTTGGGAAGGAAGCCACAAGAGGAAAAAAGGAAGTGTGGGGGGGTGGAGAAGAATCAGTGTATGTGGAAGGGGAGAGCTATTGTGATACAAGGAGACACACAGCCAACAGCCAACCGCAAAGAGTGCTGGGTACTCATAGGATTGTACATACACCAGGCCAATACTGAAGGTAGAGATTCACACCTTTATGTACACCAGCATGTGTGGTCTGAGAATTGTAAATACATATTTAAAATATATTGGACCCAATTTGGCTCTCAGATGCACCCACATAAAATTAAACCCAGAGCAATTCCACTGATTTCTGCTGTACTATCGATACCTATCACCGGAACAACAATCCAGTCAATGGATTTGCACTTGCTCCTATCATAACTACTTGCTGTAAGAAGGTAAAGATTCTTGCAGACATCATGGTAAAATCTCTCTCTCATCCCTAATTCCCTCTAATTTTAATCAGCACTAAGTCTCAGATCCTACACAATATTCTAAAGTGAATCAATCTGTGTCGCACTTCTACAGCCAGCAAAAGCAATGAGATTTTGTGCTGCTTATTTAATATTCTGATCAGCTTTCCATTTGTTCTGTCTCAGTATATTAAGTTTTCAACAAAATGGATTTGATAAGTACCCTCTAAGGCACAATAAGGTAATTCCTTCCTGAATTCTCTAGTGATACTCAGAGTTCTCACGAAAATACAGAATTTAACCCCTATCTACCTTATATACGAAACTATTATAATATTTGGAGAGATTATACTCTAGGCATTAGTGTTCAAATGATATCAAACAGTCATCCATGTAAGGAAAAAAAACCCTTTAGGGCTGATATTTCATAACTATTGATTTCATCCTTCATATATTATGTTAGATTAACTCAAACTTCATTCTGGGCCCGACGCTGATCATCTTAGGCCTTGTCAGCATTGGCATAGCAAGGCACCTCTTCTAATCAATATGAAATTGTTCTGATTAAACTAGTGCAAACCTCCAATGTAGACATACAAACCAGTTTATCTTAATTCAGTAATTTACCCATGCAAGCTGATTTAAGCAAGCATTAAATCGGTTAAGTATGTCTACATTAGGGACTTGCACTACTTTAACTAAATCAGTTTAGTTAAACCAGTTCTACTTTTGTAATGTAAGCCCTTCAAGATTATTCCTGAGAGTTAGGCTATTAAGAACGTGGCCCTTCATTATTAGGTGAAGTCTTAAAGAGCACAGAGAAAAATCTCGTTAGTGTTTTAGCCATAAAGGGACTTTGTTATCCAGACTGTTAGTAATTAGCCCTGTTTTTAATTTAGGCTGCAGAAAGGGTTGTGGGGTTGGGTTTTGGGTGTTTTGTATGTGTGTACCAAAAAAGTATTTTATTCAAAACTACGTTGTTTTTCAGCTAGAGGGGGATTTACAAATTTTAGAACGTAAAAGAGCATGCACAAGACCTAACTCTTTATGTAGACCAGGGCTAAGAGCTGAGAGCCAAGACAGCTAACTATCTGTAAAACAAGCCTCGTTATAAAAACCAGCGTCTTAGATTAAGTGCACTGGCTTTATTTTCAGTCAGATATTACTAGAGAGATAGTTAAGACGTAGACACCACAAGACTTAACTTTTCCACATGATCAACTGCAAAAGCATTCACTATTCCAGATTATGTCTCAAAATAAACACTGCAAGATAGGCCAGAGAGGGAGGGAAAAAAATAAAAAGAGAAAAACTGATAGAAAACAGATTTATAATGGTTAACAGTATATTTGTGCAATTAAAATAAAAAATGATTCAATCCATCTTTCTAGTCCCTCTCACAGGAAACTGCTTAAACAGAACTAGGCCATTTGCCTCAAATATTTTATCAGCCTCTGACAGCAAATAAATCTACTAAACATTTCAGGTGCAGTTAGTCCGTTTTAATACTGTATTGCTTTTAAATAGATTTCTCAACCACAGCATCCCACGTTTTGTCCAGATGATTTTATATCTTGCCAAAAAAGGATGAAAGTCAAACGACATATGGTGGTCAGATGGTACCAACAAATTATATTCCAAAAGAGACTTCTTCCTTTGATTATACTACAGTGACTTTCCTCTGATTCTCAAATAAAAGACTAAATCTATTCTCCAATGGATGAACGGGTAACTCTCATGGATGGCTCCCATTAATGAACAATGGGAGTTATGCTCATAAATCTCGTATGACTCAATGGCAGAAGAGGCACCCTTGAGCTGTGAATCTGCTGAGTGATACAGACCCTACCACCCATATGACAGTCACCCTGCAGATCCCCTTAGGGTGAATATAATCTACAGATCTGTTCATGTCAATGGCATGGGACCTTTAGTCTATTCATTCTTTCTGCTGCTTATGTACCTGATATATGATGTGGTTGCAGCGCAGCGGCTGAGAACAAGAACATAAACGCAGAGCACAGCAGGCCTTACAGGAACTAACCGGCAGATTGCAATTTGAAGATGAAAAATAGTTCAGGGAACACAGTGTCACATTGTGGAGAAATAAATTAACCAGTGGAATTAAAACTCTCTGTACCAAGCAAGAGGAATGCAGCAGCTGCTAGGAGTGTTAACCCTTTGCAACCTGGTGAGTCAGAAGCCACTGAATTCACTCTAATGCATTTTCCATTAGTCCATCGTATCAGGAAAACACAACTCCCACAAGCGTCAGGGCTGCTGTAAATAAACCACTGAAAATCTATTTTCACAGCACAAAAGCAGGCGTATTGTGACAGGACGTAGAGCCTTTCGAGGATCGACAGGAAAGTCCCCCACTGCCAGGCAGTGAGACTACCAACTTTATGCAAAGGGGTACCCTCCACTTACCCGTGAGTGGGCTCTCAGGGTGTGTAAGAGCAGCTAACTACTGCCAGGGACACTAGAGGAGCTCCCACGGAACTGAGAACAATGAATCCAAATCCCCATGATCATTGCCAGGTTTTAGACCCCTCGCCAAGCCTGCCTGGGTCTGAGGGAAGGCAGCCGAGCCTCATTAGCGAGTCAGCCAGGCAGCCTCAAGTTATACTAATGACCCCATTAAGGGAACTTAAAAAGAGGGAGCCGGGGGAGGTCAGGTCAGGGAGAGAGAGAGGCTGCCAGTTTTGTCCAAGGAGGCTACTGCATGATTACAAAGAGTTTGGTTTTGTATTATGCAGTTTACAACTCAGTTGGCATCAGCTGTGTGAGGAGATGCAGCAGGGCTGGTAATTTTGGGCCACTGATCCAAATCAGATAATTGGAATCACTTGCAGAACTAGCATTAGACATAAGCAAAGCTGGCCAGAGACCCAGTGGTGCCAAAACACAATTCATTTTCAGCCTTCTTGCAATGAAAAAAAAAATCAACTGGCTGCATAGGGAGCTCCTCAGCAACTTCTTCTCCCCAGGGGATTCTACACTGGGATCCTTCCTGACCTTAGAACATCCCGAGTCACCAGAAGCTGCAGACAAAGCCAAAATCCTAAAGAGACCTTCATTTTAACCAAATCCAGAGCAAAGATCTATCCCACTATGCTGTTACCTGTCCCTTCCCCACGTGAATTAAACAAACTTTATCTTCAGGCCAACCACGTCTAATAGAACTAGGTGTTTCAGGAGCTTAACTTGAGACACCTCAAAGAGATCTAATTTTCAAAGGGCAAGTGCTTAGGCCTTCCTGAAAATCAGGCCCCTTTAAGAAACTGCAGGCTGGGCACTCACACAAAAAATGGAAGTACTGGAAATCACAAGTGACTCTGAAAATTCTTGGTCTGTGCATTCAACACAGGTGGGGATTTTTAAAAAAAACTTTTGTTAATTTTCATTGACTGTGCTTCCCAAAAGGGTAATCCCAATGGCGGCCCATCTCCTCCCTCTACCGCCTCTCACAGTAAAGTCACCAGACTACGTTTCTGACATTACAGTTACGACACCAGCAACTGCCAAATGTACACACAAAAGTAAGACTTTGAAACAGGGCCAATGGGCAGCAGGTTTTGGACAAGCATAAGAAAGTAATTCAAGTATGAGGAGAGAGAAAAAGCCTGGGATTGTTCATCTTAGAAAAGAGACAACTAAGGGGGGATATGATAGAGGTCTATACAATCACAAATGCTATGGAGATAGTGAATAAGGAAGTGTTATTTATCCGTTCATGTAACATAAGAACCAGGGAATGAAATTAGGCAGCAGGTTTTAAAAAGACCCTAAAAGGAAGCACTTCTTCACACAGTGCACAATCAATCTGTGGAACTCATTGCCAGGGGATGCTGTGAAGGCCAAAAGAATAACTGGGTTCAGAAAAGAATTAGACAAGTTCATGGAGGATAGGTCCAACAATGGCTATTAGCCAAGAAGATCAGGGATGCAACCCCATGCTCTGGGTGTCTCTAAACCTCTGACTGCCAGAAGATGAGACTGGATAACAGGGGATGGCTCACTCAATAAATTGCCCTGTTCTGGTCATTCCTTCTTAAGCATCTGGCACCAGTCACTGTCAGAAGACAGGATACTGGCCATGCTGGGTCAGACCACTCTCATTTCCTTATGTCAAGAGAGCAATCTAACATGGAAAGGAAGCTGAACCTTTCTCTCTGTCTCTCCTTCAGTACAGACAAAGTCAGTGCTGGGTTAATGCAAAAAAGAGATAAAGTAAACTAATGCGTGCAGAAGGGGATCATTTTGTGTCCATTCTTGTCCCACCATGAGCAAAGTGCTTGACAAATACACCCAAGTAAGGGAACTCTGAGCTCTGGCTGGAAGCATGGGCTCCATCCTTAGCTCACCCTGCAGTAATATGGTGCTGTAGCCCATCTGGCACTGTAAGATCAATCTCTGAACAGCAATCTACCGGGGCCTCAATGGAGCCATTTGCGGCTTCACTTCCTTGCTTTCAGAATACCACAGAATCACACTGATTCCCACTTCACTAATCTACAAACCTAACATTTGTAACCACCCCAGGCCCCAAACTATACAGCAGTTTAACCCCTGTTCTAGGCAAAATTTCCCAGCTAAGCAGATTCAGTCTTACTAAAATTTCATTCCATTTTCAAAACTTACCACAGAAAGGTGGTGGAAAACATGTGGTCCGTCAGGGTCATCTGCTGACGGGTTGCGAGAATTTATTTACATTGACCATCTGTAGGCACAGCCGCTAGCAGCTCCATTGGCTGGGGACGGTGAACCGCAGCCACTGGGAGCTGGGGGGAGAGTGGGGCGTGCCTACAGACGGTCAATGTAAACAAACTGTCTCGTGGCCCGCCAGCGGATTACCCTGATGGGCTCTGGGCGGCCCACGGGTTGCCCACCACTGCTATCGGGTGTGATATACCAAGAAGCATCATAAAGAAATAGAGACTACATCAGTCAAAAAAAATTAAGGTAGACTGTGATGCACTATCTGGTTTGATCCCCGTATTTGTTCTCTTGGATTGCGCTCCTGCAAAACACATGCTCCCCTTTATGTAAGCCACAGTCACATTTACTCATCTAATCAATCCCACTGACGTCACGTGTATTACTCACAAGAGTAAAGCTAATACACAAAGGGTGAAGTTCTAATCCCATTGGAGTTAATGACAAATGTCCCATTGGCTTCAATAGGGTCAGGATTTGACCCACAATTTGGTCATTCTCAAAGGGGCTGTCTACATTGTGTTGTGATGCACATCGGAGGGGAATAAACTGTGGAGTGCTCTAATTGGCCCACGTAGACCTTGATGATGCACACTAAAAAGTTCTGATGGCGCTTTGATGTAGTCTCTTCTGACACAGTACACACTGAGATGCACTAGGAACCTCTTAGAGCTCACCCTAAAGATCTATGCGAGACAGTTAGAAGGCCACACTTTAGATTACTCTATACTCCTCTGGTGTGCACTACCACATCATGTAGACCAGCCCAAAGCGTCTCCCAGCCATTATGGTTGGATTACTGCTGTAATTTTAGGGACTCCTCTAATACAGCCTCCCCCTTCCTTCCTTCCCCAATATTAATATTTAAAAGTTATTATTTAGACCATGTGAGAACGTGAGATGGAAGAGACCAGTGACTCTATACTCTTGCAAAGACAGCCCATAGTTCTCCTGATGGGGGGAGATATCTAACAAAGCAGATCCCACACTGAAACTTCTCCAAAGCCCATGTATCTCCCTCTGACCTAACAAGTTGCACAATTTTGTCACTGAAGCCAGGTCACTCCATGAACGAGCAGGGCAGCACTTCCTCCGCAATTGATAGAGAGGATGATGCCCTTCTCATTCACACTGTAAATGAGGAGTGAGCCCACTTAAGTCAATGAACCCATCTTGGCATGAAATTGATATGAGATCAGCAACAGGCTCATGGCTGGGATTTTACCAGGTTCCTGTCAGGTTACAAGGTTTACACACCTTGCCAGTTTTACAATTTATTTAACTGTGTGAATGAAGTAAAACCACATTAATCTCTCTCTAGTTAGGTTTACTCTGGTTTCCAGGCGCTAACATTGGAGCTGCAAACTCCAAAGGGGAATGGTTAAGACAAAGAATAAAAATGTTCTAATATATTTTGTGTGTTATTTTTCTTGTACTTTGCAATCAGATCTCAAGGTCAACAAGGCACAAAATGCTCTAAGGGAACAAATTAAGGGCAAAGAAAAGCTTTTTTTAAAAAAGTTTAGCGTCCAATTGATAGGCATTAGTGTTTCTATGTCTAAAAAAATATTTAATGGTGTTGGTGTTTCATATAGTGATGGCATCTTAATCCTTTTATGCAGCAGTAAAGTGGCACATACAGATATTGCCAGCAATGGACTTCACCTGGAAAATCCAATTCCATCTTGATTTAAAGATGACATGCAAAGACCAAAACAACAGAAAACGGAGTTAAAGGCAAATGTTTGTGCTGATTGACCCTACTCACCAGGCTTGAGATGGAGGGGCATTTGGAATATTATCCCGCCTTTTCAGAATTCTCTTTTCAACCAGTCTTCCAGATAAATGATCTTATTCTTTCTGGGGAAAAGACAACCACTGGCTGACAGCCGTTAGGAAGAAACTTCCCCCAGGCAGATTATTCCAAAATTCTCTACCATGTGGTTTTTTGCATCTTCCACTGCTACAGCTGATATGTGACAAAATACTGGACCTAACCCAGGGGAGCAATTCCCCAGTTAAAACTCACTGTGGTGCCAGGCACCCCTCACATGCTTGTTAATAGGGATGTTCAGTGCTGAGCTCCACCTTTGCTGTTCATTGTTAATGTTGTATTTAGGGGAAGGGTCAGTTCTGGCCCACAGCAGCAGCAGCAGGGCATGATGCCACATGGGGGAAACACGGCTCAAAAGTAATAGTTCACTTATTGCGTTCTCCAGGAACTGTGACGGAGTCAGACCAGGAGGATATAGGAGAGTGCTGGAAGGCAGGTATATCAGCCTCAGGATTTGCAGGTCCCTGTTCCCTGGATAGCCAAACAAAGGCTACTCCAGGCCAATCAAGACACCTGGGACCAATTGAGAAGCTTCTAGAAAGCAGTAGAAATAGCTGGCCTGATTGGGACACCTGAAGCCAATCAGGGACTGGCTGAAACCAGATAAAACCCTCCCAGTTAGTCAGGTGGGTGTCGAGGTCAGGAGCCGTGGGAGGAAGTTGTGTTGTTGGTGAGACTGAGTGGTAGACAACATATACGCAAGGAAGGAAGCCCTGAAGTAAGGGTGAAGTGGAGTTTGAAGAAGCGGGGACTGCTGTGGGGAAGTAGCCCAGGGAATTGTATTGTGTTTTGTGGCTAAAAGGTCAGCCATCTTAGCTGATACTATCAGGGTCCCTGGGCTGGACCCCGGCGTAGAAGGCGGGCTCGGGCTCCCCCCCTTCTGCCTCCTCTAATTAGTTACTGAGAAAGGGAGGTCACTCTGGGGCCTAGATGAGTTTCTGAGGCCCCTAAATCTGCCAGGAAGCGCAGGACCCACAAATACAGACTCGGAACTGTGTCACAGAACATATGACTACTCCAGGAACACAACACTCCTCCACAGGGGCAAGAGTGGGTAGGGAGTTTCCTTGTTCTGCAGCAGTCTTTCTAACCACCGCAGGAACCAAGCAGAGCCAGAACTGGCTAGAAAATTATTCTGCCTACTGCAAGGCCATTGGCAGACAGGGGCAGAAATGGGGCTCAGAGGAACCAATTGGACAAGACCAATGTGAGTTACAATAACCGCTTTGTAACCAAGTAGAAATGCTGGATAGCCATCGAGAACACAGTCTAAAAACGAAAGGCGGTATCAAGTGGGTCCCTGCAGCAATCCATTTTAGGACTTGGACTGTTCCTTCCCCTCCATTCACATAACCGTCTGGAAGACAACATCAACTCCACATTCATTAAACCTGTGGGTGATGCCAAGCCAGGCGGAATAGTAGACACTAGAGAGGATACATCAAAAATATAAAGTGATCTGGCAAACTCAGACGGCTGGGCAGATGCAAGTGAGATGACCTCCTATAGATAAATGTGCGGTAATGCCCCTGGGGAGAAATAATCATCTGTGCAGATATAAAGTGGAATATTGCTGTTTCAAAAGCAGCAGCAACAAAGGACTGGGGGTTAGGGTGGATAACGAATTGGAAGATAATTCATGCTGCGATGCCACTGCCAAAAGACCATCGCCAACTGCCATCCCGTGGTGCATGCACAAGGCACTGGAGATAATAATGCTGCTTTAGGCAGACTTCGGAGAGATTGCCATCGCAATGCTGAATGCAGGTGGAAACCGCTTCTTTGAAAAAGGGAGCTTAACACGTTTAGAAAAGTTTAAAAGGACAAAACACTTTGCCCTTACCCAGCACGTACTACCTCCCGCTAAAGGATCCTAAAGCCCCTGACAAACACTAATTAACAAGGATAAGTATTACTATTCACATAGCCTATATGGGGGAAACAGGCACAAAGAAGAACCGAAGGTCAATACAGGGTATCAGCGGCAGAGGCAGGAGCTAGAGTCATAAATCATCTTGACTCCCAGCCCTGTATTCTAATCATTAGTCCATGCGGCCTTCCTACATCAGAAGGGCTGCTGAAAACAGGGATATAGGACTGTATCTATTAGATGAACAGTGTGTCAACTGTATCTGAGCCTGAATAAAAAAATAAAGGTATTGGCTTTTATTTAATTAACATTAGCCTCTTGGACTCAGTGACTGACAGCTGCAACGTGGCAGGACAGAACATGGTGGTGAAGAAAGATATGGGCAGGAAAGTTGCTAAGGCACATATGAGGGAAAGAGAAAGAAGGGATGGGGAGAAACGGGTAACACAGGGACGCTTTCAGTTGGTCCTGCAGGTAGGAATCGCTTATAACGTAAGCTCGTTGTGGAAGTGGGGTTTGTGCCGGGGAGAGGGAAGTTAGCACACACAGGCACTTGGGACTGGCATATATTTCAGTCACTATGTGAATCAGCTTTCGGTCGGTACCTAAAAAGATGGCGCTGTTTGAATGACACTTGGCAGGGAATCGTGGCATCCCGCATGCTTGTAAGCAGGATCTATTCCATAAAAGGCTCCTCCCCAGCAAGCACTTACCCAGCTCCCAGAGAGACCAATGGCTGCATGGTCGTGGAGACCAAACTGCTTTCTCTTCTCAAGCAACGGTCTCTCCAGAAGCAACAGCTTGAGGTCCATTAGCAGTGAGAAGAAGCTCTCATTCCTGCTGTCTACGTTTAATTAGTGAGTGGAGGGCTTTCAGTTTCCAGAGCTATTAATCTGACAATTACTATGAGTACTTAATTCACTTGGGGGAAAAATGTGTTAAAAGAACTGTGCCCATGTAACAACAGCACATTTAATGTGCAAATCACATCGGTCTGAAGAATATAGTTACTTTCTTAAGCCTCTGTTCATTGGTAAACAGCCAGGGTCCTCTGTGTTGCATAACCCCACAAAAGTGCTGATGGATCTAGCTTTTTGCACACAGGAAACCTCTTTACCAGGAACTCCTTCAACTTTCAGAAAGCAAGACTGACAACGGCAGGTTTCTCTACTCAAGGGCAGATTGGGTGAGATTTAACTATAATAAGACTTCACACTGTAGCCCCACTTGATTTAGGGGGCCCTCAAATGGTCCTCGGTATCCACGGAAAGTTTAATTATTCCCCCCCTAAAAAGCAGGAAAAAAAAAGAGAAAACCAACTTTCCCTTAAGACACGTGTTGCTGCGCCTAGCTGGCAAACACTCACCTAGCTACTGCGAGTGGGTTAAGTGTTCCTACGTATTGTGTTATACGAGTTATGTTACTTATCCACAGCTAGGCAAGGTAAGGGCACTGCCAACCTTGCTTTTGTGGGTTTCATAGTTGCTTTTTTCGTATTCCATACGTCTGTTCATGGTAAGCTCTAACAACATTTCTTCCTCTTGTACATCTGGTGTCAGTGTTAAAAATAGATTCATCCTTTCATACAATGCCACAGAGGAATCTTATAGGGAACATCCAACCATCTACATTGGCCAAAAAGCAGCTATTAACTTAATACCACCACAGTTACTCAATTTTACTACAACCAACTTTAAAAAGCCATTATAATTTTAAATAAAAGATTTTCTTTAAATAAAATCCTAATGCATTAAAAAGTGACAGTATGTCAGTAATTGTTTTGTAAGAGTATTATTCATATTCATCTTAATTTTGTACAGACGCAGCGCTTGTTGCGGTAAATCAAAGAATTTTTTAAAACAATAATACCGCGCAGACTACCAAATGCTATTTTTTCTTGAAGAAGTTTAAAAGGGTTAAATAAGTTTTTACTTTTTTTTTTATTTGCCTGACATTCTGCATATTATATTGTGAGCTCTACCAGATTTGCTTTGACCATATGAGTAATTTGACTTTACATGGTAAAAAATCATAGTATAAATCATCGTCCCACCTCTAAGTGATAGATTTTAAGGATATAAGAAAATGTTTTGTGCTGTAGATCTCAACATACGCATGAAATAATAGCATGCTAAGTAACCAACATGCTGAGTTCTGCACAAGGCACGTGCAGACGGTCTCTGCCCCAGCTGAGTATTCACTTATTATATTACAACCCTGAAGAGATGCTACTTAGTAAGCTACGCATCAGGTTTGAAGTCAATTGAACTAGATTTGCTAGCACTGCAAATTCAGCTCCCAGCAAGGATGGCTCAAACCCTCATTCTTCTGCGAAGGACATTACACCTGATCTAAGAATTTTTTTAAAAAACATGTTCAACCAAAAAAAAAAAAAAGGTCCAATTTTCCATAAAATATTTCACAAAGTATCTTCCCCCTTTTCAGCCAGCTCTAATGGATAGGCCCTGCCTGCTGTGTGCCACAGTTGGGAGTCATCTGCAGAAAACCTGAAAAAAATGATATTATTCATTATTATTATTTGTTTGTATTGCTGTAGTGCCTCTGAGTCCCAGTCATAAGCCGTAACCCCATTGTACAGAGCATGGCATAAAGGAACTCTCAATCTTGTTAGCTTAACAAAGAGAAGATTACAGGGTGACATGATTACAGTCTATGAGAACCTACTTGAGGAACAAATATTTAACAAAGGGCTCTTCAGTCGAGCAGGGAAAGATCTAACATGATCCAATGGTTGGAAATTGAAGCTAGACAAATTCACCCTGGAAATAAGATGTACTTTTTATTTTTTACAAAAACGACAAAGAGTCTTGTAGCACCTTATAGACTAACAGTGAGCGTGATTAACACATGGCATGATTTCGAAAGGCTGTGGGTGGATTTTCTATCACGGACAAGCTTTAAATCCAGGGACCGCCCTGGGCCCTTTAAGTCACCGCCCGAGCTCCTCTGCCAGAGCCCTGAGGGTTGCGACAGCCACCGAGACCTCCAGGGCTCCATCGGCAATTTAAAGGCCCTGGGGCTCCACTGCAGTAGCAGTGGCTGAGAACTGCTGGCCCTTTAAATTGCTGCTGGAGCCCCTGGCTGCCGCTGCTACCCTGGTGCTCAAGCCGCGGGGCTCAGGTGGCAATTTAAAGGGCTAGGGCTCCACTGCAGTAACGGCCACCCTGGGGCTCCCAGCCAGCTCTGCAGCTGGTAGTTCCGGCAGTGATTTGAGGGGCCCTGGGCTCCCAGTCATCACTACCGCAGCCAGAGCCCGGGGCCTTTAAATTGAGATTTAAAGGACCCTGGGCTCTAAGGCCCCTCCCCTTCCAGTTGAGGCCACACCCCTTGCTTAGGACTCTGGAGTATGGGCAAGCCTTTTAAGTTACTTTCACCTCTGCTCTGAAGTCATGCAGCTCCACATAGTCCCCATCATGGATCGGTGACTGAAAGGCACAATTGACGTGATGTACTGTCGTGGAAACCATTATGTAACATTTCTATAACAGTCCCTGACCCAAAGAATTTACACGGAATACTCAGTCCATATGCTATAGCTGGCCTTCATTCTAATGCCCTCCCCTCGCACCCATAACATGGCCTGATCTTCAGAAGTGATGAGCTTCTACAGTTCCCTCTGGCTCACCCCCTCTGAAAGAAGTCAAGCTGTGCATTCTTAGTCCTCTCCCTGGCCCAGCACAGGCCAGGGGATGGTCCCGGTGAGCAGGGGGAGAAGTAGAAGACACGTTTTCCCTTGAATGGAAGGGCTTGGAGGAGACACTGCAGGAGGACTGACAGTCCAGTGAAAGGAAAAGTTCAGCAAGCTGCATAAAGTCATTGAAAGGTAACCTGATTGCTCTTAAGAAAGTATGTAGGTTTAAATGAAGAAAAAAAATTCTGAGCAAGAGGCTGTTTGTGCAATTTACAGCCATTCCATTCCAGAACAGTGGTATTAACTGAAGTGAACCAAACCCCACATTAGTTCAGAAACATTTCATTTGAAAATTTAGTTCACTAAGCAATGTGCAATCAATAGCAGTTCATTATCATCTGTGTGGGGCTCTAAAGGGGAAGGGAGGGCATGGAAAGGTAGAAAGCAGGCAAACACATCATGACATGGAGTGGTTCTAGCTGCAAGCAGCAGGAGCTAAGGATGTTCAGTACTTGGGAGGATCATGCCCATAAAGATTAGAGCATTGAGAATCCGATATGACCCGGGCGCCAACATTTATATGTTAAACCACTTTTAAAAAATGGATGCAGATTTATTTGTATTTGGTAAAATTTCAAGCAGTGCAGTCAAATTAAATCATGTCTAATTATTTTGTTCCTGCTATTAGTTACAAGTAGCACACAGATTACCACTCCTGAAAGGTAATAAGAAACAAAAATCCATTTGCTTATTTTCTGCTCTCAATATTAATATTAATATTTAAAGGACTTTTTAAAAAAAATATAAGCATCGGGACATAAATAGTGAAAGACCACACCTTCAGAAACTGGAGTTCTTTAAAATATAACTATGTGGTGGGGTTTTTTAAAAACAACAACAACAACAACAACAGACTGTATCCCTTTAAGATGCAATTTCTACAAGTGTCAAGTGCAAGCTACATTCATTTTTCCCCTTCACTAAATTATTCTTTTTGAAAATTTCCAATAAATTAGCATTTGCTGCATGTCTTTTACTAGGATTAGATTCATGATTTACTAATAAATTGTATTAAAAACAAAAGAGATTAAATGGTAAGAAGAGATGTGTTCCTTAATTTTAAAATTTAATTTAAAGTGGAGAGACTTTTTGGCTAATTAAACTTTTCCTTGCAGTCCTGTGGACGATTTCAGCAGCAGCATGCAAGAGCTAAGACCTAAGAAGTGAAACTAACTAGTCTTATAAAAAACAGAATGAAATGCAAAAAAGAGTAAGCTGCATAGATCCTGAGAAGGGGAGGCTTCATTCATGTTAATTTTAATAATATGCAGCCCCACTTCCTGCCCTAGGGTACCCACACAACTTCCACTCAAGTACAGGCTGATACTTGCAGGGCAGAAATTTGCATTCCAAACATAATGTTCTCTGAGTAAGTAGATTATTTACAGTAGCCACTTGTGGGTGCCATTAGCCCCATCCACTGTTCAGTGAGGAGAACTAGAGATGAACAGTCATGCTCAAGGGAGACCAGAAGTCAAGGGAGGGAGTTTTGTAAATGCTTCTCTTCTCCTACTTCCAGGCTGGTGGAAAAAACATTCCTTGGCTGAAACTCCAAATGCTTCTCTTACTGCACTAGTTGTTAATCTGCACTTCTAACCCCCTAGAGGAGCATCAGGGGAATAGCGTGAAGCCACAGATGGGTGCCAGTGCCGTTCAGCCCCAGAGCCCACTGTGCTCCCAGAGGGGACGCCATGGAACACAGAGGGCCCAGAAGCCCCAGGGATGCTCTGGGACCTGGCCCCAACTCCAGTCCTGCAGATCTCCCGGCCTGAGGCAGTTTGTTTCCTGTCTCACTAAGCCACGGCAGCAGAGTCTCCATTAAGACTACGTGCTAGTCACAGGTATGTTTAATAAAATTCATGGATAGATCACGGGCAGTAAACAAATATTCACGGCCTGTGACCTGTCCATGACTTTTACTAAAAATACCTGTCACTAAAACTTGGGCGGTGGGGCCACAGGTGCTCTGGAGGGGGCGAGCCGGAGGGGCTGGTGGAGGTGCGCAGGGACCCCTGCTGATGCTGGAGAGGGAGGGTTGGTGGGGCTGGCAGGGGCTCCCTACCCAGCTCCGTGTCCCTGCAGCTCCTAGGCAGCAGAGGGTCCCCAGGCTCTGTGCACTTCTCCCACCACAAACGCTGGCTGCCGCAGCTCCCATTGGCTGGGAGCCACAGCCAATGGGAGCTGCAGGGGCAGGGCCTGCAGGCACAAGTTGCGGGAGGCACGGAGGCCCCTGCCATCACCTAGGAACTGCAGGACTATGCCAATGGGAGCCGGAAAGCCCCCCACATACACACACACCAAAACTGCTGCTGACGACAACTCGGGCAGCCCACGAGCCAGAACCTGCCTCTGCAGAAGTCACAGCGATCACAGAAAGTCACGGAATCTGTGACCAACTTGCAGCCTTATCCATTATCAATACCTTGCTCAGAGTCCCTTCTGAAAATGGCACTTAAGTACTTTTGAAAGTTTTACCCTTGATGTCTGTACATTGTACGAGCGCTTGAAGGATGCCTCAGAGTCATAATTCCACCTCCACCCCCTAGCTCTTATATAGTGTCTTTCATTGGTAGAGCTCAATGTGATTTAGGAAAGAGGTCAGTATCATTATCCTCATTATACAGATGGAAAAAAACAAGTCGCGGTGAGGGAAGTGGCAGAGCCTGGATTAGAACCCAGGTCTGCTCAGGCATAGGGCAAGCTCTATTAGGCAACACTGCCTCCTTCTGCCTGAAAGGGGTGGCACAGCCTGATGATAATTCACTCTGAGGAGACTAGATCACATAATTATAGTAATGCCATACAACATGGAGTGAAACGGACACAAGAAAGTGCAAGCCAGTAATGGAAGAATACAGAATGGTGCAGACTGAGAGATGGGAAATCTGAGCCCGCCAGCCGTCCCTTGGACAGACTCTCCCCCAGTACCCCCATCTCCTCTAAAATACATTTTCCCCCTTATGCTGAATGGGACTAGTGTACAGCCTTCCTAGATGTAGGAACTAGCACTAGACACATTTCTGTGCCGCACTATGCTGTAAGATGCCTTTTTGGTCCTGTAAGCTCCCACTGCACAACAGAGTTTTCCAGGCATCTTCTGACCTGCTAGTGGGTTCTAAAAATAAGCCTCTCTCTGCCATGCCAAGCAAGGTTTATGCCCATGATCACTAACTGATGGTCTGAAATGGTGCAAAGACGTCCGAGCAGTTGCCCCCGAAAACAAAAGACACTCCTCGGAATGTTCTAGAAAGTCACTTCCCAGAACAAAACAGGCAGATGGAGCCATTCATCACATAGGCAGAGGTGTGCACAACAGATAAAAGAAAGGCTTGCCATCTCCAGTGTATAGTCTGAGCAAAGTTTATGAAGCCAACTCTTGGGCAGTAACTCGCTAACATGTTCAAGAGTCCTGAAAAAAATGGAAATGAAAAGTGATGTTTTCCAGCTAGTTCTTAGCTGGGCCTTGAAGGTCAACAAATGTATAACAGCTGTGCCCTGTTCTGAACGTGGAGGATTGGGCTGCTGCTAACTGTTATTGTCAGGATGCATCAAATGGAGCCATATGTCTACAAGGATTGACAGCATTAGAAAAGTCTCATGTAAAGCAACATACCCTATAGTTTCAAGCACAATCCTAGGTTTGCCTGTCATGGGGAGGGTGTTAGAAAATTGCTTTTTGTCTTGGGTTTTAGAAAAGTTTATTCAAATCACCTTATATATTTAAATTATTTGAAAAAAATCATTGTCTCTGATACTTTGCCCTCCTACTGATTTCACAGATAATTTTTCATGTTAATTATAACCACTACAAATGAATCAGAGGACATATTTAGCTTGGACTCTTCTTTTACCTCAAAGAGAAGAATGTCATCAGAAAACCGAGAAATCTTCCAAACCACTGTGGGTATATCTCTTCCTCACTCTCTCACAGTCTATCAAATATCAGCTTTCGTTCCCAGGCATAGACCCCAAGAGAAATGCACAGACTTGTGCTGCAATTGTGAGATGGACGGAACAAAAACTCATATCAAAATAAAAAGGGATAAAAATGCTAAGATCACACATAGCTATCAACTCAAGTTGTGCGTGTAAAGTCTTTCCCCCATAGGACTCTGCCTAGATTTTTCAGGACGCTAACGCAGTTGGTTACAAAACAGCCCTGCTGCAAAACAGGAATGGTCATACTAGCTTGGACCTGCAGGCTAGTATACGGCCAAAATAAGACAATGTAGTTTTCCTTACTAGCTCAGAAGAGTAACAAAAAATTCAAAGGAGAAAGTGGCTACAATAATAGGGCCTGATCCTGTACTGCTACCGTATGGGCAGACCGCTGCTACAGTGCAGTGTTACAGCAGCCATTGAAGCCAGCAGGTCTCTGAATAGGGACAAATGCAGTGCAAGGCCAGGGCCAAGCACAGATAACAACTTGAGCTTATACACATCTTGCAGTGCGTGAATGTGTCTCAGGCCAGGTCTACACTAGCAGGGGGGTCGAATAGCGTAGCTGAAGTCGGCACGTCTTAGGTCGACTTACCTGGCATCCCCACAGCGGCAGCGGGCTCCCCTTTCGACTCCGCTTGCACCTCTCAGTGAGCTGGAGTACCGGAGTCGACGGGAAGCACCTCTGGGGATCGATTTATCGCGTCCTAATGAGACACGATAAATCGATCCCCAATAGATCGATCACTACCCACTGATGCAGTGGGTAGTGAAGACAAGCCCTCGGTGATTAAACAGTGACGCCATTCTGAAGCCTGATGTTATATCCCAGAGAGTCATAGCTATTTATTTCTTTGAACAAATGAGTTTTTGATTTTTCTAAAGCAAAAAGAGTGGTGGGTTTGGCTTGCTTGTTTTTTGTATAACATATTCCTTATCAAGACTGCCATAATTTCAGATTATATGGCATATATTTTCTCCATAACATAATCACACACAAAGCGAAAGGCATATCACCCTTGTTTGATACTATAGATAACTTCCAGAAAATGAAAGCCAGCATACAGACATCCAAAGCTCTTTAGAGAATATAAAGTTACATTTCTCCTTAAGTTTTAGCATAGAAATTGTGTCAATGTTCAGGATTTACGTTACAGGTTTAAAATGCTCAATATTTCCCTGCCCTTCTCCCATATACTCCCCCTCAAGGCTTCTCACATGTAGGTCACTATTTCAGACTCAACCCCGAGCTGGCTGAAAGCCACTACTATTAGCTGGCTGCTCACTGAGCTGTGTGATCACGTTTGGTAACCCCTCAATGTCAACGCGCCCTTGTTGGGAGTTTCAGAGAGGCCAAGTACAAAAGGTTCAAATCTCCCCCACTCCCTACCAAAACCAATGGGAGTTTTCCCACTGACTTCCTTGGGTCAAGGTCCAGACTCAATGCAGGGCCTCTTCCCTGGAGATGTACCTTCCAGAAGAGGCTTGCAACTTACTGACTTTGCTTGGGGAGCGTAAGGGAGGGGCATTGCCGACTTCATTCTGCAGACAAAACGACAGCACTTGCGTGCTATCATGCAAGGTACGTCTCCCCTGCAAGTAGAGGGGTGACTGCCATACGCATAGCATACCCAAGCTAGCTTTGACGAACAGCAGGGAAGCTGCAGCAGCAGGGCAGTGTCAGCCAGGCCACAAATGCTGCTCCATGCTTTCCTGTTATTGTTGTTTGAGCTAACTAGATCGAAGGTAGCTCGGGCACATCCACACACGCTGCAGTCACACGTGTGATTGCAGGGTAGAAACAGCCTCAGTCTGGCAAGTTTCAAGAGCTCTCAGTTTGCGTTAAAGCCTTAAAAACAAATTAACCAGGCGTGCGCAGAGAGCTAACAGTCACCCAGGAAAGCGGCAGACCTGTTTCCACAGGGCTCCTACCACCAGGGACTGTTTGGTTTCCTTAGTGACGGCAATAAAAACTAAAAGGAGAGGAGTAATCTTCAGCTTCCACGTTAGCAATGGAGGCCAGGCTGAGTGCAGATGAGCATTAACTGAGGAATATGTTGGCTCATATCCAAACCTGGGTACTCAGAGTTAAGCGAGAGTCCACAGCTTAAATGTAACAGCAAGGCAAAGAGGACATAATATTTCCCAGGTTTGGATCATATTAGAAATTATCACAAAGTGATGTTAATAGAGATTTTTAGAACAACCCAGCATTTTGCACTTCACTAAGCTCCACAAATAAAGCGAAATCTGATCACACTGACGTCGGGGAAAACTTGTTTGATGCAACTTCAGGACTAGACTTGGTTGGAACACCAAACATGCTCTCAGATACCTTAGAGACCCCAATCGCAACAAAGTGTGCTGTAGAGTTTCACCCTTCATGAACAGCTGATAGGGTCAGAACCCTGGCTACTGCAAGCAGGAAAATAGTTCTGAGACTTGAAGCATCTAAAATATATAGCCCTGTTTCAGATGTCAGCGCCATAATAAGAGGGTGAAACTCTGTAACTTGTGTTATACAGGAGTTCAAACTAGATGATCTAATGGTTCCTTCTGGCCTCAAAAAAAAAAAAAAAAAAAGCTGAGGGGGTGGGAGGGAGGCAAATCAGCACAGACTTGACAAAATTTTGTAGAGTTTGTATCCATCCAACTGCATGTTTAACATGGGGGGCACCTGCTTTTTGGCAGCAAAGAATCTGCAATAAAACTCAAAGTGTGGCCAAGCCATCCCTTTTGATCCTGGCAGAAGGAAGATTCCCCTATTTGAATTTAATTTGGCTATTGACAAAATTAATCTACAGCTATGTTCTTCTGTTGACATATGGTTTCAGTGCTTTACTGCTCTATTAATCCTATTTTGTCTTTGGGATAATAGGATATCATTGTTACTAAATAGTATGCTAATAGTTTTTCCTCTAGTATTAAAAATATGCTGCATTGTCCTATTCTAATTAAATTGAGATTAGTACTGAAATAATGGTTTATTATTTTACCATAGGCACTTTACTGCTTCGGAGTATCAGTTGTACTCACACTGCTATTATGACTTTGTAGCAATTGACTAACTGTTATGCCATTACCCAGAGTCTAACATTTAACTGGAAAGAAGGGGATGCTTTTCCACTGCAAGATCTTGGCTCTCTAATTTATTAGAAATCAACTTCAAAATACAAAAATTAGATTTCGTCGTTTTTTTCTCTTCTCAGGAGAGAGTGTCCCATGAAGCTCAACATGAGCTTAGTTGGGCTTAATTAGGAGGGAAGATTTTTTAAATATATTATGAGCATCATATTGACGGCCTCTAGCATAAAAGACTCTCCATTTCACACTTCCCTTAAGGTTTGAATGGCCAAAAAAATTTTCCCTCCACCCCCAACAATTTGAGAGCACGCTGTAGAGTAGGTTTGTTAAATGGCATTACCATGAACTTTTTGATATTTATTTTCATTGCTCTATTTCATCCCCGACTGTATCCATTTCCTGTGTTGCAGGCTTCTGATTTTGGTTTTGAATTGAAATCACTTTGTAGAAATCTTTATAACATAATGGCCTAAATTCTCATCTCAGTTGCAAGGACAGAGACCCACTGAGTTCTACAGGGTTGGGCTGATGTCATCAAGAACGGAATTTGGCCCAGGGAAGGTCCTGATTGATAATTAAAAGCAACCTTTTAAAAGTATTTAAAAGGGAAAGTATTCTAAGGAACCTTTACTAAGGGCTTGTCTTCACTAGAGCCGGGACAGAACGATCTTATGGTGATCGATTTATCGCGTCTCGTCAGGACGTGATAAATGGATCGCCAGCGCTGCCCCCGTCGACTCCCTAACTCCAGCTCGCCAAAAGGTGCAAGCTAGGGTTGACGGGGGAGCATGCCGCCAACCGCCGACGCCGTGAGGACGGCAGTTAAGTCAGCTGTAGATACGCCGATTTCAGCTACGTTATTAATGTAGCTGAAATTGTGTATTTACAGTCGATCCCCCGTGCTAGTGAGGACCAGCCTTAAGTGAAGCCATTCATTCAAGCATAGTGTGCCCCTGAGAATCTCAGCACAAGAACCTTAAAAGGCCCAATAGCAATGGGTCTGGGAGAAGCACTTCCTACTGTGGCTGCAGAATGGTGGTGGTGAAACAGGCACGCAGCCTGCTAACCCACGGTAATCGGGTGACCAACGTGTTTATTTACTAGCTGCCCTGAAAATTAAAACAGAGGTGATGGACTTGTAAAGAGGCAATTGGACCAACAGACACCCATGAGGACAGACAGCTATGCACACAGACGAAAGCATCCTGTTGAGTGAGGTGGTGCTGTGAACAATACTTGTGCTTAGGTGCTGAAATGCTATTTTTGCTTGAGGTCTAGTGCAGGGGTGGGCAAACTTTTTGGACAGAGGGCCACATTGGGGTTCAAAATTGTGTGGAGGGCCAGGTAGGGAAGGCTGTGCCCCAGGCCATAGTTTGCCCACCCCGGTCTAGTGCAATGCATAGACAAAAATAGCACTGCTGAAGTCTGAAAATGCTACATTTTACAGTTACATCTTAGTTTCCTGGTTTCACTGGCACAGTCAGATCATTAACATTTTAACGACGTGTGATGTCTGTGTCTGTGTATATTATTGAGATTAATGGACAGAGCCAATGCCTTCATAAAAGCAGTCAAAGGTCTGTCATAAGTTATACAGCTGCTATTCTAACTACTAGTTCAGCTATATGGACTTTTCAGTTTTTAAATTATGCACAGATTACAGAAAATGCTAAAACAAAAACCATTCATATGGTACCAAGGCACTTTTAAAAATAAATAAAAATATTCAGGTTTATACACTCCTCTTGTCATCTGAACTTTTAGAACCTATCAAGCAATTCAAACTTCAATACATATTGACTTGGAACATGTATTGAACTCCAAGCTTCTGCGGTAATTGAGTAAGGACAAGCAAAGACCAGAATATCTATGCCCTAGGAATCAAAATGATTTATCAAAAGTATATTTTTAAATGAAGAAATTAAGTGTAATCTGTTAGCCATTTTCACTAAGATTTAATTAAGCGTTTTTGTTATTTGGCTATTCATAATTTCCAGTTAGTTTTATTTCCTACATGGCTGGTTTCAAGCTCGTCGCAGGTAATCCTCATGGACACTGCCTTGCTCCAATTAGAGGCTGTTGATCAATATGCATTTAATTGCACGTATTTTACAGAAAATATTGCAGGGCAAGAATATTCTATGCTTATCTGCCTTTTCCCCTCCAGGTGTAAAAACACTCTTTGGTCAGAATTTAACTCCATATGCTGACAACAAAGCACTGAACACAATTACTTTGGAAGTACTTATGAATTACAATACACTAGGGTGATACATGAGCGCTTCTTCAGTTTAGCTATATTTAAATGCAAATTGGGGAACTACCGAACACAGGCCTCATCTACACTTAAAGTTTAGCCTGACATACCTATATCGCTCACCGCGGTGCTCCATAGCTCTGCTGAACTAACCCTTGATGTAGGCACAGCTAGATCAACAGAAGAATGCTGCACCTATATTATGGGGCTATGCCAACATTAGGCCATGTCTATGCTACGGCACCAGAGCTAAGTTCAACGTCATCTTGAGATTTCAAGAGCATATTGTTTCGGAAGGTACATACAAGTCTTTACTTCCAATCACCAATACCTGCCACAGAAGGGAAGACTTACGTTTGGTGCAAGATGGGTATAAAAACTCTCATGCCAGGCTGTGGCACGCACAGACAGAATGTCTTGAATCTTCTGTGCTGGTTCTCTGTGTATTAATAGAATACTTGTGGGTTTTCTTTGTTTAAGCCCAAGGGCCTTCACCTTTGAACACAGCATACATCCACGGGGAGACTTGAATTCCAAACCCCTAGCGAAGGAGAATTATTGTGCAGCAGGCCACTGCTACAAGTTGCTGCCATGCGGTTTTTGAAGATTCCTTTTGGATTTCAATTGTTGCAGTTACATCTGGGACAATTCCCTCTCCTTCCACACTGTTAGTTGGGGGTCATTTTCTATTGCTGGCACCATATTCAAACACTGATCCAGCCCTGAACACTCAGCTACAAAGAGACAGATTCATCAAGGCTTTAATTGGAAAAAGTTTTCCATCTTCTCCACTTGGCCTTGGGCTGGTTTCTTTCAGACCGTACTCACTTCCTGAGAAAAAGTGATGATGATGAGAAAACAGATACTCAGTCAGCCTCAGATTCAGCTGCCCAGTTCATGACAGTGATTCCCTGCAGCACACCACAGAATGATTTTTTTTTAAGCTATTTAAATATCTGGGAGAGAAAAGAACCAAGAGATAAGAAAATGCAGCTTCTGTCTTTGCTTGCAATTTAGTTGCTGCAAAAACAAAGAAAATGACCCACAAGGTTCCGAGCCACCTTAGGATGTTGCAGCCTAATAGAAGAATTAGGGTGCTCTGGCATGTTTAGTTTGCCACTCTGGCCACAGCAGAGTGTTGTAAGAAGAGATTTGTCCAGTGGGTTTAGCTAGAGATTTATCAGACTAAAGGGAGTAAAACACAGAAAATATTGGGTGGAAGTTGATACCTTGGCTTAAAATCTTCCTCAGTGTAAATAGGCACTTTGGTTGTGCCAGTAAGAAGCTGCTAACAGTGAAGAAATATTGATAATGACACTTTCACAATTAGGGTCTTAAATGTGTTCTTAAATGGGCTTGAAATTTGTTCCTCCTCTTCCATTAATGAACTTTAACATGCACTGTACTTAATCCAAAACCTGGCTGCATTCACCTTAACGGCCTTTACAGGCCCAGTTGTGCACATACAGAGGATGTCCCGATCCCTGCTCTCTCATAGCAATCTGTGTCAAATATTCACACACCCCACTTATGCAAGCCATACATATCCAAACCCAAACCTACTTTTCATCACTGTCAGCTTGTTTCTCTTTAGCCAGCTAACCAATTCATATCTTTAGGATTGTTGCTATGTCCCAATATATAGAATTCCAATGGGGGAGGAGAGGGTAGAAAGAGTTAAGCAAACAACCATATCAGCAATCATAGAAGATATATGGTCAGTTTTTTTACCAGTGTAACACCACCATCATCATACCCACCCCTCAAAAAAACCCGACACATTTCTTCCCCTCTTCAATTACACCACCCTAATTCACAAACTAAATTTCCTAAAATTAATCACTTTGGATAATGAAGGTGCCAAGGCTGACTCATATGGTTTGAGAGAGGGCCAAGTTCTTAAAACACAGTCTGTTTTTTCACCTATGACTAATTATAGGCGCAAGAGATATTTAGTTGCCCAACCACCTGATTTCACCAACAAACTGGGCCATTAGGCATTTAAACCCTCTTAACCAGTCCTACAATGATGCCCACAATTTTGTGCCTGGAATCAACTCCGGGCAGGAGAACAGAAGCCAGGGGGAACTTCTTTAAGAGTCTGCACCCAAATGTTACATAATCTGAAAGCCTAAAGAATAAACTTTCTTCACTTTGAGAGCTGCACTTGGAAACAGAGTCATCAAATTGACATGAAAGCTCTACTACTGGGGGTGAGGGGTATTTAAGCCAATATTTAAGCCTTCTAGGATGTCTGTTTAGTCCTGTACTAATTCCCTTCCAATGAGCGTTTCCAGTAATTCCCCAAAGAATGGTCCGCTTCATCTCGGACAATTGAATTGCTGCATCCAGCTTCCCTGTACTGCTGGGAAAGTCAGTGGACCCTACAGGACAAACTGGATCAGCAGTAGATAACTAGTCTACAGAAAGGAATTCTTATTTCTCTGGCCCATGCTCCATAATCCTTGCATGGTCCTTCTGTTGCATCAATGGGGAATACATACATGTAATCAGTCTATGATAGTACAAGTTTCCCTCCTGATAAACACAATGACATATATCAGCAAAAAACAACAAGGAATCTTTGTGGCACCTTAGAGGCTAACAAATGTATTTGGGCATAAGGTTTCGTGGGCTAAAAGTTTGATAATAGGCCACTTCAATCTTAATTGAATTGGCTCATTAGCACTGACCACCCCCCCACACACTTGGTCTGTGTATTTATACCTGCCTACTGTATTTTCCACTCCATGCATCAGATAAAGCCCACAAAAGCTTATGCGCAAATAAATGTATTAGTCTCTAAGGTGCCACAAGGACTCCTTGTTGTTTTTACAATGACATATAGTATCTAAGCCATAATTACCACAGTGGCAAATGCATTATGAATACAGCACCTAGATGGATGAGTCTTTCAAACTGCCCGTCGCAAGACAACCTCCATTTTATACATTTTCAGCTGATACTGAGCCTTTGTTTTGTATTTTTGATTACGTTTGACTGTACTTTTTTTTAAAAAAAGATTTTGTTCTGCATAATGCTCAGCGTTCCTGATTGACGTGAACAGGAGTTTACCACTAACTTCCATGAGACCGTGATTGCATCCTCCAAGTGTCTTGATGAATGAGGTTCTCTAAAAAAATAAAATAGACGCCCCAAACCTTTCCTAAGTCACAACATTGTCCAATCAGAGTAACTCTCTTGTAGTCTATATAATTACATTGCATTTGCACTAATATAAGACCAGAATGCGGACCAAATTCTTGTTCTGTCTCAGTTCGCGAACATTTAGTTTGTATGGCTTTTTATTGTCTTAAATAGTTCAGATTACAAGTAGAAGCTGCATCTTCACACACACACCCTAGAGACTGTACGCAACCTCTCCCTTGCCAGATTTTGCACTCCCTGGCACTTGTGGAAGTGGGAAGAGGGGAATACTCGACAGAGAGGCTGCGCCATTAAATAAATCTTTAGACCCTATGTCACCCAACACATTACAGCCAGTGGCAGCTTTGTTTCTCTCACACCTGCTTGCAGTGCTACAGGCTGCCTGCTGACTGCAGCTTGTCATCTGGCAGCTCCATACCTAACACTTCTTTCAAGTACCAGAGAAGAGTCTGTGTGAAAGGGCTGTGAAAGTAAACACACCTGATTTCCTGGCAAGACACTTGCTGTCCTTTAAGTCTGGGTGCAGCAGCTGGCTGGAAAACCTCAACAGTGCAACACACCTGGTCTAGACCAGGAATAACCTTTAGATTGTGGCACTCTGTGGTCCATTGGCTTGAGAAAAGCTATGCGAGCCACATACCTAGATGTGTTCTAGTCCTCCCACAAGCCTTCACCCGTGCAGGCCTCTGATTAGATGCCTGAAAGTCATGTGGTGCAAATGAAACAATGAAGTTTAAATTAAGAAAGCCAACACCTAGGCACTTGTTTGTTCCTGCTGAATCAGCTGTCCCCGCACGTAATCCTGCCTGCACCCACACAGCTGAACCTGGTGTCTGGTGTAAGAACCAGGGTCTCAAATGCAGAAAGAACATGAACATGTCTCCCTCCTTGTATTTAACAGCTGTTAGCACAGTACTGTATGCAAGCTGCCCTCTCTGTCCTCTGCCTGCCTCCTCTCTCTGTGCCAAGCACAGTACAGATGAAGTTCCCTTCATAGAAAAGGGACACAACAGTTGAAACGCTCTGTGAGAACACATGCCCTCCTGAAGGACAGAGGCCTACCTGACCTCAGGAGGTCAGTAGAAATATAATATAGCTCCTCAGCCCTGGCAGAACTTCTCCAGTTATCTATAAAATGATATAATCCATAAGTTAAGAAACGAGTGTTTGGACATCTGGGTGTAGTGCTTGGGTTATCCAAAAGTACAAAAGGTTTGTTTAAAAGTCATACAATAAATATACAGGAGCTCCTCACTTAAAGTTAACAACAATGTGTTAACCCTTAAGGGCTCACTTAAAAGCTAGTTCATCATTTAGCAGCAAGGCATTCCCTGGGAAATATCTCACCCTCTTCCACCTTCTGACTTCACCACGTCAATGAAGCTTCACAATCACATCACTGTGAACAGTATTAAACTGTTTGTTTAAAATGTATACTGTGTGTGTGTATATATATATATAAATAGTTTTTTGTCTGGTGAAAAATATTTCCCTGGAACCTAACCCCACCATTTACATTAATTCTGATGAAGAAATTGGATTCGCTTAACATCATTTCACTTAAAGTCGCATTTTTCAGGAACAGAATGACAACGTTAAGCGAGGAGTTACTGTAGTACATGATCAGCAATAACCCACAGTTAGATTAGTCAATCTAAAGATACAGTTTAAATATTAGAATCCAAATACTTGGGTACCACACTCATGGACAATTACACAGCGAGTTGGCTCTAGAACGCAAATACAGGAAAGAATGGAGCTTGTCCCTCACTAACTGAGCAATTAGAATAAGTTGTCCCTTAGTAGATACACTCCACCAGAGAAGTATTTCAGTTACTTTCTGACTTCACTTCTCAACGGCGCTCTAGCTCATTTTGACTGGTATTGCCAGGATGACTGGCGATGTGTTCAAGGTAGATGTCCCTCGACCACCTGATGGCATCTGACACCATGAGCTGCTGCATCAGCCAAGTGTAGCGCAGATCAATTCCGCATTCCTGCAGCACTCACTCATTGCTGGGGTCCCACGCACCCAGGGCTCTGACGATCAAAGCATGAGTTACATTAGCTTCATCCCCGTGATCAAGAGATATGTCACTGCAGACATCGCAACCGGTGTCTTGGGGGCCTTTTCCAGGGACGCCAGCTTTCTTCTGCACAGATTAAGGCTCCGTCTCACCTGCCTTCACTATACTTGGGTCGCTTTCCTTCCTATTCACTGTTACTTGTTCAAAAGACCAATAACTGGACAAAATTAAGTTCTACCAAAGCTCTTGCACCCACACATCTATGGAAGTCTCTACGGGGCTCTGACTCACTTTTCTCATCCCAAGTGAGGCTGTACTATCATTGGCTACACTATTCTTCATGAAAGAGAGGTAACATACTATTTTCAATCCATTCTTCATATACCCCAGTAGAACACTGGCATTTTGGCTTATGCAGCCCTCCTAGCTACAGGCCAGCAGCACCTCTGCCCTGTTTCTGGTCTCTTTGAGGACAGTACCCAGCTAACGTCTTTGGTTTCTGTGTCAGAGGGAATTTTACAAGTCAGACGGGAACCCAGGGACACTGCCCCCCGTGCGCCAATCCTTTACCACACCCTGCAGGTCCGAGTAGGTTTTAGGAATCTGCAATCACACCTCTCAGGAGCCTACAACCAAGACCATTTATTTATCAATGGGATTAGAGTAAAAGGATTTTAAAACAAACCACATGCACATACAGTTAGTCTCACTTAACCTTCTGCTTCACTACAAGCTGAGTTAATCATAATAATAGTATCTTGTTCCTTGTATTATTGTAGCACTGAGGAGCCCCAGTCACAAACCAGCACCCCACTGTGCTAGCTGCTGTACAGACACAGAACAAAAAGACAGTTCCTGGCCAAAGCAGCTAAGAATCTAAGTATATGACCACAGGCAACAGACAGATCAACAGGAGAGTACAAGAAACCATGAGACAGCCAGCGGTCCCAGCATACCAGCTGCCTAATTAAAGGCTTTCCACTTAACTTACAGGGCAGGGTAAAACGGATGTCCACTCTTGTAGGAAGCCAGGAAATGGAACTGCTGGGACCGAATAGGTCTCAGTTTGGCTCGAAGAACGTCTCTCCACCAGGCTGTTTTTCCCATTTCTCGGGGGATCAGGGTTCTCTCAAAAAACCTCTCCCCTCCCTGTGAGTCTCTGACTCCACTGACACATATTGCTCAATAGCATCTATATTACTGGCCCCAGGTGTGAAGCTGTCAAACAAGGCTCTCCCAATCAGCCAGCCAGACGGTGTAGGACAAGGGCTTTGTAACTGGGCCAGGCAGCCATAATGGTTGACAATCACTGCTCTGACACCCACCTACGGGAGGCTGCATTGAAACTACCTCTGGCCATCCAAAACACCAATGCATAAATCACACTGAGGAGGTACAGATCAATGGCCACGGAACGCTCTCACTTTCACTACAGCAGCATGGGATGCCCACTGTCTTTTCCCCTCTCCGAAGCTATTACAGTTCATTTGGAAACTTGTAAGGGTACGAATAGGTCTAATTATTCCTCCCATGCTAAGTGCATTACCTTGCACTTTACTCAATTTTATCTGCCGCTGGGTTGCCCATTAACCTAGCTTGGTCAGGTCCCTCTTTGAAGTTCCTCACAGTTCTCTAATCTTGATTAACCCACATAATTCGAGAAACTGAGAAACTGGAATTAATTTTCAAATTGGACACAATTAACCAAGGACTAAATAGAATTTGCGAATGGTTCGCTCATTACACTAATTGATTGCAGTTCCCTAGTTAATTTACCTTCAATAGTTGTATCTCTCCTGTCAGACACAGATATCCATTTCAAAAGGTACTTTTTTCTCCTGCTGATAATGGCCCATCCAAATTAAACAGCCTCTTAGAATTGGTATGCTAATGTACAACCTTTTTTCTTTTCTTTTTTTGCTTTCTGCATATATAAATGCATCTTACTTCTGTCCCATTCTATGCATCCAATGAAGTGGGCTATAGCCCACGAAAGCTTATGCTGAAATAAACTGGTTGGTCTCTAAGGGCTACAAAGTCTTCCTCGTCTTATTTACAGATACAGACTAACACGACTGCTAATCTTAAACCTACCGCAAAATTCTGTGTTATCTGCCAATTCTTCAGCATCACTGTTCCTCCCCTTTTTCAGGTCATCAATAAATACCAAGTTAGTCCTAATATGCAATGTTGGGGTGCCCCACCATTAGCCTTTTACCATGATGAAATCTGATCATTTGTTAGAAATCCCTGTTTTCTCTTAGTCTAATCCACAGCAATGCTTTAAAATAGTAATTGGGTGAAAAGACCATGAAATTTTAAATCAATTGTAATATTTAACAAGGTAGAATTAATCGCTGAGAGAGAGGTTCAAAAAGCAAGAGAGAAGACAGTAATCCAGTACTTGTTGGTCAGCAGTTGTTGCGGAAAGCTGTTGACACCATTGTGGAGAAATAATTTTTCTTTCAAAAAAATTAAAGTTGGAGACGATTTTTCAGTCAACTTTCAGCAGCACTCTTGCTTGTACAAATTTACCAATTAGCCTCATCTGTACCCTCCCCGTGAAGCATGCTAAGGGCCCACATCATGCAACATGCTCCATGCAGGCAGACCCAGGCCCAACGAAACCAAAGTCTGCCTGTACAGAACAGGTTGCAAGATCAGAATCCAAGGGACTGTTCACATGAGAAGTTATACCAATATAAGATGTGAGCCTATACTGCAACAGTTATGCTGGAGAACTGTACGTTTCAGAGTAGTAGCCTTGCTAGTCTGTATCCACAAAAAGAACGATGAGTACTTGTGGCACCTTACAGACTAACAAATTTATTTGGGCATAAGCTTTCCTGGGCTATAACCCACTTCATCAGATGCATAGAGTAGAACATACAATAGGAAGATACACATATATACACATATACACACAGAGAACATGAAAAAGAAAAAGTGGAGGTTGCCATATCAATTCTAAGGGCAGGTCTACATTACCCACCAGATTGGTGAGTAGCGATCCATTCTTCAGGGGTCAATTTATCGTGTCTAGTCTAGATGCGACAAGTCGATCACCGAGCGCTCTCCCGTTGACTCTGGTACTCCACCGCCACGAGACACGCAGGCGGAGTCAACGGGGGAGCAGCAGCAGTCTACTCAGTGCCAAGACGACGACGCTGTAAGTTGACCTAAATACATGAACTTCAGCTATGCTATTCTCATAGCTGAAGATGCATATCTTTGGATGATCCCCCTCACCCTACTCCCAATGTAGACCAAGGATAAGAGGCTAATTAATTAAGGTGACATATTATCAGCAGGAGAGAAAAAACGTTTGTAGTGATAATCAGGCTGGCTCATTTCAAACAGTTGACAAGAAGGTGTGAGTAACAGTAGGGGGATACTTAGCATAAGGAAATAGATTGCACTTTGTGTAATGACCCAGCCACTCCCAGTCTTTATTCAAGCCTAATATAATGGTATCCAGTTTGCAAAGGTGTAATTATACAAGAATAGTTTTATACTTAATTTCTCCATATGGACAACCCATTGGTAGAACGCTTCTGTCCACAGGAGCAGAGATTGGGGGCTGGTATCACTTTTACGATATGTTATATACATATAATATAGCTGTGGGTGGCTGTATAGACAGAGTGGGCATCTGTCCATACATCTACAAAAGCACCAGCAACTTAAACTTAACACACAGAAGCCAGACATCATTTGAAAAATATGGAAATATTAATTTTCAATCTACTGGGGAAAATCTGTCAAACACACCCGCCACGTGCACGTAATAGTCATGAAACAACAGGCACAGAATAGAGCAGGGGCAACTTGGGAAAAGCTACTGGGAGAATAAGCTTGTTTATGAGAATGACAAGCTCACTAAGTACATGGAGAGAGATAAAGAGAGAAATTACAGCAGCAGGAGAAAAAAAAATGTAGAAAAACAAACAAGTTTCAAGCAAACCCAGGAGATGCTGAGGGCGCTTGGTGCCAATCATCATTGATGCAAATGATGGAATGTGTCAAGGAGAGACAGGGAGAAAATGTCATGTGGGAAATGTAATTAAACATTATGGAAGGGAAGGTCAAGACCTACCCACCCACTCATAAGCCAAGCAACAGAGCCCAAGATTTATTGCTATAGCTCCTATTTGCTCACTTGCTGTTTGACATTATTGTACTAGCAGGAATTATAAAGCTATCAACCCATCTCGTCATGTTACAGCTTTCCACTCAATTGTCGCTCCCTTTCCTTCTAGGCACTATCAGCTTCCTTCTATCCAAACAAATTCAGCCTAATGGAGGAGGGACGGCAACCTGATCGATATTTTCCAATGTACTTGACTGATTTGGCAATAAATTAGCCCCTTTCCTCATCAGGACGGTCAGAGCGATAACGTGAGGCCGGAACTTTTCTGTTTAGAGGATACCCTCTCCCTGCATGGGAGCATCTTAGCTTTATCTGCCATTACCCACTCGTCGTTATAACCGTCAGAATCAGCATCCTTAACAACAATGGCAGCAGCAGCATCTTCTGCATCGAACAAGCACTAGGCAGGATTTTCAGTTGTGGCACAACAGGTGCACCCACAAATACACACCTGGCTCCTTGCAGTGACAGAACCCTGGAGTGCACAAAAGCTTGTTTGTTTGTGAACAGTGAGTTTTCACTTCCTGCTCAGCATGCACTCTACTGCAGCCACAATGGACAAAACGGGGCCTTCTGAATTCACCCCTTGAAAATATCACATTGTGTTTCAGAGACATGGGTAAAATTTTCAGAAGTCACCTAGGCGACTCCATTCTGCACTTAAATGCTCGGAAGAAACCTCACAGTAACAAACACAACGCTAAGCACTTTCCATCAGTTAATTTTCAAGTGCTTCTTGGAAGTCAGTAATTATCCGAAACAGGCAGCGATTTTCCCAGAGTCACCAAGCTGAAGAGCCAGAATTCTTGAACCGCGATCCAGTATTCTATCCACTCGACCACTCTGACTACCAACAGGAAATGAAACCCTACCTGTATCACCAGTGACTTTCACCCTCCTGAGAAACGAGGAGGGTTCGGCACCAGGAACAAACCTTTTCTTCCGTGCAGTTCTATGGAACTATGAAAACCAGCAGAAAATGCTGAATCCTCATTCTCATCACCATAGTCAGATTAGCTCCTACTGACACCTTTTTCCCCTCCCTCCCACTTATTTCTGCTATCAAAAAACCAACAGAATAGTCTCCTAAGATCTTCACTCAGGAAAGCAAGTCAGGAGGTTGGAAGCTAGCGAGTCACTGTAAAGTTTGGTACATAAAACATTCCTCCACATCACAGAAATATCAACTCTTTTAAAAACAAAACACAAGATATCCAGAGGATGAGTGAAGGCTGCAATAAGCTTGTATCCTCATCCTTTGTAGGGTTCTCTTTCTGCAGCACTAAACCTTAGCAGAAACTTAAGAGATATCCCACAACCCTTCATTTGGAGGAGCAAGCTTTTTATTTTATAGTGCTAACCCAGAACATGGC
Organism: Dermatemys mawii; assembly: GCA_007922305.1. Classification (NCBI taxonomy): domain Eukaryota; kingdom Metazoa; phylum Chordata; order Testudines; family Dermatemydidae; genus Dermatemys; species Dermatemys mawii. The sequence continues at coordinate 25,148,230 of ML677372.1, forward strand.
CCTATTGTGCTAGTTACTGTACATACAGATAGTAATAGCTAGCTCCCAGCCCAAGAGTTTACAATCTAAATAGACAAGACCATGGAGGTATTGTTAATCTCACTGTACAGGTAATGGGGCACAAACAGATATGGGGACTTGCTCAGATAGACAGATCCAGCTCTTCCCGGTCCTGCTTCAGTGCCTTTGGCTATGACTACACTACAGTTTGGCAACATAATTCATGTCACTCATTCCCCGTACAACATAGTCACACCAACATAAGTGCCGGTGTGGACAGCTCTAGGTCATCAGGAGAACTTCTCCTCCGACATAGCTACGACCACTTATGGAGGTGGTTTTATTACGCAGACAGGAGAGCTTTCTCCCATCAGCATAGAGTGTCTTCACCAGACGCGTCACTGCAACGCTGTGTGTGTAGACCCTAAGCCACAACCATCGTTCCTCTCAAAACTTTTCCCTAGAGCCCCAATTTCACGGTGGAGAGGACTTGGAACATGACACTTCACATGCTGAGCCATGGTCAACATTACTCCAGGACTAGCTCCAGGCTGATTCAACAAGCAATGAGCATCTATTAATCCCACCAGGGTACGCACACATACTGTCTAGCTACACAAGTGTGTCATCAAGGTGCCACTGCTCAGTACTACCTGGCTAAGAAACTCCTGAATCTGTGTCTCCTATGATTCAGCCATGCCACCACTCCTACGAAATGGAGCGAAGAATTAGGAGAACGAAATTGTGCATAGCCACTTTTAAATGTCATAAAATCTGTCTCTAGTACAGCAGTGAGGAGAGATAATTCAGATAAAAATTTGTTCTCAGAAAGGAGCCCCTATCCCTTTCATCTATTTTTATAAGAATGTAGCTTCCTGGAAATGAACTGCAAACACTCTGTTTAAATGCTTCAGTGCTTATATAAATGGGGTAAAGATTCACTGCTTAGCAACATTGGTGTACTGGTGTTCAGTCATGGTCACACACAGGAAAACTTAGCACAATTTACACTTACACCATTTACCCCTTCTGTCTGCCCCCCTTTCCTATGGTAACATTAATCCCTTGATTTTAGTTTCTTGGACCTTCACTGTTTTTAAAATGTTGTATGCCATATCATAACCTTTAATGCAGGGAGAAAATGACTATAAATAATTTGCTTGTAAGTACATTTGCCAAGAAACTGATTACATGCATCCATGAAACATGCATTCAGCCATAACAATTAGTTCCAGAAAATGACCCACCTAGTCTGGAAAACAGATATATATTGCCTTTTTGAAAGTCACATACATACATAAAATTGCTCTGTTTTTAACCCCTATACAATTAGATTATTGTCAGGATTGTCAGCTAATTGCAGTTAATGCATGCCATTAATGCAAAACAAATTAACTAGATTAAAAAAATAGTTGTGATTAATCACACTTAAATAATAGTAGAATACCAATTTAAACATGCAAAACATTTTTGCATGTTTTTCTACATTTTCAGATATACGGATTTCAATTATAACACAATATAAAGTGTATAGTGCTCATTTTATATTTTATTTCAAATATTTGCACTGTAAAAAAGATAAACAAAAGAAATAGTATTTTTCAATTCACCTCATACAAGTCCATTCAGTTCTACTTCTTGTTCAGCCAATCACTAATACAAAGAAGTTAATTTACATTTACAGGAGGTAATACTGCCCACTTCTTATTTACAATGTCACTTGACAGTGAGAACAGGCGTTCTCACGGCCCTGTTGTAGCCGGCGATGCAAGATATTTATGTTCCACATACGCTAAACATTTGGCTGTCCCTTCACGCTTCGACTTGTAGACTCTAAAGTTTTACACTGTTTTGCTTCCGAATGCAGTTATGTTTAAAAAAAATATAATTTTACATTTGTAAGTTATACTTTCATGATTGAGATTGCACTACAGGACTTGTATGAGGTGAACTGAAAAATACAATTGCTTTTGCTTATCTTTTTACCGTGTAAATACTTGTAATAAAAACTACAAAGTGAGCACTGTACACATTGTAGTCTGTATTGTAATTGAAATTAATATATTTGAAAATGTGGAAAAAATCCAAAAAGATTTATAATACATTTAAAATGATATTATAGTATTGTCAAACAGTGCGATCAAAACTGTGATTAATCACAACTTTTTTAATCTCAGGATTGTGATTTTCTCTGATTGTTTGACAGCTCTCGTTATTATGCTGCCATTTGTATAACAAATTTGCTGGGTATAAACGTGAAAAATTTCATGCTGGAATGCTACATGTTCAGACAAGATCACAAGCCCCAAAGGGCCAAATATTCAGGGGCCTTTGCGTGCAATCTTATCAAATCACTAGAGAAAAAAACCACATAGCATGATGGGTGAGTGCTCTGGAACACACAGTGGGAAATATGTAGCTCCATGTGACCATAAAGGGTGTAGGAGAGAAGACAGCAGCTACTAAGATGTACAACTCATTTAGCTATAGATTATTCATTAGAAGCTCGGTTATAGACTGGTGCATTTCTAATTGCTGAGGTTCATTAGAGGACATGACTTTTTCTGGCTAAAACTAGAAAACTTTCTTCCCTATTATTACAAGAATAATTGAAATCTTGTTTCCATTAAGGTGTAGATGGCTTTAAATATCCTCCTTCTAGAATATAACAGCATGTCATTTACTGCTCACACAGGCAAGGGAATACAAATGATGCATTTGATACTCGACATACCTAAGGAACGACATTTTGTCTTGAGCCACCTAGACAAGAAATATGCTGTGATTAGGGCACAAGGAGTCATAAGAAGGCCAATAGTTACAGGCAAATCCATACTGTCAAGCTAGGTTGAACCCAACCAAAATCTAAGTTTGTTACAAAATTATGCTAAGTTTAGGGGAAAGAGACAAACAGAGAGGACAGGTGATTCGTTAAAGAACACAAATTCCAAACTGGAGGATCAGCCATATAATCCTCCTGCCTGCAACCTAACCGCCCCCCTCACCGCCCTCCCAGCCTGACTTCAATGGGCATTACATGCATGAAAAGACTGTGGGATTAGTAGGAGCCTTTTGTTCATATATTTTAGCAATTTTGTTTATTATTCCTTCCTTTATATTTTAGATAAAAGCGAAAAAAGCATGTAATGAAGAAAATTAGCATTTCCAGTCCCCTTTTAAAGTTCAAGTAGCATGCTTATTTCTCAATGCCTCGGTATTCTGCAGTGTTGTACCAGCAAATCTTATTGCTTGCTTAGCGTAACAATCTGCATGGTTAGGATTTGCATATTTAGGCCCTAATTCCTCCTACACACACACACACACACACACACACATTTACGCACATGCTTACATTTAAGCATATAAGTGTGCATCATGAGAAGGCCAAGAACGCATGTGTTAAGCATTTGCCGAACTGAAACCTTACTTTTGGAAATTGATAAAAGGTGTTGCCTGAGTGTCAAACTCTGGAGTGTTAGTTTTGAGTCATTCTGCAATTCACATAGCTTCTCTGCATCAGTTTCCTAGCTAATAAAATGAGGGTAGTATTTATGTATCTCATGGAGGTGTAACCAACATTTGTAAAAACCTTCAAGACTGTAAGTCCTAAGTAAGGGCTGAACGTTGCTTTTGAGGGAGACCTGATGGTTTCCTTTGACTTTCTGTCAGTGCTCATGTCCAGTGACAAAACTGCTCCTTTAGCATGGAATGGACACTGTTCCCCTCGTCATATTTCTTTGTATGCAACCTTGTTTAGTCACCTGCTCCAGTCGCCTGCCTCCCTGCCTTTTGTACAGGCTAAACAGCAAAAGCAGAGAACTGGCTGGAAAAAAAGTTGCTCCCACTAGAAGAAAGGAAGCAAGGTTAGAGACTCAAATTAGAAACACAGAGAACTTGCAGCCTGCCAGAAAATTGGGTTTGGCCACATTCAAGTCCCAGCATTATTTTCCATCTCACCTGAGGATTTTTGTTTAAATTCCCATCAAACCTTTGAGCTGCTGTGCTTGGTATGCGCTCTTCAGGGTCCCTTCCTTTGGGGCGAGGCCAGGCTCTCAGGAAATCACCTACGGAGCACACCGCTCTTGCTATTACCACAAGTAAAAGATATTGTTGAAACAAGAAGTGTGAAGAGGATGGGAGGGGGAGAAGGACCTTAAATCCATTCTCGACAACCTTATTTTGGGAGCTCTTTTCAAGTTGTTTCTTGTATGGAAATCACTCTGTGTTCCCTTGTCATCAGCAAGGCTCTTTGCTGTTCTGATGTTTTCTCCCTTTGTTCTCTTTTTATTTCAATGCGTTAAGCTTATCTTATGCTTTTGTTTCTCCACAGTAGTAAAACTCTGTTATGATGCTTGGCAGACAATTTAAGCTACTGTGACAATCATCTTTGAAAAGGGAATCTGCTTTCATAAACCCTTTCTACATAACTAAATATTCATCTCTGGGTATGGTTACACTTACAAGATTATAGCGCTATAGGTTATAGCAGTCCCCTTATACAGTAATATGTATAGCGCTATTGTATGTCCACACTCAGATGCTCCTGCGGTATAGCATGGCCACATTTGGGGCACTTAATGCGGCATTAAGAGCAGCGCATTAGGGCAGGTATCCCAGCATTCAGCTGGGTGCAACGTGCTTTTTAAACGAGGGGGGTGAGGGGGGACGTGTTGTGTGTATGCGGAGGGAGAGAGACAGTGGTTTTTCCGTTTTTCTGAAAGCCTGTCAGTGAGCCTCCGTTCACAGAGGGCTTTGTTTTCACACAGGCTCCCTCCTGAAACATTTGCATTGCTTATCTGCGGAGTTAAGAGAGAAACTCTAAAGAGGTACTTCCGCATTCCTCCAGCCGAGTTCAAAACAAAGGGAAGAGACGTCAATTGCCTTAAATGGCTCTAGGCATCTCCAGAGATTACTTGTAGCGCAGTGGGTGTCCACATTCTTGCTGTAGCGCTACAGCAGCTGCGCTACAGCCCTTATTCCCCATGAGGAGGTGGATTTATAATAGCGCTATAACTCAGCAGTTATAGCGCTATTAGTGCCTTGCCAGTGTGGACGGGGAGTAGGTTATAGCGCTCGTGGGGGCTTTATAGCGCTATAAAGTGCCAGTGTAAGCATGGCCTCTGAGCTAGAAGTAGGATGAGATTCCACAATCCTCACCATCTAGCTTATGATTAAAAAAAACAACAACTTTTGAAAATGAGAGTCATGAGCAGGTGGTATTTGCAATGGAACGTTTTTATCAGAGAGGTAGAATATCTCCTTCAATAATACTTTACCCAGTAGGATATTTTAAATGGAACAAGGTAAAGCAATTACAAAGGATAGAAAACTGTAAGCTCCACTCCAAACCTTACCACTGAGGATGCAAAGCATACGGCCCCCATCTGTTGTATGTGTAGATAACAGTATTGGCCAACCCCAACCATTCAAAACTTATTAGTCAGGCTAACAGAAGTCATGAGCTTGGCTTAAAAAATCAGGAGGATTGTTTGGTTTGGGGGATTTTTTGGAGATAAGAAATGTTGGGTTCTTGTTTATTTCCATTCTGGCTTTGGAGCCTCTGGGGGTCACATTTTCAAGCTTTTCCCCACAACCATGAGGGCTAGAAATTTTCATTTAAAAAATAAAGTCAAGAATCTTTCTTAAAGCTGGGGCTTTAAGAAAAACTCCAGGTATCATGAGATCTGCAATAAAACTGCAAGTGTGGGCAGAAATGAGGTAACAATATCTATCCATAGTAGGTTCCGAAATCTTGCAGCCAGCTCCTGCAGCCCAGACTCCCCTGCATCCAGCTGTGCCACTAGCGTTGCCAACTCTTCAGGTCTACCCTGGAGTCTCCAAGAATTAAAGATTAATCTTTAAAGATTACGTCATGTGACGAAACCTCCAAAATTGGTAACCCTAAGTGCTATATGAACCCATGGGAATTTCATTGAGTCCTGGCATAAATCTTAATATCTGGGGCCTGGAAAGAGAAGCTGCAGGAAGACACGCTGGATCCAAGGGCTTCTCAAACCCACACGTGTGATTGGCCTATAGAGAAGCAGCAGCATAGGGTGCCTGAAGAAGAGAGAAGACAGTCTGCAGAGACTGGGAGCGTCCAATCCCTGTTCCGAACGCAAGAAGCCACTTATGGGAGCACAGACAATGCCTGGTGACTCCTGCCACACGGCTCGTCCACTCACCCATGCCTGCTGCCTCCAGCTTTCCCCAATCTTCTGCAACAACAGCCTGGGGATGGGGAGCGGAAGGATGGACAGAGAAGTAGGTAAGGGCAGTGACTTCTTTTACCAATCGATAGACTTAAATGAGCCAAGATGCTAGCTGGGGGGTAGGGAGGGAGAGAGAGAGAGAGAGAGAGAACGAATCACTGGGCCTATAAAGAGAGGACAAAGACAGCATCATCCCCTTAATATTATCATCAATCACTTGTGTTACTGCAGCGCCTCAGAGCTCCAGTCCCAGACCAGGCGCCTGTTGTGCTGGGCATGGCGCAGACACAGAACAAAAGACAGTCCCTACCCCAAAGTGAAATTCTGCTCATGGAACAGCCTCGTTTTAAGAGAGTTTACATCAAAAACATTAATCATTAACAAACAGACACTAATCTCACTAAGTCGCAAAAGTGCTAAGAATTCCAGGACACATCCTGAAAAGTTGCCATATAAAAACACAAGCATTTCAAATATATAACTAAACCAGATGGGAGCCTCTTTCTTACTAGCTAGAAGTGGCATTTCATCAGTACAGTGATTTCCCTTTATTATTATCGTACTACAGTAGCACTTGAAGGCCCCAATCAAGATTGGGGCCCCATTGGACTATGGGTCATATAAACATAGGGAAACTCAGTCCCTACCCATAAGAGCTTACAGTCTACTTTAAAGAAAAGATGCAACAAGTGGGTGCCCAAAATAGAGGGAACTGAGGAAGGAGGACCCGGGTCATGTGGTTATTAAGGAGTTATGCACCCAATTAGACATTTAAAAGGGATCCCCTCTCTCCTGAGCACAAAAATAAGATAAGCAAACAGGTATCAGTCATCCCCCCAGGGCCTTACTAGCCTATCATCAATTGACAGTTCCCTACAGGCATTATGATGGAAGGGAGGACTGCATAAAGAGGAGCTATGAATGAAAGCATAAAGTCACTTAAAGGAGAGGTAGACAAATCAAAACTGGGAATGTTGGCACTAGGGCGATAAGATGAAAGAGGAGATAAATAGGAGGGTCCAGAGTTGTGAAAGCAGTTTCATGGTGAAGACAACATGGTCACAATGAGCACTTCCACAAACAAAACATGTCCTAGCTTAAATCAAGCTGTGCGCAGTGGTATAGACTCCCACACTGTGAAAACATGTCTATGTAACTAACTGGGAATGACATACCAAATACTCATGCTGATTATTGAAAATCCTGGTACCTTTAAATGTCCATGTTTATCCAGCCACTGTCCCCCAGGAGTGAATAGCATTGTAAAGAAAGGTTGATGTGGAACCAAACACCATGTTCTTTGGTTTGGGCTTAGTTTTCGATTTAAGATAGATAGTTCTCAAAAGCCATTTCTAAACACACAAGTAATACTAGAGCATCTAAAAATAACTGAGCAGACAGTAACATAACTCCTCCTCCTGCCTGCCTCCTTCTTCCCAACATCTTTGTAAATTGCATCTACTGGGTTATAACCAACTATGTTCCCTGCCATACATTGTAATCCCCACTCTAGCAAGAGGTACAGCCATGAGTCAGTCACACAACTTTTGCTAGATCTGCACTGCACAACTACTCAAGGCAAATATTAGTTTAGTTAGATTTAAATAACCTGATGGAGCACCCTCAAACTACCCACCTCTGGTTCAGCTGTCTAGACACCTTCTAGTTTCCAAACTGCCTGGTGCGTCTCACTAAGATCCAGTGCACGCCTAGTACAGCAACCCAGAAGCCTCTTCTGTGTGGAGGGAGCCTGAACAATGGGTGTGTCTACTATGCTTACGCCTGATCGAGCGGAGTGTAGGCAAAGGCTCTGAGTAGGAGGCCCTCAATCTGTGCATCTGGTGTAACAACCTGAGCAACCAAAGCCACATCTCCAGCTGGCAGGAGACTGGTACTTCTCAGCTGCTCACTCTTCCTGTGGGTTTACCTAACAATTTCAAAAGCCTCCTAGCCACTGAAAACGGTGCCCATGTGCCTCCTCCTGCTCTCAGCCAGAGACCTGTCATTGCAACTTGGCATCAATTCAAAACAGAGCAGTCAGCCTGGAAGAGCCCAAATTTGTTGTTGGCTGCACAAAGCCACCTCCGGTGCGTACTCTATATCGAACATCAACTCAAAGCTGGTCAAAACTGAGCTGCCATGTGAGCATCTCCAATTCCCATACACTGGGTCCCTGGAGTTCATACTGTGCCATGTCCATAAGCGGACAGCTTCAAGTCTTTATGAGAGGGGAAGAAGTTAAGCGGTCTCATTTGCAGTGCCATTTGCCAGAAAGTTGGATATATTGCTGCATTATTAATATTGTACCTTAAAACTGTTTCTCTAATGTGCTCATTGGTCACGATTATAGTGGTAAGTGGATGCTAATTTGATCTCCGAAGTACTGTTACAACATATTACTAAGGAACGCCACCAAAAAATCTCCTGCAAGTACTGACCACAATGCTCCCCACTTACGTCAACAGATCCTTGACTGAAGATTTGGTGACTTTTTAATTACACGTGAATAGTTTTTTAAAATTGCCGATTATCAAGCATTTTCTCATCCCCTGATCCCAAGGCCCTGTACTCAGGTGGGTGCATTTTACAGGTGATGAAACTGAGGCTCAAGAAGGCAAAGCACACAGAGAAATCAGTGGTGTTGTTGAGAACAGCACTCAGGTCTCCTTGCTTCTACTCCAGTACCTGAGCCACTAGACTACCCTGCCCCCAAGACTGGTGTCTGAAAGGCCTCTACAATCGGTCAACAAGCTGCACCAGGGTATGGCTACTTCGGTGGCTAACAGATGACCTAGAACAGACAGAGCCTTGGGAAAACTTTCCGGTGGCCATGGCTACTTTTCCCTCAGGTTGACAAAGACTCATTTCCTTTGGAGAAGGGCAGAACAGTCCCTTCTCCTCCACAAAGGCAGCTCTCCAAGGTTTGAACAGATTCTTCAGCATATTAGGATGGAGAGCAGGACTGCTTTCAACCCCATTGTTGTAATTTGCAAAATTATTCTGTGCCACCAGTATCGACAAAGAGCTAGACTCCACCTCGCACCCCAACTTGCTCTTGTTAAGCACCTTTTCCATCAAGTTGTCCCACAGATTTCAGTGGGATTGCCTTGCTGCAAGGGTGGTACAATGAGATCCTTAGTAATTATTCCTCCAAGATCTGTGCTGGTGGAAACTGACGCAATGCTATTGACTTAATGAAATTTCACCCACTCATAGCAGAAGAAAATCTAGTCTCTTTTTAATAGAGAAATATATACACTTTATATCAACGTCTGATTTAGACGACTGACATGTCTGAAACATTGATTTCAACTGAAGTATATGCAGAAGGAGAAAGAAGTTGCTGGTTCATAACCTTTAGGGTTATTGGTGAGAGGACTGCCAAACTTCTCCGTTCATGGAAACACACACTTAGCTATTTTGCTGCTGCTAATTGTGCCTATATCCCACCTCCTTTAATAGGAGCTATGCATATACCAATAGCTGAACAGGCTTTTGTTTTAACATGCAGCAAAAGAACTGGTTTCACTGCTGGAAAAGGAAGAGTAAATTGCATGGAAACTACAGGAAGTCCTCTGCCTCAGCATCGAATGGAGAGGAATTAAAATTGCCTTTGTTGCCAAACAGGTTTCCTGTTTGGATTGAGATATTCTCCTGAGAGGAGAGGCACCAAGACCTATTACACAGTGTTCCTGCTTTTACTGAATATGTTCTCGCTGCATTGGTAGCCAAAGAAAATCACATATTTCCTCTGTATTTTCTTTAAAGTCATTTTGCTTCATCTTGTAATTTACTCATCAGTACTAGCCAAAAAGGGCTGCTCATCAAGGGACAGACATTGGAAACCATATGGATTCGAGAAATAGAAGTAACTAAGCAAAAGAGAGATCTGGGCTAGAGGAATTAATTAATCCCCCCGCTACCACCAACACCTTCTTTCTTTACAGCTTAACAAGAAAGAAGTTATGACAAAGGCTGTGTTCCTTCTCAAGATGGAATTCATACTATTCTAGTACATTTAGGTTCTTGTACAGCCATTGTCACTATGGTATCTGGGCTCTGCAACATGACTCCATTCAGTGAGACGTGGTTCATTCTCTCATTCTTTCTTCAGGAGAATGGTGAGTGCTGTGGAGGGTGTTGGTTTTCATAGACTTTTGTTTCATGATGTGCGCACGACTTTGTGTGTATGTTATAGAAGGCAGGTTGTGGAAGAGGGTAGTGAGGTTTGAGAGGGTACTTATTTCCCGTGTGAGTTCATTCCACAGTCCCAGATCAGCTCCCAGCAAAGTTGCCTCTCTGGCACTGACAGATGTTACCCTCCTTGGAGAGAGTTCCATTGTACCAGAGCTGTTATCTATGGACTCATCCTGAAGCTTTAGGTGATCTTCTAATCTAGATATACCAGCCCAAGTCACTCAACACACTGAAGATAAGGGCAAAAGAGAATGACAGAGACTCTAGGACTTGGAATACATTCATTTCAATCTTCCCAATACCATTTTCTCACTGTAAGCGAGCCAACACTTCAGTTCCTGATTTTGCAGGACAGTGCGTGCAACGATCACCAAAAAGCCAATCTTGCGGGTGGAATGGCAGGATGTTTTCGTGTTCCTTGAAATAAGTATTTGAATGCTGATATTTTGATACCAATGCTTGTATCATTTGGAACATAAAGTCTCCACATGACAACTTCAAGAGGTATTTGATCTTGTACAGATGATATCAGCACGCAAATACCACCTTTTTTTATCAAATAAGGCTGTCTAGTTTAAGCAATAATAAAAATAAAAGGAGAGACAATTAATGATTCTCTCTCTCTTCCCAAGCCCCAGAAAAGTCAAACACACACACACACTCGCCACTCTTCTCAGACAGGATGCAGTTGTAAATGGAGCTTGGATTTAACATACTGCTCACCGAGCAGAGTAACCACAGGAATACAGGAACTGTTAAATTACTTGTAGAACTAGACAGCGCGGTTAACCAAATTTTACGTAATGCACCACAAGTTTCCTAAACAGGGTGGGGGAAACGTATTGAATTTGCAATTAAGATTAAGTTGCCTTGTGCACTCACTACAGTTTCCATTTCTGCTTGTGGAGTAGCTGCTGTTGACACCGGCGTCCCCAAGAACTCCCTGTAACCTACCAGTTTGGGCCTTACATGTAGTGTATGGCTTAGCTGTTCAAATGGGCACTGTAGACCAGCCAGACAGTTTCTGTTATCTGGTCTGGCAGACCGAGGTCATGGGCTGTCAGCAGTTCTGAGGAGATCTGAGAGTCAGCTGTCTGGATGGTGATTTTTCCCTCTCCGCCACACTTCAAATCTGTAAAGAAAGGGCTTTCTTCTTTCTTTAGTTTTCAGTGCTGTTGTTACAAGGTTGGTCCCAGGATATGAGGAAGATGAGGTGGGTGAGATAATCTCAAAAGTTTCTCCTGCCCCACCAATAGAAATTGGTCCAATAAAGACATTACCTCACCTGCCTTCTCTTTTCCTTCTTCTGGGTAAGAGATCAGGGTGGGCAAGCAGGGAACAGCTAGACCAGGCAGACACAGATGGTAAAACTCTCTCCTTTAGATAAGAGTTTTACTGGTTAAAATGGTTAAAATACACTCAGGGCCTGCCTACCCTTCAAAATTATGTCTAATTAAATTGCTTTTGCATGTCCACACTACGCTCCTTGCATCAGCAGTGTACATCCTCACCAGGAGTGCTTGTATTGACCGTAAGACCAGTGTGGGGCATCGTAGGACGGTTTCTGAAAGCCAATACCAGTCATCGTAAGCAGTTCTGTGTCTATACTGACACTATGTTGACCTAACTACATTGACTCCACGCCACTCAAGAAGGTGAAGTTAAGGCGGCATAGCGGGAGTGAGTGAAACTTTAGTGTAGTGGCTTACATAGTTAGGTCAATGTAAGCTGCCCTGCTTCAACCAGGCTCTGTAGGGGAGACCAGGTTTCAGTTTTCTTCCTTTAACATCATGCACAAAAAAACTTAGATCCCCAGAGCTGTTTTGTGAAGATACTCCAAGCTACTCTAGCTGCCCAACAGACATCCCTTCATATGGAAATAAAGGTATGTGGCTGAACTTCTTGCTCTTGTTAATACTAAGTATACAATAAAGGGAACCTTGATTCCAGAGGAATGAGCCAGTAAAAATCAAACACACAAGACGGCATTAGAAGGGACTTTTTGATACCTCCTTGTTGCAAAAATGTTGCTCAATTCAGTTACAAAATTAAAAGAAAATGAAGACATGCAAAAGCTACCAAGAGGCACATTTATCCGTCAGCTCCTTTAAGACTTCCAGCTGTTGCTAGCCTACTAGGAGAACATGTCCAGCAATGTTGCATTGAACTACCAAGGAAGACTTGGGAAAAACAAACAAACATTCTATATAAAGACAAGTCTGTAGGTACTGCACCCATAGTACGCCTCCTTCTTACTACTGGGAAAATCTAAGAGGAAACAGGATTGTATTGGTCTGGTGTTCTTATCCTCCTTGGCAACATAATACTTCACTGTGAGTCCAGCCCTGCCATCCTTGCACACTCAAGACTCCCATGGAAATCTATGAGAGCTTTATGCATTTGGCTTGCCACGTCTGACTTGTGTTTGCCACATCCCAGTTATACGCATACTGGAGCACTCAAATGCCAAGGGAAATGCCAGGATGCTATAAAAACAAATAAAAAAACCCCAAATAAATACAAAGGCATTCCGTTATGTCATCACTAGTGAAGGGTTGTGACTATATGAGGGAAATGCAGTGGGAACAGATGAATTCCTAAACAGTACAGGTCTTTAATGCAAAAAAGGGTTCAACATAACAAAAAAGTGAAAGAGATCAAATGAAAAAGCCAAGTGTTCCCTAAACAGAATATTTGTGTTTCACAAGAAGCATCAACAGCTCTTTAAAGTGTGATGACAGACAAGAAAATCACAATAAAAGTTTAAAATTAATATTTCCCACGTACATGATTTTTTTTCACATCATCCTGTTCTGCTAAACTAACATCACTAACTTAACATGAAAAAGAAAAATCACTGACCTGGGAAGACTAAAATGAGCAGGTCAGCCTTAATTTTGAGTTTCCTTGTTTACTGTAGTTTGTTTCCATTTCAGTATTATTTTTGTAGTTTAGTTTGATTTCTTTGCTTTTTAAAGGGCATACGTTTAAAATAAAAAGGACCACACAAAAGTTTACTGTTTTAGACCTCATCTAAAAACAGACTGATGCACAGCACCAGCGCATCTGCCACACATGCAGTGTCGCATTCTAAAAATCCTTATGACATTTCTCTATAGACGTGACTCAGCAGATTAGCAGATGTCTCATTCACACCATGTCTGAGTTTCAGTTTTACCAATGAAATTAATTTAGGACTAAATTGCATCTTCAGTCACACACAGAGACCACTCATTGACTCCCAGGGTACCCTAACGTGTATGGGAGAACAGAATTTTGACCTTAACTTTAAATTTAATCTTTGTACTAGATTACCAATTTAGAGACAGACTGTGATGCCCCTTACTAAAGTTATATTGCATATTAATAAAAGTAAAGTACAGTACATTAATAAATGTAAAGTAATGCACTTTGGAAAAAATAACCCCAACTAGACATACAATATGATGGGGGCTAATTTAGCTACAACTAATCAGGAAAAAGATCTTGGAGTCATCATGGATAGTTCTCTGAAGAGGTCCATGCAGTGTGCAGTGGCAGTCAAAAAAGCAAATATGATGTTAGGAATCATTAAAAAAGGGATAGAGAATAAGACAGAGAGTATCTTATTGCCCTTATACAAATCCATGGTGCGCCCACATCTTGAATACTGTGTACAAATGTGGTCTCCTCATCTCAAAAAGGATATACTGGCATTAGAAAAGGTTCAAAGAAGGGCAACTAAAATGATTAGGGGATTGGAACGGGTCCCATGTGGGGAGAGATTAAAGAAGCTAGGACTTTTTAGCTTGGAAAAGAGGAGACTAAGGGGGGATATGATAGAGGTATATAAAATTATGAGTAGTGTGGAGAAAGTGAATAAGGAAAAGTTATTTACTTGTTCCCATAATAGAAGAACTAGGGGCCACCCATTGAAATTAGTGGACAGCAGGTTTAAAACAAATAAAAGGAAGTTCTTCTTCACACAGCGCACAGTCAACCTGTGGAACTCCTTGCCTGAGGAGGCTGTGAAGGCTAGGACTATAACAGGGTTTAAAAGAGAACTGGATCAATTCATGGAGGCTAAGTCCATTAATGGCTATTAGCCAGGCTGGGTCAGGAATGGTGTCCCTAGCCTCTGTTTGTCAGAGGGGGGTGATGGATGGTAGGAGAGAGATAACTTGATTTTTACCTGTTAGGTCCACTCACTCCGGGGCACCTGGCATTGGCCACTGTCAGTAGACAGAATACTGGGCTAGATGGACCTTTGTTCTGACCCAGTACGGCCCTTCTTATGTTCTTATTACATCACACGTTGTTCCACTGAACTCCATGAAACTACTTGTGGATTAAGATACTGCTCAATGTGATTAAGGATTTCAAATCTGGCTGTTACTTCTAAATGCCTCAGTTTTAGGGCTTGACTACACTTGCACGTTATACCGCAATAAAGCCTCCCAGAGCGCTTTACCTTCCTGCACGTCCACACTGGCAAGGCACATAGAGCGCTCTGATTCCCTGGTTGCGCTCCCGGCACTCCGCCTCTGCAAGAGGATTAACGTCTGATGTGCCCCCGCTGGAGCACCACAGCATTAATGTGAACTAGGAGTTGCATTACTGCGCTCTGATTGACCTCCAGAAACGTCCCATAATTCCCTTAAGTCAAGTGGCCTCTCTTCTCATTGTTGTGAAACCGGCTGTAGGAATGCGGAAGTGCCTTTTCAAAGTTCTGTTTCTGACAGACGGTTGCTTAACTGCTTATATGATCCGAGACAAAGCAAACAGTAAATGTTTGCTTTGAGTGAGTGAGAGAGAAGCGGGATCGGGAGCAGGGTCTGAACTTACAAGATAGTGTGCTGACATCTTAGCACCCCAAAAACCCACTCTCCCCCCCACCACATACACTCAACACACTCCCTGTCACACTGCATCCCCCTCCCCGTATTTGAAAAATACATTGCAGCCACTTGAATGCTGGGATAGCTGCTCATAATGCACCACTCCCAATGCAGCTGCAAGTGCTGCAAATGTGGCCATGCCAGTGCGCTGCAGTGTGGACAGATGGCAGTGCTTTCCCTAGTGCACTCTCCGAAGGCTGGTTTAACTCAAAGTGATCTACAGCTGCAAGTGTAACCAAGCCCTTAGGGGTTGTCTACACTGCTCTACAGTGGAGACTCCAGGGTTGTGAAATGTAGAACTCCTAAGTGACTGGAACACTTTTGGAAATCCTGGTGTGTCTCCAGCCATGATAGATGCTTCATTTAAACCCCTAAGGAGGTTTACTGTTATTTTAAAACAGACTTCTGGCATGGGCTTAAACCTTCACTGTTTCAAAGCCACGGATCTAAACACATGAGAGGCTGCTCACTGTTCAATGTCTTGCACCATTATTGATAAAGAGAGAGACTTGAAATGGCAGGATGCAGCACAAATTGAGGACAGTTTCCGACTTTAAAAATATACCTTCAAGGCAACAGGCTACAACCACTGACCTGGCCAAGAACAATAAGGAGCAAAAGCACAAGATCAGTGAACTGAACATTAACAAGATCTTAGATTTCTCAGGAATAGAAGTGGCTCTATTAGGGACTGGTGACCAGATGTTATTTCTGTGCTTTTCTGGGGGCTCTGCAGTTCCTGTGTTTCCTTCCTGTCTAAGGACAGCCCAATACTTACTTAAAAAGGCAATATCCACTGCCTGTTCTGGCAGGCTGTATGCAGTCTGCACTAAGAATGCAATACTGAAATCAGTCATGTTCAGAAAGACTCAATTCAGATCAGTCAGTATGGGTTGATTTGTTATTGTTACACAGGCTTCATTCAATTCGGCTTCTCTGCAACGCTGACTGAGCCATGTTAATGCTCCCATTCTATAAAAATGGATGTCAGATAATACTTGGAAGTTTAATTCAGCTATGACTGACTTTATGACAAATAGTCCAAAAAGCAACAGCCTCTTGCATTTGCGGTGGGAGATCAGTTTCCAGGAGAAAAGCCATTACATTTACTCTTAAGATTGTGAAGATACAGTGTTTGCAAGGTGTTTGCCTTGATTTAGTTCAGTCATAGATTACTCCTCTAACCATACGTTCTTTCTACCATCTCAGGGAAAGCAATCGTGAATTAATCCTGTTGCCTCTTTCCAAGATGAGAATCCATGCCTTGAAAGGTTTACTGGATTCTTTGTTGCAGTAGGTATTTCATGAAAAAGCAGACAGCAAACACTCTCCACCCCGCCACTCTGTCAGACTTCAGCTTGTGGAAAATTCTGCTGCCAGGATTCTTAAATATACCCCTATTTTTTAACCTATTTCTCCTGTTTTACACTCATTACACTGGCTTTCCCATTCTGTTTCTTACTACATTCCGAATTGCTGCATTCATATCTAAAGCGCTCTCTCTCTCTCTCTCTCTGTTGCTTCCAATGCATTTCAGTGACTGGTCAGAGACCCAAGGTCCACCAATACAGGTTATTAGATCAAGTGCATTAGATCAAAACTTTGGGGGTTTAAAATGCACTGCTCTTTTGCTAGGCCTATCATATCACTGCAGAAAAGAAGTAGGGTTGGTATTTGCATTATTGTTTTAAATATGAACAACCTTTGATCAAGTAAAAAAATTCTCAAACAGGGTGAGAATTAAGAGCAAAATTGTTTCTTCAGTTGTGCAAATGCAATTAAACCCATGTTGTCCAGGTGAGAAACTGACAGTGCTGAGCTAGCCAGAAAAAGTTTTGATGAATAGGATGGAGACAGTTAACTGTGGTTTTATGCCAGTCACTGCAAAGCCCATCAAATGGGGCCATTCGCACATTGCATTATTTTACTGCAAAGTGCAACCATAAGTGTACATAAATACTAGTTAAGACTTTCATCCATGTTTTGATAATTGCACAATAACCTATTTAAGTATTTTAATAATTGATGTCTGAACCCCTTTAAAACCAGTGAAAAGTGTTTCCACTTGTTAAGCATTACAGGAGAAGTGAAGTATGAGGTTTAGAGGTTAATCAGCTTCAGAGACATGGCAAGCCAAACAAAACATTAGGGAAAAAATTTATAAGCTCCATCTCTCTTAAATGAAATTCCTTGTGTGATCTCTCTCAAACTTTCAAGAACATTGAACCTGAAATGAAACAAGGCATGCAGAATTTGTGATATATTCTGGTTTGATCAATTTATGCTGGCGGGGAGAGAAGAGAGAGATTGGGTGTGTAGCAGGAAACTGGATTCAGCTTTAATTATGGAAGGATTAGCAACCCCTCCAGAATTTGACTCTGTACAAAGTTGTAAAGAAATATCTAACAGCTGCTGTACATTCACTGGGCACAAAACACAGCTGAGTGACAGACATCTGTGGTAGACGAAGGCTCTTTTTTGTGTTATGCAACACTTAGCAATGAATGATCTCTCATTTATTTTACACTTCTATTTAATTAATGCATAAATGAATAAATGTGTTGGGTTGGGGATTTAAACTAATTCAGCACAACTGTATTTTTAAAAGATGCTATAAGAGCCTTTGATATGTTTTCATCTTCATGGAGATATAGAAAATAATTGTTTACAAATATGAAGAGAAAAAAACAAACAATTGACAGGGATTACTTTCAGTGTTTCTTGACATGAAAAATGGATGTGTCTGGCCACCTTATTAACTGGCCATGTGCCAATATTAAATGTTAAGGGGGGGAAAAAAAGAGAACATGTATGAACCTTAAAGCAAATGTAATGTTAAATAAGACTATGAACAATATCAAAACATGTCTTTGCATGGGGTTCAAATATTCCACTGCCCTGTGACATTGTTTAAGCCCCTACTTTCACAACAGAAGGTGTGTTCCATGTCATATAGCTGGAGAATGCCTATATATATAGGATCACCTTATTTAAATTTAATGAAGAGTTGTTTCTAAAAATCAGAAACTACAATATAGTGCTTTCTAGGACTCAAAGAGAGGCCTGCTTTTCCAATGGCTGAGGATCAAAGCTAATTTAAACATCTGATTTAACTGGGACATAGCTGTTACTCCAGGGATGTCATATGGAATTTAAGGAAAGTATATATAGGAACCTGAAGAGACTGACCCTAGTCCTTTCAGTTCACAATGTAAAATTCTGGCCCCGCTGAAATAATAGGAATTTTGTTACTGACTTCAGTAGTACTAACTTTTCATCCATTGCTTTCAATGCCAAAAACAGACCATGATGCTCATCTACTCATGTAGAACTCTGCCATAAAACAGGCCCTATAACAGCCCCCAGGTGCTTCTGACATCAAGCCCATTTCTGGTGGTTGAGTTAGAGCATGCTTTTCCCCCCTCACAGCAGTAGTGAACAAAAGGGAATACCAGGGCTAGCGCACAAGATTTATCATGCTTTGGATTTTATATAATGGATTTTAATTCATTGCCTTCATTTGATGAGCTACCACTTTCACTCAATAGTTGAAACTGGTGGAATAAAACAACTAGCAAAAGTGGAAGCTGTAATCTCTGGTCACTTAGTGTTTATTTTTACCATTCAGCACCTCTCCCCTTCATTGTGACTTAGCTACCCAAGCCCACCATGCATCCTGCCTCTCTTCTCTGGGTCTTTCACGTCGCAGTCTTTACAAAACACAGGGTAAACGCTGGACAACATTAGCTGGGCATCATCAGCATCCTGACAACAATGCACCCCTTGCCTCCTCACGAACCCTCCTAAGAGCCCCCAATACAAACTGAACAAGCAAGAGGTTGTAACAATTCTGCAGAACTATAAGTGACATTCTTTGTCCAAAGCCACCCTTCAAATTATCACAGTACAGTGCACGGGAATAAGGTATTATCCCTTGAGGAAGTCTGTGAGGCATCTAGTGGTGCTCACTGCATTTTATGTTGTGTATGCTACCTAAAACCCATCAGATCAGCAAGATGTAGAGAGCTACGCTTTGCCTCATCATGTAAACACTGACTTAGGACCCACATGTGCCTGCGTGGTTTCTTCATATTGTTTTGTTGTGTAAAGAGCAAGAGACTCATCGCTAAGATGGGATGGCAGTCAGAATATTTCCACAAGCCACTGATGAGGTGGAACATGGCTCCACTTCATATAGCTTTTAACGTGGGATCTAGCTGTAGAAGACAGAAAAGTCTCTTTAGTCTTGTAAGCGTCTAGGGGCAGAGTGTCATATTTTATGGGAAGTTCTATGAACAGTTATGACACCATGCAAACTCTTTAAACATGTCTAATAAAAATTTAGTATTCATTTATATCTTCATGTTTCATCATATAATTGACATCAAAGACTTAACTTTCTGTTAATAAATCATGATTTATAATACCCTGCTGCCAAATATACTTTGATTAACCAGACTTGGAAGGAGCTATTAATAAAACAACCACAGGTAAGTTTCTATTATCCTCAGCACAGGAATAAGAACTGTTTTTAAACTTTTTTCTTGAAAGTACTGAGATTCAAAGTCATAAATATGCATTCAAAACTAGGCCAATTTAAATGTAATATGCATCAAATAAATATTCCATCAATTCTATGTGTAAGTACAAAGCTTTATGCTATGGCTTATAGTAATTCCAGATAAAGCGTTTGGGTGGTGGAATGAATCCAGATAATAAAGGATTGCTGTAGTGCAATGTATTTTTTGCACAAGGTAGCACACACCTTGAAAATACTTCAGAAGATAATTCATGATTTTTTTTTTTTGTTGAGATCTCGCTAAGCTTCAAGTAAAACACCAATATCCAAAAGACAAGAAGGGAGAAAAACATTTAAGGCTCCTCTCACTTTAAAAAAAAAAAAAAGTCTAAATACTGGTCTAGCAAAACTACACACACACACACACACACGTTTTGTAAAATCATGATTAGTAAAAGAAAACGCATCTTTACCCACTCTGTACTGTCAGCCAAAAGCCTGAGGAGAGTGAAGGAGGCCTGTAGCAGAGTGTGGATTCTTTGCTTTAGCCAACTACTTCCATTCTTATCTGTCAGTTTGACTGAAATGAGTATCTGACCTGCTAACTAATCCAGCAGTGTTGTGGCTTATACTCAGGGGTGTGCCCAAAGGGGACCAAGCGAGGGCATGGGTCCCCCAATAATTATCTCCACCACTTTCCTCAGCCTCTTCCCTGACACCCCCCTGCCCCGGGATTCCCTCCCCCAAGTCCGTCTTCCCTGCTTCCTGCCAGGGTGGGAGTCGGACTGAAGGGACGTGCCTGGGAAAGGCACTGCTGCTAGCGCTCTTAGTGAGCCCCGCTAGATAGAGCCTGCCACAGGGACGTCAACACAGCTCTGCCAGAGGGGGTGCGGGGAAGCCTGCAGAGTCCCACAGCCTCCTGGGAGTGTTTGGAGCCTACCAGGAATGCACAGAAGGGAGCTCGGGACAATGAGGAAGGGGGAAGGCAGTGGGGCCTGGGAACCCTGTGGGGGATGGGTGAAGAGCCCGAGGGCCTGGTGGGTGGGGAGCCGGCATTTAAAATGCCCCTCCAAAAATAGTTCATTTAAATCCCCACACATGCCCCTGCTTATGCTGTAGAATATTTACTGACGCCACCCCAACATTTAAAACGGTGGCCATTAACTTACCTACTTCACAGAGGCAGTATTTTGAGTATAACTTTTGCAAGGCATTTATATTGTTTCTTTTCTTAAATTAACAGCTGTTCTTCCTGTAATATCTTTCCAAGTTCACAGTTAATTTTGTTTCCACACATAACATCATGAAATGCTCTTTTCTGACAACAGTTCATGCTGGGCTTGGACACTTTCACTCTAGCTATAAAAGTGAAAGGACAAGTGGATTTGACATTGCTTTAGACTAGGAGCTATGATGAAAGACGGAAGATGAATTTCAGGCAAAGCTTTTCAGTTTCTTTACAGCCCTTTGTTCTACAGGATCACTGACTTATTAGCTTCATTCAATCAATTCAGCTTCGTCTCATTTACCCTTAAATGATTTAAAATTCATCTTACAAATAAAGTGTAGTCTGCTGTGATTCAGAGCTGCATGCCTGCTTCTAGGACAGTAAGAAGGGTATGACACAAAGGTTACACTGAGCCTACTCGCAGCTTCACTTTTTATAAATTATTTACCATCTGTTCACAGTATTGTCTGTTTAGACTAAGGTGATTTGGCTGTCCATACCAGGAGTTACACGTGGAGAAGCTGTTCCACAAAGTCGGACTGATTCACACTCAGAGTATTATTGTTTAGTGGGAATCACTGCAAAATACATGCTAAGCACTTCACACAAAACTTAAAGGGGTCTATATTGCCTGCAGAGAAAAAAAATAGCATAGACAGGCCTGTTTAAGCCTTGTGTCTTGCTGGGGATCTCACAGTGTAGGCGAGAACTCCACAGCCTAGAAAAACCCAGTCATGGGTGATGGCTGAGGAGCCAGAAGGCTTGAATGAGTGCCCGTGCTGGACCACAGAGAAAGGAATACAAGTGCCGTTTCCCTGAATTGTGACATACATCTTAAAAATGGCCACACTGGGCGAGACCAATGGTCCATCTAGCTCAGGATCCTGTCTTATAAAAGAGGCCAGAGCCAGGTGCTTCAGAGAGAATGAGCTGAATAGGGAAATTTAATGAGCAATCCATCCCATAATCCAGTCCCAGCTTCTAACAGTCAGTTTAGGGACACCAAGAGCATTGGAATGTGTCTCTGGCTAATTGCCACTGATGGATTTATCTACCAGGAACTTATCTAATTATTATTTTTAAACCAGTTATTCTTTTGGCCTTCACAACATCTCTTGGCAATGAGTTCCACAGGTTGACTCTGTGTTGCGTGAAACAGTATTTCCTTACATTTTTTTTAAAATTTACTGCCTATTCATTTAATTGGGTGAACTCTCATTCTTGTGTTATGTGAAGGGATAAATAACGTTTCCTCATTCGCTTTCTCCATGCCATTCATGATTTTATCCCCCCTTAGTAGTCTCTTTTCCAAGCCAAACAGTCCCACTCTTTCTTCTCTCTCCTCATATGGAAGCCATTCCATAGCCCTAAACAATTTTGTTGCCTTTCTCTGTACCTTTTCCAATTCAAATATATCTTTTCTGAGATGAAGTGAACAGTACACAGTATTCCAGATGTAGACGTACCATAGACTTATATAGTGGCATTACGATATTTATTCTCTTATCGATCCCTCTCCTACTGGCTCCAGATATTTCGTTAGTTTTTCTGATTTCTGTTGCACATTGAGTGGACGTTTTCAGAGCGCTATCCACAAAGACCTCAAGATCTTTCTTGAGTGAGAGCAGCTAATTTAGCCCCATCATTTTGTACATATAATTGGGATTATGTTTTTCAAAGTGCATTACTTCACACTTATCATCACGGAATGTCATCTGCCATTTTTCTGCTCAGTCACCCATGTTGTGATATCCCTTTGTAACTCTTCACAGTTATCTTTGGACTTATCTGAGTAACTGTGTATTATCTGCCAACCTTGTCACCTCACTATTCGCCCCTTTTTCCAGATCATTTATGAATATGTTGAAGAGCATTAGTCGCAGTTCTGAGCCTTGGAGAACAATGCCATTTGTCTCTCTCCATTGTGATAAATGACCATTTATTCTTACCTTTTGTTTCCTATTCATTAACTAGTAACTGACCAGGAGAGGACCTTCCTCTTAGCCCATGATGCCGGACCTTAACAAAAGACTTTCTGAAAGTCCAAGTACACTATATTCACTGGATAACTCTTGTCCATATATTTGTTGACCTCATGGAATCCTAGTGGACTGGTGAGGCATGATTTCCCTCTACAAAAGCTAGGCTGACTCTTCCCCCAACATATTGTGTTCATCTATGTGTCTGATCATTCTGTTCTTTACTATAGTTTCAACCAAATTTGCCTGGCACTTGAGTTAGATTCCAGAGGCAATCCTGGCAACTACAAGCCAGTAAGCCTTTTTTAAAAATCAGCATCACATCAGCTGCCCTTCGGTCATCCGGTACAGAGGCTGATTTAAGCAATAGGTCACATACCCCAGCTGTTAGTTCTTCAATTTTCATTCTTGAGTTCCTTCAGAATTCTTGGGTGAATACCATCTGGTCTGGTGACTTATTACTGTTTAATTTATCAGTTTGTTCCAAAACCTCCTTTACTGAACAGTTCCTCACATTTGTAGCCTAAACAGAATGGCTCAGGTGTGAGATCTCCCTCACCTCCTCTGCAGTGAAGCGTGATGTACCTAATTCATTTAGCTTCTCCACAATGGCCTGGTCTTCCTCGAGTGCTCTTTTAGCACCTCCGCCTTCTAAAGGTCTCACTGATTATCTGGCAGGCTTCCAATTGCTTATGTACTTTAATATTTACTGGTAGTTTGTGTCTTTTGCTGGCTGCTTTTCAGATTCTTTTTTGGCCTCCTAATTACCATTTTAACATTTGACTTGCCAGAGTTTATGCTCCTATTTTCCTCAGGATTGGTCTTCCAATTTTTAAAGGACTTTTTTGGTCTCTGATCCCCTCTTACTTTGTTGTTTACCCATAGTGGCATTTTTTCATCCTCTTACTTTTTGTATTTGGAGGATATACTTTTTTTTTTTTATTTGGGCTAGTTATTTTATAAACCAATGCAAGAAGCCTGGGAAATAAACAGGAAGAATTAGAAGTCCTGGCACAGTCAAGGAATTATGATGTGATTGGAATAACAGAGACTGGTTGGGGTAAGCTCACATGACTAGCGCACTGTCATGGATGGGTATAAATTGTTCAGGAAGGACAGGAGCGGGAGAACAGGTGGAGGAGTTTCACTGTAAGTAAGAGAGCAGTATGACTGCTCAGAGCTCCAGTATACAACTGGAGAAAAGCCTGTTGAGAGAGTCTTTGGGTTAAGTTTATAAGCAAGAGCAACAAGGGTGATATCACGATGGGTGTCTGCTTTAGACGACCTAGAGGTGGACAAGGCTTTCTTCAGACAACTAACAGAAGTTCTCAGATCACAGGCCCTTGTTCTCATGGAGGACTCCAATCGGCCCAATATCTGCTGGGAGAGCAATACAGCAGTGCACAGACAATCCAGGAAGTTTTTGGAGAGTGTTGAGGACAACTTCCTGGTACAAGTGCTGGCTCTTCCTAATAACATGGGTCCCTAATCCAGAGGGATATTCTCAGTGTCAGGATACCATGACATCACCTAGAAGGAGGGTCCCAACTGTGATCCTTTCCTTCTGCTCCAGACTGATGTTCTCCTTGTGCAAGATTTTCCTTCTCCTCAACATCACGGAGTCCTACAGATTTTTTTACTGTAATTAGGAGACCAAGTAGCGAGACTGAGCATTTCTAAGCAAGAAGCTTTATCAAGCTCATGCATTATGGATGTCATGGAGTTGTCACCAACATCCCAGGTGTTCAGGATTTCTGCAGACATGAAGTCTAACTAATGCAAGGAATCACGCCCACTCCAGACACAAAAAGCAGACAGAAACCTCCACAAATCAAACATGTAAAGACTCATACAGCTTGTACCAAGTGACTGCTGTCACACACTCTTAAAATACCAACACAAAAATGTATCTGTGAATCTAGGCACACACACACACACGCATTAAAAAAAAGACAAGCTGCAGTTGCACAGAAAAATGGAACATGACAAACTGCTGCATATTTTAAATGCCTCGGGGACACTAAACAACTGAGTAAAGACATATGTAAAAACACCCAAGGAACTGGTATGCAGGAATAAAGATCATATCCACAAGAGGTTAAACATTCTCCAGCCCCAGGCCCTATTAATAACCACTGCCTGCAAATAATTAGCTTTTCCCCAAATGGTTAAATGCTCTTAAGGGAAAGGAATCACTCCAAATACACAGAGACATGAGAAAAGTCTCAGAATAATTGGCCAAGTAAGAGCACAAATCAAATGAAAAAGGGGGAAACAAGAAAGGTCAGCAGGAAGATGAGCCAATTATGTGTGTGTCTGTGTGGGGGCAATGGCAGCACGACAAAGAACCAAGTTCGGGTTTCTCTCAAAATTACTTCCGTAGACTGCCTAGGAGTCAATGGTTCTTTGCACCTGCAGCCTACAACCACCACAATTACCAGGTCTGAACAGAGGAGTTAGTCAAAGGACATCAATAGCAGAGAGAAAAGGCAGATCTTAGATTAGTGAAGTGCTGATCATTTATGCTGGAAGTACTAAAATCTGTACCTAGCTGATCAAAATTGGTTAGACATGATCCCATCACTGGTGACTCATTAAGTAATAACCCAAATGGTCTGGGCTCTTTCTAAATCCAGATGGAGACGTTCCCTGCTTTGAACAGCACAAGGTCTAGCACAGCACAGGCATGTTCAGTAAAGGACAAGAAGCACAGAAACCAAGTGCTGGATAAACAGGGTACCTGCTAGAAAAGAGTTTGAGACTGTGATTTTCAAAAGAGACGGAAGGGAGTTAGGCATTAGCATCCTGCTGAAATTCAATAGGAGTTGGCCGTCCAAAGCCTACCCTCTTCCAGATAGATCAGCTAACAGCTTGTCAGGCGAAGACCTTACTGCCATCATCATGTGCTATTGTCACTTCAAGACTAGATTCCAACCATGCAGATGACATGGGGTCACACCTTAGATCCATTAGGAGACCGAAGAAGGTGCAGAATACAGTTCAACCATCATTCAGTCTCTCTCCCCACCAGTAGCAGGACACCCGTACTTCAGGATCTTACCAAAAACTTCATGGCTGGGATGATTTAGTATTCAATTCAATTATTTCCTGTTTTGAGGATATGGAGTATTTGCTAGGCTGTGTTTTTATTTGTTTCTTTTTCTTTTCTTTTTTTTTTATTAATTAAAGTAGGACTATATTTAGTTGATAGGCAAAGCACCAGAAACCTCAGATAGTAAACTTTGCTTATTACAAATAGAAACATCATTAATTTCTTTTACTGCAGCACCTAGGAATCCTAACAAGGATGAGATCGCCAAGGTGTGGTATAGACAATAACAGATCATAGCTCCTGCCCAAGAGAGTTCACCATCTACGTGTCAGACAGGACCCAGTGGGCGGAATTGGGAGGATGAGAAAAGTTAGACAAACCAAGTTGAACAGAAGAATAAATACCAGCAAGGAAGAGTCATAGTAAACATCAGTCTTCCAGCCTATTTCTGATCTTAAATGATGACAAATGTTCTCACGGGAAATAACAGTTCCTGCCACCACACCCACTACATTATGTTAAAGAATTTTTTGGCTGCTCGAAGAAAGTTTGTTTTAAAGAAACTGCTAGCTAGATACCCAGTCAAACCCATCAGTTATTTTCCAGTGCTTCTCTTGCCTCTCCACTCCCCAGCCAATTTGTGGTTTTACAATTGACCTTTCCAAAGTGTAAAAGTTTCTCCCCATGCTGCTGCTGTGTGAAAGACAAACAGGGCTAGCTGATATATTATATAGGGTGAACAAGCGAACCTCACTGTACAGAGTGCATAACCTGTAAATACAGCGAAAGTTTTCTAATCCCATTTAAGGAGAGTAGCTTTAAGGTGTTGCTTTTAGAACACTAGTAGATAAAAAACAATCTCAGAAAGCAGCATCATAGTTCAAGCTGATGGAGCCTTTGGTAGCAAGTCACAGAGAACCAGCAATTCAGTTCAGTCCATCCACTTAAATTTGCTGGCCATAACCAGACTGTAACCAATTGTACCATGAATTGCCTTGGCAGCCCGGGCTATTTTCCACCTCACTGGAAGCTAGATGCTTCCCATTCTCACACTCCATGTCAGTCCACCAACGGCCAAGGCCTACATTACAGCTGACTAGTGCTTTTGGGTGTCTACTATAAAAGACCCCAAATTTCAGAAGCACACAACCTCTGAAAAGGAAACCCTTTTTTAAGAAGCAGTCCTTAAACCAGGCACCGAAACATCAATGCACTCCAAAATCTCTAGCCAACAGAATTTGGTCCAATAAATGATATTACCTCACCCACCTGGTCGCTCTAAAATCACTAGTCACTTTGGAAAAATCGAGTCTATTTAGATTGTAAAGTCTTCCAGGTAGGGAGCAACTTTTTGTTCTATGTTTGTACTGCGCCTAGCACCGTGGTGTCTTGGTCCCCAACTGGGTTTCTTATGCACTATGATTATACAATTCAGAAAAAAGTTAATAGTTCAAGCTCAAGAGACGGATTTGGCAGTGTGGTGTAAGTGGCTCTTTACTGCTGTCAGGACCTAATACTTAACAATGTTTGTTGCTACAGTGGGAAGTTTGCTTAGGCCAGGAGTTTGAAACATTGCTCTAGGCACAGACCATATCTTAGTGCAGAAATGGTCTCCCCCCGACCCTCCCCGATTCATGTTTATAAACACATCCATGGGCTACTGCAATCAATCACCTACGCAGTAAAGTAATAAGGAAAATATTTGTGTTTCCTTCAGCTCTCTTTATTGCAATGGGTTTTGCCCTTTTTGAAAGAGGTCAGTCAGTCATCCTGCCCATCATATTCAAATGCTGAGCAACAGTTTCTTTAGTCTTTTCCTGGAATAGTCCAAAGCTCTCACTCTGCTGACAGCTGGACTGAGCCTGGGCAGGGCAGGGGCCCCATCTTTGTAACAAGTACTGCTTCCGGTTACCCACCTGGAATGACAGCATATGTCCCCTCCCTGAGGGCTGCACTATATGTGGGTATCTGTCAATCGTTAATAGATAAAGTGCCAGTAGATGGTGTGGCAGGCCAGGCGCTGCCACGTATTATGTAGGATTACTGAGCTGTTATAATGGTATGGATATTGTAAATTACCTGGTCAGTCAGCTAAAGTTACTGTATAAAGGGGGTGGAACTATTAGACTTCCCTATATCGATGTACTGATCTACTTCATAAGAGCCATAGCTAGGAGCAAACCGGAAAGCAACAATAGATCTAGAAGAGAAACAATTTCAAGCACACTGCTGGAAGACAATGGGGGCAAGCTGATAGCTTCTAGGAGGCAATTGTTGGTCTCCAAAAAGTTGGAAACCTGGCTTTGCCAGAGCTGTGAGCTTGAAGATCAACAGAACCTGCAGAGATGAAGAGCTGTTCTCAGGAAAAGGAGAGGATTCTCTTGCCAGGAGCTGCCTGGAAAGACAGGCTGATCTCCCCCACTCTCTCTACACCAGCTCGGCCTTCCCAGATCCAGGGAATGGGAAGTTTTAGGGCACAACAGCGTGCATATGGGCTGCTTTATTATTTGTAAAGTGTTTTCTCTGAAATGCTTTTGTTCTACTGAATATCTGGCAGGAAGAAGGCCATTTGGTCACTGCTAACCAGTGTCTCTGCTCCTGGAAAAAGGACTAGGACTGCAGGGTCCGAACCCAAGTCAGACATGTTGAGGTTTGTACCAGGAAACTGCCCCCCACCCCCATCAGAACTCTCTGGTGTCAAGGGGCTCATGCCACCCCCTTGCTCATCCTTTTGAGTCTGGAGTCAGGAAGCATGCCCCAGGTTGCACTCACGCCTACTTGCTTTTTTCAATTAAACCTGCTGGAGGAGAAAGCGGAGGAAAGATGCTGCTTATTGAAGGACAAGGCTCTGCCTCTACTCAGTTCTTGAGCAGCATGGTGCGTGACTGGCATGTTACCCCAGCACAGCTACAGCCGAGACAACCACGGGAACAGGCAATGAAAGGATCATAGAACTAATACAGATATTGTAGCAGCTGGGGAAGAAAATCACTGCCTTAAGATGAAGGAATTCAATTCTATTCCTTCCAAATGTTTTGGCAGTTCAGACAGACAGTTGGCACTAACGATCAGCTTGGTAGCTTTAAATGAAGAGCCCAAATCCCTTAACTAGAATCTGCTCCAGATATAAAAGATGATGCTGAGATATTACAAAGTGTTAAAACCCAAACTTTCCTATGATTCATCAGCCAGAAGGCATGCTGCAGAATCCTACGTATGGGAGAACAGTGCTTATTGTGGTTTTAGCTTTATTCCGGAATATGTGCAGAAATGATGCCAACGGTAAATGCTCTTGTCCCTAGCTCTTATTGATTTGCTGTTGTCTGAAGGAGTACAGTAAAATTTCAGTATGGTGTGTCTGAGCTGAAATCCAATTTGAGGAGGGAAACCACCCATGCATCACACAGGGGAAAAAATACATCCCTTTTGGAAAAGTACTCAAACAATATGACAGGGGTTGGCAGCCTTCGGCATGCAGCCCATCAAGGTAATCTGCTGGCGGGCCACAAGACATTTTGTTTACATTGACCGTCCACAGGCACGGCCCCCTGCAGATCCCCACGATTCACTGTTCACGGCCAATGGGACCTTTTAAAAATTCAAAATAATTTTAAAAATAAAATTAAAGACATTTTGGAAAGAGAAGTAATATAGAAACAACAAATCAAAAAAGTTCTGACTTTCCAAACGATTTTGTTTTCCAAATGCACAATTCAAGGAAACCAGTAGGAATGAGCTAAATGCTTCAGCATCATTGAATCTGCATTTTTTGCTAGAAAAAGGTTCCAACACAAAATTTTGCCAAGCTCTAGTCCTGAGCATTTCTGAAAAAAAAATCTAGCCCTACATTTTTCCACATACATTTTCTTATTTACACTGAAATACTTTGTGATGTTTTCTGCATCTAGCTTTTTGCCCAAAAATAAAATACATATAGCAAACAGTGAATACATGGAAAGGGTAGCATACTTTGCATGTATTTGTGATCTGTTTGATTCTGTAGTCAGACAAACCTAACCACTATATCAGATGGGCTGAGCATTTTGGGATTTTTAAGTCTTATTTTAATATTACAGCCAACACATTCATCCAATGGCATACACAAGTTGAAAAGAAATCAAAATAAACCCGAGTACTTGAGGTCGATGAATAGGACTCAAAAATAGGGAATATAAAGGCATAGCCCCAAATAAGTGAACACAGTTTCTCTACATCATTAGAGTCAGTGTTACCACAGACAAATTACCACCGTATTGTTCAGAAAAAGGGGTGGCTTTAGAATGCTGACTCATTGTTCTAGTGCAATGGAGCTTTTATACATTTGTGTTATTTTAAGATAGTTTACAACAAAGTTTACAAGTACACACATATACACACACACACACAGTATTGCTACTTTGTCTTTATGTAGTAAAATGTAGACGTTCCAGATGCCTAAGCCAGCGCGAATCTTGGGGCTGATACTCTTTGCACCTTGGGTAGTCATTTATACCAGCCCGGAGTGTGTGGAATACTACCACTCCCATTTGGGAGCATGACTCCCACTCTGCCAACGTCTCAGAGGCTCCATAAAGTGGAAGGTGATGGACAATCAAGTCCTGTGTGTCCAGCCAAAGGTGCATGAATTGACTTGAATGGGAAATTAAATCCAACACCTTTGTAGTTTATTTTATAACTTAACAGGTGTTTACAAATGACAGTCAGCCCAAGACCCATCCCAGCTATACATAATTGGTCTGAGTCTATAAAGTGAATTAGAAATTAAGTGAATAATCACAAAAGGGTCTAGATTTCATCCAGGAATCGATCCTACTCCACTGACTTCATTGAGTTTTGGCTCAGAAGCTGGCCCCAAGCATCCCTTGAAGATCACTCAGGAAAACTACAATTTTACCCCCAATAACTTGTATCTTAACAAATCAGCATGTTAAACTGCTCCTGTATTACAGGCATATGCAGTTCTAGGATAAGCCATCTTGTTTACCTGCTTCTAATCAGTTTTATGCTAAAACTGCTATTTTCTTAGCAAATGAACACTCCATCATCCCACAGGTATCCTGGGTGCTGCACTCTCTCTTGTACTCATGTGTAGCTGATTTTGAAGCTCTCTCCATGACTATTTAAGATGTTGGCCAGGCCATATGCTGCCCTTGATTCGTGCACAGACACCTCATGGGCCATCAACATGACTAGCCCCTATAAATAGGGCCTTTAACGTCCAATCTACATTAAACTCTTTTACCTCCTTTTCAGATTTTTTTTAATTGGTAAGAATAGCATTTGTATTCTTCATTTCTGCTGTGTTTATACCAGTCTCACTACCATTCAGAGAACAGAATACAAAAAATATATCTAAGGAGTTTATCTGATTTGCTCTTTAAAAAAAAAGCCCAAAACCTAAAAATGACAGGCCTGATTCTCCTCTCACTTCACACTGATTTTGCACCAACTAATTACACGGACGTTATTTCTGGGTTACACCGGTGTAAGCAAGATGGAAACCAGGCCACAAAATCTCCAGCGAGCACTTACTGAGTTTGCTCTTTCTGAGGTGTCTCTGGGCCCACGTTCACCATCAAGGCCTAGGACTGCTGCACTTTGCAGTCTCTCAGCTGCTGCCCAGAACAGTTAATGCTTTTCTCTTTTTCTTGAGCAATGTATTGCCTTCTATGCTTTTTATCCATAAGAGTAGGTAAATTCATGGCCCTGATGAAGTCAATGGGAGTTTTCTATTGACTCTACTCTAGCCACTATCTGTTAGTAGAGAAGAACTAATGAGGGCACATTTACCCAACAGGACATCTCTTTCTAACCCTTAGAAAGCTGGTATTTCCTAGATTACCAGCTGGATGAGCTTCTGCAGATTAGAACCGGTCTATGCAGCACCCATGTAAACACCAGCATATATAGCAAGCTATATGGTTTGCCTGGAATTAAAAGCTTTTGTCTTACAAAAATGGCAATTTGCTTTGTTTGAGACAGTGGAGGGCAGGAGTACACAAGAGCTGCATGCTGAGACACTTGGGAATAGTCTCATTCATTTCCACTTGCCATTTTGACATAGTAAAGTGAAAAACAAACAAAATCCTGGTCTTGCTAAAGTCAAACGCTGAACCCCCACTGATTTCATTAGATGTCACCCTTTGCATTTAAAAAATAATTTTGGCTTTGAAAGTGATGTACATTTCCCAGGACTAGCACAATTAGAAGATAACCAAACAGTTCTGTGAGTGGAGAGGATAGGAAGAGTGAAAGGAGTCATGCCCCAAATCAGAAGGACTCCATTTTAAATAGACTCTCATTTCCTATTAACTTTCAGTCTGCGATAGAACTTTGCCTATTAGGCCTGTTCCCATCTCCCTTGCCCCACCCCCAAATATCTCATTATGCAGTCCTTTCTAGGCCAAAGTTTGAGAACAGATTTTCTTTGCATCCCTCATCAAATATAATTAATTTGACCATAAGGATTTTTGACAATTTCTAGTTTGCTAGAATCCAAAAAGAAACAAAATTGTTTCTGCAACCAAGAATGAGCCTGCTCAATATAAACAAACATTGCTGTGTTGGTAAGCTACAGTAATCATTTTGACAATTGAAAGCATCCTCCATACTTCTGACCACAAGACTCCAACTAGACCACAATCACTGTCAGAGAACTGACGCTTTGAAGTAGCATTTTTGAGCATTGGCATACGTCCCTTTCAAAAATGCTCCAGATGAAGAGTCACATTGGCACATACTGGGTACACGCCAGATTGTGCCGAGGTGAATTTTTCTATGTTGATAGTCACTTGAAGTATTTCAATAGTCTGTGTTAGGTCTTGCAACACCCCACACTTGGACATAACATCTGTCTGCAGGAATTTCAAGAGACCTCTGTATAAATTTATCTTGACTGGGGCAATGGAGTGCAACTATAGTACACGCCTCAATAGGTGGGGTGACAGCCCTAGTTCTACTTGTATGGAGTGATAGGATCACTGGATCTGCAGAGCAGAAGATTCGGTATCCCCACTTCCAACTCCATTGTACACATGCCTCTTCGGGTTTCTGCATGGAGGACTCACAGTGTTATGGACATCCTTGTGATACTTGGCCTTTTCCTTTATGCCGCAGATCCTGGAGTCATGGGATTTTGTGACAATCTCAGCTTTCATTATTTCAAAGAAAGGAATACACTGGTTATAGAGAAAACCCTGGAAAGGTATTCGTGCATGGTGAGGCCGGAAGAGGCTGCTGTGATTATTTTGTCTGACCTGCTGTGTAATGCAGGCATAGAACGTCCCTAAATTAATTCCTGTGAGAACTAGAGCAGAAGCTTTAGAGAAGCGAGCCAATCTTGATTTTAAAATGTCCCAAGACGGAGAATCCACCACAACTCTTGAACATTGTTCCAATGGCTAGTTATCTCACTGTTTCAAAATTGAACCTATTTTTCTAGCCTGAATCCTAAGGCTTAAACAAAATTAAAATAGGAACCACATTTTTTTTAAAAAAAAAAAGCCATGAAAGTTTTGGGATCTGACTAATCACTTTTGAACAATCAGGGCTGGCAATTCTGGATTTGCGTACAGCAGAGGTCCTGAATTTCACCTTATACAAATACAAGTCAACATTTTCATACACACGCATACATGAGCCCCTTTTCTGCTGTGGGGTATTTTAAGAAGGGTATCGTGCACGGCTCAGTGCTGAGCTTTGTCTTTGTTTTCACTACAGCACACTGACAGCAAAGTCATTCTCAAGTTAATAGATAACATGAAAAATACATATTTTACTTAACATCCTGCAGTCTAGACAGGTTTATGTACAGGGAAGACAATTAAATTAACAGTTGGAGGCCTACTCCCTGGCTTTTTTAAAAAAAGTTTTGGGAGGGAAATAAGAAGTTCATTCTTTTGAAGTTAAATTCTAAATGTTATACCCATATGGCAGGAGTTCTGAGAGAGAATGATGTATTTAAGCTACAGGAGTGTCTGAGAAGTCAGGGTTGATTCCAGGGTCTAGGCAGTTGGAGCGTGAGATTACAATTTTAAAGAGGAGGTGATAGAGGATGTGCACCTGGCCAGACTGTGACACTGGATTAACTGCCTGACTTGGGGTTAGGTTTGGAGGACTATTAGAAAAAGACACTTCACCCCACCCACAATAGTCTCATCTCCTGTGGGCTGTAATACCTGTGTCTCACTTCAGGTGTTGGGTTCGGTGTGGGGTGGTGTTGGTGGCCTTTGATACCCAGGAGGTCTAACTAGATGAACTGGTGGTCCTTTATGGTCTTCAACTCTATGATTCTGACATTAGGCAGCAAGGTTTTCTGCTTTCAGTTTTTCCCCATGGTCATGTTACACATTACTCCTCTCTTAGGAGACTGGTTCTGTCCTAGGACCAAGAGGGGCTGAGTACACTGGAACCCTGCAATACCACGACGGTCCAAAATTTTTGGGGTCCAAAAACATCAACCGCGGTAAACAAGGGGTCACAGTATTGCGGGGTCATGTAACATCAAAGTACCATGCGCTGCTGCCGTCGGGAGCCACGCACGCCCCACGTTATAAGTGGTTTTGCACTATTGCGGGGCGCGGTATTGCAGGGTTCCACTGTATTACATTTTGCTATAGAATTTTATAAGCATTACTTATAAGCAGTGAAGCCGAAATGCCGCCAAGAAGGGGAGGTGCACCGTCCCAATTAGGGACAGTGCGCTGCCCACCATGGATCGCGGGCCCTGGGAGGAGCTGCTGCCGAATTGCCGCCGATGGCTGAAGGGGCAAAGCAGGTATGGCCGCCGAAATGCCGCCAAGGAGGGAAGGAGCGCCTCCCCAATTACAGAAGGCGCTCTGCTCCCCAATGGTTTGCTGGCCCTCTGAGGAGCTACCGCTGAAATGCCGCCAAGGGTGGCAAAATGCCACCCCACAAACTGTGCCTCCCTAGTCGACCACCTAGGTCGCCTAGTTCTTGCGCCGGCCCTGATTATATACAGGTCAAGGAACTGTTAACAGCAAACAAGAAGGTAATTGACTGGATTTGTGTGTGACAACTTGCTTGCAGGATTTTATTTCAGTTTATCTACAACCAAAGCAAACCAATTCCAATCAACAAAGTAGACCCTGGCATGGAAGTAACCTTACAGTAAACTAAGGTGTACTTTAAGCTTTAAATTACATTTAAAGCTAACAGTATTTAAAATTACAGTATACACACTGTAAATTCTAAACAGTATCTAGTCTCTTCAACACAATTTACCTACTTTTCTATAAACTAAGGACTTGTTTGGCAATCTGTAGCCAGATTTAACATCCAGTTAGTGTTAAAGACATGCTGTATATGCGCAAGTAGTTAATAGATAAGATGCTAGCAGATAATACTCAACATGTAATATACTTCTTGACACTTATAGAACCAATTAAAACTGTTTTCCCCAACAAATGGCTGTTCTTTCGATCACCACTAAACATTTAGGCCTACTTGAGATTACAAAAAATCTTTCCAGAACTGTCTGATCTGACAATCTGTTCTGTTAGACTAATAACGAATTTCAAAATTCCGCCTCAGAGTTTGAAAATATCAGGGGGGTTTAATGGTGAGATGTACATTGAATAACTAAATTATTCAAAATGGAAGATGGTTAGCTCCATAGGGTACTGAAAGTTCAAAAGTCAAGTCAATTCCCTTATGAACCTCAGGCCAGCATATATAACAATCATTTAACAGCTCTTTTACCAGGTTGCTCCTAGTTATTCTCCTATTAGAGAGTATAAAACTCTACTGACTTTGGCTGGATTCCAGTATATTAAAGTACTTTTATATTTTACTGCTTTCATTCCAGTATGGTTTGTTACCACATCCATGGGTATTTTTAAAGTGGTATCTGCAGGGCACCAACAAACAAGTAGGAAGGGAACTTGTCAAGCAATTGATCAGCTCTCTCTGCTTTGGAGAAATAAAGCCACTGTTTGTAATCCACTATGATGACTGCTGTGTTCCTATTAAAAATGGAGCTAAAGGACTCCAACAATTAGACAGACAATTAACCAGAAATTGTTCTGAAAAGTGTGTGGCTGATCATTTAGCACACGTGAAGAATGCCAAAGCCATGATGACTGACAGAGTAGTTTCCCTTTCAGCTCAGAAACCAAAAGGATCCCCTCAATCATCTCTGATTCTGCATAAAGGAGCTGCCATTCTGAATGACAAATCCATACAGAACAGGGACTAAGCACAACAGTTCCCTTCCTTAACCCCTGCGCGTGGTCGGACAGACTCCTCAAGCTTGCCTTGAGCTGCCACATGATCCCTAGATGGCACCTGTGAAAACACACACACACAAGCCCTTGGACAAGCCAAGAAAGGTCCTTGTCATGAGAGCAGCAAGGGAGAGAGAAATGACAAACTGCCCAAGAAGGTAACGGACTGGATTTGTATGTGAAACTGAATGAACAGTAAGAGCTAGATTTACACAATCGAAAGATGAAGAGCCAGAGACAAAGAGAAGCCCACGCCTCAGCACTGGGTCAAAGTAGCTTGATCAGAAGCAACTCTATTATAGGGGGGAGAGAGAGAGATAAATAATAAAAAAGATGGCTTGAAGACAAGACAAGGCCTGTGCTTTGCATTTTAAAAAACAAAAATCCATCTGAAGCCATGTAAGCATATAACATTCGCCCTTGCTAGAAAGACCCTGAAAAGATCCCTTCAGTGATTCATCTTTTACAGAGATTACCCAAGTCATGCATGGTTATTTGTCATCAAAACCCATTCATTCACAATTATCAGCAAACTCTGGTTTGAATGAGAGTTGTTGCCATATTAAATACGGACATGAAACCAGATAAGAACCATCAATTTTATAGCCCTGTTCTTTCTCGTAGAGAAACTTTATTTCTTTCACACTTCCCTAAATTCTAAGTTGTGCAACTAATGGCTCCAATATTTCTTATAAATTCAGTTTCCTATCCTCCCAACTGTTTCTTTCAGAGGAGGAAAAAAATAAGTCTACAATTAATCAGATTTAATCAAAACATCTGCTAAGAACTACAAACCTGGATTATGTTACAACATCAAGGAATAACCTTTCAATAGAACAAGAAAAAGTCACACTCTGTTCTATAACGCCCATTTGAAACGTCTAATGTCAAAGCACTGATAAATTTAAAAAAAGACCTACCCTTTTATCTTATGTCTCTGCATCAGTTAGAATTAGGTTTTAGATTTAGGTCTTTGCAACAGTAAAGACTGTTATACTACAGAGCTATCAGCAAAGATGATATTCCAGTTTTAAACCAGTGGTTTTTAGATTTATTTGAATGGGGGGCCCCCCCTCATCTTTGTGTCTGTAGCTGTTTAGGCCCCGCCCCCATGCACAAAAGTACATACACCATCACCATATATCACATACCGTACACCGCCACCATATACCACTGAAAACAGCGCCGCACCAGCAGAGAAGTAAGCGTGGCAATGTAAAAAGTGACATTCATCAATATTTTCACAGCAGACTTGGCACGCCATTGCCACCCTTACTTCTGCGCTGCTGCCACCCAAGAGCTGACATTTGGAGCCCCACCACCTCTAGGAAAGGGATGGGAGATGGAGCCTCAGTCCGGTCGGTGAGGCTCTGGCTGTTCCCTTTAACTCCGCCTCCTGGGTGTGTGCACGGCCCTTCTGCTTAAGCCCCAGCCACCGGGGGCTAACTGCCAGAGCTCTTTTTTAATATAAAAGTGCACATAGCTTGCACCTCCCTTGACACATTCCCATGCCTCCCTTGGGAGGCCCACCCCATAGTTTGAGAACAACTACTTTAAACCATTGCATTGACATGTATTCCATGTAATTTGCGCTAACAGTGCTCTCTCAACATTAAGGTTCTATTGCCATCTGACTTCCACATCACAGAGTCATACTATGGCTAACTATACCAGAGAGAGAACATGAGTTCTGTAGATAGGGCAGTGGAGAATTGGCGCTTTAATCCTTAACCTTCATGTAATACCATCAAGATGTTATGAGGTCACTATTTAGATGTGCCAGGTGGTGTCCAGCCACATCCAAACCTCAACCCTTAGTCATATCCCGGCATACAAAATGGGAACTCATTCTCAAGTATGGAGCTCATCATCCAGTTAGAAACCTGCAGCTCTACTGAAATGATCTGATCTTGAATGAACTAGGCTGAGTATATGAAACAAAGTTATACAAAAAGGAAGAATTCCTAGATGGCAGATAGGTTGACTTTCAACTCAAGAGATGAATCCTAGGGCTTGGAGAAACTGCTGCTTTAGGAGTGTCTGTGGTTGATAACAGGCCTGCACATTGTTTAGAAACTATTAAATAGAGTAGCAGAAGGGTAGAGAGAAATAAGATTAATAAAAATACAGAGTAGGATATTAACACTGCATATAGGGCACTTGCCTATGCCTCCTTAGATTTGATAGAAATCACAGATTCCTCTTTCATGAGAAGAACCTGTTTCTTAACGTTGGATCATCCCTGGGATCCGCGGGGAGGCGAGACATTAAATCAGAGAGGAGAGGTTTTCAACTTAAGAATATAGTTTTGCAAACCTGAAAGGATATAGTTCAAGAGTTTCATAACAGCTTGAACTCCATGAACTTCACCTCACCCCAGGGGAAAGGCATGTTCCTTTAATCCATACCCTTGGATACAACTAATCATGATGAGTAAATCAAATTCTTATTAGAAACGTACCAGGATAGGTTACAAGTGAACCCTTTACAAGAGACTCCAAGACTAATAGGTGGTAAAAGTGAAAGGTTCTTCTGGGCCGTATCTTTAATAAGATGTTCCATAGTAGGTCAGGTCCCCTGCAGTCTTCATTGGGTTCAAGGTCAAACTTCTCCACCCATACACATCAAATGATCAGTGCCAATTACACTGGGAGGCCTGTGAAAAACAGGTAGCCTGGCAGAAAGAAACCCTTTCTCTCCAAAGGAATTTCCATCACCATAATGTTATATTTTCTGTCCAATTTTGAGGCAACGAAATCCCTCCCATGAACTACAATATCACATTTATTATTTGACATCAGCATGTTGTAGCAGAGCCAATATATTAAAGAGATTATAAATTTACAGACTATAGAGTGGGCTCTTTCTGGATGTCTGCCAAAAACCAGAATATTTTGCAAAAACTCTGACTCCAAACTCAGTCACTCACCTGCCCCCATCCTCACTCATTTTGACAGGTTAGTGTAATCATTTTGAATTGCATAGAATGCTATGGAGTGAGCCATCGGACTTCTTTCACTTGAGAGCCTAGCACCATTATGGATATTGTCTACATTAGAAAAGTAAATACATAAGCTAACACACACCAGCTAATTCTACTCACAACAGATTGTTGTTTATTCTGATGCTTTGTCAATTTAGTAATCCAGCAAAACCATATAGACAAACGTTATCTTGTATGTTCAAGCAAGAGAGATTATTAAGAGGAAAAGGAATTTAAAATGGTCTGTAAAAAACAAACCTTCAATGTTTAGGGGGAAAAAAGCCACCGAGATAATTTCAAGTTGCAAGACAAACTTCAAAGTTTGCTTTTGGCTTAAAACACACACACACACACGCACTTTTGCATGTTCAGAAACCATTTTTACCCAGTCAATCATTTTAAATACTGCATAGTTTTTTCTTTAATGTTTTTACTGGTCTATTCTTAAGTAAAGTGGACTACTCATATGCTTCTCAAACTGCTGAAACTTCCACTAGAGGCAAGAACAGCGCTGGAGTTAGGCACAAGATGAATGTATGTCCTGATTCTCTAAGATTTTCTGCTTTTCTATACTTGCTATTTCTAATGTTTAACGTTAATCTGAACTTCCACTTGCTTGGGAAAAGAAACATTAATTTTAAAATAACATTTTTACCACACTGGAGTACCACATGTTCCAGTAAGTCTTTCAAGCTGGGAAATTGAATCAAGAGTATTCAATTGTTTTGTGGTAGAAATTCAACGGAGGATCACTTGATGTAGTGTCACATACTCATATCCTCCCTTCCACCTTCCATGGAATTGGGGGTGGAAGGGTATGTGCATATAATATTCCCCTCAAAGAGTTATATTAAAAGAATATTAATGTTGAAAAGTGAGACACTTAAGATTCAGGAAACAAGCATTAAGGTTGTCCGGGCAACATGAACTCCTCACCTTTGCACATTCGCATTATACTACAATCACTAACTACACATGGTCAAATAATAAATTCTTCTAAAGGATATGACACATTCAGGGCACAATTTGGATGGCAGGGAAGGTAGGTGAGATGACCGCAGGCTAATTGGCCTGCAAGTTTATACCAGTCTGAAAAAATATATCCAGGGCAGAGTGTTTGAACTATTGATTTTTAAATTGCTTATTTTGTGCTACATTGAAGACATTTAAGGAGGTTGCACCTAGATAAAGCTCAAATCTGTTTTTATGACTTAATCAATTGCATTTTACCATTTTTCCGTTTTTGGGAGACAAACAGGGCCTGCTCCTGAAATAAGCTACTGAGATGCCTGGAGGCAGGGATTTAAGTCCTTGCTGCTGATAGGTTTTGATGATGGCACCATTGCAAAAAAATCTCACTTGCAGGATAAAATGCAGCATTTTGCTCTCTTCAAATACTGAAAGTTTCATTCAACCATACATTTGATCCTGAAAAATGTGAAGTGATTTTCTGCTTTTTGATGTGAGCACAAATCCTTTCTAGCTTGTGACTTACAAGCTCTTGACATTATTTTCACTTTAGCAACAACCAGTGACAAAGGATTTCCACTATGACCCTGTCCAGCCATGCCTGTCTCTAATCAACACTGGATCCAAAAATCCCTGCCCTTTGAGCAGGGCCAGATTAACCCAGCCCTGGGCCTTAGACAAACACACACAGATGTTGCTTATAGTTAACCCTCTCCTATCCAGGTTAATCCTAGCCAGTTAATCTGGCTGCATGGACGCTGCCCTAGTAACCCCCTTGTACTTGTAGCCACCCAAGTCTCCCGTCCACCCTTGTCCCAGACAAACCCCCATTGTGGGCAATTACCACAATTCCCTATCCTGGCAGCAAAGCTACGGCCAGTTGTCTGGGCAGAAGCCAGCCCTGTGGCAGAGGTGAGGAGAAATAGCACTGGCCATCCACTGCTCATTCAAGTTCGTCCCTGACAGGGTGGCAGTGGGACCAAATCTGAGTGAGGAACATTGGGGCCTAGTGCACAGGGATCGCAGTACCACTCAAGTTGGCCCCCAGGCACCTACCTAAATTGCAGCTGCCTTAATCTGTCCATCTTTGAGGCATCTAGACAGTTCACTCGGGTTTTTATTGTTGATGCCTTTTAGGCCTAGAGGGAAACAACTGCCTTGACCATTTCATCTCTTCCCTTTTCACTTAATTGGGGTGTGAATTTAAAACTTTCCTTTTTTCATAGACCTTGATGTTTCTAGTAAGGAAAACTTTTCAAATATGCTGTGTTCAAGTAACATGCAGAATGACAGCCGTTAAAGAAAATGGAAGTCTGGGTTGGTGAGCAGGGAAAAGCACAGTTAAGATTCTGTGGTTTTCCTAGGGAGGCAGTCTTTAACAGACAAAAAGGCACCGCTGGCAAAGGGCCTATCCATCCTTGCTCAGTTTTGAGTTTAACACCCCTACCTTTGAAAGACTTGAGCTATTTATACAACAGCTTGCAAAGCTTGTTGGAACTGCTGCAGTACGTTTTTCCTCCCGCTTGCCAAAATAGCTGTTCTCTTTTTGCTCAAACTCTCCATAACATTCTGTGGAGCTGAGCAAAAAATGTGCCAAATTGTAATCAAAAAAAGAAATGATAAGGATCTGAAAGTGACCTTATAGAATGAAAGCTGCCCATGCAGACTTTCCTATAGGAGTCATGCGGCACTGGGTCTAGAGTAGTACAATTATATATATAACACGAGCGCACATTAGACAGCAATTAGTTTATCGTTGAGCTGCAGATTGTATAAACATTTGTTCCCTTACATCCACTGAACTTCCCAGATTTTTGGCATGAAGTAATATTAGTTGGTTAAAGTTGACAAGACATTAAATTGCTACTAAATCTGTTTAAACATCTACCGTCAATAATGCAATAAGTGTTCTCTCCTTCAACAACGGCCACTTGCAAATGTACATTTCACCGTCTCACGGATGGGAAGACCTTTTAATTTAGACGTAAAACTGCCACAGTGATCTGAGAAAAAGAGACCAGATATTATTTCACATATTGTTAAACAATAAAACCTAACAGTACCCAAAAAAGATAACTTGGGCCTGTTTAATAGGTGTTGACAAGCAGAACTTGAGATTTCATTGGAAATTCAAAAAAGCCCATATGTATATTTACAGGGTATCTGCACTCCTATGAACCTTGTCTGTTATAAATACAGGCTTTAGATATATTCTCACTTTGAGATAACTTACACAGTTGACTATTTGCAGGGCAAACGAATGCAATCAAACACTAAAGCTTCAAGGAGATTAGAGAGCTGCCAAGGTCTGAACTATATCAACAGCTTGAAATCAGTTCATTCAACAAAGCTTTGACAGTATTACACTGGCAAAACAAACACACCAATGGTATTCGCATAGACGTGGCATTCCATTCCAGTAGTGCCTTTTGCTACTGTGTGTGGGGCGGAACCCCTTCTTGTTATGTAGCCATTTCCACAGGAAAAGTTACACTCTACCCTCGTCACACCACCACAGAAGAGACCTTTGGGGACAATTGTACTGGGTTGTAACCTGCCCTTGGTTACAACCCAATGGGGTCCCTTGGCTTTGGCAAAGAGGACAGGATTTTACCTATAAGCTGAGCCTCAAAAAAAAAAAATATAAAAGAATGAGCTACTAAAAGAAGATGCTGAAGGTGGAAGAAATAAAGACATGGTTACAGACATGTTTTCCTTGATTAACTTGTCTTACATAGAATTCTATGCACAAACGGGAATGGGGAAAACAAAAGCACTTGTCTCTCTTAACCCTTCCTTGTGGCTTCTGAATAGGGGAGAACTCTGCTAGTTTGACTAACGCGCCTTTTCTTTAACAATGCATTTTCTAGAGTCCTCCATCCAGCATGCTACACAAATCCAACAGGGAAAATGCAAATTCCCTTAATCATTTGATTCTATGTAAATGTTCCCTCAATTAGTTTGTTCACCAGAAGGAAAGAAAAAGGGGAGGGGAGGGGGGAGTTAAAAACTAATATAATATTAATTTACTCCAAAAATGTTGTTCCCAAAAAGTGTGTAAAACACTCTTTACTTACATAACAAATATGAAAGCTACAGGATTCAGACTGTTATATTGACTTTCATATCATTTTGGATCAAGGAAAACAGGTGTGTTTCACTGTTATTCTCCTGCATAGGAGATGGATTTAGAGAGCTTCCCAAGATAGCAAAGCTGGTTGAAAAGTTACACGTTTTCAAGAAAATGTGTTTCTCCATTATTGAGATTCCTAGATTTTTCCGGCCAAAAGGGACGATTATGAACATCTCATCTGACCTCCTGCATGGACACAAACCAGAAATCTTCATCCAGTGACTTCTGCATCAAGCCCATCGCTACTATGGTATAGTATCTCCTTCTAGAAAAACAGGCAGTTTGAGTTTAAAGAATTCTAGTTACGGAAAAGCCACCACATCCCTTGGTAAGTTGTTACAGTCATTAGCACTGTTAAAATGTGTCTTACTGATGTCTGAATCTGCCTAGCTTCAGCTTCCAGTGCTTGGATCTCTACTTGTTATGCCCTTTTCTGCGAGATTAGAGCCATTTACTAGCAGAATTCTCGCCCCTACATAGCTATGGTAGAACCTCAGAAGTTATGAACACCAGAGTTACAAACCGACCAGTCAACCACACTCCTCATTTGGAAACAGAATTACACAATCAGGCAGCAGCAGAGACTCCAAAAAAAAGTAAATACAGTACAGTACTTTGTTAAAGGTAAACTACTAAAAAAAATAAAGGGAACATTTAAAAAAGATTTGACAAGATAAGGAAACTGTTTCTGTGCCTATTTCATTTAAATTAA
This sequence comes from Dermatemys mawii, assembly GCA_007922305.1. Taxonomy (NCBI): domain Eukaryota; kingdom Metazoa; phylum Chordata; order Testudines; family Dermatemydidae; genus Dermatemys; species Dermatemys mawii. The sequence goes on from ML677372.1 coordinate 25,192,335, forward strand.
GATGGTTAACAGCAGCAATTTTCTTCTGCACAGTAAAGTTTCAAAGCTGTATTAAGTCAACACTCAGTTATAAGCTTTTGAAAGAACCATAATATTTTGTTCACAATTATGAACAACCTCCATTCCTGAGGTGTTTGTAACTCAGGGTTTCTACTGTACTCATATACCATGATCAAAGAAAAGATTAAGAGATGACTGGATCAGCTAAATAGACTGTGTTTCTTTAGTTAATGCCATATACAGAGGTAATACTACTACCTCTTTATTTCTGCTTGGTATCCTTTGCTTATGAATCCAAGGACTGCATTTGTGCTATTAACCAACAGAAAATGAGCTTCTAGTGCAGCGTTGTAGATATCTATCATGACCCCTAAGTCCTTGTTAGGCTCACTGCATTCCTATGTATCGTAGCCTCTCTCGTGTGACCTACTTTCTTTGTTCCTAGATCTATGACCTTGTATTTGGCATGCTGTTCTAGTGAGTCCACCTTATCAAGCAATCCAGTTTAGTCTACGTAACAGATGTCCCCTTTATTTACCACTCCAACTGTGTGTCATTTGCGAATCTTAGCAACAGTTAATTTATATTTCTTCAAGACCATTGATACAATTGAATTGCATTCAGCCAAGAACAGGTTCCTGTGGGAATCCCCATATTTACAGTTGCTCTTTGTCATCTATCGGGTAACCCAATTTTAAACCATTAAATATGGCTAAACTGATTAAGTATAGTGCTAAATTTTATTTTGTATCAGATCATCATACAGGACTAAGCCAAATACCTTACAGAAGCCTAATTATATTATGTCAACGGTTACATTTTTCAAGAAATCTTGTAATCTCAAACAATTGTATGAAGTTTAACTCTTTCCGGCAGAGTAGACTTTGTATTTGGGAGAAGGAAGGATTAAATTCCTTGTTCCTCTCTTCAGCAGCTTGCTAGTCCCCCTCAAGAGAAGCTAGCAGGTAAGCAAAACAGAGCTGCTATCAATAGTTACTAACAAACCCATCATATCCCATGTCTAAGGCAAGGTAAATATGCATGATGCAAGCCAATTCAATTTACATGTCACCAATTCAATTTACATGGTACCATGGGAAGACAGTAGGACAATCTATGGCCATCACCTGAGAAAGGCCCAGGCAAGGCCCTCTTGAGTTCTAGTTTTGGCTTAGACATTGACTCCTTCCGAGACCCTGGGCAAGGCACTCCACATCTCGGTCTCACTTTCCCCAGGATCAATCCTTGTCCGTCCCCACAGGGATACTGTGAGGGTTACCTCAGTTGTCTGTGAAGTGCTGAGAGTGCCCTGTATGCAGGTTGGTTTAGACGTCCAATGTCTTATTAAGATGAACTATTGAGCTGACCTTCACAGTTCTGAACCCATGTCAAACCCCCAGTTTGTGTAAACATTTAACACTCCCACACAGGTGATGTAACAGCATTCCACGTAATTACTAGAGCTAATCAATGGCACACCTGCCAATTAAACTAGGCACAAAGCATAATGTGTAAAAACCAAATACCCTCCCCTCCCTTCTCATTCGATATCTCCAGTACCATATGTAACCTGGGTTGTGATCTCTGACAGAGTGACCACTTATTCATTCAGACCTAGAGAGCTATCAGTCAGATTGCAGACAGTACACGTACAAAGAATGACTTTAATATAACCCATAGAGACAGACATTCAGTCACACTGGGGCAGTGTTTTAGCTTCTGTTATGGAAACGGACTGTCAGGTACACTGGTGGTGAAAGCACTGACTTTAGGGGAGATGTGCTCACAGACGCCAACGATGAATTTAGCTTACATTCCGGATCCAAACAGATGCTTGTGTCAGTCTTTCCAGAGCTGATCACAATAGTCGTGAAGTAAATTCATTCCTTCTGCTGTGACAGAAGAAGGCAGGCACACTTTCACACTCTTCTCTCTCCCTGCCCTGCCATCCATCCATATTTCTCCATTAAATATGTACTACAATACACAAGGGTCAGCGGCACCACTGGTGATGCCCATTACAAGACACCCACCTGCAATCTAGTTGTGTTCAGACAAGGAGTTTAAAAAGTCCTTTCAGGTTCCACAACAGCTGCTGGGAGGGGGAGTAAATTTGCCATTTTCTAAACACATCAATTGACAGCAATTCCTTTTGTTTCAGCCATGCCTGATACACACATTTTAAACAACAAATTTTAATCCCTCAACCACTGTCCACAGGTTTCTGGTGCCTTTGAGGGCAGTCGGGGAACAGGGTCCACATGAGGAAATAGTTTAAAAGGGAACAAACCCAGCTAAGCAGTTAGTTGAATAAAAGAGCTCCTAGGCCCAACAAAAGGCCATCGGCTGAAGAGAGGGGCTGACACAGAAAGTAGCTCTCCTAAGGGAGAGAAGCACCCTGAATCTACAGGCCGCAAGGAAGAGGCTATGAACCCCTCACACAATATATGCACACAACATATGAAGCCATGGTTGGGAAGACTCCAGGCCAGAGATGCCAGGCCTGATACACACGGGCCTCAAGGAGGTAGGCTGTACCACCCACTGAGCCAAGGACAAAGACTGTCTCAAGTTTATTGGAATTTAATAAATTAGAAACCTATCAGGGAATTCTGCCACACAGTCCAAAAGGGTGTGAGAAGTTCAGAAGCCGCCATGACAGAAGGGAAACTGAGTCGGAGTGCCTGAAGAGCCACACCATGTCACCTGGGGGCATGCCCTATGATACATTCAGAAATAAATGCTGCTGCTTTTAAAGCACCTCTGAATCATTAACTACTGTTGTGGATCTTCAAGAATATTAACTTTTCCAATTAAAAAAATTAGCATTTGATGGCTCATTATTGCTTGAAAATTACTGTTCCAGAGCCCATCCAGAAATGTTTTTCAAAGATCTCTGTGGCTAGGTTTTTCAGAGAAGGAGGTTCCTTGAAAGTGTGATATGACAGGACCTGTTTGATGAAGCAGCTAAAAAGCTAAAATCATTTACTTTCATAACACTGGTTAACATCGGAAGTCTCACTGAGATCAATTTTAATCTGCCATTTATTACTACTTCAAGAACTCTACATGCCTTCCAGAGAATCTACAGTAAACCCCTGCCCTTTTTATCTCCTTCATACCTGAGATCACAACAGTAATATAAGTCACAAGCTTTAAGAAGATATTGCTTTCCTGTTGACTCAGATTGCTTCCAAGCAGCTTTGCACACAAAAGTATCACTGCATTACATCATATAGACCTTTTCAACTTTCAGTGAGAGGCAGTGGTAATGAATACAAAACAGCTGGAGAACAGGTTTCATTTCAACAAAACATTTTGGTGGCTGTCTTTAGACGAGATCCTTTGTTTTCTTGTTAATGGACTGCCACCATAAATGTTTCATTAACTTATTGTTTTATGAAGGTACTAAATAGGTGGGGCGAAAATTGACTCCATCCAGTAAAATAATTGAACTGTTAAATAAAAATATCCAGAATTGCTGATACAGACTAACACAGCTACCACTCTGAAATGTCTGAATGGTCATACATAGGGTAAAAGAAAATGTTCTATTCAATCAGTGACATTAATGAGGAATCCTGGGTTACTCTTGAAAAATCATATAAACCAACACAAGCAAATTATTGCTGCAATGGAAACGTAGAAATATACTCCTCCCCGGCGCTACACAAAACCAAAGGTGGCGAGGAAAGGAACAAACAAAAACAAAGAACAGCAGCCGATTGTATAAGCAAATTTTGTTCAGAGGAAAGTTCACATTTTCCCTTCACAGTATGTAGAAGAACATATGTTGTGTGCATGTTGCAAATTATTAAAGCAACAGATGCACATTTTGCCAAAACAGAAGGCTAAAGCCAAGTAGCACAGTCACCTACATTGTTTCAGAAAGAGTTCACATGAATTTTAACTAGAAAATAATTTACTTTTTACTGAAAGCACCACATTTTTCCACCGCTTTGGCTCGGATTCAGAAAAGTATTTAAGCACGAGCTTAACTTTAAGCATATGCTGAAGCACTTTCCTGAATTGGAGCCTTGAAGAATAACATTTTTTCTTTGTTTAGCAGTAACCAGATGTGGTGCCAGTTTAGAAGCAGTGAGTTGAGCCTGGTGCATGGCGCAACGTAATACAACACACTTGCATGTGCGGTTGGGAGAGGAGATAGATTCTGCAACCTCTGAGTCTTGAAGCACAAGCTGCTACTGCCTGAGCTGGAAAATGCAGCTCTATTACCCTAGGCCAGGGGTCTCAAACTCAAATGACCACGAGGGCTGCATGAGGACTAGTGCACTGGTCCAAGGGCCGCATCACTGACCCCCCCCCCCCCGCGCCCCTACTCCACCCCTTCCATGAGGTCCCACCCTTGCCCTGCCTTCTCCTCTGAGCACGCAGCTCCCCGCTCCCTCCTGGAAAGCGCTAGGCACCACCAACAGCTGTTTGGCAAACAAAGCAAGAGCAATATAGGAAGTCCAGAGCTGGAAACACAAGCAAACAAATCTAATTTAACAAAAAATTACCAGCCTCAGATGATTCAAGTTTCTTTCAAACATAATATGCTGATAAATCTGACAGAAATTTCAGACCATCTCAGCATAATATCCATTATAATTTTATAAAGTCTCCCTCTCCCAAACTGATTCTCATAACCCTGTTCCCCATCCCCACTAAACCCCGTAACCCAGCTCCCTGTGCCCCATCCTCAAATCTCCACCCACTCACCCCTATTACTCAGCTCCCTGTTCCCCAAATCTCCCCCCACACATGCTTGTAGCCAGTTCCCTGTGTTCCATCCCCAAATGTCCCCCACTCACCCTCATAACCCTGCTCCCCGTCCCCAAATCTCCACCCACTCACCCCCATAACCCTGCTCCCCGTCCCCAAATCTCCACCCACTCACCCCCATAACCCTGCTCCCCATCCCCAAATCTCCACCCACTCACCCCTGTAAATCAGCTCCCTGTACCCCATCCCTAAATCTCACCCCACTCACCTCCCATAACCCCATTCTCCGTCTCTAAATGTCCCCCCACTCATCCTTGTAACCCAGCGCCCTGTTCCCAAATCTCCCCCCAACCCTGCTCCCCAAATCTCCTGCCACCCCGCCACCTTCAATACCCTCCCACCCCTAAGCTGCCCCTCCCTGTCCTCCCGTGTCCTCTCTCTGTCTCCTTTCAGCCTTCCCACACTCTCCTCCCCGCCACCCCTTGCCCGAGCCCAGGCAGCTGCAGCCGGCCAGACAGCCGGGACTCAGCGCTCACCGCTGGCTGCTGGCGGGGCAGCGGCACCCACCCGGGGTGGGGAGGCTTCTCTGCTGCCTGGCTGGGCCGCTGCCGAGTCCCGGCTTTCAGTCGCTGCTGCTGTGGCTTCAGTGAATGAGCTGGGGCGGCGCTTTGCAGGAGCCCCCTGCAGCGGCAGACAGGAGCGGTAAGCCAGGCTCCCCGCCGCCCTCCCGCCTCCGCCCCAGCTTGTTCATTGAGGCCGCAGCAGCAGCGCCTGGAAGCCGGGGCTTGGCAGCAGCCCAGCCAGGCAGCAGAGAAGCGTCCACTTCTGGCCCCTCCCTCCCGGAAACTGCTACGGGGGCGGGGCAGGGAGCTTGGCGGGCCACAGGGAAGGGCTTCACGGGCTGCATGCAGCCCGTGGGCCACATGTTTGAGACCGCTGCCCTAGGCTGTAGCAGACTTGTCGAACTTTATATGTGGCCCAGCCACCACTAGAGGGGGACAGAGTGATTATGGGTTACATGAACATAAAACCTTAGTGCAGTGGTTCTCAACCAGTGGTACACGTGGGTACGCATACCCCTGTGGGTTTTTTTAGGGAGTACATCCAATTTGCCTTGTTTTATAACAGGCTACATAAAAAGCACTAGAGAAATCAGTATAAACTAACATTTCATCAACAATGGTTTGTTTATACTGTTCTGTATATTATACACTGAAATGTAAGTACAATATTAATATTGCAAATGATTTATTTTATAATTATATGGTTAAAAATGAGAAAAAGACAGCCATTGTTCAGGAATTGTACGCTGTGACACTTCTTTGTTTTTGTGTCAGATTTTGTAAGTTTTTAAGTGAGGTGAAACTTGGAGGTACACAAGACAAATCAGACTCTTGTAAGGAGGATAGTAGTCTGGAAAGGTTGAGAACCACTGTCTCAGTGCTTGCCATCAATACCAAGAACTGAGTCTAGATGAAACACTCAAGCATTTGGGTAGGTGATACTGAGCTGGCAGATTCATCTTTTACCAGCGAGGTCTCTGGGAACCACAGCAGCTCCTACTAGGCTTGAGAGAAGGGTCGGGTGAAATGGGCGATTTGCAAATACAAACTTTTCTAAAAGGAATTGTGGGCTTATTAATAGAACAAGTTAATCCATTGACTAGTGGACCTCATCCTGCTTCCCTACTTTAGCTAAAACTACTCACTGTTCAGATTGCTAGCTTTTACACAACACAGTGGACTGCTATACAACCTTGCAGCTTTGTGACAATGCTGATTTGAGAGATTCTTGGACTGGAACACGCTGTTTGCCATTAATCTGGAATTCACTGGGACTCTTGCTTTGGCAGAAACCACAGGATTCATCCCTCAGAGGCTAGGCCTGACTACCTCTGCCCCCCACAGGGTTTAAGGAAACTCACCGTTGGTCTTTAAATCAGTTATTCTTCTTTGCTTGCCAAAAGTTCACATCTGATATTTCACAGTAATCCCCTAGAACAGCAAAGACTCCGTTTCTGGGTTGCTAGCAACATGCATGGGCGTATTAGAGAAGATGGTGCGAGCTAGTTCCTATTCTTTGGTTCTGCTTTCCTGAGAAAGCCAATTTGTTCAGTCACTTTCCACAGGTCCTCTTCGGATGCCAGACACATCCCATAAATCATTGCACTTCCCTGACATCCCTTTTGAAGGGCCGTGGGATCTGGGGACCCTTCTGAATTACCATGGCAACGGACACAACGGATTCTGGGAGGTATCTGAAGATGACCACTTGTGACAGACTGGATGTGGGAGTCACAGCAAGCATGAGAATGGAGAACCATAAGCAAACTATGGATCATGACATGAGTGAGTTATGCCAAGAAAGGAACACTAGCGCTCTATCTATGTAGAATAGAACTTAAAAGGAAATCTGGGTATTACCGCAACAACAGCAAGCATAGAGATTGTATCCTTGTGGAGTCTTTGGCATAAAGCTAATCACTTCAGCATCACAAGTTTTATTATAAAGTCCAGCCATGGAAGAGGTTTGTTACATTGTAAGGTGGAGATTCTTGTTCTATGTCATCTCACTTTTAACTAAAGCTGCACACTTTTTTAAACACACACACAACACACACACCCCTCCCTAGCTATGAAATTAAAACCAATGTAACTTTGATTATTTTTTCTTTTCAAGTCCGAGGTATGTTAAGTTCCCGTAGAAAGCATTTCCACTTGATTCAGGACATAATGGGAGACCCTGATTCTTCATCTGTCACCTTCAGAGTCTCACCGCTCTGATCTGAAGTTTGTAGACTAGTGGAGAATATATCTGTGCCTCCAATTACAAACCTAATGCCTAATAGCGCTGCCAGGTGTGGATCATCATCCACTCCACTGACTTTAATGGGAGTGCAGGGAACTCAGTGCCACACAGAATCAGACCCTGAGCAAGTTTTAACTCTGATTTTTTTTAAAAAAAGTGTGCTTATGTTACAATGTCAAGGAACTCACTACTCCAGGTCATTAACAGTTCAATCCATACCTGCTTATGCAAAGCAAGTTCTCATCTCCAGGTATGTCACTTATTAAAAAACTAAAAAAGTTACACAGCAGTTCACTCTTACAAAAGGTGCAACAGGGAGCAATTGGCCATTTAGGATCCAGTCTGACTTCATTTCCATACGTTACTCCCGTTCAGGAGTCTGCAGAATTAACTGGTCACATTAAACAGAACACAGTTAGGGTCATCAAGTTATTTACTTGTTCCCATAATAGCAGAACTAGGGGCCACCCATTGAAATTAGTGGGCAGCAGTTTTAAAACAAATAAAAGGAAGTTCTTCTTCACACAGCACACAGTCAACCTGTGGAACTCCTTGCCTGAGGAGGCTGTGAAGGCCAGGACTATAACAGGGTTTAAAAGAGAACTGGATAAATTCACGGAGGCTAAGTCCATTAATGGCTATTAGCCAGGCTGGGTAAGGACTGGTGTCCCTAGCCTCTGTTTGTCAGAGGGGGGTGATGGATGGCAGGAGAGAGATCACTTGATCTTTACCTGTTAGGTTCACTCACTCCGGGGCACCTGGCATTGGCCACTGTCGGTAGACAGGATACTGGGCTAGATGGACCTTTGGTCTGACCCAGTACAGCCCTTCTTATGTTCATCTTGGTCTCATCTCCCTGACTCAGAGCATCCATGTAGACACATATTAGGATGGGAGAAGTGGAAGGAACCACAGACACAGGAAAGGGACCAAGTCAGTCAGGCACGTCTTGTTTAAAAACTTTACATGTTGACAGCAAACCCCTTTTTAACATGAATGTTTTGTAGGTTTCACACAGTTGTAGAACTAAACAGCTCTTTATACGCATAATATTCTGAGCCAGATTTATTCTCCTGCCTCTCAAGACCACAAGCAAAACAGATCCCTAGGCATGCAGATACCTGCTGCGGTATCTGCTCCACAGAAAGGCAGCAACTTAAGCTTCCCACTAGCACTCCAAAATAAGTGCCCATGAATTATTGAGATCATTGGGCATGCTTTCTTCCTCAGTCTCTAGTGTCCTTATATTAAACTGTATACACAAGTGCGGACGGCAAAGAGAGAGCAGGAAAGATTTCCACTTCCCAGGAAGGAACTCTATTGCCCAAACAGATATGCAGTAGATGATGCAGTAGTATGTGTAGAGTATCCAACACTCAAGTTATCTTTAGCATTCTGGCCATTTGCTAGTAGAGAGGAAGTTCAGGCCCTCTCTTTCAGTGCTCGCCTTCTACCATTTGTTAAAGATAGGTTGTCCTACCGATGACATGGTGTGGACTTGCTCAAACCTTATCCAACTTTCACTTCCTTGACCCAAATTTCTGCCTTTGCCTTCACGGCTATGCATACTGGACTATTAATGATCCTGAAAATGGATTTTTTTTAACCCCTAACAGGACAAGGAGCCATAGGGGAAGTATTTTCACCTATTACTTGTTTTGTATATAGGGGTCTTGCACTCAGGTCCCTATATGTCATCTTTCCTACCACTGTTACCTTGGCTAGCTAGATTAATACTAGCACAAGTACTCTAGCCACGCTACAATCACCCCTTCATTTGAGGAGTAGACATACCCTAAGAGGACAATCGAACCCAACATGTATAGTAGCGTGAAACATGATTCTACACTCTTCCAGCAGCCAGAGCATGTCTACAGTGCAGCTGGGAGGGAGCCTCAAAGCCCCAGGTAGACTCTTGGTAGTCCGGCTCATGCTAGAGCACTAAAAATAGTACTGTCAGTGCTCCAGCCTGGGGACTCAAGCCCATCCAAACCTCTGGGTCTGAGCTTGGGTGTCTAGCCTGAGTCTCCACTAGAGCAGGGGTCCCCAAACTTTTCGGGCCGTGACCCCTTACCGCAGCCCAGCGACCACTCACGCCCCCCCCCGGGGTATGTCCGCCAAAATGCCACCACAGAAAGCAGAAGCTTCCGCTTTCCGCGGCGGCATTTCAGCGGGACCAAAATAGCCCGCCCAGGAGTTCGGCGGTCTCCCGGGTGGGCGCAGCGGCGGCACCGGGGTCTCAGCAGCGACAGCACCAGGGTCTTGCGCGCCCCAGTTTGAAGACCACTTCACTAGAGCAATAACGTGCACACTGCTACTTTCAGTGCGCTGGCTTGAGCCCAGTTAGTGATCATCTTGCTCCCAGTGCAGTGTAGACATGACTCAAAACTCCTAGTTCAGTCAGTGACTTAAAACAACAGAAGACCCAATGGAATGTGTGCATCTTTGCACTAGGCATCAGATCCATCTGCACTAGATTGCAACATCCCCCGGGCATTGACTATTTAGATATTCTGTGAAGTGCCCTGTATGTTTACAACGCTGTATAAGTAATGAACAAACCTAAACACATTCTTAAAAATGTATGCACCACGGTATATTTTGCTCTCTACGTGACAGTTAGTTACTAAAAAAAAAATGCACAAACACCAACCATTTTTCCTTCCATGTAAATAAATCTCTCGTTCTCCTTCTGCATCTAATGAAGTCATTGGGAACAGGCTGGAGTCCAATGTTTGCACACCTGTTTGCTATGAGCTATTAACTCCTACTCACAGAGCTAACCTATGCTTCCTTCACAGTCACCTCCATGAATATGTTTTGTCAAACCACACAGTTGGCAAAAACAATGAATGAATGACCATTACAAATCCATTTGGGCTACATCATTATCAGTTTAGACTGCAACCAAATCCCATTTTCCCTTTGCAAATTCAATTCCCATCAATAGCCCCATACATCACTGGCTGCTCCTGTTTGCTGCTTCATTTTTTATGTTAAAAAAATTGACAGATTACTGCCAACATAATAGGCAAACTGCATTTTCAATTCCCAACACATGTGCTTCAGGGGAAAAAACCACAAGGTAAGGGGAAGAAATGCAAATGAAGTCACTGTTATCAGCCGTATATTACTCTAGTGACATTACCCTGCTTTATTTCTCTAGTCACATACTTGGGGAGGGGGAAAAAACCCCACCTCAACTGTGTTGTTATTCAAGTGAGTTCTTTTATCAACCTACTAAATATTAATTCACGTTAGTCTTATTTTTGAGCTATTTACATACCACACAATAAAATTAAGCTGTGATCTTTCTTCCCACATATAGCTGATCTTCATTACCAAGAACTTGCCTACACTGACAAAAGCCTAACATGGAATTATTTGTTTTAAATTACTTCTTCTTAAGTATTGCAGCAATTGAGGGGAAAGAGACTTTTCAAAAAGAAGTTTGCAGGGGTGCATAATATGTATGGAGGGAAAGAAGAGAGAGTTTGTCAGAAAACCACAGATCAATTAAATTTCCAGGAAAAAAAGAATTCAAATCTTCTTAGAGGAAAGCCCTACTGAATCACTATTAAAGCGTCTGAAGCAGTTGAGTTACTCTTGACCCAGTATATTACACAAACATGCATTAAAATTTCCACACACACATTATTTTAATAACTCAACAGTGCTAGCTGGCCATTGCTGGCAAACAATAGTTTATTCATAGTGTGTTGCAGCATACAAACAGGAAGGCTGAACAGAATGATCAAAGAAAAGATTCTGGATTACACTTCCATAGAGAATTAGAATGCAGAGGTAATACCTGCCAATCATTTAGCGGGTCCATTTTCACACCAATGTACAGAAGATTTACACAGATAACTCCCATTAGCACTAACTGGAGTTCTCACGTTAAAGCCCCTTTGTATTCCAGAGGTGATGGAGCCCTTAGCGTATTGCTCTTCGCATCAGCAGCAGCACCATCTAATTTTGCTTGCTTCAAAATATTTATTTTCCTAACACACAGGTGTGTGTGCTTGATAATTAAGTTTGCTGCTCTCTCACATGGCTGAACAGATGACCATTTCTAACAAAGCTCTAAAACCTACATTTTTTCCCCCCTGATTTATAATCCAGTGAGTCATCATACAACTACCTCCAGTTAAATATCTGGATGTGAGTTGTGTGTTTAGAAGCACAGTACTTGCCATATTTGTCAACAGAAAGACATAAAGATGAAAACCCTATGGGACAAAAAACATTCTTCCTAATGAACATTGTGTTTTAACAGCACTGAAATCTACTAGCAATAGCATTTAAGGCCATAATGTTGGGTCAATGCTGCAAACACTTAAGAACATCCATGACTAACTGTACCCATTCACCTCAACAGAATAACCCAGACCTACGTTACATTCCTGTGTAAGTGTTTGCAGAAATGAGGTCTTCGTCAACACATGTTCAAATTTATGGATTTATAAACTACCTGAGTATCACCAGTACCACAAACAAAAACAAAACAAAAAACAAAAACACAAAGCCAAGTTTTAAATTTTAAGTTAATGACACTGGGTCCCATAAGCTCAATTTCCATCTGCAATTATAATCATTTCCAGTTTAGAATATCCACCACATTTTATTCTTAATTAAAAATGACACATCCTTGTGATGTGAATTAACAATTCAAATATTATGTATGCAAATTTGTTATGCCTTTGATTCCCCTCCCCCCCATGCAAAGTCCTGTGTGTAAGGCTTTTTTTAAAAGCTTGTATAATTTTACTCCATAATGTCTTTTGCTCCATTCTCTATATGTAATATTTTCAACCCAAGAAGGCCTGGGAAAGTCAGGGATGCAAATGGTGCAACAGAAGCCACATATTTATGTACGGCGTCGTTCATTTAAGGTTCAATCCATTTGTGACCAGATGCTTTTCCCGCAATGGTTTTGTTTGTTTGTTTGTTTTTAAAAGCACAGTCCACGCAACAGATAGTGGGAATTTCCACAAGTTCTCAACAGTGACATGGCTCTGCTCCCCTTGGAGTCAAGGGAAGTTTTATCACCCCTTTCTTGAGCACTGGCATTATTAATGAAGATAACCATAAGGTAACAAAGTCCAGCTCAAATCTCCTTTCGGGCCTAGCCACTCCCAGTATTCCAGTGCCTGGACCACTCAACAAACACCTCACCCTCTGAACCAGGATCAGCATTTTGAAGCCAGCCTTCCCACTTGATATTCCCTCCACAGCTAAAGGAGCTGTGATTCAGGGGCAGGGCCATCTTCATTTACCATTTCCAGGACAAGCTATTCCCCTCTTTCCATGTGGAGTTTGAGCACCACACATTCCAGTATCAAAACTCTAGAGATCTAGGTCGTGATTTGTCTGTCTGAGCTTTCTATTGATTTTGGAGATATTCCCCAGAGTAGTGTTCCAATGGTAACTACAGCAGCAGATGAGCTTTTTACAAGTGTGTTTATGTAGTTCAGTATAAATTTTATGCTGTGGAAGTTTCAGATTTATTTCACAGAATTAGCTGGGTTTTCTCATATTATACACAAACAAATATACACACACACAGCCAGGACTGACTATATTTTACCTGCCTGAATATTTGGCTCACTTACCTATTAATCATGGCACTAGAGGTCTTCATTCCTACAAGAAAAAGCTCACACTGGAGTGAGACACAACAGTATTGTACAATACAGTGTAAAATATCCCATAGACTCCAGAGGATTTTTCCTTTCTTTTTACTATCAGTAAACTCCCTCCTAAAGGACGCTTCCTTGGATCTGCTATAATCTGGATTCTTTGCCAGAGTAAGGCCTCTGGCAGCCAGAGCAAAATAGATCTGCAGACAATAAGCCTCCTTCCAATGTAAGCTTGCAAACTGAAGTCTGTCAGAAGGGCAATTAGCTGTATATACCAAGTTAGGAAGCAAGAAAAGACGGCCATCTGCTTCACAGATAAGATTCATCTAGTGATCATCATTACAGACCTGAAGGTGAATTTCTCAAGTTCAGAGGGCAGCGCCAGTCTTCAGTCTGAGCATATATTTATAAAGCATGTTAACTGTGTCAATAACAGGCCAAAGAAAAGCAGACAATATCTCAGGACAAGATCTGCAGCTTATCAATCACGAGTACATACCATGAAGTTCATTTACACAAAGACTATTATCTTCCAAGAGAAAGGGCTTCAGAATAGTCAAAAAATTAAAAATCTTGCTGCATTCTCTGACTAAATCTTAGAAGCCTCAGGTTTAAAGAGGTGTATTCATTGGGTATTTTAAGAACCCTCTATTCAGTGATTGTCTTTTACTGTCAGATTCTACTTATCTAATTTAGACAGCGCATTCTCCTGATACAAACGTCACTTTCATTCAAGTTACTAGGACTTGCATTCTGCTGTGCTACACTGGAACAAGGAGGTGAAAGGTGATACCTCCTAGCTCGTGGAATATGGGGTGGGGGTATTGGCACAGCTAGGGTGACCAGATGTCCCGATTTTATAGGGACAGTCCGGATTTTTGGGTCTTTTTCTAATATCGGCTCCTATTATCCTCCCACCCCCATCCCGATTTTTCACATTTGCTGTCTGGTTACCCTAGGCAAAGCATAAGTGTCTTTCCTTCCTCCACAGGGGAGCCTGTGTAAACTCTCCTAGGCGGGGAAAGAGCTGCTGGGAATCAATGGGGTGAAAAGACTGGCTAGCAGGGAGCTGGGAGATGCTCCTTTCCAAACCTAGTGGGATTTTTGCCTGAAAAATTGACACAAGCAGATAGTCACCCATGGAAATTCATGCTGCCAGAAGCTTCGGCAACCTCTGTTCCAGGGGCTGAAGATGAAAGACCAGCCATAGGAAGGAGGATCATTGCAGTGATGAGAGACAGGCTCTCTGGGCAGCAGATCCAGAAACCCCAGGGTTTCCACTCTGCTCCCACTCCACGAAGCCAGTCCAGCCCTTCACCACCAAGGGAGCACATGGTGGAAGCTCTGAACTGGTTAGAGTTCACTGTCCCCAACTCCCACAGGAAGGGACACTTGGACCAAATGTTTCCAAAGCTAACATCTCATTTCAGAGGCAGCTGGATTGCCTCTGTGACCAAGTTCAGTGCTGGTTTGGATTCAGGCTAGGGGAAGCTTAGGTTAGCTGAAAAATAGGGTTGAAGAAGAACCCAAAGTATGTCCCCTCTCATGGGTTACTTCATTTGAAAAGAAACAACTATTGGGTGCCACTGAGTTAGGACAGGTAGGAGCTTCTTACAAAAGGCTCCTTCCCACTGTGAACACATGGCCGGCCCCACCTGGGATGCCAAAGAAAAGGAGGTCATAAGTAGTGTTCACGCGCGCACACACACACGCATACCTGAAGGCATGGGATTAATGCTGCTGGGCAGAAAAATAAACCACGAGTAGAGCTGGATGGATGGCAATCCCATTCCCACCTGTCCCCTGAGAGCGGGCTGAAAACAGGCGGGCGCACATGATGAAGGGTGAGCAGCAGGTATCTGCCGAATCTCTCTCCCTCTCCGATTAACTCATTTGTTCTCTACTAAGTCTCATAAAAAAGCCTCTACCTGGCAATGTAATTGGAAGGGTTTTAAACAGATAATTTAACCTTGGGAGGATGTTCATTTTCATTGAGCACATCCTTCCAATCTCGGAACCAGACAATCCCTTTCACCTCAGCATGTCTCTGTTTAATTGTGACAGCAGAGAGAGATAATTCATTTCAAATCACTGATCAAGCCATGGGGGAATATTAATACCTAAATATTTAACAGACCATGAGATCTATTTAAATGAAAATTTGGTTTACAGAAGCTGTTACTCTCTGCCTGACAGCGTACTAATACCTCCGCCCTGGAATAGTTTGCTTTGCATGGAATAAGTGCCTTTGGAGACAGTTTATTAGGCAATATATGAGAGATGTGTAACTATGTGGGTGTCTGGTTGTCTGCACTTCGATCCCCGCAAAGTTATTCCTGAAAAGTTCATAGGCCCATGGTACTTTCTCCAAAAGTATCGTCAATTAGAGCAAAAACCAGACATGATGGATGCGTCATTCAAGGCCACATTGTGCCATTAGCTCCATTATTTTGACATGATGCTAGGCTGCAAATTCAGGCTTGTGAGGCTCAATGCAAAGTCTATACCCACTAAAGCCATCACCGTCCACAGCTCAAAAAGCAAAAGATAGTCTGAAGTTGGTGTAGGCCACAGATCTGACAGCCCTGAGTAACCACAGCTTGTTCTCTCCACTTACTTAGAGCAGCATTGAGCAGAAACTGGACCAAAGGGGCGCCCAGACCACCCACGTGAGATTCAAGTCTCTAAGCAAGGCCAAGGAGGGCTCCCAAGTGATATTCAGACATCTCCTCTTCAGCAGATCCACGCAACAGAATCTGTGGTGAGCCAAACACTACTGGCAATCTTAACAGGATTATAATCCTTCTCCCAATTCCTTTCACTGTAGTATACATGTACCACCCACAACTGAAAAGCAGAAGAGAAAATACATTTGTCTGTCTGAAGTGACAAAGAGTCCTGTGGCACCTTAAAGACTAACTAAAATTTTTTAGAGCATAAGCTTTCATGAGCTAGTACCCACATGCATGCATCCGACGAAGTGGGTATTAGCTCACGAAAGCTTATGCTCTAAAAAATGTTAGTTAGTCTTTAAGGTGCCACAGGAGTCTTTGTCAGTCCTGCAATTCCAGACTAACACGGCTACCCCTCTGATATTTGTCTGTCTGTCTTCCTCTAAGGCTTGGACTCAGCCTGATCTCACATGGCAGAGAATTCTACACCTGCAGTCCAGCCACTGAAAATACTCTATTTCTAGTGCCCACTACTCTGAACCCAGGCCTATCCAACTGCAATGGTTTTCAGGCTGGAAGGGAGAGGGTAAGAAGTTTTCCAGCATATGCAGGTCTAATCCCTTTACAAATCAGGACCAGGAATTTTAAAGCGGTTCTAGAGACAACTGGGAGCCAAGTGAGTTTGCCAGTCAGAGGTGTGATGTGATCACACTGGGCTTTTTTAAAAAAAAAAAACCTAGCAAGGCATAGTTTACTAGCCTTTTTACATCAGTCCAACTCCAGATAAAGTGAGTTAAAGCAGTCCAACTTGGAGGTGATGAAAATATGGGTTCTTACCTGAGCAGTGTTGGCTACGTGCCATGCTAAAGTATTTTTCACCACCTTAATAGTGGCTCAAAGCTAAGCTACTTTTGATATTACAATTTCTAGCCTCCATACCTAAGATAGACTTATGGTCATGGTGGGTGGACAGACTTGGGCCACACCCCATAAGTCTCAAAGTTGTAACTCTTTTCCAGTCAGGGCTCAATCAGGATAGAGAGGCAACAGAATCAGACTCACCAACACAAGCATCAGAATCCCTCAGTGGTTTTATAACAGAGGTGAAACATCCAATAGACTAGTGTCATACTGCACTGCAACTGCTACACTGTCTCCACTTGCAGAATTGTGAAATGTTGCACTGAGAATTCTAGGCTCCAGAGACATCGTTGTACAGAGCAGAAATGGGAAACCAGTGGTGAAGAAAAGCATTTGGAGTTTATTTTAGGGTAATAAGATACACTCTCTAATTAAACTGATTTTCAGTGCTGCAATATCTGTATATATTACAAGATCTGCCACCAGAGTTTCTACTGCTCTTTTAGTCTTCAAAATTTTTACTTGAAGAGAAGTGCAGGTGGTAAAATTGGAATATATCGAAGATAAGAGAGCTACCTGAGACTACATATATAATGGTGCTAATAGTGTTTTTCCTCCTCCAATTGGTTTGACTCATGGAATCTTTATTTTATTAAAGAGTTATTCATATTTGTTTATTATATAATATATTAAAGCCACAGCATTTTAGAGCATTAAGTTTCCACATACCCATTCAGAAACAACAGACTTCCAAATCTCATGAAACATGCACAATACTAGCTTCCCAGGGAAGCAATTGTAAAGAAACACTATTGCCTTTTATCAACCTCTCCTGTGGTTGATAATCTTTTTCTTTGTCAACACTGCAGTAAGTCACTCACTAATCAAATTTTGCTTCATATTAGACCAGACTTTAAGCAGAGGTCCCCACTGAATTCAGCAAGTTGTTTTGCGAAAACAAAAAGAGGTACCATAAGGGGTCCATAGATTTACTCTGCTATATTTAGTGTGTCTTTAGAGAAGACTCCTCAGGATAGCCTTTCCCTACTCTGTTTTAAGTCCCTTCGTATAACAATTTTCCCTACCAGCTTTCAGGTGTCACCCTCAGGTGCTTTTGACAAACTACTGCTTCAACTTTATTGCTTCAGCTACACCTGGCTCTTGCTCCGATTGTTAAAAATACGAATGTTCCTGCATCAGCATTTCCCACCATCCAATGGACGGCACAGTTAGGCCATGTGACCTCCCCACTGTCAACAGGGAAGTTTTCTACTTTGGAAACTTAACTAGCCCATTGGCATGACTGTATTCTGTGTTCTGCCACAAGCACGGCTTTAGACACAGATTACAATGCCATCACATTCAATTAGGACTGATTTATTAACCCAACATTTGCTTAATGTTATCTGCTTTGCATACCAA
Organism: Dermatemys mawii; assembly: GCA_007922305.1. Classification (NCBI taxonomy): domain Eukaryota; kingdom Metazoa; phylum Chordata; order Testudines; family Dermatemydidae; genus Dermatemys; species Dermatemys mawii. Next base: position 25,210,465 of record ML677372.1, read on the forward strand.
TTGTGCATGGAGGAAACCTCTTCAATACCATCATTTAGTTTGCTTATTGTTTGCAAAGTTGTAAAGGGGCAGAATTTCATATATAAACATTTTATAAACAATCTTTGAATGGCATTGTTTTGTTTGATCATGAACACAGTTAATTTAAACGGACTTTAGCATTAGAAAATACAGAAAAGCAAGATCTAAGTACTGTACATGCTTAAGTCCCACTGAAGTTAGATGTAAGCACATGCATAAATATTTTGCTGGATAAGAGCCTTAAACAAGCATTCCCACCACCACCCCCCACACACACGCACATTCATTTCTGAAGCATTTTAAGGAGACCAAACATAAATGAAACATGGCATTAAGGTCAAATATGAAAGGATAATGGCTACTGAAGATACAAAAGCTTATCTAGAGCATTTTTATTACTACTGACACATAGGCAGCTGCAGCCATTAACTGAGTATTAAAGCAGCGTTTCTCAAACTTTTCTGTTTGGGGCCCCTTTTTCAGTTGCGGCATCCAGTCGTGGCCCGGGGGGGGGGGGGGGGACTTTGTCCATTGAAATGCCGCCAAATTGAACACTTCTGCTTTCGGGCGGCATTTCGGCAGACACAGAGAGGAACGCAGCCGAAATGCCACCTAAAGCGGAAGTGATCAATTCAGTGGACGCAGTGTTGATCTCTGTGTCCGCCGAAATTCCGCTGATAGCGGAAGCTTTCACTTCAGCAGTTTTCAGCGGACATGCTCCTGCGTTTGGAGCCGTCGCCGAAATGCCGCCGAAGCCGTCAGCAGCTCACGACCCCCCTGGAATTGCCCCGCCATCCCCGGGGGGAGGGTCGCAACCCCCAGTTTGAGAACCACGATATTAAAAGAAACACTTGGGAACCCTTCACTCTTAATGGCCCGAGCCCTTCAGGTCTGAATTGCTGCTCTAGGCCTGACAAAGACAAGGCTGCCATTAAAAAGTCAATGGACTCAGTGAGAACTTCAGGTCTGGGTCCTTCATTCCACAAATTCATTTGCATATGTTGAACTTTACTACCGTGAGCAGTCCCACTAAACACCCCCGCTCCCAAACTCTCCTACTCCAATGCAGATGCCGTTCTCCACACTGGGAATGGAGGGTGGGGAAGGAGAAAACAAGCTAGATATTTGTTAAGCATGTTGCTTAATTCACAGCTGGAAGGTACTCTCATACTACTGTCACGAGAACATAAGAACAGCCATACTGGGTCAGACCAAAGGTTCATCTAGCCCAGTATTCTGTCCTTTGACAGTGGCCAATGCCAGGTGCCCCAAAGGGAATGAACAGAACAGGCAAACAGAAGCTAAGGACACCATTCCTGCCCATCCTGGCTAATAGCCACTGATGGACCTATCCTCCAGGAACTCATTTAGTTCTTTCTTGAACCCTGTTATAGTCTTAGCCCTACACAGAACCTTCTGGCAAAAAGTTCCAGAGGTTGACAGTGTGTTAGGTGAAAAAATACTTTCTTGTGCTTGTTTTAAACCTGCTACCTATTAATTTCATTTGGTGGCCCCTTGTTCTTGTATTATGAGAAGGAGTAAATAACACATCCTTATTTACCTTCTCTATACCACTCATGGTTTTATAGACCTCTATCATAATCCCCCTTAGTTGCCTCTTTTCCAAGCTGAAAAGTCCCAGTCTTAGTAATCTCTCCTCATACAGACGCCGCTCTATCCCCCTAATCATTTTTGTTGCCCTTTTCTGAACCATTTCCTATTCCAATATATCTTTTTTGAGATGAGGCGACCACATCTGCACGCAGAATTCAAGGTGTGCGCGTACCATGGATTTATATAGAGGCAACTGGTATTTTCTGTCTTACTATCTATCAGTTTCTAGATGAGTTCCAACATTCTGCTCACTTTTTTGAATGCCACTGAATATTGAACTATTCACCGAACTATCCACAATGACTTCAAGATCTCTTTCTTGAGGGGTAACAGCTAATTTAGACCCCTTCATTGTATATGTACAGTTAGGATTATGTTTTCCAATGTGCATTACTTTGCATTTATCAACACTGAATTTCATCTGCCAGTTTCTTGCCCAGTCACCCAGTTTTGTGAGATCCTTTTGTAGCTCTTTGCAGTCTGCCTGGGACTTAACTAGCTTGAGTAGTTTTGTATCATTTGCAAATTTTGCCACCTCAATATTTACCCCTTTTTCCAGATCATTTATGAATATGTTGAATAGGACTGGGCTCAGTACAGATCCCTGAAGGACACCACTATGTACCTTTCTCCATCCTGAAAACTGACCATTTATTTCTACCCTTTCTTTCCTGTCTTTTAATCAGTTACCAGTCCATGAGAACACCTTCCCTCTTATCCCATGATTGTTTATTTTGCTTAAGAGCCTTTGGTGAGAGACCTTGTCAAAGGTTTTCTGAAAATCTAAATACACTATATCTACTGGATCTCCTTTGTCAGCATGCTTGTTGACTCCCTCCAAAAATTCTAGTAGATTGGTGAGGCATGATTTCCCTTTACAACCACCATGTTGACTATTCCCACACAAATTATGCTCATCTTTGTGTCTGACAATTTTGTTCTTTATGATAGTTTCAACCAAATTTGCCTGGTACTGAAGTGAGGCTTACCAGCCTGTAATTCCCAGGGTCACTTCTGGAGCCCCTTTTTTTAAATAGCACTGAGGGTGCTATAAGACCCTATATGGAATGTCAGTGTAGCTGTGAAGGCTGGGCACCACCAAGAAAACAACTAATAGAGGACAGCGCCAGACAGACAATTATAATGCCTATTTCCTCAATAGGTTTCAAAGTGCTCCACAATATTTTGGTATGTTTTATCCTCACAGCACCAGTGTGAGGTAGGGAAGGACTGTTATTCCCCTTCACACATGGGGAACTGAGGCACAGAGAGGCTAAGTGATGTGCCCAATGTCACACCAGAGTAGGGAATTGAACCCACATCTCCAGTGTCCTAATCACTGGACCATACCTCCCTGCTGCAAGAGAAAATAAGCAAAAAAAGGGTGGACAAACAGCCTTCTGAATCTGCAGCTAGACAGAAATGTCTGCTTCTTCAGCCAAGGCACATACACCAAAGCATCGGTAAAAAGGTAGGAAGATTCTATAAAGACACTTTTAGCAACATTTTAAAAAGCACACTTATAGTACTGCATTAGTACAGTATCATTATATAGTTCTACTGAAGCTCTCTAATTCATTTGTGTATATTCGTTCTTTATTGGATTGATAAATCTAACTACTCCTATGAGGCCATGTGGAAAGTTAAAAGAAGAGGAAAGAGTTAAGCAGGTCCTTCATGCCACACTCTATAAATATACATAAGGAAGGCATGGGTTTAAAAAGCAAATCATACCCTTCTCTCTGCTTTGTTCCTGGTTTGAGAGCTAGAGCAAGTGTGTGACTTTTGTTTATACTACTTCATTCCTCCTCTCACACAAATCACTTAATAAACCCAAGGGGAAATATGAAGGAATTCATCAATGTTCCTACCCAGATAGCAAGCTGGCTAATGGTTTCATCGATTGTTTAGCTTGACATCATACGGTACACTGGATGAAGTGGTCCATACAATGAACAGGATTGGAGATAGTGTTGGCAAAATGGCCTAATTCACTTTCAGCTTAGCAGAAATACCTGGTGACTGTAAAAAGAGAGAGACTGAGTTTCCAAATCTCTTTTACTGGATCAAAGTGTCATGCAGCAAACTGCTTATGTACAAAGACGCCACTGCCCTTTACCCCTGCCCCCCAAAATAATCTGTCTCTCCCTTCTGCACATAGCATACATTATTTTGTACATCTTGTTATGGCGGAAGAAAAAGTCAGGAGTGCATTCTTCTGCTGGGCAGTTATCAATTCAGCAGAAAGCACAATTGACAGGCAAATTAAAAACTGAAGATTAGGATTATAGAGTTATTTAGTAAATTAACTTGGCACTAATAGAGAGCAAATGAGATAAGCTGCTGTAGTTATCCATTCATAATTTAAATCCTGTGAGTACTTACCTGGCTCTACAGATAGAATGTGCACTCGAGTGTCTATGAGAATGTGGAGCAAGGGGGGATTTACACCTTATGGAATTATGGCTATGAGAGAGACTATGGTGAGTGGGGCCACCTGAAATTTAATGCATGGTAATTCAATGTACAGTCACAGAGGTGGGAGGTTCACAGGCCAAAAAACACATCATCACCAAGGCCCAGATCCTCAAAAGGGACTTTCAGTGCCTAATTCTTATTGATGTCCATGGGAGTTAGGCACCCATACATGCAAGTATCTCGGCCCAGAACTCTAATTTTAGAGGGGACCAGGATTACTGGGAAACCTTGTACAAGACAACTCTCTTGGATTTGCACAGGGCAGGAATGACTAAAGTATGATCAAACCCCTATTAGCTTAGATTCACAGGTGCAATGTGCATTGAGACTACTTGTGTATTTTAGACACAGCTGGCCATCTGGCACCTCCATGTAAACACCTATATAGTTCCAAGTGATTAGCTGAAAAGAAATGGTTTGCTGTTTTGAGATCAGATCCGAGCAAGTGAATGAAATGAGCCCACAGGCAGGTCAAGAACATGGAGATCTGGGAGAAGGGCCGGAATCTGGGGGAGATCACGGGCTGTTATAGCATGGATAAAAGAGAGACAAGACAGAATAGCAGGGGATGGTGAGAAGTATGGGGAATAAGCAGGAAGAACTCAATATACTAGTAAATAAACACAACTATGACACGCTTGGCATCACAGAGACTTGGTGAGATAATACACATGACTGGAATATTGGTAGAGAAGGGTACAGCTTGCTCAGGAAGGACAGGCAGGGAAAAAAGAGAGGAGGTATTGCCTTATATATTAAAAATGTATAAACATCGACTGAGAATGAGATGGAAATAGAAAAACAGACTTGTTGAAAACCTCTGGGTCAGGATAATAGAGGTAAAGAAACCTCTATTTCTTTACCTCTATAGGAAAAGAAACCTTTTACCTCTATAAAAGCAATGGGCTTAATTTGCAGCAAGGCCAGTTTAGGTTGTATGTTAAGAAAAATTTCCTAAAGGTTCCTTAATACTCTTTCTGCGCATGACGCCTCTGCAAGGTACAGACACTGGATACAAACCTGGGGATGATGACAGCATGGTTACCCAGTTTCAGTACCACATTAAAGCACACCATGGAACTTCTAGTGCTCACCAGCAAAGTCCACATGAGCCAATTAGTGCACAGCACATATATGTGCTCCAGAAATCACACCCCGGTAATCTGCATTGCTACTCCATGTAGATGACCCTCACAATGATATTTTTCTAGAGTTATTAGCTTGAAACCACGTAGTTCTGCTACTGTAGCTGTGGTGATTTGGGCCATAGCTGTTATAGGGGAATAGTGGACAAAAGCTCCTCCATCTTCAGCTGACCAAGAGATCTCTCTCTCCTTTCCATTATGCAACTCCTTGGATTGAGGACAGCATGGGTCACATTAAGGCTTGTGCCCAGTTCGCTGTACCTTGCAGAGGCTTCATGTAATATAGAATATGGTTCTCTCTTGAGTAGGGCCAACTAATAAGCATGTACAACACCTGTGCACAGCACTCAGTGTCTGACAGTTGAGCTTCAGGTGAAATGGAAAGTGCTAGGTACTCTTGGGATATCACCTCTAGCAGTCATGGATTTATTTTTTTTTAAGAAACTACTGACCCTCCCAAAGTGCACATTGTTTACCTCAGGAGTTGCTGCAGCTTTCTTTCAAACAGCTGTTATTGGTCATGGTTGGGGAGGGGATCATCATTATTAAACAGGGCCTTCCTCTGATCTACTGTGGCAATGCTCATGCTCCCTTCTATAAGCGAGCAGTTACCAGACTTCTGCTCTGCCCTTGTGACACTTCACTTTTCATGCCAAAGATGATGCTTGTTGGAGCCTGAAGCAGGATGTCATCAGTGAGCTTTTTGCCTTTGAAGACACTTTGTTTCTGCTAGACCCATGTTGGAGCAGGGTTGGCTGCTTCTGGAGTAATGTGTAAAATTCCTCTCTCTGCTGGGACTTTTGAGAACATTGTCTAGAAGTGTCCTAACCTATCCAAACCCGTGAGGGCAATCTTGTAACGTAGTTGCCCATGTGCATGCATTTCTGCTGCGGGAGGCCTATAACTTGCGTCCTCTTTAAAAGTGAGTCTTGTTCTACAGGCATTGGTTGACTTTTTTTTCCCCCGCCCTTTTTTGATAATACAAAAACATTCATGAGAATTTGTCTTCATTGAACCGATTTCATTTTTATTGGGCAAGTGCTCTCTTGAGAGCCAGAGAGCAGGATTTTCCCTGAGTAAACTTTTTTTTTTCAAATTGTCTTTACATTTTTATAAAGTAAGAAATGTGAAATCTTTTAAATGACTCCCCGCCCCCGTCCATTGTGCCCATCCAATGCGCAAAATCAAAAGGCTAATAGAGGTAACCTACGACGACAAATGTACATGTTCAATATGGTAGCTTATTCATGGCTTTTTAGTCATCCTCGCTTAAGAGAGCCTACCTACCACATCACCTTCTCAGGATGCTAATTTAAGGGCAGCGCTTATCTGAAGAGAACGTGTTTACATTAGTACCTGATCCTAAACATGTGCTAAGCACTTACAGCTCCCATTAACTTCAGTAGCACTTAGGAAAGCACTGTACCCCTCAGGAAGAGGCCATTAGAATGCAGCTAACATAGTTTCCTAGGGATTTACCTTATTAATTACTGCAGCTACAACGTTGGCACAATCTTTCAAGTCCAATACCTCTTGGGCATTGTTCTGTTCCTCATCTTTACTAATCTTTGCTCAAATTACTCACATGCAGAAATTCTGCCTTTAAAGGACATGGTGGTAATCAAAAGACTAGCTGAAGCCCATGTGATGCGGCGTCTCTCTCTCAGGCTATTCTACTACTGCTGCAGTTTTTCTTAGCAGATGTGTAGAGTGCATTTTCTGATAAAGACCCATAACTTTCAGTGAATGTGTCACACTCACCAACTCTCCTCCATGAACTGGTGTATATAATTTTGAGGGTGATGGTCTGTGTGGGTGAGTTTTTATTCCAAAAACCATCCAGCACTTTGTTCCCCAACTGTCTGCTGCAGGGTCTCTAGAAATACTAGCCTGCCCCTCTACTTCCTCAATCCATTTCCCACTTCACTGTGTACTGCAGAGCACAAATAAAGCCGTGTGTGTAGAGATGGGGCAATTGTGAAAAATATTCCCTTCCCCCAGTAGGCCTTAGTGTCCCTGCCAGAGAGAGGGCAGGTATCTACATACCAGAGATGCAGCTTTAAATCTCTTAAGGACAAGATTAAGGCAAACTTATGTATTGATCCATCCATAGTCTCATATTTTAAACTACTGTCCAAGTTGGCGGTTGTCTGTGTTCTTGATTGCTAAAAGAGTCCATCTATCTTATCACGTCTTGTACTCATTTATAGTTGCTTCCATTTCTGGCATTGTTAGAGAGACAGCAATGTTTCAACACAAATTAAAATCAATAAGAAGCCATTTCATTTGTTTTTAACCAGTAGGAAGGGCTTTTTCAGTAAATCGCTGTACATTCAACTAAGGCACTTGCTTCATTCTAGCAAGTTAATTGCCAAATGCCCTTAATTCTTATACAGACACAAAATATTTATTTTCCAGTGCTCGTAACATGTCAAATATGATTGATAAAACAAACATGTTTGCTCATCAAGAGCAAGTGAATGCAGTAAAGAATATTCTTTGCTTGGCACTTGAATATTTTTTGCATGTGATTCTAAACACATGATCTTTAAAAGGAAAATCTTGAAGTATGTACAGAGACAGGTGCCCTATGGATAACTCTTGACATACAAATTATACCAGGGGTGCAGGCAGTGCAAGATTCCCCCACCAATCTGCTTGGACAACATTCGGCAGAGACAGGTGCCAGTGGGAAGATGACAGCCCCCTCTCCCTCTTCTCTTTTCCAGCCTAAATAAACCTCATGTTTTCAATCTTCCTGCAGAGGTCATGTTGTCTAGACCTTTACTCATTTTTGTCACTCTTCTCTGGACTCTCTCCAATTTGTCCACATCCTTCCTGAAATGTGGTGCCAGAACTGGACACAATACATCAGATGAAGCCCAATCAGCGCAGAAGAATTACTTCTCGTGCCTTGCTTACAACATTCTTGCTACTACATGCCAGAATTATGTTTGCTTTTGTGAAGAGAGGGGAGACAGCATTACACAGTTGACTCATTTATGTTGTGGTCCACGATGATGCCTGGATCCCTTTCCACGTACTTCTACCTAGGCAGTCGTTTCCAATTTTGTACGGGTGTAACTAATTATCCCTTCCTAAATGGAGTACTCCGCATTTGGCCCTACTGAATTTTATCCTATTTACTTCAGATCATTTCTCCAGTTTGTCCATATCATTTTGAATTTCCATCCTATCCTCCAAAGCACTTGCAACCCCTCCCAGCTTGGAGCAAACTTTGAGTGTACTCTCTAGGCCATTATTAAACTCACTGACAAAGATATTGAGCCAAACCAGACCCAGAACTGATCCCTGTAAGACCCCACTTGGTATGCCCCCCCAGCATGACTGTGAACCATTCCACAGGAATGGTTTTCCAACCAGTTATGCACTCACCTTATAGTAGTTCCATCTAAGCTGGATTTCCCTAGTTTGTTTATGAGAAGGTCATGAGAGAGTCTGAAAAGCCTTACTAACACCACACCAAGATATACCACATGCTCCTCCCTCCCACCCCCATCCACAAGGCTTGTTTCACTGTCAGAGAAATCAGATTGGTTTGACACAATTTGTTCTTGACAAATCCATGCTGACTATAACTGATCACCTTATCTACACAAAGTTTTTAAACGAAAAAGAGTCTAAGACTGCATAACAATTGTCAATAGTGATGGGGGAGGTTTCAGAGATGTTAAGAGGCATACACTATGCTTTACAATGAGATGAAGCCAAACAAAGATGCTGCTCTACATTTCGCTACAACAAAAAGATGTTGCAACAAGGCCAAGCCATGCAGATGGGCTCTGTTGAAGGATCCTAGCTTTTTATGAAGACCCTAGATATCAGCAAAACAAAGAGACAAAAGTTACTGTACTATAATTTTATTGGAAGACATATCACAGTTGCTGTTATGTTCTGACCAAATTAGGACTTTGAGAATCTCATCCAACAACTCACTGAAATTAACAAAATCCCTGGTTTTAATGTGCAACACTTTCCAAGACAACCCTTTCCATCCCCCACTAGGAAGGCAATAGGGCAGAATATCAGCTGGTGTAGTTTGTCATTGTTCCACTCGTTAAATGGAGCAATGACAATTTATATCAGCTGAGGATCTGCACCATGTTAAGAAGAGAGACATTATGGGATCACACATTTGCACCCATAGTTTACAAAGATAACAATGAATTTATTCACAGTAAACAAAAGAGGAACACTTTACTAGGCATCAACAATGTAGTAAGAAACAATTTTTAAAAAATCAGTTCAGAAACTGCCATCATGGAGCCCACACAGTTAACACTTACTTAAATAGCTAAAAATTCAGGAAGGTGTTGCTTTGAAATACAAACAGTTCTACAGAAGCCACATAATCTGATGCAAAACCCTTGGGCACAGAAGAAAGGAAAAATAAACAACTAATTTTAGATCTTGAGTACTCTCATTAGTGATTCTCACCAATTAGAATATGATGCAACTGCTGTCAACAGGCAAATTTTAGGTATATTTTAAACAAGTGTTTAGAATATTTATGCCCAGATTGTTTCACTGTAACAAGAAATTGAACATAATTAATTCATGAGCCATAGAGAGACTCTGACCTGTTGAACTAGTGAAAGTCAGTGGGACTCATGAGCTTTTGACATTTCTGCCCCTAGTTTTTCAGGTCAACGTAGATCTGCACCTACGTTTTCAAAAGCAACAAGCAATTTTGGGTGCCTGAGTTTTCAGGTAGAGAAAAACTTAAAGGGGTCTGGTTATCAGAATGTCAGAGCTCAGCATTTGCTGCGGGAATAAAAAGTCAGCCCCCATTATGGGTCTCACGTTGGACCCTCCAAAAATTGAGGCAAGCAAAAAAAAGAAAGCCAGCAGTCACTTTTGGAAAATCTTGGCCATCTTTTTATTTTGGAGCTCTCTATTAATGACTGCAATACCTCTTAGGACAGGGGTGGGAAAAATATCATCCTAAGACGTGGCCTGTAAGGGCCATTTTTAAGCCCAAGGAACTGAAGCTAGCAAGAGTCTCTCTCCAACCAAGTCTGCGTTTAGAACACTGTGCAGAACAGAGCGCACAAAGAAGCAGTCTTTGGTGGCACTAAATGAGCATCCTTCCTGAAGGCTCGGAGAATGTTCAATGGGTCCAGTTCACCACTGCCTTTACCATGCACAACCATTGCCCTGTACACAGCATGATCACTGGCGCCAAGCTAGTAACACTGCAAAAATCAGAGCAGACTTGTTTTATACCAGCTTTGCAGTGGTGCAGAAGACTACACAATGTGAATCTGATCTCTTTTTAGGATGGGGGTTGACTCATGAATTGAGCCTTCTTCAGTTTAAAGTCCTTCTGCATTCTTTTTAGTCTCCTCTCTTCAGAGACTACTGCCTTTAAAAAAAATAGGTGGCACAGTCAAGGAGCAGAAATGCCAGTTTTAAGGCTTGGGAATGATGAAGGGCAATAATCCAATACTTAAGCACTTTCCTGTGGGCACACTCTGCAGCACTGTTTTGATTAAAATGCTGTGGCATTGTATCAGAGTCTCTTCCTCTCCAAAGGAGAAAAAAAAAAAATCCTGTACTACTGTCCAATTTGGTGAGCAAAAGAGATCAAATAGCTTTCCTCTTTTTCACTAGAATAAGCTGGCTGTCAGAAGAAGAGCTTTAAAAGCCTTCCATCAAAAAGACAGACATGCTTTCTTGATCAGAAAAAAACCCAGCAGCTGCCACATGGCCAATATTTTGCTCCCAAATACAAGTGCAGCTCCTCCTGGCTCCAGGTTTCATTCATCAAGTATCTGCGAGCACAGAAAAGGATATTCAAAGCAGCTTTGTTAAAATAAGTAGTCAAGTCTCAAAATCTAGATTTTCCTTACATAAGTGTTCATGCTATGAATGCAAAAATCCCTCAAAGCAGCAACTGGCAGAGAATGCATGTACTTGGACATCACAGCAACAACGTTTATGTGCTGGAGAGCTGCAGCACCCCATATCAAGTGAGATTTCACCTGTCAGTACTGCTGGCAGGTGCACACCACAGCCAGGAATTCTACAGAATGATCCAGCACTGTTCAAATGACTTGATTCAGAATTCTCATACTCCTGCTCCCAAACCTACCTAAATACGTACAGTAACATGAAAAACACCCATTACCTGATTTTACTGTTAAGAGCAATTTAAATCAGCCGGTTTATTGGGAGGCTAAGGTGAACCAGCTCAGTAAAGGTCATGTATCACAGGAATGTCTCCTCTCCCACCCCACACTCTTATTTACTCCCTTCCTGCCATTCCCCTCATTCCCATAAGAAAAAAATATGGAAAAGAGACAAAGGAATAGCAGCAGCAGACATCTCATCCCTCACCTTGATTGCTTGTTCGAATACTCTTTCTCCCTCCTTTCATCTGTTAGCTTCTGGTGGGAAGGAAGACGGAAGGGTCATTATTTAGACCAGGGGTCTCCAAACTATGGCCTGGGGCCAGCCCGCGGCTTCGATTTGTCCGGCCCTCCAGCTGAGCAGACACATGGAGAAGCCGCTGCTGCCCTCCCACCCCCCAGCTGCTGCCAGCAGCCCCATGTGCGGAGGGGTGAGTGCCCCCCCCCGGCAGTGGCCGGAAAAGCAAAAGGGGGGGTGGGGGCAGCAGTGGCCAGAGAAGCAAAGCAGGGAATTCTGCATATTATGTTATATAGAGAGAATTTTTTCCACAGTCGCTTTGGCCTGCGAAGTCCCTTCAAAAAAATCTAATATGGCCCTTGTCTCAAAGTCAGAGACCCCTGATTTAGACTGTAAGCTCACCAGGGCAGGATGTGTATCTACCTGCATTTGTGCAGCAGCACCCAGCCCAACAGGGCCCCCAAACCGACCACATTACAAAACCTCGTCCAGCTACCTACATACTCCCCCTCCCCCTTTCACTGAAGAAATAGCAATCTACCAATGGAGAAGCTAGGGCTTCCAACCAGAACAGCTGGTCTTCAACTGACCTTACTAGGTGGACAATGTAACAGGCTCCCCTCATTAGTACAGAAATGCAGTCTGAGCAGGACACACAATTTATGTTTTCCTCCTGTCCTTGGCCTCCCAAACATTCCCAGATATCAATGTTAACTGAGAGTCACTCCACGTAAGTCAATGGAGTTACACCCGGGTGAGTGTTACGTAAAGAAAATACGGCCTTCATATTTACTCCAACAAAAAGTGACTGGCAGTTTGCGCGAGTCAAAAATACGGCCCCTACCTTTTAAGCCTGAACACCTGAAGACATGGATAGATACCTACTGGGATTTTAGGCACTGTTGGGGGAGGGGAAAAAATCCCTCTAGGAGCCTAAATACCTTTAAAAAAATGACCCTAACAGTTCAAGATTTGACAGCAGAATAAATTTGCTGAAATATTTAAAAGCACTGTATAATTAAGCCTTAAGAATGACTGCTTGCTGCCATGCGAGTATAAAGAATCACAATTCAGTCAGAATGTTACAGCAACTATAATATATGTTTTGTAATAAAATTAAAATACAGCAACTTAAAAGCAAACAGAAATTAGTCTCATTCTCTCATAATTCCTCATATTAAGGTTATATACTGGATAAAGTGCAATTTTATTACTATACCCTTAGGCTTCCAAGCACATCATGCCACATGTTCGACTGGCTGCTAAAAAGCAGCCGCCAAGAGATTAGCATTTGTTCCAAAGATAGTTGAGATTAATAGTTTGAAACTTTTTTTTAATTCAACCATAAAACTCTACATTTAAATTAGAGCCAACTTTAACAAGGCTCTCTTTCCAAAAGCTACCAGCATGTTAAATGCTGAACAGAACAAGAACAGGGTCTTCATCGTATTTTCTATAATTGAACAGACAATGAAAACTATTCATGTTACAGAATTAAAGCCTTACACTTAAAGTATGCAAGGAAAGAAACATTCCAGGAGAAATCCTAGCCCTATTAAGAGTCATTGACTTGTTACAAGTCAATGGATCCAGGATTTCATCCTTGGCAGAAAGCGGACACTTCTAACAGAAGCCACCTCATATTCCTGGACAGTGAGATTTCTTAGGTGATATTGCACTGCGCTGCTTCTCACTCTTTTCAAGGAGAATGGAATGGACGGTGGAACTTGACAACTCAACCAGGACCTACTTGTCCAACAGCAGCTCTCAGTAAGACAATCAGAAGCTATGGGACAGCCTAGTTGATTAACAACATCAAGTCTATATGCTAGATTATGCAAATCCTTCATTCACTCCTCTTTTCCCGAAGTGAGATAGAAACAGGGGCAAATAGCTTTCTGTAACATATACTGAAGTAGACCTCTCAAGAGAGGGGGAAAGGGGAGAACTATGCACACATACACAACGTTATTTCACTTCACCCTTAAAACAACAAGGGCCCAGAATAGGGCATCGTCCCACTAGTTGAGAACAATGGCTCTAGAACCTATAAATCGCAGGCAAACAGCAGAAAGTTGCAGCAGCACCATGGTGTGTCTCTGATATCCAGATTCTATTCTATCCTCTGAAAATGGATTACTCCCTGCCACTGCCTTTGCACTGACAGAATTCTCCTTTCCCCCCAAATCACACTTGCTGTAGCTGTTAGTAGTCAGCTCCCAGCATCACTTAAAGATTTTACAAAGCTCTGTTCTGGCACTGTTAGCTGTGAATCAGCTTCCATAAGCCTGCTTACGGTATCAAAGCTCTTCCTCAACTTTCTCTTCAGAAGCATACCAGCAAGCTCAGGTCCCAGTGCACAGGAAAAGAGAAGAGAGGCATATTTGACATTCTTTATCAAAAAGGACTCCATTAGCCACTTCCTGGAACATAAAGCATATTTTAAAAGGCATGGAAAATAAGAGAATAATTAAAATGTAAGACATCTTCATAAAAGCCACAGGACTAAATAAAGTCTTGGAGAGCCCTCTCCTGTACAATCCATATTTCTCTATGAAAGGGAAGTACGGGTGAGCATACCTTGTTCTAGAAAACTTTGGATTAACAAGGCCAATCTTATTCAGCACCTTTGAAGATTCTGAAAATGGCATTTGATTAGCTCAAAGGCACAAGTGCCTAAGAAAACACAATACTCAAGATTTCTCTCTTCCTACCCACCCCCAACCACAAAACAAGTTTAGTCTTCATACTTGAAGAGTGAAGAACTAAAAGCCACCAACAACATGCCTTTAAAAAGTTGGAGGCTGATATATGCTAGGTCAACAGTGAACTAAACTAAACTAAACTGGTTCATTAGGCCACTTAGATATTTATTTTTAAATCCACCTTCTTTTACATGTTTCTCTTAGGTAAACAGAAACAAGCATATAGCGCCATAGATGCCAGGTACTATACCAGTCACAAAATGCATAACGGAACACAAACATTCCTTACCTCTGTGAAGCAGATTATTAAGAATACTATTGCATTGTTAATATTTAGGCCTTTTCTTATTTATTGAAACAATGAATTTAGCTGCTTGAGGGAGCAGACCCCACAGCACCAATTATTTTTACTTTATCTTAGTTTGATTTATTAACCATTGCAATTACCAGTGACAAGTTCACAGTTAAATGTACTGCACTAGCACTACAAGAAGAGCAATCGTTTCCAATAGATTTTCCTCATTGTTACTGATGGAGCAGAGAGCAAGACACTTATACAAAAGACAAAAATCCACTACAATTCTGTTAGAGGATTGCTAAAGGTGAAAAAAGGGTTATTTTCTATAGGGACTCATATAAAAATGTTAAATTGTCTTTGTTCTAGGTTGCTTCACAAATGAATGCGATTGGGGAAGAAGGGGGGGGGGGGAGAAAGAGTAGTGATCTGTATCTCTTGTTTAAAGGCAGCTGGAAATAAAGTTTTTCTACCTGAAACAAACATCTGCATTCCCTAAGCTTCTTAATTCAGGTTTTAAACAAAAGCAAAAAAAAATTGAAGATTTTGTTTCAGATGCTAAATAGTTAATTTTTGGCAGGGATTCCCCACCAACACCAATTTTGACAATTTGCCATTTGGTGTCCTCAACATTGATGTTCTGTTTTAGTCATCTGAGGAGCTCACTGCAGCCTTCCTACCTCTGGCACCTCTCATGTAGCAGGTCACAGCAGAGAAGGTTACAGTGTCCTTATTTGTCTTAATGTTCTAACTTGCCCAACCCACAAGTGGGATCACTGTTTGGAAGAAACCCTACAATAATGAAATCAGCGAGGCCTAACATGGCAGCAGTGTCAAGAACTACATCTGCAAAAGCCTTAAGGAAATACTTTCTTTTCCAAGCAAAGCCCTGTGTTGGACAGCATCTTTAAGTACTTTATAGCTATTTCACAGTTGCGAACATTGTTAAATCATTTAGCTATAGACCGTACACGAACATGGGTATGCAAACACAGAGCCTATATCTACATCAACCTATAATGCAAATATTATCTAGTTTAAACTCCGTGGACATAAGTTATTCTTACAATACTGTCATATTAAACCTACATCAAAGCTTGTTTTCCTGAATTGTTCTTAGAGTCTGCTTTTTAGATGTAATTACTGTATAATATAGATCAGAAGCAGAAAGGCAGGCCCCACTCCCAGGGCTGAAATAGAGAAGAAATCAATATAAAGAAGATAAAAAAATTCCCCTCAAGAGCTACAGAATTTCAAACAGATAGAGGTTTTAACTCTTACGCTGGATTATTTTATTTTTGCTAGAAATCATGTTGTCATCTGATAAGTGACTGGGGTATACAGACCATTTGCTTGTGTTCTTGTGGGTATTTTACAAAGAGAATTGAAAGTTACTAGAAAGCTTCCAGAAAACGGATTTCACTCTTCTCATGTATCCTGTAAGTGGTCCACAATATAAATTGCATCAGAAGGTCAATGTCAGAGCTTTCCCTCTTTAATAGCTATAAAGACATAGGTTTACATTAAAAAAAACCCTAATAAAATGAACTGAAAAGCAAGCAGTAAAGGCCTTCAAAGTATTCAATTTGCTCACTTTTCTGGAATAAGATACGAAAGTACATTTTTAATACATATCCACAGTTAACCAAATACAAAAAGGTACCACTATTTAAATAAAAACATCACAGCTAGCTGAAAATTTTGTAGCTACACTTAAGTAATTAGTAACACTAAGCAAAAGAAGTTTCAAAACAATATTTCTGGTCTACACGCCCCCTCCCTCTACACCTCCACCCCAGCTTGTGCTTTTGAAGCACTTTGGGCTCAGCCAATTTCATTGTTTCCACTAGTCCGCTGGTTCCCTGCAACAGAGATTCTCATAAGAGGGCAACAGGAAAGAGGAAAAAAATCAGAGATATTTTTAAAGGAATATACAGAGAAAGATACACCTGACATTCTGGAGGGTGCTGGAAAGAGTCACATATGTACATTGACAGTGACCCTTTAAAACTGAAGGGTGAACAAAAATTCTGGCAGAAATGGGTTTTGTAATTCTTTGGGTAGAGAAACTGGTCAACATTAGACCTCGATCTCCCCAGTTGCCTTATTGTGCGGCTACTGAAAGCCAGCAGCGGTGCAGACCAGGGACCGTTATCCTCACATCCATTCCAGCTGGAGAGAAGCTCAGGAGTTGTTCTGAGTAACTCATCAATGGGGCCACGTCCATCTCGGAGCGTGCGTCTTTGGGGGGCTCTCTGGATGGGGGGGCCCCGAACGCGGCCTGTGACAGACAGAAGCTCAGCAGCGCCTCTGTGGGTGCGTCTGCCTCAGTGCAGCTTTGGGGAAAGGAATCGCAGACTCCTCCAAAGGCTCTGACATTTTAACTTTCCTTAGCCATACACAACCACACACACTTACACACACACACCGAGCAAGCTTCCACCTCTCCGCAGCCTCCTGGGGGATGTTGCTTTGGCGCTGGGTGCACTATGCTCGAGAGGCCGCGTTCAGGCAGCCTTAGGGTGGGAACCACCCCTGAGCTTGGCACAGTGATGGGGGGCAGCGGGGAACACGGGGGCTTTAGACTGTGGCCAGCCCCGCCACCCACCCGCCGCGGGGGAGTTTCCGCATCAGGCTCCGCTGCCTGCCTCCCTTGCCCGGGCAAGGGGAACCAGGGCAGCCGCCGGGGGTTGTGCGCTCAGCTCGCCCCGAAGCACGGGCAGGCTCCGACCTTTGTCCCCCACACCGGTCCCCCAGACCCCGGCCCCCAAGGTCAGGGAGAGCGCGGCGGAACGCGGCCAAGCCGGGGGGCAGCCAAGGGGCGCAGGTGCGGGGCCCCGGGAACGACGGGGCACAACTAAGTTGGGGAGGGAAGAGGATCGGGGTGCGGGGGCACCTCAGCCCGCCTAGCGGGAGCCTTCCCGGGGCGTCCCCGGGCACGTCCGGACCCCCGGAGCGCAGCGCCCCGAGCTCCCGCAGCCGCCGGCCGGCTTCTGCCCGGCCCCGCTCGGGGCTGCGCCAAAGCCGAGCCCGCCGGAGGAAGAGAGGGAGCAGGCGGCCGGGCGCCCCGGGGAGCCCATCCCTGGCCAGGGGCGCGCCCCGGGGCAACGGGCGGGCTGAGCAGGGGGTTGCTGGGGGGCCGGAGTCTCGCGCTCTCCTTCCCCGTTGTTGGGGGGCAGGCGGGTGCCGAGAGGGGCGATGGGAGGCGGCTGCGGGCGGTCGGATGCGAGCCGGGGGGGGGGGGGGGGGGACAGGCTCGGGCGGCCACAATCCCACACCCGGGGCCTCTCTCGCGGCCGGGTCCCGCTCCGAGCAGGGGCGCCCGGGGAGGGAGAAGAAGTTGGGCACCGTGTGGCTGGGAAGCCGGGGCTGAGAAGCCGCGTCCCCCGCCCCAACCCCCCGAGTCCCAGACAAAGCCCGCCCCGGAGCGTGGCACAGGCAGGGCAGAGACCGGCCCCCCCTCCGGGATGGGTCTCGCACGCCCGTGGCTAGGGGTGCGTTGGTCAAACAGCAGCACCCCCACCCCTTTCCCAGTCCCCCGCCCCAGCAGCCAGCTCCCCGGGGAAGAAGCAGCAGCCACGCTGGGCCACGCACCCTTGGGACCCCCCCTCCGGGGCCAGGCTGTGCCGCAGAGCGCGCCAAGCCGGAGAGCTGTATCCCCAAAGCCGCGCACCCCCCTCACTCCCCGCTCGGCCCCCAGGCCGGCCGGCGCCACTCACCGGGGAAGCACACCACATACTGGAGCACGGAGCTGGTGATTTTCAAGAAAAAGATCCACCAACACGGTTGCAGTAGCCTCCGCATGTCCAAAGGCGCACATCGAAAGGGGGCGAGGGGCTGGAACTTCTTGGAGAGAAGTTGCGCTTTTCTCCCTCCCCCTTTCCCGGGCCGCCCCCACCCCCCCCAAAAAAAACCCCCGGAAAAAAAAACCCCTCCCCCCCCCGGGCCGCGCGGGGAGCGGAGACCCCGGGGAAACCCACCCCCGGCGGGGAGCCGGAGCAGAAAGTCCCGCAGCGCAGCGCCCCGCGCAGCGCAGCGCGCGCGCCAGGCCCGGAGCAGCTCACGGGGGAGAGCGCGGAACTTGAGCGGCAGTAGCCGGAGGAGAGGCGCCGGGGCTGGGCTGGGGCTCGGGCGCTGCCTCGCTCTTCATGCAGGCAGGCTCCCGGGCCAAGCCATGGCAGGGGCCGGCGCAGGGCTCTCAGTCCGTGCCCCGGGAAGTTGGGGCTGGGCAGGGGCGGTCAGACGGCAGCTGGGCGCGCTCCATTCTCCCATACAGGAAGCACCATGTGAGCCCGGAGCCTGGCTCTGACTTTAAAGCAGGGAGAGGGAGAGAGGAGGCGGGGGCGCGCGGGGAATAGGGGAGTCGGGCGTGTGCGCGCACCCGGGGCTCTTAAAGGGGCAGTGCACGCATTTCCCCCTTTCTCTCTCTCTCTCTCTCTCTCGCAGCCGGCTCTGCCAGTCACTCCGCTGGAAACAAAGCAGGCGTTTGCATGTGAAAATGTGGGTGAGTGTGAGAGAATCCGCTCGGTCTGTGGGAGAGTGCGTGCGCGTGTGTAATGCACACATGCTCTCCCGTTCTGGACATATTGTTTCTCACTCGCCTGCAAACCCTGCTGGATACAGACGCACACTCACAGTCTCTCTCCAAGGGGGATCAACCAGCGTCTTCCTTTCAGCCTTTTGCAAATCAGGCCTGCTGCTGCATATTTTTTCAATTTCCTGACAGCAGGGGGGTTTAAAGCAATATCGATCTATTTGGCAGGCGCCTGGCTAACTACCGAGATATAACAGCAGACACCAGGACGGATGTTCTGCGGTTTTAATCTGATACATAATACTAATTAATTAATACGAAGAACGGCCAGAGACTTTGGCTGCTGGTGTTTAAGATTTTGAGGATCCCGGGATCCTGAGCCCCGGATCAGAGTTGAGGTGAAAGGGAGCCCATTGCTGTGATCAGCGCTCAGAGGCTAGGCTGATTCCTGGCAGATACTTGGAAGCGATTTCCTTTTTCAGCCCTTACGTTTAAATAAAAAGCAATCCGAGGGAAACGGGAGCGCTGCTTATCTGTAATGAGTTTTGTCCCTTCCTTTAGACTGTAAGATTTTATCACGTTTTAGTTATAAGCACAGTATTTTGCCTTTATTCTGCTTCTAACTAGTGCAGGGTCGTTTTTGATTAACTGTGTAATTGCGGCAAGATAATTTCCCATTTGTAATTTAAAATTTCTCACTCTTATCTAAATTGTATCTGTTTGAAGTTATTTATGTTATTACACCACAATATACACTATAGCATACTACTTACTTTTTGAGTAACGTCCATTATACTTCTGGTTATGGCCAGAAACCCCACACAAAATAATATACTACAGGGGGTTTTAAACAGGTACCTTCAAAAACTACTTTCAAGTTAGGTTTGATACCTAACCTAGCAATGGACAGGGCAGTCCAAGTGAATGATAACTTTACTCTAACATGGGGAACAGACAATGCAATGGTGCTGGAACAGTTTTTATAGTGAGGGTGCTGAAAGCAGAAACCACGTATTTGGATTTCAGTGTAGTAGTTGTGTTAGTCAGTATCAGCAAAAACAAGGAGGAGTCCTTGTGGCACCTAAGAGACTTCAAGCTAGGGGGTGTGACAGCACCCCTAGTTCCAGCACCTATGGTCTGAATTTAGAACTTGATTCAGATAGAGTTTTTGTCTGATTTAAATATATATAAATATTACAGGATTTTTTTCCCAGTCAAGGAAGGGATACAAATCACATGATTTATCTGGGACTGGAATGGTTGCTGCTGGTTTTGTTGTTTGCTGGCATTGTCTTACCTTTACTTACATGCAGTGTCTTTCATCTATGAGTTCTTTTCAAACCATAGCTTTAAAAGGGGGGATGGGGGGGAAGAAGGAACAAATCTAAGGAATTCAGCAGAATATTATTTATCCAAGCAATTGGAATGGCTATGTCAATCCCTTGGGACACAAACACAAACCCTGCTGTCACTGTGCTATTAGCAGGGGGATCATAATAACCACAAAGGTGGCTTGCAATCTGCAACAGTTCAGTGAGTTTTCTCCTATCTGCAGGCTAGTTCCCGACCAGGGCAAATCCTAGCCGTGTCCCTGTTGCCACAAAAGGACCTGGAATGCAGTAAAAGCTGTGTGGGGAGGGACCCCATTTCTCATTCCTCCCCACTGCACACCAGGAAAGAACCCTTTACCCCAGGTCACAGGAATTCGAACCCAGAGTCGTCACCAGCCATCATGTTCATGTACAGCAGGTAGGATGTAGAATGGGGGTGTACTGCAGCCCTAAGCACCCCAAATTCAGGAGACACAAAAAGTATCTTAGGGTACATCTATACTACTCACCCCTCCAGCAGGTAGTGTTCAGTGTATCGGGGATCGATTTATCGCATCTCGTCAGGAGTAAGTGGAGTCGGCGAGGGAGCTGCCACGGTCAATTCACCGCCGTGGGGCTTGGTAAGTTGAACTAAGATACTTGGACTTCAGCTACACAAATAGCGTAGCTGACACTGTGTATCTTAGTTCGAACCCTCTGTAGCACAGGCCTTAGGTCCATCTTCATCTCGCTCCCCTCACTCCAGGTTGTGCCTGCTATGAATTAGGGGCTGATCCTGCATTCCTTGCACACTCAAAACAGCTGTCGAGGTCATTCATGTTTTGGGTTCACAAGGAATGCAGATTCAAGGCCCCTGCATAAGACTAATCAACAACCAAAACAAAAGACCCAGAGGCCTGATGAAATGGACAAATACCATAGTCCCTCAAAGTAGGTGGTTTTTGTCTGTGTGATTTAGTTTCAAATAGCTTGAAAGTAAAGAAGGTAAAACTAAAAAAACCTGCATCCATTTTCTCTTCCTATGCAAATGGGAAGTGGGGGGGGAACCACACCTGTTTTGACTTTAAGGATTATGTAGTGACACACATGTTCAACTACCCTGCTCCCATTGGTTTGCTCCAGAAAACATGAGCAATGTTCTCTCTTCAGCACTCCAAGACTGACATTCCTGGCCTAAGCACAGCAATAGGTAAAGCAGGCGCTCCTACTTTAACAAGGGTTAGCTCTCTAAAATTATGGCAGGCTGGAGTGCAAAACTGGGACTGTAAACGGAAGTTCAACAGGTGACACTATTTAAAAAAAGCAATTAAAAAGCAATTGCATTCTCATAAGGGCAGAACAAAGTAACTGTTCTTTTTTAAATGCAATTTGCATTCATTATTCTCACTGATGCAAAATCATTAATGAAATTTACTGGGACAAAGTGTTTTATTTTAAAATATCGATCATTTTACATTAGTCTATGTCTTTTTAGACTAGTAAGTTAAAATTCTGAAACTAACTCCATATCAAGGAGTCCGTGGCACCTTAAAGACTAACAGATATATTTGAGCATAAGCTTTCATGGGTAAAAAACCCACTTCTTCCGATGCATGGAGTGAAAATTACAAATACAACTATACTGGCACATGAAGAGAAGGGATCAAGTGCCAGTATATTTATGCCTGTATCTGTAATTTTCACTCCATGCATCTGAAGCAGTGGGTTTTTACCCACGAAAGCTTATTCCCAAATAAATCTGTTAGTCTTTAAGGTGCCACTGGACTCCTCATTGTCCTTGTGGATACCGACTAACACAGCTACCCGTCGGATACTTAACTCCACATCTTGAACCTGGAATTTTGATTGATACATTTTCATCTTTAGAACAAACACACACAGCTGAGATACAAGTATGTAAGGGTTTGGTATTAGTGCCTGAATCCAGACAGCAAATTACCTCATATGTCTTTGTAAGGCATATTTTGTAAACAGCTGTGCCCCATTAAAAGAAATGGAGGAGGTCAGACTAGAGGATCCTAATGGTTCCTTCAGGGTCTTAACAGCTATGAAATATTGAGAGAGAGAGAAAGAGGAGAGAGAGAGAGAGAGGAGGAGAACTCTCAGTTCAGCATGCCAAAGGTACAGTGTGTATAACCCAGCTTCCGGACAGCTGCAGATCAATCATTACATCATCATCTATCAAATAAAGGCCTGTAGGGAGGGAAGTAGCCTTCTTTTTACATTAGCAATGTGGGTGGGTAGGAGAATGGTATAGATGTATGACAGGGGTCTGGAGAATGGGATGCAACACAGTCAAATGAGAATCCATTTCCCACAGTATCTTTTTGCCAATGACACATTGTCTAACAACAATAGCTAGGTAGGAATTAGTCTGAAGATTTCTCTTGATTATCCAAACAGAGAAAACTGCCTCAACAGCATGAAGCCCTGGAACATTGATGCCATTTAGCTGGGAGGAGTGTGCATTACAGAGGACAGTGGATTCTTTCCCATTGTTTAAAGTAACTACTGCCATTCTGTGTGATTAAAGTAACTGTTCCTGTGTGAAGAGATGAGAATGGACTGTAACGGGAAATTATACTAGAGTGCAAGGAAGACCAGACTGATTTGGATTCTACAAATCTTGCTATATTTACATTATACATGGTGGGCAGTGTCAAGGTGAAAGGAGTAGCTTCAGCATCTTTGTCTGGTTTGCATGGAAGAGTGAATAATGTATGATAACTTTTATCATCTTCTGTTTGAACAGGTAATATTTTTACCCTGCATTCCTCAACATATGGGCATCACTCCTGGGAAAGGAATGACAGTCTGTTAATTTATTTTATCAGACAAGGGAAATAATGGAAAACTGAAACCAAGACTCACATTTGTCATATGTTTAAATTAGTGGAAAGCTGAAGAAAGCATAAAAATATTGCATGTAGTTCAAATATGAGAAGGATTATTGAATTAGAAGAATATTAATAACATTAATCCTTTCCAAACCAGGCTTGTTAATATGTATAATGACTGTATAAAGAACTGAGGGAGGGAAGATAAAGAGGGAGGGGTAAGAAGAGGAAAATCCACATGCAGCAACTTTCATTTTGTAACATTTTAAAACCAAAGGTTACATCCTCAGCTGGTATAAAGCAGCATATAGGGTGACCAGACAGCAAATGTGAAAAATCAGGCCAGGGCGGGGGGTAATAGGAGCCAATAGAAGAAAAAGACCCAAAAATCGGGACTGTCCCTATAAAATCAGGACATCTGGTCACCCCAGCAGCAAAGCTCCATTAGAATCATGAACTTAGTGGAGTGACGCCAATTTACTGAGAAAGAAAGGGAGAGAGCATCATCATGAAGAATCTCAGAGGCTACAATTCAGATTACAAGAAGTCATGTGTGTTATAAGATTCCAGATTAATTCAGCAGTCTTTATTTCTGTCTAGCATTGCAAAGGAAGGAATGGAGGAGTGCTGAATTTGGCGTTTCATGGATTATTTTATCAGAAGAGCTACTTTCCCATAGCCTCAGGACAGATTCATTCCTCTTTAAGTGCCTTGTGAGGCATTAAAAGTCTTACATGGCATCTGAGAACCTGCTGAGAAACAGACGTGGAGAGCAAGCAAAGTAGCGGGAAGAAAAAAGGGCCTTTATTTCAGTGTAATCATAGCAACATGCTGTGTTGTTTGATTTATGAAGACATAAAAAACAGATTAATCCAGAAAGAGGCGTGAAGTAAAATGGAATGAAGAGTGTTGATAGGTGATGTGAACTCTAAGTAAAGACATATTGTACTGGAGGTCAGAGTACTACAAATATTGTTTAGTAGCCAGCACATCTGCCACCTACCAGTGGTAGATGGATAATCACTTCAAAACATTTATTTGTAGGATACCCAAAAATATCTTGATTGGCCAATCTCCCCTAATGTTTGCAATGGTTTCGGAGACCAATATGCTTCCTTCCTCACGGTCTATAAAGAGACCTCCCCTTCCACAGGCTGCCCTTAGTATAACATCTTCAGAGCAGACAGCTGTTCGTATGCTGAGATATCAAAATGAAAGCTTCATGCTGGTCTTGAAGTCACATAATGCTATTTTAAAAGAGTCCTCAAAATGGCTTTGTTCTATAAAAGTTTGTCGGCAACTGGCACAGTGGCAGGGCAGATTGAACTCTTGTGAGTTTAGTTCATTAAGAAGGTCTTCTAATTTAGCGTACTGTGGTAACCCATACACAGAAACTCAGTAAGATTTTTTTGGTGGGGGAAAGAAGATCGAGAGATGCACAAATTCCCTCTTATTATAAAAAAAATAGTTATGCCCAATGCAATGGTGAGCAGAGCAAGCATGTTAGGTTTGTCTACACTGCCACTTGCTTCAGTATAACTTACACTGCTCAGGGGTGTGAATAATCCAAGTACTTGAGCAACGTAAGTTTCATTGACCTAAGTGCTGGTGTAGACAGCTTCTTCCAGTGACACAGCTACCACCACTCACGGAGGTCGAGTAATTAAGTCGACAGGAGACTTGCCCTCTCCCATTGGCTTAGAGCATTTTCACTGGACACTCTCCAGAGGCGCAGCTGCATCAGTGCAGATGTGCTGCTATCCAACTTCTAGTATAGACTAGGCCTTAGTGAAAAGAGCTGAGCCCAATGAATGGAGGGCCTGATTCACTGTTGCTCTGCACCTGGTGGATAGTCATTTGAACCAGGGCAAGATGAAGGGATACAAAATGGGTGCCAAAGGCTATCAAATCAGAATGGCAACAGATCATGGGAAATATTAATTCAGCAAAATATTATCAGATGCTGAGGAAGGCTGAAGGCTCACATGTTACAACAGGCATGAGGAACTGATCTAGTAAAAACCAGGAAGTTTTGCTGATCTCCTAATGCAAACGTGCTCATTCTGAAGTGGCTGGTTGGTTGTGAATTTCAGAAACGACCTAAGGGAGTTTATATGGCTAAGATCATCAAAATATATAATAATTACATTTATTAGGTATCTATACATCAAGTGATGCCCTAGGCACCCTATACAATACAAATATAAAATACATGGAAGAATGAAAACATAAAAACAAATCAGTGTGCTATGCTGAAGGCCCTCTGAAATAAAACAGGTTTAAAACTCATATGAAGGCTCTTCTGGAAGTAATTTTAAGGTTGAAAAGAAGGACATTCCACAGAGCAGAGTCTCTTGAGGCAAAGATATGAACAGTTCTTATATCTGAGCAAACCCCATACTCCGGCGCTCCTTTGCCTCCAGAGATTGGGACGGCACATAGGAAACCAGAAGAACAGAGAGATGTCCTGCCTTATAAGGGCTGAAAACGTTACAACCAAAGCATTTGAGTTAATTTTTGCTCACACAAGCAGCCAGAGAAAGGAACATAACAGATGGGCAAGGTCTCTGATGCGCAGGCCCAACCAACATCCCACTGCTCACACTGCTCTTGCTGTGAGCACAGGGCATTGCAGCAATCAGACCGAGATGTCATCAAGACATGCATCATGCACACGAAAGATAGGGGCACAGTTTTGCAATATTTTCAACATAGCAAAACGCTGCCTTGGCCATGACTGAGTCCTGACTTACCATAAACCCATGATAATCAATACCCAAGCTCCACTCCACACACATCCCCTTCAGTGGTTCCGCAAGGAAGATTGGTCACACTGTGAAAAGCCTTTTCCTAGCTGACCCACTGAGTGCAAATTAAGAAGTTTTGTGGGTTACAAATGGCAGGGTCAGTCTCTAACCCATTTTAAGAGGTGGAATATCACTTAAAATGTTCTTCATTTCAGCCTGTGTATGGAGAGAAGGGTTTGGTTGGCCAAAACCACACACTTTTGGAGACACATTTGCCCCAAGGAAGGTATAAGATGTGATCCTGGCTTGCCTGACCCCTTGGGAGCAAATTTATACCTATGCAGACGGGGAGCAAAATACCACTTTTTGGATCAGCAGTAATCCTGCACCATTTTGCAATGTACAAATGATTACATAGAAAGGTGAATCAGACCCATGTTCGGCAGCTGCTGTCCATCTTTCCCTGCAGCATGGAAGCATTGGGAGGAACATTTCCATATTGCCGCCATGATAAGCATTCATCTGGCATTTGGCTTGTGGATCTGGCCGGGGGATTTAGTTCTCCGTACTGCAGGTGAGAAATGCAGGTGGCACAGTTCAATCCAATTGTGACTTCTCTGCCTTCACTGTGAATTTCCCTGCACCTGGGATTACTCTGAAAATGACCAGTTACTTAGATGTAGTTTGATGTGAGTGTCTCTAGGTTTGTGTGTTAAGAAATTGGTGTTGAAATAGATCCTCGTGACATACAGTACATTAGCTAACAAGACCCCATTAAAAAGGAAAGGGATTCCATCACTAGTACCCCATTAAGTGAATGAGAGTCGATCACTAACAAACCCTTCCAGAAAAGGAATAAAATGGGATACTCACAGCATGTGCACCGACATCAGTGCAGTTCCATAGTTGGTACCTCCCCATAGGCATCAATAAACTAGATAGGTAGCAAATGCACATTTAGGCTATTATGACTGGACAGTTCAGTTCTAGGAGTCCTCTGGATTCCCTGATTTTATGCTTCTATTTCCCCCTTTTCTACTGTCAAAGATCAGTATCATAGGCATGATCCTCCCTGGAAAGGACTGTGTACCGTTTTGGCTGGAGTCCATCAATGTCACTCCACACCTGGTATAAAGAAGGTTGCTTGAGAGTGACAAGATGCTGCCCCAGAAGGTAAGCAGGCAGTCCTCCCAGTTCCTGCCAGCATACCTCCCTAATGCAACCAAATTGATTTTCATTCAGCTTTTTATTTGCATTTGTAATGAAAGGCCAAATACAGCCCCACTGGCTCCAGCTCCACTAATCTAAATGACTCAACATTAATTTCAGCAGAGTTACACCATTTAAACTGGGTCTGAATTTGCTCTTGAATGTCACTAAATCAAAGAGGGATGTGACCAAATGTCACGAAAATGTAGCAATCATCCCGAGGACCAACCAGCTTTAAAATATTAACATCTGTTTTATTTTGACAGCTGGTAGAGCAGAGGAGAGGTTTAAATCACACAAAACAATAACATTTTGGGGGCCAAATCCTGCTCTCATACTGGTGTAAATCTGAAGTAACTTCACCCAAATTAAATTCACACTAGTGTCACTAACTGCAGAATTTTGCCATTTGACTTTGGAACACAAAAAATCTCTCTCCCCCATCTTAACAAAAATTATTTACAGTATAGGATAGATAACTAAAGAAAATTTAATAGATGCTGGGTTAATATTAAGGATGAAATAGTTTAATCAGGGCTGATAACTGGGCTTCCAATTTAATACAATTTAATACAAATACTTGAAAGGGAGATATAACATGAATGCGAAAAGAACCTCCCACTGTCTGTTATTCCAAGTGACTTTTGCAGATCCAGGTTTTAAAACAGCAAGTGAAATCCATGCACCTAGAATTACTTTATCATCTGTTAAAGGTGTCAGATTTCAAAGTAGGAAATTTAAAAAATGGGAAGTTGAAAGTTAAGTTGTAAGATAAATTCATTCAACTGACAATATGAGACCCCATAATTCTTCTAAAAGCTACCTACAGGAAAAGGTTACACTTTTTTTTTTACACTGAATAAAATAAAATTTAAAACCATTGTTCTCCTGTGGGCCAAGCTAATTTTAAAATGTGGGCTACTTCTGAACCTGGGTGTGTTCTTAGGCCCACTCTTAGGTAGGGTAACTGCTTCCTTGCCAGTCTGCCCATTATAGGCATTCTAGGTAGCTGAGACCACTAGTATGTTGAACCTACCACAGTGTATTTACCACAAGGGGGAGTCTCTTTGCTTAATGAAGGAGTTTTCCTATTTCAAAAATCCTTCTCTTTGTAACCTGATTGCTCTGTAATGTGCAGCTATTGCAGTTTGTCTGTGAGATAATGCAGCTTTGGGGACAACAGGTGGGGAAAATATCCAGCATTCTAAACCAAACTGTTTCTTTTCTTTTCTTTTTTTTTTTTTGTGAATGGATCCAGTTTAAAGTAAGGGGACGAGCTGGGATTTTGTGTGTAGGCACTGGGAGGGGAGATTTGTGCATCAGACAAGGTTCTTTCTCTTAAGCTCCAGTGAACTTGCTGGCTTCCTGGACAGCTCCTTGAGGAAGGGTAAGACAAGCGAGGGAAACAGCTCCGAGTTCAAAAAATGTCTGAGATTTAGAATACAGTTTAGAAACCCTCAGGGCGTGGCAGGTTCCTGGCATGTCACTAGCCTGCATTATCATAGCAAAACAAAGAGAGAACAACCTTAGCTGAGCACATTGTTCAGCGGCAGGGATACCATCTAGTCTCAATTATCTGTCAGCCTGATTCACATATTGATCATTTGTCCAGTTCCCGTAAGTGTGGGCAGTCCCTGCTGGTGGTGGGAGGTTGTAACTAGCCTTGGTATATTTCTCTTTGGGGTTAACAAGGGCGCTCTATTTAGCAGGTAGGCTAGTTTTGGACTACAATACGTGGGTAGTGGGAAAATTACATCACAGACTTCAGTGATTCCAAAATTCTCTGATCTTCTGCATTCACATTGGCATGAATGGGCATAGTCATTGAAACTGCCAATTTGGAACTACGAGGTATATTATGCTCTGTTTCTTTCAAGCTCGTGAATGTCTTTGATTTGGTTTACACCAGGTCAGAAGATACTCACCCACATGTATGTGCTCATGCATCTGATAATCATTTTTTCTGTCTT
Organism: Dermatemys mawii; assembly: GCA_007922305.1. Lineage (NCBI taxonomy): Eukaryota > Metazoa > Chordata > Testudines > Dermatemydidae > Dermatemys > Dermatemys mawii. The sequence continues at coordinate 25,239,741 of ML677372.1, forward strand.
TGCTATGTCACAGGGAAGATTCATTTCCCCAGTCCATTGTTACAAGGCATTAGTGTAGACCAAAGCTATTACACTGGGATATTATCCCGCAAAACCACATGTACTGACAAACAATGTCTAGTGAGTATTGGCTGCCACTCCAAGAAAACTAGGGTTATTTATCGAACAATACCAAAGAGCTCTCTCTAGCTTCTTCCTCCTTCTCCATTGAATGAGCTGTTAATAGACAACTTGTTATGAAGAAAAAGAACTAAAGAGTTTACAGATGTAACATCTGAGGGTCTTGAGGATTACAGCACTGTAGCCATCTGAATCATAGCCCAAGTAATCTCCCGCCCCCAGTTTCAGAGAATAAAGTGTGACAATGGGTCATCTGGAAGGAAAGGAAGAATAATAGTGACCAGGTTTGTAACGTGAAATGAAAACTGTAGCTGTTAGCATCAAAAGTTTAAGCAAACCGCAAATTGGCTTATACAGTGTTTGGAAGCCATAGAGAAAAGTCCATATGTTAATACTAGAGGTGGTTGAAAAATGGAAGAGACTATTTTGAAAAATATTGTTGTTTCTAGTTCACAGGATTTGAAATAGAATAATTTTTAATTGTTTGAACTTTTCTGATATATTTTTTTTTTAATTTGTAATTTTTATTTTTCCTCCATTTATCACAGTTTCTCCTTCCTCCCTTTCCCCTCTCCTCTTCCCAACTGAATGTAATAATGTGTATGGTGGCCAGGGTTGTTGATGGTTGTCTTTTAGTTTGACCTTTTCATATGCTAATGACAGAGTGTCATTCTGCTTTTTGCCAATCTGTAACTTTTCCAGAGTTGCGAGAAGTTTTGAAAAGTTACAAGAGTAGCAACAAGAAAAATGGGAGAAAAAACAGAGAAGAAAATGTGAAAAAGCAAATCAACTCTAGCATTAATTCTATTGCATTTAATGGCAGAAAAGGATAAAAGAAAGATGAGAACAGATGGAAAAAAGTGGGGAAAACAAAGGTAATTCAGGATTTCTGGTTTGATAAAAGAAAAGATTTTTTATAATCAAAACCAGAGCATTGTTTGTGAAAGCCTTCATTTTAAACAAAAGGCCATTTAAAAAAGTTTCAAACAAAAATGTCCGTCAGTTCTAGTCAATATGTTTTCACTTTTATATTATTGTCACAATTTGGTACAGTCTTTAGTTAAAATCAAGGCTTAATATCTTCTACCATGGCTACAATGACATCTGTTTGAGTTACTGTAGTGAGAGCCAAGACTGATGAAAGCTGGTTTAATGCAGCACTCACCGACAATTTGTAGAGATCAGGAGATTGTTGAGAAGATATCCAGTGAAGTATAGGGGTAACCTATTGCAGTAATTCCCACTAATGGGTAGCTATCTTTGATAGCTCATTTACAGTTCAGTTAAACTAGATGAAAATCAACCCCACAGAAAACTCAGTTTTGTCTTTTTTGTGTGTGTTTTAAACAGATTTCTCGGTACATTATCATATAAATCATTGCTCACAAACTGGACTAACGTGGAGCAGTGATCCAGATAACAGCTTTTCTAGCCACTCTTCAGCTTTGCCCATTAACCATTGTCTCAGAATCAGAACATCTGTACCACAGAGAAAATTTCCAGTCACATACACTTAAACACCACGTCTCTATGGCTTAAACCTGAAGGAAGGCATCTCTCTTCACTCACTGGACCAGGACAGGGATAGTATTTGCATATTTATAAGCTCCCTCTCTCCTCCTGCTCTGCAGTTACACTCCCAGTGCTTGGTCCCTGCATTCATCCAGCATCAGACCATGAGCACAACTTTCTCAGCTGTGGAATGCTCCCGAGGTCTGCCAGAGTCCTCTTGTAGGGCAGCGCTATTTATTTCACCAGCCTTATCAGTGCCTGTTTTGGGGAGCCCCTGTTTTATTTTAATCTTTTATGCAAATGTGATAGTGCCTTTTCTTCCTGATTTTGGTGGGGCAAATCCTGAGGTCCCACCTCAGCCTTCACGGAAACAAATTCCCCCTTGAAGACTTCAGTTGAGTCATGACTTCAAGGGTAGTTTGGCTCAGTACAGGCCGAATATAAACTAAAGACAGGATTAGGCCCCACATAACCTGGGAATTGTCCCCGTTTTGTTCGGGTGGTTTGGTTTGCTTGAGAGCTATTGTGTTCGCCCAGGTACCAGCCCTTCGGTTCTGGGCGGTAGCCTGCACAGCTTGGTTGAGCTTTATTTCTGATTCTAATGCGCTGTATTGATTTTATCGGGCTGCACTTAGATGATGTCCAGCAGGCACCTTATTACTGTAAATAAAATGAGATAAATAACTTGGCTTTATTTCCACTTTTAAAGTGTCTGGCGGCAGCCACCTCCACACTTAACTAGGGATCAGATGCTATTACTGCCAGTCTCCCACAGGGCAGCTGTCCAGATCTAACTGGCTTGTGCATCTGTGACCAAATGTGAGCTGTCAGAACGTGGTGCTCCCATCCTGCCCCTGCACACTGCCCAACTTACATCCTTCCTGGGCTTTCGCTCTAGTGGTACCTCCAATAGCAATAATAGGATACACTTCTAGCCCAGTCTCTCCACATTTGACTGCCTCTCTGCTGGCACTCCTCTGTCGTGGCTTCTTGCTCAACCTGCTTCACATTCAACCTGCTTCGCATTTACAAGGGGCATCTGCTGGAGTGACTCAGAAATCACCACCCTGCCTCTTTTTGCAGGATGGGTCGGTATAGATACCCTGCATCCCTATGCAGGGAGCTAAGGTTGCCGACTCTGTTATAGGGTAGTTGCAGTTGCCTGTATACCTGGAGCTTATACAGGATTGAGGAAGGTGACAGGACCTTCACTGGCTGGTGTTATAGGGCATATGACTGGATCCCATTGGCTTATATCAATCTCATTCCATCTCTTTATTTTCAAAAAGCATCTTAAAGCCTTTTATTCCAAGCTGGGAGCTTTTCAGGCTGATTGTTATTGGCCAGGTAGGCTAGAGTTGAAGGTCAAATGAGGGCTAGAGTTCAAATCAACAGCACTGAAATCTCATAGCTCAAAGAAGTGGAAAATTCACAATATCAATTGATATCAGGAAATGTCCACTATCTCGGGCTCTGATTTCCTGCCATGACTTGCAAGATTCTAGCCACCTATGAACTAGAAAATAGACCTCATTCCAGTTATTGATCTAATACAGACCCAACGTTAGAGGCGTGGGTTCAGATTCAGAAATTCAAATACAACTTTCCACCCCTACCTCTATCCCAGCACCCCAAAATTTGAAGGAGTTGAGATTTGGAGGTACTGTCCTGGGCCCATCTGTGCTTTAAGATATACATGGAATAAAAATTACATTTAAAAAAATGTGTTATTGCAAAAATAAACCAATACATTTTAATTAGGTAATCCAAACTCTGTTAAACAGAGTTGTGAATATTACTGAAAATATGTTATGAAAACAAGTAATTAAAAATAGTCAAAATAATGAGTAAAAGTAATATGTCAAAAAATACATAAAGAGTAATCAAGCAGTGGGAAACTGAATTAGATTAGTTTAAGCCAGAAACTCACATACAGCACATTGTATTTTTTGTGTTTGGAAGAGTAATGCATGTTGTGAGGGTGTTTTGAACTTCATTAAAGAATAATCTATGTACACAACAGTAGTACTGTGCAAATAAATGTACTGAAGCAAAAGAAATATGGTTTGAGAAATGAATGGCTATCAGTAGTTTGTTAATTAATTAGAACAAAGTGAGAAGTTTAAATAGGCAACTCAAATAAACAAATAAGGAAAGGCAAAATTTGCCTTAACATCTACTATTCTCTCTCATTCTACTCTTTGTTAATTCTTCTGCTCACAGCTTTTGATATCTTGTGGCACTGTTGCTTACTCTCATGATTTTATCTCAGCTCTTCTCATATCTGGTGTTTTCGATAAGATCCAGCTTGGGGAGTCCTGTAATTACAGGAGAATCTTGGCTTTCATTTAAAAAAATACAAAATAAAAGTAGTTCCCAACCCACATAGTTGTGGAGATAAGCTTGAAAAATGTGAACCCTGTAGGGTCAAATACCAAAAGGCAAGTAAAGGAAAATCAGAATGTAATATTGGCTTCCAAAGTGTCTGATGCATGATTTTTTGGGGCTAGCTATACCATTGTGATATGTAACACCGACAGACCCTGGTCATCAGTGGGCAGGATTGAACCTGGGATTTCTGCAGCTAAATGCACTAACCTCTACTACATGAGCTAAAAGCCACCTCCCTGCCTCTTAGCTAAGGCTGCAGCAGACTCATTAATCTCTAAGTGGTCTTGGTGACTCTAAAGGGCGACAGTGCACCACACCCAGGAGGTGTGTAAATACTTGGAATGTAGATTTCAACAACAGAATCTCCTCACTAGCAGAGAGAAAGGTCCTCCCTTCACAGCTACACAGCATGCCCTGGAGCAGTGACTCTCTGGCTCTTTACCATCCGGCCACACATGTAATTCAAGCAAATGAGCTCACCTTCCCATGTGTTAGCAGCAATGTGCCTCTCTATGAACTACTAACAATATACTAGGACCCCAAGGTGTCAAACACTGTAACAGCCTTTCCTGGGACCCCTCCAGTGGGACGGAGGAGCTGGTGTCTGTGCACAGAGCTTGGCCCAAACAGAAGTTAGAGAATGACCTGAGAGACCCTCCAGAGACATGGGAGTTACAAGAAGAATGGCTGGGGTTGGGGGACAGGGAATCTGGAGGAATCCCTAATTCCCTCCCGCCCCCCATGCATCTGTTTCCTCTTATGTCCCAGTCTCCATCTCTTCCCTGCTGGCAAGGCCATGATGCCATTACTCCCTCCACCTCCCCCACCAGTTTCTGGTGGGCTGGGAACCCCTGGGGTGCTGATGGGGAATAGATTTGGTTTCCCTGCCCTCAGTTTTGGCCTCACAGCAGAAATGTGCATGTTCTTGTAAACAAGAAACAAACACTGGCGACCCCAGCCATGCCCTGCCCAAGCCCCAGCGCTGAGGCCAGAGCCAATAGTTTCCCTAAGGGTGGGGAGTAGGCTGGGACAGGCAGAAACAGTTTGGGAGATGCACTATTGGGTAGCCCCTTTCCTCCCCTCCCCCACCATTGGCACCTCCCCAGCACCTAGTACTTAGTCAATTTCCAGAATGCAGTAAGTTTTTCTTTGCAGACAAGACCAGCCAAAGTCCACATCCCAGCATGGCATAAAGTAGCAAGTGCACCTACATCCTTGCCATAGGCAAGTGAGGACAGGTGGTAGTGGGGTTTGCAACTGGTTGGTCCAAAGATGAATGGATCCCGGTTGGACCTAACTCATTAATGATTGCTAGAAATGGTTGATACAGTGGTACTCCTAGTAGGGTGATTTGCAGGGGCAAAGCTGAAAGATGCAGCAGATTTGGGGTTAGTTTTGTATGGCTAGGACTATCTGCATATAACATATTTCTATACAATCAGTTATGCTGTGGCTTTATGCACTGAGAAATCATGTCTCTCCCGTTCATGTGCGCATTGAGCGGTACCATTGTTGAGTTGCTAAATTTCAGGAATCCGTTTATCAAAGCAAGTCAGAATCACTGTGGTCTTGGCATCCTCTGGTGAACAAATGACCACGACGTTCCTTGCAGAGTCCTCGTCCAGCACTTGGTTTATAATCTATAGCCCTCTGCCCTTCTGCAAATAACTTGTACTGCCTACCCACAAGCAGCCCATTCAGTCTTCCAGAAGCTTTATATATATTTGTGCCTGTCTATATGTGTTGTGTCTCTCAGCATGCATCTTTCTTCTTAGGTTCTTGTATGTGACCATCACCATGGTATCTGGCAATAACCTATTGCTTTGGATTCATATGTCTATAGTGAGAGTTTGTCCCTGGGATCACTCTTGCAGGCTTCAGCATTTGTTTTTGAACTAACAGCCTCCAGCAACCTTCCTAAGGAATTCGCTCTCAGGCTGGAACAGCAGCTTCCCATTCCTCCAACGAGGTTCCTGAAAACAGGTGGTCCCGTGCTCTCTATTCCGTTATGAAGCCAGACATTTTTCACTTTAAAACCTCAAGATGCTGCTGTTTATTTTTAGGAGCTGGCCTTCTTGCTCCTGTAGGTACAATCCCACAGGCCACCAGAGAAGGAGCCTAAAAAAGAATAAAAAATCCTATTTTTCTGCTCAGTTAAAATCAGCCTACTGCAGACACATCGCTGGGCAGGAATCAGTCTCCACTGCACATACATTCTCTTTGGTGGCAAATTTTATGATTAGGTCTCTGAGGCTCGGGGTAAATTTACAATTGTTTAGCAAAGATGTAGAAACACAAACTTTTTAAATGCTTCAGAGAATCTCATGCTCAATGTCTGATATACCAGAGGGCTGTCCAGAGTTTCATCCTGCTTTGTAATACTGTGTAATTAATTTGCAGTGATGTTTGATTTGTAGATAGCATTTAAAATGCATTTGGGACTGGTGAAAGGTGCAGGATTGGTGGTGACTGAGAAAGAAGTTACCCGCAGAGCCAGTACAGTGCAGACTATCAGGACAAGTTTTCCTACATCGTCCTGCCACTGTGCAAGCTCCCTTGACCAGGAGAAGTGTTAATCTCTCAGAGGTGGTGGATAGTTGAGTCTACAATTGGTCTATCATGATGATGACTTTTCTGAGGTGGGTGCTTGTCTCCTAGATCAATCTCACACAGGCAGGGTAACCACACAGCAAGTGTGAAAAATTGGGATGGGGGTTGGGGGGTAATAGGCTTCTATATAAGAAAAAGCCTCAAATATCGGGACTGTCCCTATAAAATCGGAACATCTGGTCACCCTACATACAGACCACTCTACAGCTTGGTACAGCAAAGCACATAGACATGTGCTTGGATCCCATTGATTTCAATAGGACCATTGACGTGCTGAGGTGGTCACATCTAGCAGCCCTTATCTACTTGCCCCCTGACAGCTTGGAAAACTGCAGGCATATTGTTTGATCTATAGCTGAGAGGTGAGGATCAGAAAGACAACTAATGCATTATAGATGGCAGACCAGGAGGTGGATCTTTGTTACCAGGGAAACCAGTTTCACCTTTGTGTTAGAAAGATGCGGTGCTGCAGCCATTAGGCAACCTTGGGCAAGTCAATTCACTGCTCGGCCTCAGCATCTGTAAAATGGGCATAATAACACACACACCCCTGTTGTTGTGTCTATGTTAATGGGAGAGTTACTTACGTGAGTAACAATAACATCTAGCTCTTATAGAGGGCTTTTCCTCAGTAGATCCCAAACCACTATACAGGAAAATCAATATCATCGGCCTCATTATACAGATGGGGAAAGTGAGGCACAGAGTTGAAGTGACTTGCCTAAGGTCATCCCACAGGCCCATGAGATAGCCAGGAATAGAGCCCATGTCTCCTGAGTCCTAGGTCAGTGTGCTAGCTAGTAGGCAACACTGCCACTCCAATGTAGGCCCTGTCACTACAGTGAGGTACATGACATAGTTGTTATCCTGGGACTTTGTGCTGTATGAAAGCAGTCATACAGCATTCACCAAAGTTCTGTCTCAGCAATCAGTGACTTCAGTGTAAAATCCGGAGCGAATTCTCTGGAGACCTTCTCCTCTTCAGTAGTTTCAAAGACTTTGCACAAGAGTCTGGGAGGGATGTTCCCAAGATATTGCATATCATAGAGCTGTTCTGATAACTAATTTGTTAACATGCCAAATCCTGCAACTTTTACTTATGTGGTCCCACTGAAGTCTATGGGACTACTCACCTGAGTACAAGGGCTGCCAGATCAGGAGCAATCTTGACACAGGCCTCCGGACGTGTAGGGAGAGTGCTAAATGTTATTATTTGATATATTTTAGCTTACTATAGGCTTGTGAGACCCTCTGTAGAAATTTTGAGTGGCTTGAAATGAGTTTGTGGACGCCTCATCAGATGGTAATCAGTGCAAGAACTGAAATGTGCAAAGAATTTTAGAAAAAGTAAAACTCTATTTTGGAATGTAAACAACCCATCTAAAATAGAGCAGCTCTCTCTAGCAGCTAAACTAGTGGCCTTGTAGACAGCCAGATAGGGTTATTATTATGCGTCTCATGGTGTTTTTTTATTTTTAAAGTAGCTCGGCCAGGTTATTTTCTTTCAATAAGCAGACAATGATTTAAATTTGAAATACGCCACTGTCAGTCAGTCAGTCTCCCTAGGAAAATACAAGGTTTGTCCATTCTTCTACCAGCCAGTGTAGTGATTGGAGCTTTTTATATGAGAAGGACAGGAGAGACAACAGGAACATAGTGATGGAAAAAGGAAAATTGTGTTTTATTGCGGGGGGCGGGGGTGGGGGGTGGTTATTAGCCACCACTGAAAATCGAGGAGCTCTGAATCACTGGGATATTAAGGAAGCTCCATTATTACTTAGGAAGTTAGCCAGCTTTTCATCATCTCCCTGTGATTGTGAAGTGCCCTGTGATATTCAGTAAAAAAAATAAAAAATAAAAATGTTGCTATGCCAGCAAAATCTTCATAAGTTGCCTCTTTAAGGAGCTTTAGGTTACAGCCCAATCCTTCACACTCAACACTCCCCCAGAAGTCAGCTGGAAGAGGGAGTTTTCAGTGAACAAGAGAGCGCACGATTCTGCATTGGGTCCCAATCTTGTGCACAAGTCCCAATCTTGCTCAGCATCTGGGATCATTATGCCCCCCTAGGCTAAGTTCCCGTTAAGGTCTAGGAATAGGTTTCATTTCACCTGTAGGGAGGGGAGATGACTGATTTTTGTTTAGGACACAGACTGCCCCTGCACTTTTCTTTTGGGGTAGGTGGGAGAAGAAAAGAGCCAAATTCTCTCTGAGCTGATGGACTGTGTCTAGCTGTATGCCCCAAAGGTTATAATCAGAAAACTAGCTGTGCTTTTCCATTTTGACTCTATCCAAGTCCTGTTTTATGGTTAAAGGAAACATGTCCTAGGGCTGTAGTCACTGTATGAAGAGACCTATAACGAGCTTTCTTGAACCTGCATTTAATAATGATTAAAAAAATAGCATGTTGACAAGGTCCCATTCAAGCAGCAGACCTGCTAATTGCATACATAAAGCATTTGCAGACATTAACCTTATGTCCTCAAGTGCCAACAGCAAACTGTAGAGCCATGGTGAAATTGCTGGGAGTTACAGAAATAGTGCTTGCTGAGCAAAAGATGTTGGAGGGATAGGCGAAGATCAAAAACATTTAAATGGTGTTTTATGAACAGAATCCATTCTCTTAGGCCCTGATCCTGCAAACACTTATTACACATGCTTACATGCCAAGATAACTGTTCCTGTTTTATTAGTATCCCCTATGTGGCCCAAATATTTGGCCAGCCCCATCTTTTTTTTTTTAATTTGAAACTGATTCCTTTCAGGAAGTTAGTTGGTTTTCTCTCTTTACAGAGATTCTAGGAACTCGCATGGCTTAGTTAAGTCACTTGACTGTCTATGTAAATAGTCTAATACAAAATCTTATTGCCCTCAAATCTTGATATATTTAAGCAAAATAATACAGCTCCCAGGGTAGGAATAAAGTATGTTTGTGAATTATCAGTGGAAATAAGGAGGATTCATGCCTGCAACAGATCAAAATTAAATGCACATCAGCTATTAGTTCCCAACAGTAAAAAACAAACTTTTAAATTACATTTTTTCCCATGTAATTCTCAACTCATCTGAAAAAAAAGGATAAGGTATTTGTATCAGCTTAGGATGTGATCCTGCACATGTTTAGCTTTACTCACATTAGAAGCCACACTGAAGTTAAGGAGACAACTCATGTAACATTAAGTCATGTGCATTTGCCGAACGTTAGTCCTCTTTGATGCCATATCTGACATGCTGTGTATCCAGGATTTTAATGATGCATCCGACGAAGTGGGTATCAGCCCACGAAAGCTTATGCTTCAATACTTTTGTTAGTCTTTAAGGTGCCACAAGACTGTTTGTCGCTTCTCAAACCCAGACTAACACGGCTACCCCTCTGATTCTTGACAGGATTTTAATGAAGGGACAAATTCTGCACCAGGGTGCCTGTGCATTGACCGCAGTGAGAATTGGGAGTGGCTCTCAGGACAGAGATTGCCTCGAACAGAAAAGCTGTGTTGTTCAAGCATCCCAAAAACCAGTATCCGACCGGTGAAAGTGTCATTGTACAGTGCTGCACACTACCTTCATTTTCTTCCTTGCTGGAGTCACCCATCTCCTTTTCCCCACTCCCCAGCTGTCATACCATGCTTTTGGGGGTCTGTCTCTGGGAATCTCCTTGGATGTCCTATGTGGGTGGTGCCTTCACCAGTGGCCACAAAGCAGTGGAGATGGTGCCTGGACATGCACTGGCCCATTGTGTGTTTTTTCCTGTCATGCTGGCTGGGTGTTCTGTACTGTCTGTCTGATGGCTGTGATAGATCTTATTATAGGATGGATGGCTACCCTAAATTCAAACCGTGACCGATTACCTCGTTGGTCTCACAGAGACCATCTTTTTTTTCCTATAGGATGCACCCATTTCTCACTTAAATGCCTCCTCCACTATGCTCCTCTCATACCCATCCCAGGGTGTGTGGTTAAGATCTGCCCAGGAAGATCCTGTTAAGGAAGTGGTTGGCAGTGTCACAATAGCTTTATTGAACCTACACATTAATGAACATAACCACATACCCTATTCTGATACACCCACAGAGAGTGCTCTTGATATCGTTCTGAGTTGAGCATAACCATCACCTTCATTTAAGATAGTTGTAAGAAGCCATTAAGCTCCTCTATGGAACCAGACAGCAGAAACAATAGCAGCCTCCAAAGCACAGGCACGTCACTGCGCAAAACAAAGGCATAGGGAAGGCATGTGGGGAGAGAGTTTTGCTGGACATTGGTTAGTGAACGTTAGTGCGTGTTCGAAAGAGACACAGAAAGACCAGAGAAGGAAAGAAAAGTAGTGAGGAAGCACCAGCCAGCCACAGAAGCAGTAACATCAAGAAAAAAATGAAGACAATTTTAGGCTAAGTACTGGCTAGAAAGAGGCTTGGAGCTGTGAGCAGAGGCTGTCTCCTGCTGTGTTCAGGGAAATTGGACTTTGTGCATGTTTTGTAAATAAAACAGGATGACATCAGAGAAATACCAGATTCTATTATCATTCCGCCCCCCGCCCCCAACAGAAACAATCCTCAAAGCCCACAGGCAACAACATGTATTAGCTATCTACAGGATGAGATTTATAGAGATACTGCTCTTTATCTGTAACTCCTGTGACTTGTATTTTTGCTTACACAACTCATCCTATTATACTACTTCCCTTAGAAGGATAAAGATGCATTGCACACTGCCACAAGGTTTGACCCATCATGTTTATAGCACACAATAGATGAGCCTTAATTTCCAGGAAGTCTTTACAAATGGAAAAAACTTTGCTAAAACACATCTTATTGAATAGATATCTTGCTGTGCTTAGATCAATGAAACTTATATTGTGGCTTAGGTCTAATCTTAGGCCAATTCAAAAACTGAATCACCTGATGTTAGGCTACTGGCAATGTTGCATGACAGACGTGTACGATCCTGATTATGTGTGTTTGGTTTGTGCATAAAGAGGGGAAAAGAAAACAAACAATCAGTGGAAACATCTTAAAAAGTCAGGCAGATGAGATGAGATATTAGGCATAACAGTTCCCATTCAGGGGTTGGTTGGTAGGGTAGCACTGTCTAGTGGTCAGGGGTTAAGCCTGGCACTTGTATGCGGGGGATTGTTGGTAGGGGATCCCTCCCACTCCATTGGGCTCCAACCCATCAGTGATCTAACTGCCAGGGAATGCTTAAGGCTTTCCTCCGTGGGCCACTTCCTTTCCCACCCTCCCTGCAACAATCCCCAAATCACTGTTTGGGTTAAGGCAACGTGAAGGGTGTCACTCACCACAAGGCACCTTCTGGTGGCTCTGTAAAGCACGTAGCTTGGTAGCTCTACTTCTCTCCAGAGCAGCAACTGCCTCCTCCTGCAGTGTGGCCCACATCAGTCCCAGGGCTCTCCAAACCAAAGCAAACGGAGGGAAATTAACAAAACCCGGAGTCCATATGAAAAGGAGAGGGGAATGCTTCCCCCTCAGCCTGCCTCTGTAGCAGGCCCTCCCTTCCCTCAGGGAGGGACCTTTGGGCAGTTGTTGTGGGGAGAGATTTCGCATTACCTTCAGCTTGCCTCTGCTAGAGCAGCAGGATGCAGGTCTGTGCTCTTCTCTGGTCTGCCCCCAAGGGAGCTGCTCCCCTGCCTTTTAACTGCTCCTCCAGTCAATGTGTTTCCTACAGGTGTGGTGGGGTAGGGCCAGCTGAGGCCATATCAGTTCCTTAATCCCTTGTAGCCCAGTGGCGGGGAGAGGGGTTTGCATACCCCATCACAGTAGCAGAAAGGCAAAGAGGAAGCAGCAAGCATGTAGATTTTGCAGGGCTGGTAAAATTTTAAGCATTCCTGCTTGACATCATGGTCAAAAGATATTTTCCCTGAATAAGGATTTGAGACTGTTACACCAATACTATCACAGGGTCAGCACCGACCTCTCACGAACGTGTCCCCCTCCTCTCCCAGGGTGAGTGTGTCTGCAGCCTTTCAACCAGTCCCAGCCCTACCGCCAGGCCCTACCCCCATGGCTTCCTCTCTGGGGGCAATGGCTTTGCCCTCTTTGTCCGGTTTGGCCCCAGTCTTCTGCTGGGCCTCCTGACAGTTCGGTCTCCTTCTGGGTGTTTACTGAGGTCCAGTGATAGGCACTTTCCCAATGGCCTATGGAGGGGACGCGGGCGCACCCACTACTCTGGCCCCAGCCTTTACTGTGCTGTACCCTTAGCTCAGGCCCAGTAGCCAGCCAGGAGCTCTTCCTTGCTCCCCCGGTCCCTGCTAGCACTGGACTGTCCACTGGGCTGTAGTTCCCTTTGCCAGCCACAGGGGCTGTAGCTCCTGGTGCTGCGCCCCGTTTGGCTGCATCCCCTGCAGTCACTCTAGCCACCTTGGAGGACTTCTCCACTGCTCCTTACCAGGGACCAATGTGGCAGGACCCCGAGGCTTCCAGCAGGGGCCCTCTGGGCCCAGTCCATCCCATCACAAATGCATTTGAATTATATAGGAGGGGAAAATCAGTTAGTGAATTATATCACTGTGGAAAGTATCCCCATTAGGATAAATGTTATGCCCATACTATTTTCTTTGCCTAGAAGATCAGCTTTTTATTCTGGGAAACTTTTCTGAGCCCCTTTCTTTGCTTCCTCAAAGTGGCTTTATGCAACTAGAACTACATATTTGTGTGTTAACTCAGGGCTTGGGAAAAGTGCTGAGCTGACAGTCTTGGATGCTGAAAGCTTCCAGTTTATCCACAGAGCTGGGACAGCACAGACTGTGGAAGTGCAGGGGCAGCACTGATCTGAAAAGACCATCTCCCTGCATTAGCAAGCCACTCATTGTCTATGGATATCCATCTCCTAGTCTCTCTACAACAAGGCAGGCAGTAGGTACTAACTGTAGTGACGAATGTTGTGATGCAGGCAATTGTCCACTTGGAAATGGACAGACCATCAAACCTACTCCATGTAGACAACTAAACAGCCAGATACTCTCAGTAAAATCCAACATCCCATCAGGCTGAATCTGATAAGGTGTCCTAGAATTTAAATGCATTCTCAGTCCTCTGAGCCATTCTGTGTTTCTAGAGATAGATCCTGTTTAATAGCTAGAACGCTTCCTCAGAGGCCTGTAACAAAGCCATTCTGCTGGCTTCTAGGGGGGAAAAGAGAAATGATTACCTGTCACTGGAAGCAGAACTTCCCGGCCTCTTGTGGTTGAGATCACATAATTCAACACCATTAACAAAGCAGCCGGCCCCCAGGCAGAGTCACAGAGTGCTGTTCCACTGCTGGGTAGATTCTGAAGACATCTAATTCCAGGAACAAAAGCCTGCTCACCATAATAGGGTTGTGCCAGCACGAGGAATCGGTTCCTAGTGGGGCATAAATGCAAAACCCCTTGGATTAAAAACAAAAAGAGGTCAAACAAATCAGCAGTGTAAGCAGGGCACAGTCTACACGTCACTCTGCATGTGGTGGGCGGTGGTCCTGAGGACATTCCACCCTCAGTTTTGCAGGAATAATCCATTCACACCCAGTGTCTTTAAAACAATATTCCCACTCTCCGGGGGTCTAATTTGTTAAATACATTTGGCTCCAAAACAAACAAACAAACCCAACAAAACCCTTTGGTCCTTCCCCCACCTCCAACTTAGGTTCAGGACTTCACAGTCCTCCTTTAGGGCTGTGTGTGGCGTTCAAATCTGACCTGCCTGGCATAGAAGCGCTCTCTTTAAGTTCAGGGGGTTTTCAGAACTCTCTTAGGGACTGTCTCTCTCAGGTCTTGGCCCTGGCTTGGAGCCTCCTTTTTGATCTATCCTCCCATCAGCTCACTACTCCCTTCATCCTTCCCAGGGAGTCTAATAACTCCCAGACTGGTCTAGCAGAGAGAGACGGGAGCTTGCCCCACCTTCTCTGTATGGCTTCTTAAGGAGGAATGGTCTGGGTTTTCCTACTTCCTTTGCTTTCCCAAGCATGAACAATTCCCCAGGACCATCTTCCTCTCACCTAGCATCTGCTTTGTCTTTCATTTGCCGTCCCCAGAAACCTGGAGCAGGGTAACTGGTCTTCTAGCCTGCCCCGTCTGGCCTTAAAGGACCAGTGCTCCGTATACAGTTTATCACTTGAGCTAGAGTTTCAGTGAAGAGATGCTCTTCCACACCTGCACACAGTCCAGCAATGCTTGGGTGGCTCCTGGAAGCAACTGGCATGTCCAGCTCCTAGGCGCAGGGGCAGCCAGGAAGCTCTGCAAACCACCCCTGCAGCTGCCACTGGCCATGGTTCTCAGCCAATGGAAGCTGCAGAGCTGGTACTCAGGGTGGGGGCAGTGTTCAGAGAAGCTCTGGCCACTCCTGTGCCTATGATCCAGAGGGTTGTGATGGTCACTTCCAGAGCCAGGTGGAGTCAGGGCAGGTAGGGAGCCTGCCTTAGCCCTGCAGACCCTTAGTGGCCTATTAAGATCCTATAACACTTATAGATTGGTTTCAGTAGCCATGGGACATTGACTGGGAGCCTCCTGGAATCGGAATCAATCTGGGAGGATTGGCAACCCTACTCCATGTGGGTCAAATCCTGCCCTTTTATTAGGGCTCACCACTAGAGCCTGTTCCACTCCCAGGGCTTTCCTGGAGTTGTGACAGACTTCCTTGCTCAGGAGATGAGCCCAAGGTCAACATTCTTCCTGCATTTTCTCTTCTCACTCTTAATAGCTGAAACCGTGACTGAAGAGTGCAGCACTCTTACCTGCAGCCCCTTTCTGCTCTCAGCTTCCTGCCTTTAAAATCACTTCCCAGCTCAACTTCATTTCTAATGGGCTCACTCTCCAGGTGCTGCCAGATAACATCAGTGGCCTCACAGGTCCTCATTAACCTTTCCTGGGCCTATGTGGGCTGCACAGCCCATCATAGCATCTTTCACAAGGGAAGAAATTCAGACATACTTTAACAGATCCTGGTTCTGGCAACCCCAGTGACATCTAATGGGAAAAGCCTTTTAGGCCCGCTAGTCATGTCTCAGTGTAGGAAAGCTGCCTTCATTATATCTTCTTGCACTTTATCAAGTCTTGTTTTATATGTCTGAAGCAACAGGAGCTCACCAGTGTCACTTGGGAGACTAACACAGCCTAAGCGATATCCCCATTAGGAAGTTTTTCCTGATTTGGGGGCACATTCTGCCCTCAAATACTTAAATGGTACTTCCACTGACGTCAGTGAGAGTTGCCTTTATTTATCTGAGTGTAGAATTTGGCCCATTCATCCTAAAATTTTAATTTTTAATCTCATCCGTTGCTTTGTTATACTTCATATGCCTAAACCTTCCCTCTCCTTAACTGCCACTGAGCCAAGTTCTCCCCTTAGGTATTTGAGCAAACGGTACACAATGGAGTTGAATCAGGGAAAAATACGACCCATTTAGTTCTTTCAATCCTTCCTGCTAAACCATTCTCTCCAGTCCCTTGAGCATTTTGGGTACTCTTCCTTGAATTGCTATGCCTCCAGTTTATTTATAGATCTTCCTGCTCCTTGAGATTTTATATATATGAAGCAGACTTAAAATAAAATACAATAGAAAGCTAATGCAAGTTACTTATATTTTTCCACAATATGCCATTGGAGGAATGCATCTAATTTACTGACCATTATTACATGTGCATCTTTTGGCATTTTTACTTTTCAGGTACATCCCTCCTATTAAGTATATATATTTTTGGTGTATTTCCCCCCAGTCATATAAACTTGCCTTTGTCCAGGTTAATGGTAATTTTCTTATTTCCTTTCCATATTCCTAATCTAATGCCATTTGTGTTTTTATTTCTCTGCCCTCAGTGCGGTTCACAATGCCATTTAACCATTTTCTTAACATTTCCAGTATTTTTCTAGCTTTCTCCCCACTTAAGCCATTTCTGCTCCCATAACAACCACATTAGATAGTTAATTCTGAAGTTTCCTTTTGTGCAAGTCACACCTCTGGACAGCAACAAGGCTAGATGGTTTCTCAAAAGTCAAAGTTCTACTGCATTACAAAGCTTGCATTGTTAAAATGAACATCTCTTCCTCTTCCCATCTCACTTCAATATTTACAGTAGATAATCCTAAGATCCCCCTGTTCATGACAAAGTGAATATGCTTTTCTTATGCTCAGTCTACTCAGTCATTTCTTTTGATTTTTTTTTATTTAAGCCCCAAACTAGCTGCTCACTTCCCACTGTTCAAACTATAACTTCTCTGATTCACAGCCAGGAAATCCTTCCCTGTATAAGAGTCATGTCTGTAATCTAGTGGAACACAACTGAAAAAAGGTCATTTGATTTTCAGTGTTGTCTTATCCTAGTGCTCATGCCCACTGCTTAATAAATGTAGCGTTGCAGTGCTCTTGATTGCTGGATGCATTTCTCCCCTTGAAGTTGCGACAAGTAGGACAACAAAAAATCCTACATTTCCTACCTGAAGAAAAATGTTTAAATAACGTCAAGGCAGAAATCACATTCAAGACTGTAAACAAGCTAATGTGGCAATAAACTGAGCAGGTCATAGGCAGAAGGGATGGAGAATGGCCTCTACTTATACTGGAATAGAGGTGCAGGTGAAGAAAATGAAGGAAAACCTCTTGATGAAATAGAAATCGAGGGTCTTGATCTCATGTGTTCATTAAAGCTTCTCTAGCACTCCTCCCAAGCGTTTGGTATTAGCCCTTGTATCTTAGGCAGATTCCTGGGGTTTATATGTTTCATCATAAAAATAAAACTTCATAATGGAATGTCATGCCACATCCCTTTGTCTTCTCATCTTCTAAGATGTCAGCTTCTGGAAACTGTCCATTTTAACCAAAGTACCAAGTCTCACTAGTTGCAGTTTAGTTTAGGTTCACTTCTCGTCACAAGTCTCATGGATTCATTCAAACGTGCAAGCATGAGTGAGCGGGACAGGTGAGGTCTGACAGCCATCCTTGGCAGAAATACAGGACATGGATAAAACTTAGCAGCATTCTTATTTTTAGAACTGAACAGTATGAAAACGTATTCTTCCATAACAGAACTCAGTGCATCACTGCTCACACTCCTTAGTATAACATTGTGTTCTTATGTATGAACTGTTATATGCATGTATACATCGATAAGTATACATAGAGCAAGTAGTTTATATTAAAACCATCTGCTGATTAAGTAAAAGATCCACATCTAATGAATGACTAATTTTTACCTTAACAACCATATTTTTATTAACTAATTCCATCAAAACATGGCTTTCTGAGTTATTATTAATTCTCATTAGCCTGAAATGAATGGACTCAGACAATTAGACTCCAGAATGTTTTCTAATTACTGCCTTTCATCTGAGAGATAATGGGAAACGGGTGGAATGACTCAGCAGAACTAGAGCACAGGTGCAGGCTACAGTGGGTGAGGATTTCAGCTCAAAGGAATGTCTGCAACCAGAAAGCAAAGCAGCAAAAAGTGTAACAGGAACTTCTCTACCTGGGATCTATCCAGCCCAATACTCCAGCATGCAGAGCCTGACCACTCCAAGGGCTTTGCCATAACCACCTAATCTATAGGGTCTGATTTATTTGTGTCACATGAATACTTTGTCAATGACACTAGTGCAAATGTCAATAAAGCAACTGAAATCACCTCCCTCATCTGGCAGAACATCTGGTGTCTTTGTTTCCCCATCCCCTAAAGAGTCCCCTGCTTCCTGGGTAATATCTGGGACAGCCTGAGTAGAGAAATGGCCAGTGTCTCCCTATGCCCTCAAGGCCCATGGTTCTCAGAGCTGTCATGGACTGTGGTAGGGGTCAAATCAATTCTCTGCAGACCCTGTTTAGGAGATGTACAAGCTGGCTCCTGGCAGTTCCTGCCCTGAGCTCTCCACCATCAGGGGAATGAAGCAGGCAATGGTCCTTTCTCTGACAACTTGGGGGAACTGAACTGATGTTAACCATTTGCTCACCAGTGGGGAGCTAGTGAACCCTTCAACCTATCACAGACAGTTTTCAGTAACTGTATCTGCATTGTGATACTGCCTGCTGGACACAAGCTGCAAATATCAAACTCTCCCTTTGTCTAGATTAGGCCTGCACAACATGCGGTCCGGGGGCCACATGCGGCCCGCACGGGCTCACTGTGCTGCCCACGGAGGAGTGAATAGGGGTGGGACAAGCCAAGTGGTGGGGTTGGGGAAACAGATGGGGGTGAGGCGAGGGCAGAGCTTTTCAGTCCGCAGCTGGGTTTTTTGCAGTAATATGGCCCTCGCTGCTTTCCGAGTTGTGCAGGCCTGATCTAGATGCTGGGAGGGAAAACCCACACTTTAATTCTTATTTTTAACTGCCCCCAAAATGTTTCACCATCAGACATTAGCATAGCTTGAAAGTGCTTCCCTTTGGTTCCATAATCTCTGTTCTCTGGGTTTGTAAACATCTCAGCTTTTGGCCTCTAAGCTGACTTAGTCCAGGACAGAGTTGTTGCTTCAGAAGCATGAAACCCCCTTATGTGATCTAATTAAACTGATGTTTGGAATTAAGCTTTAGTGAATACAAGTAATTCTTACCTGACACCTATATCTTTTAACTTTACGTTTTGATTATTTTGAGAGTTGACGGTTGTCCTACTCAATCACAGTAAACATTAAAAGGGACCTTTCTGTAATGTTACAAGGAGATTTTAAGCCATCTGAGTAATGGAAGCGTTAAGTGCTGAATGAGGAAATCAGAGCACTTGGTTAGTGAAAAGGGATGGCAGCACAACCTAGTGAATGGTGCACTACTAGAACATGACTCAGCAGATCTACACCTGGTTCTGTTGCGTGGCCTGGGGCAGGTCACTTCCCTTCTCTCTGCCTCCATTTTCCCTCTGATCCTGTGTTAGTAAGGCACTCACCTGAGAGTTGGGGAACCTCTAGTCCAATCTTTTCTCACCTCACCAGGCAGAGGGAGGAACCAAACATGTGTCAGACCGAACCCAACACCCCAGACAAAATAGCACCACTGAGGTAAGCATGGACCACACCTATCTGATTGGGCCCCACGGGCAAGATAATGTTGATCTTCCCTTGGTCTGAGAATTGTGCAAGGGTCTAGACCTGACATACTTACCCAGACACCTGGCTGAGCAGCAGCATGCATGCCCCCAGACAGAAACTTAAACACCTAGAGGACGTCCACAGGAAAAATGTAGGTGTGAGTGAGTTTAGGAGCTGACAGAGTTAGGTACTAACCAAGTGGGGGTTTGGTGTATTGCAGTGGTGGCTATATATGGGATTTAGGCACCAAAATCTCTGTGTGGATTTGGCCCTAAGCTCTTTAGAGCTGCGGCGATCTTACAACGCATTTGTATGGATCCCAGTCCAATGTTAGATAGTATTGTAATACAAAATAATAATTAATAATGCAGTGTACTAGGAGCCAGGCCTCTTGGGTTCTATTCTTGGTTCACTGTGCAACCTTGGATAAGTCACTTAACCACTCTAGGCCAAATTCATCCATGGTGAAACTCCACTCACCACTTCACCCAGGCTTGGATTTAGCTCTCTGTAGCGTAGTTTTCCCTATCAGTAAAGTGCATGCAGTAACTCTTATCTACCTCTCAGCAGGTAGAATACTTCGATGTTCATAAGCACTTCTAGATCTTTGGATGAGAGATGTTGCACTAATAGTAAGTGATTAAGCACAGTACAGGGGGAGAGGTGGTGGAAATCCACCAGGAGGGAGATTAAGCCAGGCAGCGTATGCACTCCCTGAGTACTACAGAATAGGGCCTTTAACCACTGAGCAAAGCTGGCCCCAGGTGGTAAGCCTGCTTGCCAATTTGAGCTAGAGGTACACAGTGCATGGCTGCCCCTGCATTCATAGAGCTGTAATCAAAGAGCTACTAAACTTCTGCAGTAATGGTAAGTATAAAGAAGTTTAATTGCTCCACTTATAGAAACTGGGCAATTGTAGCTGGGAAAAGTGTTTCACCCTTGATGTAATAGCGTATGGGTTCTCATGAAAATCCTGCAGTCAGCTCGTACAGCCTTGACACCTTGTTTCTCTATTAATATGCTGGCACATCAGTATTTTTCTCACTAACCTCATGTTCTAAGAGGGGACATCAGGAAACCCAGAGATTAAATGCACCCATCTGAATGCATGGATGAGACAATCTTGGCTGGAAAACTAGTGTCACTTAACATTTGAAAAAGACAGAGCATCATTAGAGGTCATCCTAGCACTTTACATAATCCCATTATTTAGAAAACTTGTTGACCCTCCCCTCCCTCTCTTTGCTTCTGGGTTCCTACTAGGCTAGCCAACCTATAAATACCTCAGGAACTATAATGCAGGCACTGATAATTTACTTAAACTTTAGGTTTCCAAAGACAACTTCTAGGTACAAGTAACTGAAAAGGAAAGTGTTAAAAATCAGTCTTTCCTAAATTCTCAGTCTAAATTAGGGCACCTCTAATCACTTTCTGGGCCAGTTTACCACAGAATACATTTTGTTAATTAGGTGAATCTTGCCTCACTCAAGTTACTTTAGGATTTAAATAGGAAGCACTAATGTTAGGCAGATGCTGAGCTACAACTCCTTTAGATAACCAATCTAATTTAGACAGCAAGAAGAGAATGCGAGGGGGAAAAAACAACTAGCAGCACAAGCAAAGTTCACAGAGCTGCTGGGCTGATTCGGGGGATGTCAGTGGAACTCTGCCTCGTTATCCTGTCATAACTTTATAGTTCAGTTCAAGCAAGTCAAAGCTCTAAGGCTCCTCAAAGCCTCTGTGAGATGACTAACACAGAATGTTGTGGTTGTATGCCTAAAGGCAGTGATTGAAAAACTAGTCTAGATCAATCTATGCAGCTTTCTGTCAGCAAGATCCACCCACCATAATCTACAAAGACTCCTCCAGGTCATATGTTTTATAAATGAGGACTACCGTGCTGAAGAAGCTGACACACCAGATGCCAGAATGGGATTTGACTCAATCTAATGGCCATGTTTTCCAAGGTATTTGAATTCACTAAATTGTGCTATAAATTCAGTTCGGTTTGATTGGCTATGAAGCCTCACAGTCAAAGTTTTAAACCACATCTTAGATCTCCCTCACCCCTTGGCAACCCGTATCACTGTACAGCTTTGCTAATCCTTATTTCTCATTGTATTTGTTCTGTTTGTATGACCCCCAGTAACTAGAATAGGCAATGGCTCCTATGCAACAAGCATTCATATTTTATTGCTCTGGGTAAATCTTCAGGAGGGTTTGAAGCTCAGGCTTTCAGCAACTATAATGTACACCTCTTCCCCTTGAGCTAACGGAATAATCTGGACTTGCTGGTAGCAATAATAGGCTATTATCTGCCAGAAGACCACCCTGAGGAGGATGTCACACACAGTCCGCCATTGGGCTGTGCAGTAAAGTTAGCTATACCATTTTTATGGTGCCAATATTCTGTTTTGAAATCTGGAATGTTTATTGCACCTGGTTAAAAGCATAATTACAGAATTTTGGAGCACAGATCTGAGGTTTGTTGTGCTTGTTTGCTGCTGTTTTTGTTCCATCTGACCCTTCCACTCAGCTCCAGCTGCCACCACTCCACCTGTTTCCGGTCCCTCAGCTAGGCTTATTGCCCTTGCCTAAGGGAGTTCCAGTCATTTCCCGAAGGCAGGCACATCCAGCCTCACACAGATGTGGCAGGGAGCATCCAGAAAGGTTTTTTGGTGTGAAAGTAGAAGATGAAGTATTCCTTCATCTGGAGTTCGTGGCTCCAGCCACGTCCATGATCTCACCTGCATTGAGACCTGCTTCTCCTGGCATGCTGAAGACCCTGCCCCCTCTAAAGAGCTCTTCATCAGCATGATGAAACTAATATGTTCCAAACACTCAATCACTGCACATTTATCCTCCCTTGCCCCCCATAGCTAGCTTTAGCTATGTCAGTGGCTGACACACATGGGTGTCTACCAGTCACCTGGGCATGCTGAAACCAACAGACAGGGAGGAAATCCTTTGCATAAGGCAAAGTGGGGGCATTACAGCAACACCCAGTTCTTGTCTGTGATGCAAACAGCCTTTTTCAGTAATGTAGGTACAATAAAATTCAGTAATATCTTTCAGCAAATTGACTGGGGAGTTTTATGGTGGGTAAAGGCTGGATACAGGAGTCAGTTTTATTATTCAGTTGGGTTACTTGCTCAGTGAGAGTAAGGATAGCAAAACTGGGCTGTAAATTAAGAACATAAGAATGGCCACACTGGGTCAGACCAAAGGTCCATTCAGCCCAGTATCTTGTCTACCAACAGTGGCCAATACCTGGTGCCCTGGAGTGAGTGAACCTAACAAGTAATGACCAAGTGATCTCTCTCCTGCCATCCACCATCACCTTCTGACAAACAGAGGCTAGGGACACCATTCCTTACCCGTGCTGGCTAACAGCCATTAATGGACTTAACCTCCATGAATTTATCCAGTTCTCTTTTAAACCCTGTTATAGTCCTAGCCTTCGCAACCTTCTGAGGCAAGGAGTTCCATGGGTTGAGTGTGTGCTGTGTGAAGTACTTCCTTTTATTTGTTTTAAACCTGCTGCTCATTAACTTAATTTGGCAGCCCCTAGTTTTTATATTATGGGAACAAGTAAATAACTTTTCCTTATTCACTTTCTCCACACCACTCATAATTTTATATACCTCTATCATATCCCCCCTTAGTCTCCTCTTTTCCAAGCTGAAAAGTCCTAACCTCTTTAATCTCTCCTCATATGGGACCCGTTCCAAACCCTTAATCATTTTAGTTTCCCTTCTTTAGTTGTTAAATAGTTTAGGCAATTTAGCAAATCTGTATATGGAAACATTACTATTTTCTAGAGACAGTGTTGTATTGATCACAAAGAGCATGAAATTTAGAATAATATTATCATTAATTCTGTCAGTAACACTATCATGATTTACTTTACAGAGCATCCTGTTTAGTTGTAAACCAGGATACCTCTTCAGAGGACTGGATTTCAGTTTTTCCAGCAATCTAGCACATGGCTCAGTTTGGTAACACTTGGACTGATAGATCCGTCCTATTTAAATAATTCAAATGTAACACTTTAGCAAATTCCTGATGCAAGCCCTGGGATACTCCTAACTGACAAAGATACAGAATTAAAGAGGAAGTTTCTTGCACTTCAGTTGTTTGTGTGTTTTAAATGTACAGCTGTAGAATTTGCATTGTCTACATCCCACATTTGTACATTTGCGGTTCTGATTAGGAATTATATTTGGAATTATAAAGGTAAAAGTGTTGCTATAGTTCAATGTATTCTACTGGGGGAAAATCATTTAATTAAAGTAAATGGATTGATTCCAAGATGTTTGGAAGCTACTTCTGGACAATATTAAGTGGAAGTTAAGAATGTACTTCTTCTAACAAGCATGGTAAATAATATAATCTCTGATGGCTGATTTTAAGTATTTGATATGAACTATATGTCTCTTAAAGAGATTAAAACCATCCACTCAGTGTGTAGCTGCAGTCAAAATCCTGCAGAAAATTAGGAACCATTAAAAAAGGGGAAAGCTAATAAGACAAAATACTGCCATTCCACTTTTTAAATCCATGGTATGACCACTCATTGAGTAATGTGTGCAGTTCTAGTTGCCCACTCCCAAACCAAACAAAAATGGAAACAGTATAGAGAACAGCAACAAAAGTGATTAGGTATTTGAAACAGGCTCTATATGAGGACAGATTAAAAAGACTGGGACAATTTGGCTTAAAAAAGAGACAATTAATAGGGATATGATAAAGGTCTAAAATAATGAATGATGTGGAGAGAGTGTTATTTACCTCTTCACATGACACAAGAACCAAGGGTCCCCCTCTGAAGTTCATAGGTAGCAGGTTTAAAAAAAAACATAAGGAAATATTATTCCCCCCACAATGTAGAGTTAACCTGTAGAACTCATTGCCAGGGGATGTTGTGAAGGCCAAAATTATAATTGGGTTAAAAAAAGAACTAAATCAGTCCATGGAGGACAGGTCCATCAATGGCTACAAGCCAATATGGCCAAGGATGCATCCCAGTTCTCTGAGTGTCCTCAAGTCTGAGTACTAGAAGCTGGAACAGGATGACAGGGGATGGATCACTTGATAATTGCCCTGTTTTGTTCATTTCCTCTGAAGCACTTGGCACTGGCCACCGTCAGAAGATAGGATATTGGGCTAAATACGCCATTAGTCTGATCTGGTATGGCTGTTCTTATGTTTCCAAAAAATCCCCACATGATTATACAGCATTTCAGCTAATATTTATTTCCAATTTACTGGTATTACCAATGTTCCAGTGAAGACCATTCCCCAGGCAGTTGGGCACTTTTTTGTTTCATGCAATGCCCTATTACATAGCTTATGGGATCAGTCGTAGAAATACTATAGAAGAAAACTTTGCAGAATCAGTCAGCACTTGCTGCCTGGAGGAAGCAATGACCTTAACTTAACTCAGACGGTATGCCCTAGCATTCTCGCTGGTAGCTGTGCCATAGACATTAAATTCCACACTAAGTCATTTGTGTAACAGTATCTACTTATTCCTTCATGATTAAGCTTTTTTAAAAAAAATTAATTACAGAAATCCAATAAATATTCTCAAGTACTGGACTGTTATTTACAACAATACATCTATTCTCATGAAGATTTTTGCTTGATATAATGTACTGTGCACTTTCAAAGGAGCAATATAAAAGGTACAAGTAACAATGCAGAAGCCATTGGTATAGTAATCAAATGCAACTGCCATAATAGGTTACCTGAAACTTTGTATTTTACCACACATGCTTATATAATTACATCCCCATTACATTGATATGGGAAATTCACATTAGCCAGATATACTCAGTGCACGTATCTACTAAGCGCTATACAGAACACAGTTAAAAAAAGGCAAATCTTGACTGAAATTCACTACTTCAATTGAATTGACAAAACAGTAACATTCCAACTGATCTATTTCCCAGTGGCTTGTGGTTTTACTGTTTTCCTTAACTAAACTTCTGATTTCAGACGTATAGGTATATGATGCATTGATTTGCCATGTGGGAGCGAATGCCCATTTGTCAATATATTTTTGAAGTTTAATCTTTATTTTAAATGTCTTAGACCCAAGGATTAGCTCATTTGGGGACATATATCCAGCACTGTAACACTTTCAAGTTCAAAGTGACAGATCTTAAAACGCTTTAGTTTCCTAGATCACCCTGATGGTTCCACTCATCTCTTAAGCACTCCCTCATCATCGGGTCAGGGTGCTGCCATTCTCTTTGGCTACCAGCACCCCCTGAAGGCTCTCCACCTGCCTCTGACAGCCTTCCAGCCAGGTTACACAGTCCAAAACCCCTTTCAGGGTGTAACAGACTGAAGAGGTAGAAACAGTGCCTGGCCCCTCCAGGCCAGTTATAAACCAAAACAGCTTTTAACTCTTTCTGGGTTAAATTCCCTCTCTGGGATTGAATTAGCAATGTTCCTTCTTAGCCCTCACCACTGACTGGAGCCAGTAATAGGGCCGGGCCGGGCCTGGCCTGGCCTGGTTCCTCTGGCTGCAGCCTAGGGATTATCTCCACTCATTCCTCTGACTCCAACTAGGAACTGACAGATTGCAGCTTTTTATTTCAGCCTTCTAGGGCTTGATTGACTATTGTTGGCCCCTAGATTTCACTGGTTTTCAAAATGGCTGCCCTTTCCCCCCCTATAGATAAGTTTCCTTGGCGAGGTGCAGCACAGCTTCCACTAGGGGGCCACAAAGGGTTGGTACCCCCATCTCACAGACAGGCTCTGGTTACCTAAATTTTAGTGTGCTTTTCCACTACCAGTTCTCTGTAGACTTTGCAATAGATTTGAATGGAAAGTAACTATTTACCCTTTGGCCACTGCTATGTTTCCCATCAGGAGCCATACTATATGTTCCCCTTCCTAAATAAAAAACCACGTTAAATCAAGAAACCAACCCTTTCAATTATGTATTCTTTGCTGAGCCTCCATTCCGCTACACTGACCCTCCCAGTGGAAGCGTGTCTCAGGCATGCTTTCTGAAACAGTAATAAAGTCAGTCTAGTCCAGTGGTCATCAAAGTGGGGTGCACGCACCCCTGGGGGTGCGCGAGACCCCCCGAACTCTCTGCGGCATTTCAGCGGACATGCTTCGGCCTTCGCAGGATTGGGCCGAGATGCCGTGAAAACAGGAAATTCTATTTGTGTCCTGCCGAAATGCCGCTGACCGCGGAAGCTTTGCAGTCAGCGGCATTTCGGCAGACACACCCCCGGGCCATGAGAGGCATCGGGGAAGAGGAAAGGGGCCGCGCTGAAAAATCTTTGACAGATGCTGGTCTAGTCTACACTAGGATGGAGACCAAGGATCTCAAACACGAATCACCAGGAGGGCCACATGAGGACTAGTACATTGGCTTGAGGGCCACATCACTGACACCCCTGGTCCCACCCCCATTTCACCCTTTCTATGATGCCCTGCCTCGCCCCGCCTCTTCTCACCCCTTCCCCGCCCCCATTCCAACCCCTTCCCCAAATCCCCGCCCCAGCCCCGCCTCTTCTCTGCCTCCTCCTCTGAGCATGTGGCTCCCTGCTCTTCCCCCTCCCTCCTGGAAAGCGCTAAACGCCTGGAGGTAGGCACAGCAGCGGGAATGCAGCACGCTGGGGGGAAGGGAGCTTGGTGGGCTGCAGGAAATAAGTCTGGGGATGAGGCGGGTGCAGGGAGCTCTGTTTGAGACCCCTGATTTAGGCCATTTGTAGTACTGGTTCCTGGAAGGGGAGAAGTGGTTTCCCTAAATGGAAAAAAATCTGGGGAGAATGATGTGTTTTTGAATTTTGATAGACAATGAATAGCTAGAGGAGGAGGAACCAAGTGTATCTAACCTGGCAAATCGCCCTCTGCTATTATAAAAATAGAGAATATACAAATTTTAAGAAATTCTTGAGATGTCTCTTAGAAGGAAGAACTCAGGAAACTGAACAAAATATATGCCAATATATTTACAGACAAAATGTTATATTTTTATATTCCTTACACCTTCAAAATTCCCAGAGGAATGTAAGATGGGGTCCAGAATCAAGAAAATCGGGATCCAGAAGTGTTTGATGTAAGGACAAGCTCCAAGAATAGTGCCAAAGGAAGCGGGGGAATATTTACATTTATGTAAGTTTCACATAAAAGTGATAAGGAACTTAGTGTCATAGCACACTGAAGAGACACAAAAGAAACCCGTGTGTAATTTTAAATTGAGTTTACCTAGCTTCTGAACAAATTAATTCATTACTGTGGGCTGGGGAGGGTGGTGTTCTAAAATAGGTTCTTTCTGATCTTTCCAACTATAAAGAATAATCCATGACTCTGCCCAATCTTCGGCACAAGTTATTCATAAGGGAGCCATTAGAGGCTGCAAACTGTGTACAGATTAAATACAGACCCTGTGGAGATGTGTTTGGGTAACAAAGGCTAGTTCAACCAAAGCTGAATTTGTGAATGAAACAGAAAATCGTCATAATATCTTTTGCAGAGTTATGAATAAAAATGATTATTGGACAAATAGAGTCTTTGTGTTTGGCCAAGAAGGGAAATACAAGTAAGATTTAAAAGCCTGCCTCAGACACCAGCTGTGACCACATTTTAAGAGCACCTTAAAAAACTGCGCACAAATGAAAACGGATTATCGATACAAAGGAATCAACATGGATGGAATTTTATGGGCCTCCTTCTATGCCTAGATAAAGAGGATTAAAATTCACAGCTAGGCAGAAGAGAGAAGATTATTATAGAGAAGGAAATATTTTGTTCTCTCCACACATAACTACATGTGGAAACAGGAACTATTTAATCCCAAAGAAACCTCTGCTTCTTTCTCTCTTTACTTATCTGCACAGATGAAGGACACTTCACTTTTGTTTCTGTGTGGCCTCCCTTTACAAATACAATGCATGAAGTAATTTACAAACTTTTAAACCATTATTACTTATTTATATTATGGGAGCACCTAATCAGGTTCAAGGTTTCATAGTAAAACACACACACTGGAAGAGACAATCACTACCCAAAAAGCAAAGACCATATGAAGGGAAATGGAAAAAAGGATAAAATATATACTGTGACAAAGCTCTGTCCTTATCTTCGTGGATCCTGCGTTTCCTGGCGGATTTTTACTAGCCTCAGTGGCTCACTGTGACCCTCCACGGAGCCCTTCTCTGGAGACAAGGTCACAGCCTATTGAGCCATTTTCATCATAAGCCAGTGAGGAGAAGCTATCCTTCCTGGCACAGTCTCTATTGTCTCCCAATCTCAGAGACTAATTAGGGGAGGCAGACAGAGGGGAGCCCAGGCCTGCCCTCTACTCCGGGCTCCAGCCCAGGGACCCTAATAGTATCAGCTAAGATGGCTGACCTTTTATCCACAAAACACAATAAAATTCCTTGGGCTACTTCCCCACAGCAGTCCCTGCTTCTTCAAACTCCACTTCACCCTTACCTCAGGGCCTCCTTCCTTGCGTATGATATGTTGTCCACCGCTCAGTCTCACCAACAGCACCACTTCCTTCCACAGCTCCTGACACCCACAGCCCACCTGACTAACTGGGAGTTTTTTATCTGGTTTCAGCCAGTCCCTGATTGGCTTCAAGTGTCCCAATCAGGCTAGCTGTTTCTACTCCTTTATAGAAGGTTTTTAATTGGCCCCAGGTGTCTTGACTGGCCTGGAGTAGCCTTTGTTTGGCTATCCAGGGAACAGGGACCTGCACATCCTGAGACTAATATACCTGCCTTCCAGCACTCTCCTGTATCCTTCTGGTCTGACTCCGTCACAATACGTAAAGTGGTTATAACAACTACATAATATTTACCATTATATTATGAGAAAGTAACCATTGCCTTTTTTCTATGCATTTTGTTTTAACCCTAACTTTGTTTTAAGGTCCATAGGTCCTAAATCACATCTGCAAATGTGACCGGCATTTTTGAAAATTTTACCCCTATTCCTTTTCTGGCGTGTTTATTAGAATGATTTTTAACGCTTGCATTTTAAAGATGCTTTGCTTTTGCATTTTCCTTTTTTTGTCTTAAACCTACCTTTATTTCTCTGATATACACCATTTCCTTATATTTAATCTAAGCATTTTCTGGTTTTATTTACCACTTCATTTAAATTTAACCCTCTCTTTTATAAAGATAAAAGAAGTATTTGCATTATAAAGAGGATGAAATAATTTTAACCAGATTGACTCTATTACATCTTGTTTTTCAATTCCCTAATTAAAAGGATGACATTTTGTTTATATACAACTTCTAAGGAAGATTAAATTCTCAGCCAAAAATATATTAAATCTCTTCCAGAATAAATTTAAAGACAAAACTGAACTTCATATGTTTCAGAGTGAAAGGCCAGTGATTCACTGCCTCTGACTAATTATACTAAATTTGAAAAATAAAATGTTCTTAAATTCATTAACATTTTATTACTATAGAGGTAACAGTCTCAGGCATGGACACAAGAAAAATCATAAATGCAGAGCATCAATTTCTTTTTCTTCAGAATGTATTGAGGCCTCAATACAGCAAGACATTTAAGCATATGCTAAAGTTTACTCCATTAAGCAAATGCTTAAGTGCTTTGATTTAGCACCAACTTCCATGGGACTTAGGCATCTGCTTAAATGCTTTCCTGACTTGGGGCCTAAAGACTGATGAAGTTTGGACAGGTGGAGCACAATTCCTAGTGTCTCTAAGGCAGCTAGGGAGATCTAGGAGACATCTTTCAAGCTTTCTGCTAAAATGGTATTTTATCAATGGTCATTTGTTGCCAATTACATAGGGATAAGAGTAAAACATTCATATGTATTTTAAAACTTCAGATCTGATCCTGGTACTTTTCAGTGAGATCTTCCATTCACATGCTGAAGACCGTTTCAGAATTGGATGACACAAAGAGCCCATTTTGGTCTGATGGACTGTTCTACAAACATTCAACATTATATGTGAGGTTTCTTCCTCAGAAGAATTAAGCCTCGGAAGGTAGCTGTCTGATGTCTTATCAAGATAAGAATAGCAGAGGAATATATAGGAACAAAGGATTTGCTGGAGCTTATCAGATTGTTGGTCCAACTGTGCAGTAACCTGCCTGTCAGTGGCTAATATCCCAAGTCACTGAGGTAGGTGTATTATGAGTTTTTTCACCTGTTTGATTGTGTTGATAACACTTTGCATATTAATTTCACAAGTTGACAAAACTGACAGATGCAAGATGTCATCAAGTCAAATATTGTGACCTTTTTTGAAGGGCTCTGTATTTGTGTGCCCATTAATAAGATCAACAGCAATGCAAACTAAAGACAAGCAAATATCATGCTTCATGGCATATTCTGATTATGGACCTGGTCTGAAATCCACATTCAATGGAAGTCTGTCCATTAACTTCAATTCACTTTGGATTAGATCGTTTTGGAAGGTATTTTTCTCTCCACATATAGCATCACACAGTTCAACAGTTCTATTATGGTTTCATTTTCCTCTAGGTTTCAGGTAAAGATCAATGCTGGCAAAAGGATACTGCACTGGATATAGGAAAGCTGTACATGGAAGGAAAGGATCACAGGTGATTACAGATTTAATTACACATAATTAGCTCACAGTGCAACACATCTGCGTTATAATATTATCAAACACTGTTTATTACCCACCTCAGTGTTTGTAAATAGTTAATAGATAAAGTGCCAGTAGCTGGAGCTCAAGAATACATAGCATAGTTCCTTGGTTTGGTAGAACCAGAAATAATCTTTTGTTTCTTCCAAATGGCTTCCTTTATGCAGGTCCTTACCTGAGCTCGTAAAAACAGCAAGACAATAAACACAGTCATTGAGCCTTTGTGACTCTGTTGCACATCGTATGAGGGGAACAGCTTTTAACTGTAATCTTGGGGGGCATGGCAACGTTCATGTTGCACTCCTGGCCGGTACACAGCCCATGTCGGGACAGCTAATGATCCAATCAGCGGACTAAATTCAGTGATGAATCTTGGTCAAATGCCAGCTGAGGCACATTAAAACATATGCTAAGAAGAATTGTAACATTTATGGCACAAGCACAGATATATTGTTAGTCTCTTTTATTCAGCTACCTCTTATTCAGCCTCCTTACTAGTTGGCAATACAGCAACACACCATTTCAGCAACAATTCTGCTGTCTGCTAAGAATTCCTAGGGAAAGAAACTTCAGGCAAAGCGTTTAAGATTAGCCAAATGCCAAGAAGAGGTGATATGAGAATTAAATATACTACTGAGCCTTTAATTCTGGTCATCCAATATGTATGCTGAAAAAAAAAATGGGAGTTTGAGGTGTATATTTTGTCTTGCTGACCAGGACAAAGATTCTAGTCTGTGAACTGCTTGTCCATCTCTGGTTGGTTTCCTGTCTGCTCTGAGAGACAAAAGGAAGTTTGAGGATCCTGTGGCCACATATATGTTGCCAGGACAGTAATAACCAGCATATTATGCGTTTTCAAATGATGCCTCACACAGCATACTTTGTAAAAAATTCATTATAGTCTTTAAGAAGGGTGAACATAGGGCTACAGACAGTCACAGGACTACAGTATGCAAAGGCCCCAAGGACAACAAAAGAAGGAGCTGGAGAGAGGTGACTTGTCTTTGCTGTCACCACACCACCAGTCAGTAATAAGCTGTTCATAGAGCAGCAGCCTCAGGAGAGGACAGAGAAGGTAAGATGAAATGAAGGAACTCTACCTCCACCATCCCCATGAATTTTTCATGGTCACAAGCTATAAAAGGTAAATTGTGAAATGCAAGAGGGAGAAAAAAGGAACAAAGTTTGTCAAGATTTTTCATTGTAAAAGGGGACAGGAATATTGCATCAAATCCTTCCATCCATCAATGCTTTAAAATTTGAAATATAATATCTTCACAGAGGGTCTATAATCTTCACAAATTTCAGATATGATCATTCCAGCAGGCAGAAGAGATAAAAGGAAAAAAGTCTCACTTTGATTCTTTAATAATAAAAAAAACACAAATGAAATCCCTCACTAGAAAACATCTGCCCAATACCTAGATTACTTGTTAATTGGTGATGTGTGTTTTGGGATTTACTGTCTTCACAGTTTACCAGATTCCTCAGAAACCAGTTACAATTAGTGTTCCTACTAAAGATAAATTAGTCAGGAGGCTAGCCCGATGTCCCACTGTAGAATTTGACTGAATGAATAAGAGATGAAGCCCTTAAACTTTAGGAACTACGTTAGAAGAAAGCTGAGTTTACTATATTGGAGCATGAATGCAACTATCGATTGTCCTGAAAAATAGATAAGGTTCCCCCTACTGGGCCACTACCCACCTGGAGTGGTGGCCCAGTTCATGAGCACTATTGACTCTGGCCACTGGGCCGTGCAGCCCCAAGACATGGGGCAGCTCTACATGCTCAACCATGGGGCTGGAACGCACATCTCCCCCACCCCCAAAGGTTGATGGGGTGTATCAGCCCTGTGACATGAGCAATAAGATAACAAAACTTAGCCAGCTCAAGTGTTTTTCCCAGGTTTGACTCTAGGGACTGCTTAGGCCACACACCTGTCACATGATCAGTCAGTGTCTCACTGAAGTTTCTCCATCAGGGCGATAGCACTGTGAAGCCTGCTTCTTTCACTTTTAATCCCTCCAGTTGAAAACTCTGTCCTCTTGGCTTCATATTGTCAGTTGTTGTAGAACAGGTTTGGTCTCAGGCTTCAGGTCTCCCAGGTAGGCTATTAACCCCTTCTTTCTTAGGCCCAGGATGGATTTGTGCCCTCTGGTACAGTCCTCTTTAAGATTGCTCCCCTTGCGTCTGTTCACCTGTTAGTTAAAAGCAGAGCTTTCCCAGCTAATTCCATGTGACGGACAGTCTTACGTCTGGAGCAAATAAGAGCTACAAACTGAGTTTAAATATAACTATTTAAACTGCAACTAAGCAGCATGTGTTCATCCTCCTCATCCATCCTTTCCTACAGAAACCACCAGATGCAGGCATGGATCTGACTGACAGAGATTCTAATGTACCAGCTTGCCTCCTGCTTTCCTCCACTTCCAATCAGATGTCCCAGAGATTTGATACTAGCCTGAAGATGCATTTTCTAATCACATTACCCTGACTATGCATTTTCTAATCACATGTATGGGGTGCAAAGCAGCAGGAAATACAGCAGCATTTCATGACCAATTTTTAAACCTTAGCAATTTTTTTCACAAGTGCTCTCCCCCTGCTCCTGCCCCCAAGGTGTGTGTGTGTGGGGGGGGAAATTACAGCAGTATGAAGAAGGGCGAAGAGAAGGGCTTTGTGTAGGTGGGAAATAACATTGCTTTGAGCTACGGAGGCATTCCTCTTTCATCTTTTCCCTCCTCTTTGAGCATGTAGCTGGTGGATTCAGCACATCAGAGAGACCTTTATAACAGACAAGATGTGTAGGAGAGAAAAAACATGTCATTAATTGTCTATAAATACACTCTCCCAACTTCAGCAATCCGATTTCAGGATTTCTGCCTGGCTCTCGGTTATCTTCAGCTCCTTCTTTGGACAAAGGGTACATCTGTACTGCAAGCCCGGGTATCACCGGCGCTAAAGTAGACATCCACAAGCTAGTTTTAATCTAGCGAGCTCAGATACCACAGCAGTGAAAACAGGGCAGTGCCGGTTTGCTTAGCAAGTAACTTCCCAGGATTTCGGGTGCGCTTGCACTGTCCATGCTGAAGCACATGCTGCCACAGCTGCTCTGCTCCTGTACCCAAGCTTAGATTAAAGCTAGCTCACGAAGCAAGCGGCAATCATATCCTGTGATTGCAGTATAGACCTACATTAGGATTATCAGCTTGTATTTGCTCTAGCGCAATTGAACACTGTGTGCATGCAGATCACCCTCAAGTGCAAAGCA
The DNA here is from genome assembly GCA_007922305.1 of Dermatemys mawii. Classification (NCBI taxonomy): domain Eukaryota; kingdom Metazoa; phylum Chordata; order Testudines; family Dermatemydidae; genus Dermatemys; species Dermatemys mawii. Next base: position 25,274,280 of record ML677372.1, read on the forward strand.
CTTGTGATTTCTTGAAAGTCCTGTGTAGGTGGTGACAATAACCTCTGGCAAGATGGGAACAAGTTCCCAAAAGCTCAGGGCCAGGTTTTCAAGGGCTCAACACCCACAATGGAGGCCAGGTTCTCAAATCTCAACACCCAGGTGCTCCTTTGGTGATTCCTGTGGTCAGGTTGTCAGGACAGTCTGGCACCCAATATGCCAAGTTCTGCTGACAACTCCAGCCACAAAGATTAAGGATCTATGTACAATTTTTATCTAGTAAGGCTTGTGTTTTATAAGTGAGTAGGGAGTGAGAAGGCCTCTCATCTTGGAGAAAGCTTTTTCTTCAGAGTGTCATGCCTTGCATACCAATGGATGCACCTGCAAATTCTGCATGCACTGTGGAAAACCTGGTCATAAAAGTAATTTTTTCCAAAGCCTTGCTATTAACATTTTGGTAGAAGACATTTTTTTATGTTCTTTTAAATCTGTTTTTATTTCCCTTTCCTTATTATTTACTATCAATTCCCTACTCCCAGCTCTGGATAGCTATGGCTGCAAATAAAAATAAAAGTTCCCTCAAATTTTATGACATGACATTGGGACCTATTCTGAAATTGCAAATAAAGGAGAATTAAGTGGCTATAGTGAAGATATCCGCATGTGGTACTGTGAAGTAACCATATCACTGATGGCTGGGCTAAGAATAAAGGAAGTGTCCGAATCCTGTTGATGGATAATTGGAGAAAGCACTTTTGCTGTATATACGTCTGCTCTGATCTTGTCAGCAGCAATTGGCATAGCCTTATTCTTCCCTCACTTCCACTGGTTTGTAACCTGATTGTCAGCAATGGGTTATTACTGATTTGCATTAGTGTGAGGAGAATTAAGCCCACTCTCTCCACATGTGATCCAGTCGATTTTCCCTATTTCCTGCCAGTTTCTAGCATTCCTCTTAAGTTGGCTAGAGGGTTAAGTAGGGGCCCCTTGTTCTACTGGGGTGAGATACTCAGTATGAGGTGGTTGCTGATCTTGTAGTTAAGACTGTCAGTCAAACATGTCCAAGTGCTATATAGTTCCTCTCGTGATCCCATAGAGCTGGAGTATTTTCATTTGTGTACAGGAACTCCTCACTTAAAGTCGCCCTGGTTAACGTTGTTTTGATGTTAAGTTGCTTATCAATTAGGGAACATGTTCGTTTAAAGTTGTGCAATGCTCCCTTATAAAGTCATTTGGCAGCCACGTGCTTTGACCACTGCTTGCAGGAAGAGCAGCCTGTTAGAGCTAGCTTGGGGGGGCTTGGAACCAGGGTGTATCTGATGCTAAACATGTTAGCAGCATTAACGACTTCAGAGGTGAGGCAGGCATCCCCAAAGGCAAGACAACAAATAAAAGATAACAATAAAAAGCCCAACAATAACCATCAAATAATAACAGCAAAAAATCCCAAGATAAACACCACTTAAAACTAATGATTACAGGATGACATTATAAAATGCATGAATTCAAATGGGAATTTACAATGATAAAGATGGGGTGTTTTGCCATGAAACTTTGGGTTCAGTCCTGCAAAGCCTCGGAGCATCAGATTGCAACTGACAGAGCCCAGCTCCTCATTCGTGCTCAGTCTAACTGGCCATTAGCTTGACTCGAGCTACAGACTGGTAACTATACAGACCATGTGCTGAACTTGTGTGCGTGATATGTGTGTGATTAAAAAGCATATGCTAACTGTTGTACATTCAATAAATGTGGCATATTTGTCTTCTTCCCCTGAAAAGATCCCATGTGCTTTGTATAGCAAAATATCACCTCAGCAGACGGACAGGTAGAACCAAGGTGTGAATGTATTCCCAGAGATGTAGGAAATGCATCTCTTTGGAATCAGTAAAATTAGTAACTCTTGATGTGGACCGTTTGTGCAGGAGAGAAATTTATTTTACTGACCAGAGGTTTAAGAAAGCAACTATTTTTAGTAGCATTTGCACAATTAAAGCACCTAGATTTTCATAGATTTCAGTTCAAAGTCATGCCTCATATCATTATTGACTTCAGGGAAGCTGCACTAGGGATGAATTCAGCCCATTCATACCTCCTGTATGGTAGAGGTGGAGATTCTCAAAGACAATGAGAAAAAAAGTTAGCAAACAAAATTAACTTGAGTCTGATCCAAAGGCGCCTACAGAATTCAATGGGCATCCTTCCATTGACTGTAGAGGGCTTTAGACTTCTAAACTCCTCTATGATTTAAAGACTGTGCAATACATTGTTCTACAAATCTAAGAACCTGCCTAGCTTCAAATGCACAACAGGAATTCATTCAATTCCTGGGCTTTCAACTTTCTGGCTTACTCATGAGACTGGGAGCTGGCAGGTTTCCCGGGTGCCCTAAAGGACCACATATCCTGAATCCAGTGCCAATAAAGAAAGATCATTGCCTAGTGCTGGTTAGCAGGTGTTGCATGGGAATTCCTGCTGGAGTATCTCCCCAGAGAGGTTGCCATAATGATGTGGAAACCCAACAGTACATGGAATGAGGATACAAGGTGAAGAGCCAGGGGAGTTAGATGCCCACAACTTGAGCAGACGTGTTTGCAGCTCACTGTCATGCTTCTGCTTTGATTTCTGACTGCTGACCTCTGGGTGCTGCTGGATGCCAACACAGCCACTTAGGAGGCTTTTATAGAAGTTTAGCTGGTAAGCTGAGGCCTGCTCATTTTTGGCACTGGTCCCTTCTTTAGGGGCTTTTTCCTTGGTATTAGAGGTGCAGCTTTCTAGCTGGATTCTGCATACATTGCATCAATGGCCTGAAGAAGAAACAAAGATAGTGAGGCAGTAAGGAAGTAAAAGTCCAGAAATGGCAGCAAAAAATGCTAACTCAGAGCTCCTGTCCCAGGAAGAGTGAACTGGAAAAATCACCTGGACTCAGCAGCTTTGCGTCAGCAGGTGGAAGTGGAAGTTTACTAGCTAATTCCAGCATTTGCCTGGCACTTAAGTTGTGTTTAAAAGGAAGTTTTGGGAAAGAAACTATGTAATTTGCAAGATTCCTTTAAAAAAGGGTTGTGTGACGTAATGGTGGAGAAATTGGTTTAGAAGGCGTGAAAGAAGTGGTTAATGTTTTTGAATTAACACTAGAAACATGGCAAGTGATCAGACATCTGTTAGACTTTTTTAGCTACATGGGAAAACAGAAAATGTGGGAATTTCTTTAAAGAGCAACAATTTTAAGAAAAAACAATGATTTGAAAATTCAAGAACTATAAACTTAATTTAGGAAAAGGAGATTTCCAAGTATTGTGCTCCATGACGACTTAAACTCCTCCAGTAAAAGTTTATTTTTGCCATATGGGTGTAGGAAGAACATTTCTTTTGGCTCCGTTGAATTGTCTCATTAGTACAGAATTCCTTCTCCTGATAAGTCTTTGGAGCAAATCTCTAGAATATTGTTTGTCAGCTCTTCAGCTACACACTGGGTGGTTTTGGCAATTGTAAAGCGAGATGATTTCATGGTGAAAAGGTTGTGGTGTTCCTAGACATTCCCAGGGAAATGCAATTATTCAGCTGTCAGTTTGTCATATAAGCAGCAGATCTTAAATCTTAGTGCAGAATTCTCTCTTCAGAGCCTGTGCATGTGTCATAAGTTACCACAGCAATGTATATTTTTCAGTTATTCTAATAATCATTTATTACAAACTGAGCAAAACAAGTGAAATTGTGAGGATCGCCCATTCTTACTCGTGAAGAACTTAGTGAACTGGGAACTTATTGATCAGATGGATAATTAGGGTTGTGAGAAATGCATCTTAAACCCTCACATGCTAATAACTTCAGTCATGTGATTAGTCTCAGACTCTAGGAAAGGGACAGTTTGGATCATTCTAGGTCTATAGGTTCAACATATAACAGTTTGCCTTTTCCCTATTTTTATCAGTAAGGCAAGACAAAGCAAAATTATAATCACTTTAATACATAAAGGTCCAGATTCCTCCACTCAAATCATATTGAGCAGTACCTTCCTAAGCAAACAGTACAATTGAAATCAGGGGTATCACTGGTGTTGTAAGGTGTCCTCAGAAAAATGTGGCCCTACACTAGTTTAAACTTGATTCTATGAAGTATCAGTGTCTAGTATACTCCTTAACAGTCACTTAGGAAAGGATCATTAACGTGTGATCCTCCTTCAAAGAGGTTTGCAATGCATTAGGAATTCTAGCAGGCATGTTCGCATAGAGCAAATATAAGTTGTTCAGTGATGGCTGTATGGAAGCACTATGTGGAAGGCTGAAGATCACAAACCATTTTTTAGACTGCCAGCCAAATCCCTTTTAAGAGTATCTATCCCTGCAGTTTCTAAACAGATACAAAGGGGCCAGGGTAACTTCTGAACTCTTCTCAGGTATGCATCAGTCACCAGACACATGAAATGGGTATGATTTAGATTTGTGAGGATTCATGCACCAAAATGTAACAGGGCTGAGGCATCTCAGTATTTGGAGTCCAGAGAATAACGTGTTTAACTGTATTGATTCCCCCCACATCTTTACCTGTCTTCCTGTTTAACAAAACAATAATAACTCTTTAAAATAGAGAAAGGGGTAGACGGAGTCAGGTGAAGAAAATCAGAGAAGCCTCATTCAACAACAAATGGTGGCTTAGCTATAAATGGGGGAGAATTAGAGTTGCCAACTTTCTACTTGCACAAAACCAAGACCCTTGCCCTGCCCCACCCCTTCTGAGGCCCCACTCCCTGCTCACTCCATCTCGCTCCCTCTGTTTGCTCTTCCCACCCTCCCTCACTCATTTTCATCAGGTTGGCTCAGGGAGTTGGGACATGGAAGGGGGTGCAGGATCTGGGATGGGGCCAGGATGAGGGACTTGGGGTGCAGAAGGGGACTCTAGGCTGGGGCAAGGTGTTTGGGGTGCAGGGGGAGTGAGGACTCTGGGGTGGGGCTGGGATGAGGGATTTGGGTTGCAGGAAGGAGCTGGGGCAGGGGGTTGAGGTGCAGGAGAGGTGAGGGCTCTGGCTGCAGATGTGGGCTCTGTGGTAGGGCCATGGATGAGGAGTTTGGGGTGCAGGACTGTGCTCTGGGCCAAAGGGTTCAGAGGGTATGATGGGGATCAGGGCTGGGGTAGGGGTTGGAGTGTGGGAGGGGGTGCAGACTCCAGGCAGTGCTTACCTCAAGCAGCTCCCAGAAGCAGCGTCATATCCCTCCTCTGGCTCCTACACAGAGGCGCAGCCAGACGACTCTGCGCACTGCCCTGTCTGCAAGTGCCACCCCCACAGCTCCCATTGGCTGTGGTTCCCAGCCAATGGGAGCTGCATAGCTGGTGCTTGGGGCAGGGGCGGCATATGGAGCCCTCTGTTTGCCCCTAGGCATAGGAGCTGGAGTGGGGGGCACAATGCTGCTTCTGGGAGGCATGTGGAGCCATGGCAGGCAGGGAGCCAGCCTTAGCCCCACTGTGCTACTGACTACACTTTTAATGGCCCAGTCAGCAGTGCTGACTGGAGCCACCAGCACCCCTTTTCGACCAGGCATTCTGGTCAAAAACCAGACCCCTGGTAACCCTAGGGCGAATGTTGATCTCATGAGTCCTGAGAAGGAGGGATCCCACGTTAAAACCTGTCCTCCATGCAGTCAACTGTCCCTGTACTCTGCTTCCTGGGATGTGTGGATAGCAGCTGTTTCCTACAGGAGGGAGCCTTATTAACAGGAAAACATAAACAGAAGAGAGAGGCCAGGGCGAAATCCTGGCTCTGTTGTAGTCAATGGCAAAACTCCCAGGGTGTGTAAAGGAGAATGGTTGGTGGTTTGGGGCCCACCTCCTTTGCTCTCAGTAGGTCCACAAAGGCTGAAGCTGGACTTTTATATGGTTATCATGCTCTGACTGAGGACAGGCTTCATGCTGTCCATTTGGGCTGTAAAAGGCCAGGATTTTCTTCAATATCTTTTTATTTGTAAGTAAGTGACTGAAACTGCAAACCAGATACAGAAAGTCCACTGTGTAAATGGCCACTGCTCTTCATGTGGTCACTGTCAAGAGACAACATTAAGCTCCCTACTTGTCACTGTGCCTGATTCTATATAAAAATAGCAATGGATTAGCAAGAAAGAGTTAAGTTTTGAGACATATCTGTGCAATGCAGAGAAAAACCTGAAAAATGTAAAAAAGAAAAAACAACCCCCCCCCAAACCTCCCCAATGAACCCTAAAAGATTATATGAATATCTTCTCTGATAGGAGAATTTCTGAAGGAAGTGCACTGTTAGTTTTTCCATGTGTCAGATTTTCTATGCAAGATACATACAGTATTTGAACTTAAAGTGGTCTATTCTCTACATGTAAGCATCCAGCTGTCATTATACCTGTGGGAACTACATGTGTGTCCCAGGATAATGGACATTAAACCTTTTAAAAGCACTTTTCCAAAACTTGCACTTAAAATTCAGTAGTGCATTAGAGGTGGCAATCTATTGTTATTTTACGGACAGATAATGGAAAAGCTGATGTCTAGATGGAAAAGATTTGTCTCATTATATAACTAAATTACTCTTAATTAGGTCATTGGGTGTAGATTGGTGATCTGTATAAAAGAAGTGTGTAAATGACCAAAGAGGTAAGAGACACTGCAGACAGCTGTAAATGAAGGATTTGAGATAAAGGAGAAATGACTGCAAAAATAATCTCTGAGTGGTGGATATCTAAACGAGACTTCTGGCAAAATCTATCCTTTATTAACATTTACCCTAGAAGTTTGCCCTTTTAGAAAATGTTTCCTTAGCCACCAGAAGAGTGAATTTATGTAGCAGAAAAATAAAAATGTTCACAAGTTCCTCAGAATCTCCTTTTGTACAGTTCCCACTGATCTAGAAGCTGCTAGTTATTGACGGGGGACGGGGAGAGAGAAATGGGATTACGCCTCACGTCAGACAAAATGGTTGAGTAGCGTTTATTAGAAATTGTACTAGTTCAAAATGCAAGAAAGTTGCGGTTTCAGTTCTGCATGATGCAAAAACTAGGTAAGCACAGTGTGCCATATGCCCGCTTTTTCCCCCTCACTCCCAGAGCTTGTGCCGCCAAAGAGCTGTTTTGTGCGGCTGGGAGGGAGGAGGGGGAACATGGCATGCTCAGTGGAGGAGGTGGGGCCAGGATGGGGATTTGGGGAAGGGGTCCAATAGGGGCAGGGAGGGGGCGGAGTTGGGACAGGGACTTTGGGGAAAGTGTTATAATGGGGACGGGGACAGGGGAGGCGCAAGCCTCCACTGGCGCTGGGGAAAGTTGGTGCCTATGACTCTAATTATGGCTGCCTGTGGACGCCGGTGGCACTATGGTGCTCCTGCATTGAGGAAATTCCAGAGCAGGCCTTGACTGTTCCTTTAGCGCTCCTCTTCTTCACCAGAAGGGCATAAAGGGGCTCTAGAGGGGTCTGTGTATGGCCCTAATCATGGGAAGGATGCTCTTGGCCATAGGTCTGTGGCAGTTGATCCTGGCCCAAATTTTCTTTATGGATTTCCTCTTTTTAGATTGTGACTGCTAGTTCTTGAGTGTCTTAGCCAGGTGGATCTGGTTTGCTTTCTGGATTTCCTGTAGTTTGACCACTAATATTGAGCTTCTCAGAAGTATTATGCATGGATTTACTCCTTATTAAATACATCCTGATTAAATACATGCATACATTAAATACTTCAGTTGTCAGCTTGAAATCTATTTTATTAAATCCTAAAAACCTCCAAAGTAAACAAGCTTAACTCTGTTTAACCGCCTTGTACTAAAGATTCTTGCAGCTGGAATCATCCTGGCTCCCCATGCTGCACCCTTCCCGGCCTGAAGAGGTAAGGAGAGCAGTATTGGAGATGGAACCAGATTACAGATTAACAATAGCACTTATTCCTTCTCTGTGTTTTCCTCCTTCCATGGATGCAGTTCAGCTAGCTCCTTTTCTAATACAAGGGGCTGACATCTCCAAGGTCTTTTTTGACAATAGCCCTTAAATCTTTGTTCTGGTCAGTACTCTGCTCTATTTAATAAGTACTTCCTACAGCAGGGGCATACACACACCAAAATAACCTATATTGCTGGACCTAGTGGAAGTCAGCAGCCAAAGGCTGCTCCCAATTCTAAAGCAGTAGGTGCCCCCTTCGTAGGTGCTATTGAATGCCTGTGTAGTTACCCAAGTATGCTACCTTCTAATAAGTGACCAGTGGGTCATGAAAATGGCATGTTTGTGTAACTCCAAATGTTTCAATCCATGGGCAAGGAGACAGGAAAGAAGGCATTCTTCTTTAGATGACTGACTGATTGATAGCAAGGCTGCTGCAAATCCCCTAGGTGGTATTTTCATAGTACCTAGAGGGCCCATCCAGCACTGGGGTCCTATTGTACTTGGCACTGCCAGACTCACAGGGAGACGTTTCCTACCCTGAGGCATTTACAGTATAAAAATAGACAGGGCACCCATAGGGGTGAGAGAAAGGAAGGATTATTATCCCAGTTTCCCAGATGGAGAACTGAGGCAAAAGAGAGGTTAAGGGATTTTTCCGTAGACCACACAGGAAACTTTTTGGCAGAACTGGTAAGGAAAAAGTGCTTAGGAATCTGGAGAGGCAAGAAATATTTTTACATCACACTGGCTGTCCTGAGCAACAACTTGGGGTGTAGCTGAGGTAGTCAGCAGTCATCCCACTGCAGTCATCCCACTGCAGAAAGTATGTGTGTCCTTCTAGCACTTGCAGAGGTTTGTTTGGCTAATGAGATCCTGATTTAGTTTTCCCAGATGTTTTACTTCATTTTTGTCTAAATTAAACTTAATTCCCCATCTATTAGCAGAACAGGGCTGGGGAGTCCTTTTATCCTGACAAGAGTTCAGCTCTGGCATGGCATTTTCCTATCCCTGAAGTCCTCACAAGCAGTATATCGGGTCCCTTGTGTCTGCAACAGGGACTGGAGCTTGTGGAGGATGAATTGAGAGGGTTGGTTGAGAGGTCCATTCTCATGAAGCACCCTACTTGGCTCTCCCAAACTTCAGTGCTGTTTCTCCCTAGGCTTTTGATTTAAAAATTCTCTAGTGATTTGTTTTCCTAGCCTCCATTTGCTCCTTCATGGCTATGGCGGTTACAGGCAAAATTAATGCTCCCGTCAGAATGTTGAGGGCAATTTTAGTCCTGGAGTCATTGTTGTTAAGTGGGACTGTAGTTGTATGAGCTCCTCTGGCCCTGCAGGAAAAGGCTTGAGGGGGCACACACCACACAAATGACAAACCCAGTCAGGGTTACCCAATGAAATGTGGAGTACAGTGGCTGAAAACTCCATCCTCAGCCCACTATGCCTACATATTTCTGGAAGTACTGTTAGGAAAATCACCTGGTTTGGGAGAAATTCTACCAACGTTAGGCAGTGTATCCAGAAATGAATATTCAGGTACTGTATTATTATTGGAGCCCCCCCCCGGGCTCGGATCATGACACTGTTGTGCTGGGCACTGTCCAAACACTGAACAAAAAGACAATCCTTGTCCAAAGAGCTTTCAAACTCTGTATATGACAAGAGACAGCAGATGAACACAGACAGACAGGAGAACAAGGAAACAATAAGATAATATGGGTCATAAATAATTGAATTATTTTGTCTTGCTTGGGTTAATCACACCCATCATGTTACTTTAGCATAAGCTGTTGTGGCTTAATATTTTCTGGTTTTGGCTGCTTTGCATTAGTGTTAAAAAATGTGGGATGGGAAGGGAAAAAGTCTCTTGAGAAACAAGAAGTGCAAAGAAAAAAACACGTTGTTTGTAAGTGTATCAGACTCTGAGAAAGTACATAATCCATGGATCATTGGCACGATGAACTGTAATGGCTCCAGAAGAGCCATTGTGTTAATGTAGCTGATGAGCCTCTGCATACTAAAAATCCTTATGAAAATCTGAACACAGTGTAGCTATTATGTAAGTGCAACAAGCAGTTGTTAGTGAAATAAAGAACACGGATTGTAAATTTGGTCTAAAATGCAGACACAATTAGTCAAAAATATAATGAACTAATTGTTTGCAAGAATTCCGTTTTTTTTTTTAAAAAAGAGCCATTGATGATTTATTGCTAAAACCAGCATCTCTTTTGGGGAAACACACACACACAGATTAAATGTCTACCTCAAGACCACAGATGTACAGAGTGACTTCTATAAGGGCTTAAGTGACTTAGGAGCACAAGTCTCATTGGCTTTCAGTGAAGCTGGTGCCCCTAAACCTGCAGTTATTATATGTTGGAGTAGAATATGGGACGTCCTGATTCTTCATCCCATGCTTAAAATGTCAGCCCACACCTGTCTCACCAAATACATTTTAATAGTATATAAATCAATGGTCACCCACCAGTAGACCACAATCAACTGATCGTGGCACCTCTGCCAGTTGATTGCAGTCTCTGGACATTAAAAGTCAAGTCACGCAGCAGAGTAGGGCAGGCTCCCTGCTTGCCCTGGCCCTGTGCCACTCCCAGAACCATCTGGCATGTCTTTGCATGGGGGAGGAGCCTGATGGTCTCCACGCACTGCTCCTGCCTGTAGACACAACCACCGCCACAGCTCTGATTGGCCGGGAATGAGGAACTGGGGCCAATGGGAGCCGCAGGAGCAGTGTCTGCAGGGAGGGGCAGCCCAGGAAGCCATTCTTCCCTCCCGCACAGGGACTGCCGGGACATGCTGGAAGCGGCACGAGGCCGGGCAGGCAGGGAGTCTGTCTTAGCCCTGCTATGTCGTCCACCAGGAGCAGCCCGAAGGACGTGCCACCCAGTGGGAGCCCATACCCGTCTTGCACCCCAACCAGCTGCCCCTGGCCTAAGCCCCTTCTGGAGCCAGCTCCCCAAACCCCGTCCAACACCCCCAAACTCTGCCCCATCCCAGAGCTCCCTCCTGCACCCTCACCCTGCCCCAGCCCGGTGAAAGTGAGGGAGGGAGGAGGAGAGCGAGTGATGGAGGGAGCAGGACAGTGCCTGGGGAAAGGGGCAGAGGAGATCCTGGGTTGAACTTAAATTCAAAAAGATCTTGTGCTGAAAAAGGTTGGAGACCACTGCTGTAGATAGTAGCCTCCTGCTGCCTCTCCTTAACTTTTGTCAGCGCCGCTTCAATTCCCTGGGCCACTCCCTCAGCCCGTTCTTCACCCAGGTCTCAGGGCTTCCAGCCAGCGAGTCCCAGCAGCCAGCCACTTCCACTTGCTCCCCCAGTCCTTGCCAGCAACTGCTCTGGCCAAGGTGCTATCTCCCTGGAGCCTGCTAGGCACACAGTCATCTCTCCTTGGGCCCCCTGCAGATACTGACCTTGGTATGCCCTGCAGCTCCCTTTTAGGTGAGATACTTGGCCCTGATTCGCTGCTCCATGTGCAGCCTCCCTAAGCTGCTTTTAACCCCTTCCTTTCTAATGTGGGGCGAACACCCCATCAGAAGGACAAAGTACAAGACAAACTGGTTGAGATTTACAAAACAGTGTAGTGGATTTAGACTCCTAGCTTCCATTTAATTTAATTAAATTTAATCCACTAATTAAACACCTAGATTGTTTTGAAAATCTGACAATATACTCCAGACTGCCTGGCTGTTTTGTTGTTCGATTACAAACTGGAAAACCCACGTAAATGTTGGTACACTAAAGTATTAAGAGATTCCCATTGCATGAAGCTGTAAAAGTACAGTTTAAGATCATATGCAGAAGGGAAGGATGCTTTAACCTGGCTTGTGTCTTGGAGCAAATCTTCACCTCCTCCGCTGCAGTTAGGGCAACTTACACCAAAGGTGGATCTGTCCCTTTGTGTGCCGCTATAGTGTAAATAGTAATAGCCCCAATTCCTTTTTGTTTCCCTGTATTTGTGCATGTAGAGGGCTAACTAATGGCAGAAATTATTTAGATTATCTTGGACATTTGTTTGTGCAACAAAGGTAAAAACCATAAATATACATTCTCCATATGCAGACACTAAAATATGATGATGTGGTTGACAATATGCTGTTCTTCCTAGAAGTTTTCTCCTGGTCTATAGTGGTTTTTATATAACTTACATAATTCCTTAGTGGATTTCCTATTTCTTCAAAGTTAACTTTCTTAAAGTCAAAATGTAAGTGTTTCTAGGCTAAGCCCTACAGTTATACAAACATATTCATAATCTGACCTCCTGCATAACACAGGCCATAGAACTTCCCTGAATTAATTCCTGTTTTAACTACAGAAGACCTTTTAGAAAAACATCCAATCTTGCTTTTAAAATGTCCAGTGATGGAGAATCCACCACAACCCTTGGTAAATTGTTCCAATGGTTAATTATGCACACTGTTAAAAATGTGTGCCTTATTTCTAGTTTGAAATTGTCTAGCTTCAGCTTCCAGGCATTGGATCTTGTTACAATTTTGTCTGCTAGATTGAAGAGCCATCTATTCTCAAACTTTTCTTCCTCATGTAGGTACTTACAGATTGTCATGGTCACCCCTTAACCTTCTCTTTGAGAAGCTAAACAGATGGATCTCCTTGAGTCTATCACTGTCAGACTTCTCTTCCAAACCTTTAATCATTCTTTTCGCTCTTCTCTGAACCCTCTCCAGCTTATCCACATCTTTCTTGAGTTGTGGACACTAGAACTACACACAATATTGCAGTAAAGAATCAGATGGGTAGCCGTGTTAGTCTGGAATTGCAGAAGTGACAAAGAGTCCTGTGGCTCTTAGTTAGTCTTTAAGGTGCCACAATACTGCAGTAGCAATTGCAGCAATGCCAAATACAGAGGTAACATAGCCTCCCTTCTCCTACTTGAGACTCCCCAGTTTATACATCTGAGGATTTATTAGCTCTTTTGGCTACAGCGTCATCCTGGAAGCTCATCATAGAATAGACTATCAGGGTTGGAAGGGACCTCAGGAAGTCATCTAGTCCAACCCCCTGCTCAAAGCAGGATCAATCCAGTCATGTTCAGCTGATTATCCACCATGACCCCAGATCCTTTCCTGAGTCACTGCTTCCTTATTATAGAGTCCTTCCAGCCTGTAAATATGGCCTACATTCTTTGTTTGTAGATGTACTGATATTATTCTAATGGATTTTTGTATGTAAGGGAAACTGTAGGGGTCTATGGTCACCCCTCCCCAACAGTCTTGGAGGGTCACCGTGTCCCCTAGTGACTGTGTGTTTATAAATGCAATGCTCAGTAGGGAAATAGCAGCCTTGGGGCTCTGGCCTTCTGGGCAGGACACAGCAACAAGCAGACTATCACCTGGCCTCCTGGATCAGGCAGAAAAATGCAGGCCTCTTGACCTAAGGTGGATAGGCAGCAATCCCAGCAGTGGGGTCAGCTGCAAGGGTAGGGGATGCAGACCTGCCCTACTCCATTCGGTTCCAGCTTGGGGCCCTAATATTGGTGGATGGTTCCACCATTGGGTCAGCAAGGATCGCATTGAAACATGAAGACCTGAACTCTGGCAGCACAATCAGCCTATTGTCAGGTGTCCTTGGGCTGCCTGCTACTATCCCTTCCGAGTGTACCTCTGTCTCCTGGGATTCTTCTGTCTCCCCAGAGAACACACCAGCTCCTCTGGGTACTAGTCAGTCAGCATCCCAGCACCTCCGCTGGGTCCTTGGTGTGGCAGAGCTCTGTCTCAGGTGCAGGGCTCTGCAGCAGGCAAGAGAAGTCTGCTTCCTTCTCCGGTTCCTGTTCAATTGAGCTGCAGGGCCCATCTTTTAAACTTTCTGTCCTGCCTCTCTGCTTCCAGTGGGAAAGGTGGGTGTGGCTTGTCTGGCACCACCGACCAATGGGTGGAGAGTGGTTCCTCCCCATCAGTCTTCGAGGGAGGCCACGCCCTCTCACTACAGAAACCACTAATTAAGCTAAGTGGAAATAAAGCTGAAGTGTTATGATGATTGTAATTAAGGAGTGTCATAAATTGAAATCTTTCATTTTTTAAACGAAAAGAGTGGGCAAAAATAAATAAATAAATAAGATTTAGCTATAATAACAATATAAATACATTTAAGGATGCAGGGTGAACCCCTTTCTTTTCAGTTCTTTTTACTACTTCCATTTGACTGGCATGAGAAATTTACCATTATAAACACAGAGATCAAAAGCTGATGCATGAGTTACCCTGGGCGGGAGAGTTACCTTGGCAGCAGAGAGCTCTAGTCAATTATGTTTAAACTAATTAGAGCTACAAAGACATTATAGCATAATGAAAAAATAACCATTGCAATGTCATTCACAGCACCTTTTGGACTTTAATATAAACTTTTGTTTCAGTGCTGATTTTATTCCATTCCCCATCCATTTTCAAAGTTCTGATCATAGTGGGGCAATTTCACCTTACTCTAAAAGAAGCAATGGTAAATTTGATGAAACTAGGCAAATTTAGAAAAGGAATGATATTTCTATAGTTAGAGAATAAAAATAGGCTTCTTGCCCAAATTCCAGGTCTGCCTCCAATTTTTAAGATATCTCTTTTGTATTTCCTCCCTTCCTAAACTATCTCAAGGATGCCACTATACCAATAATGTTTCACAGCTTCCAAGAAAAATCATCAACATCTCAATGCCTTTGGGAGAGTTCTACTCCCTCGACTGGTTCAAATTGCTTAGCAGGAAGTTCACATACCCTTCCTGGTTTTGTATTATTTTTCACAGCAAGGAACTCTGGATATCTGTGTGTGGAATATTCCGGAAGAGGATCCTGATGGGTTTATTCCATTTTGGGGGACTGTACAGCTTTGCCCCCAACCATCATGGCAAGAGTTGGGATGATCTATGCACAGAATCTGCAAATCTCCTGAGATCAATGACCCATCCATATGGAGGCCTTGTATGCCTCTGCACTGGCTGTAAGGCTTCTTGGCCTCCCTGTTTGGAGCAGAGACTTCACTAGAGCTCTGAAAAAACAGCTGCTGGGGAACCTTTTAAGCAGGGTTAGGTAGCATGGAAGGAGCTTCATGCAAAGCAATGCAATTTTGGTTGCATGAACTTTTCATCAGACTTGCTGCTGGTGGCTGAGTATATCCCAAAGAATCAGCGAAGCAGACTAACTCTTCCCTGAATCCTGAAGTTGGCCCTGTGTACAGTGCTATTACAATGGAGAACAGGAATCCATTGTATTTGTGTGGGTAAATATAGGGGTTAAGCAAGAAATGATTTCACAGGCCTGCTTAGAAATGCATGCAGCCTCTGGTTAGTTTAATACAGACAGGAAACTGCTGGGTCACACTGAGCTGTGACACAACGGACTCATCTTTCATTGACTTCTATGGGAGTTATACTCATTTATGCCAGTGCAGATTTTGATTCAGATTCTTTCAAGTGCAACAATAAAAATAGTGTGCGTGTTCTTTAAGAGGAATTTAAGTTGCTACTTTAAAGCTTTTTATTTGTATAATTTTTTAAAGCTTCCCTGGCTGTTTTACTTTATTGTTTCTGTCCTTTAACCTTTGTTTTTCTTTAATTTTTCACTCGAAGCATTCCCTTTCTCCTTCTGGAGCCCACATCTTTTAGTCTTGCCCAGAGGCAGAAAGATTAATAGTGTCAAAACTAAAAGGGAGACCTACTCTGAACAGCCAGTTACCGGAAAGCAATGTTTGATGCATGATCGCTTAATGCCTTGGAAGATTATTCTAACACTATTATGCATTGAGTGAGAGAATGTTAATTACGAACAGATTCATTATCACCATGAAATGAATTTTTTGAACATATAAAATGTAAATATAATGTGTAAATTTAGAATTCAACAAGTTTTAGCTTCATATTTTTACACCTCTGTCAACTAGTCTCATTATGCATGTTTCTTTTATTTGAAGGCAAAATGGAACAGTGTATTTATTATTCATGATATGAGATATTGCTTTCTTGTTTGTCTCTATTGCTGTTTAACTCTTTTTGTGATGTAGGGCTAGCATAACTGCCATTAGTTGCAATCTAACATGTCGTCTCCCATTGGTAGAATAGAAGATCTTGTCTCCCATCAAACTGTTAACGACCCATGATAAATATCTAGAATCATGTTTGAAAAGCTGGATTGGATGTGTAGACCCAGTTTCCTCTGGAATGCTACTAGCTCAGCTAGCCAGCAGGGTGTAGTTGTCTTTGTTTAGGATGTTCCTAGCTTTCATTTGATGAACAAAATGAGAGAATTCTTTGTGAGTATCTAGTCAAAAACATATTGTAAAAGTACCTCTGGGCAATTATCATTTGCTAATATCTGAACTACATACATTCTCATTTATACCAATGTTGTTTCACTAAGTGTTCTGCATAGAAGTTTACCTACAGGTGTTCTCAACAATTCTTTTGGGTGGCCTAGAGTGCGGCTACCAACTTTTGCTGGTGGACGCTCCTACAATTTTTCCTAAAAACAAATATGCACATATACATATTGAAATCATAGTAGTAGCATATAGTTATGTAAGTTTTATTTGCAGACACAATGTACATTTGTCTCTCCTTTACTGGACCTAATCAGAAAAGAAGCACAAACAAGGTGCTTTGATGTTCTTGTCTTTTTTTATTGTTTTGCCTTTTGGTTGCTGTTTGTTTGTTTTGACTTGCTAGCTAGTAAGTCTGCTTCTGTGGAAAGTGATATTTGCCCAAAGACCTGCAGCTGGGGACCAGAGCTGGATGACACAGTGAAGACCAGGAGCAGTGGAGGGGTGGTGAGCCAAGGACCAGAGCCTGAAGCACAGATGCAACGCAGCTGGAGCCTGCAGCTTGCCACCCAGGGCTGATGCTGGAAGCCCAAGCCCCACCACCCCTGTGAAGGTATGGAACTTACCCGGCTGCCTGCTCCTCTGGCATTTGCAGCTGCAGACTGGGGCAGGGTCAAACCCCTGCTGGCCACAGCTCTCTCCCCGACGATCACCACCCAGAAGACTGTGGCTGCAAGAAAATCTCCTGGTGGCCGCATTTGAAAAACTCTGTAGACCCGGAGCCAAATCCTGCCGCTGTCATACAGGTTAAACTCTTGATGTCAGTGAAAATGTTGTCTGAGTAGAGAGTGCAGAATTTGAGTGCAGCGCTCTAGCCAGTAATGCTCCGATTTGCAATTTCCTTCTTGATCAATGTGAATAACAAATATTTGTCAAAAATAGAAGTCTGGGGAGTTTGATTCAGGAAGCAAGCACATACATAAATGTGACCCCATCTTTGTAAATGTTCATGTTAGGTTCAATTAGTGTGTAATACATATATATTAATTTGTAGTAATTGTCTTTTAAAAAGATTAAAATACCAATATGCAACAGCTGTTAGCTTATATTTGTGATCCTTTAAATGTTCTCAGTGTGGCTAAGGACCCTTTTTATTGATCTCCCTATCTGGCGGTTGTAGTTTATGGTTTTGGGGTAACATGTAATAAAAACCAAACCAAAAATCCCATTTTAAAAAAAGCAGTTGCACCTTGAAAAAACTTACATCTGTGGATTGTGAGAGAGGCATCTAAATGTAGATCCAGAGAGCCTTGCAGATTGTAAGGCATTCATGGAGAAGGTCATGCAATTGATATTGATATTTACAAGTATGGTTGAAAGCTAAGGTGTGAGAATATGTCACATCATCTGTCTGAAGACTTGTCATTTAAGTAGATTGGTCCAAGATTACACCATCTCTCTCTTCTCAGCTTGTTTAATGAGTATTTCTTCGTTGGAATAGCTCTTTGCGCATATCTCATTCCTGTATAGCTATATTAGAAAATGCTTTCTTATGTTGTGTAACTACAACTATCTTCATATATTTGGTAAAACATAAATCACTTATAAACTGAGTTGCTTTGTGCTGATTCTTACCCCAGAATTAATGTGTATAGGAGTTATAATATTGTGAAAAATTAGGCTTAAAATGGAAATGCAGACATACTATTAACTAAAGGAAAGCCAAAGTCTCTACTGTTAATAACGAGTGTCCAGGTATATTATACCAAAAATATCCTGTTATTAATTACTTTATTCAGAATTAGACTGATAAATAAAACAGAACCATCAAATACTTTATAAAAGAACTATATATTGTGAAGGGGCAAGGCCAGATGGCTATAGGAAAGTGCTGAAGAACAGATATGTTAGTCTCAGGCTAAACAAACCCCTGGTACCACTGGAACCTTGTAGAAATCAGTAGAAACAGCTAGCCTGATTGGGACACCTGAAGCCAATCAGGGACTGATGGAAACCAGTTAAAAGCCTCCCAGTTAGTCAGGTGGGTGTGGATGTCAGGAGCTGTGGGAAGAAGTTGTGCTGTTGGTGAGACTGAGTGGTAGACATATCATACGCAAGGAAGGAGGCCCTGAGGTAAGGGTGAAGTGGAGTTTGAAGAAGTGGGGACTGCTGTGGGGAAGTAGCCCAGGGAATTATATTATGTTTTGTGGTTAAAAGGTCAGCCATCTTAGCTGATACTATTAGGGTCCCTGGGCTGGAGCCTGGAGTAGAGGGTGGACCCGGGCTCCCCGCTTTCTGCCTCCCCTAATTAATCACTGAGATTGGGAGACAACAGAGACTGTGCCAGAAAGGATAGCTTCTCCTCACTAGCTTATGATGAAAATGGCTCAATAGGCTGTGACCTTGTTTCTAGAGAGAGAAGGGCGATGTGGAGGGTCACAGTGAGCCTCTGAGGCTAGTGAAATCCGCCAGGAAACGCAGAATCCACGAAAATAAGGACAGAGCTTTGTCACAATATGTAGAGCATATTAATAACCTCAAGTAAGCTAAATCTTTGCAATATAAATTGGACTTCTGTACTTTTGTTAATTCAGTTTTCATGTAGTATTACTGTGTGTTCTAGAAAATACACATGGTTGGACAGATATCTGTCTCACAGGCTAGGCTGCTAGAAACTGTAATGCCATAAGAATGAGTGTGAAAACTGACATGCTGTGAAGGATGATAAACAGAGATGCAATAGAATGAAAATGATGGCTCTGAATAAAAGATTTAGGCTGAAAAACATGATTTTTAAACAGTTTATATCATCACAATATAAAATTTTCCTCTTTCACTTACTCATCAGTAGTGAGGTTCTTCAGAAAGAAGGAGCTGCTATTTGCAAATCAAGAAAATAAGCAATTGTTCAGTAACAAAAAAGACAGTTGCATGAGAAATGGCCATAACAATGTGCTGGAATTCTTCACACAGTATCATTTGGTATATATCGATCCCTGTACAAT
The DNA here is from genome assembly GCA_007922305.1 of Dermatemys mawii. NCBI lineage: Eukaryota > Metazoa > Chordata > Testudines > Dermatemydidae > Dermatemys > Dermatemys mawii. Next base: position 25,293,417 of record ML677372.1, read on the forward strand.
GTTTGCATGCAATAAATATATTTGTCACTTTTGCAACATAGAAATAAATATTAATATGATACACTGTGTCCTTTCCATATGTAGGTTTGCCAGCAGTATAGTTTCCAATTTGTCTGCCTTCTTTCTCAAGTAAATAGAACTATTTTTCTACCAAGAACAATTGAAATAGGAAACAGACTATATGGGATCCAACAAATTTAAAAGTGGAGATTCCTAAATATTTATGGAAATATGGCTGACAAATACCATATTTAAGTAGTTCAATTAATATGGCTGCCACTATTAACAAACGTACAAAAACCTCATGGGCCTGAATCATGACTTTTCCTCTGTTTGTATGCAGATATAACTCCACTGTCACTGGTATCACAGTGTAAAATTGGGATCAGATAGGTTGTAATAATGGAGTAATTGCAGTGGTGAATGAGGCCCTATCCTTTCTTCTGTCCAAAACATATAGCTAATATTAGCCATTCACTTGTACCATCAAAGGTGAAAATGCATCAGTTAATGGTCAGAAATTACAGCTACATACATACGTACATGTAGAAATTACAGCTACATACATACATACATACATACATACAGCTACATACAGCTACGTATTGGAGGGCGGGCCTGATTGTCCTCTCTCTGGAGTTACTTGCTGATTTACACCAGTATAAGTGAGGGGAGAATCATACTCGCCATCTGCCATGAGCTTGCTGTTTCTATGTGAGTTGGTAGTGGAAGCATAAAATTACTAGTAAAGAATCAGCCTTTTTTCCATTACAACCTCTTCGTAAGATAAAATGCTTAAAAACCTCTGCCTAGTCATTGGGCTCTGGATTTGAGGTATCTCTTCAGTGCATTTTCCTCCATATCTCAGCAAAGGGGGATGTCTCATTATGCAAATAGAGAGCCCTTGATGCAGGTTAATTGTTACAAATCGTCTCCTACAGATCCATACTGTGTCTTACCAAACACTAAATACACTGTAGAGACTGTTTACATCAGGCAGAAAGAGAGACACTAAACATCATGCCAGGAAAATAATTATTTGTTTTCAATAACATATTTTTGTTTGATTAATTAAAAAGACCAGAATATTTCACTATGATAACACTTCTCTATTATGTAATACCTTTTGTGTTCTAGTTTTGATTATAGAATCTAGATAATGACTATATGGATGAGGATTATATCTGATTCAGGTTCTTATACCTTGCTCATCTCTGTGATACTCATTTATCTTGCTTGCTATTATAGCCTGATTATGACATCCTCTAACCTCCAGAGGGGAATATCCTACCTTTTGTATAGGAAATTTTGCTTGTGTGGTACCTAGCCAGTAGAAGTTTTTTGGGGAAAGCTAATGATGATTAAACAGGTGGTTCAGAGAGGTAATTTGCCAAAATTAGAGGAAACTGACTTTTTAAAAGTCTTCTAAATCTTCTTTGTACAAAACTTGTCTCAAAACCAGCAAGGGTTAGAATTCTCACATTTGATTTATTCTTGAGTCCTAAATGATATCTTGTTCCCTGGCCTATTTTTCAGAGGGCAGGATACAAATATTAGAACTTACTCCCTACAGGCTGTTAAACCTTAAAAATACCCATCAGGTTCTGTCAGACTTCATAAAGTTTGCCATAGACAGACTTGCCAACAAAATTTGCAAGTGAACTTCTGTGGATACTGCCTAGAGCATGCTTATGATTTTTGTATATTGTATAATTTTTGCATGTTGACTTTAGGGTTGCAAAAGGCACAACAATGTTTCTCTGCTGTATATAGCTGTTTTGAGGCTAGTTATATATAATTGTAAACTGGAAGCAAGCGATGCCTTATGCTCATATATGCCTTTGTTGACTTGTTGGTAAATGTGTATGACACACAGTCCATTACAGAACGGAGACAATAATAAACCTCGCTTGTACCCATTTAAATTTCAAATGACATGTGGATTATTTGTAAACAGATAAGGTGGGTTTGGTTTTGTTTTGGTTTTCCATATAACAGCTTTACCCATTAATTTAAAGAAATGAGCTTTTGATTGGTTCTGGTCGTCTTAGGATATCACATTACTATCTTCTAATGCTTTTTTTGCAGACTTATTCTGTACAAAGACTGGCAAGAATATCTAATCTTTTCTAATCTATATTGATCTAATTTTGGATTTCTATTGCACTGCTCATAGTACATGAGAGTACAGTTGTAACTAACCAGGATAAGCCAGGAAGTGTAATTCTGTCCAGAAGGAGTCTATTTGCCACTCCTACTTCATTTTACACTCTTTGTTTATATTTGTTGTAATCTTGAAGTTAGATCCTTCTTGGTGTTTGTTTCAAGGAATGTGGTGCCAGCCCACTTTACAGTCATTGTTACTGGAGAAATACCTGTACAGAGATGGGTCTTTCATTTCATCCTGAAACTGGTAAGATTCAAGTTCACGCTGATATCTGGTGGCAGAGAGTTTTGCAGTCAAGGTCCATCAAACAAACAAGGTGGCATTAAATCTGTTGGTATCAGGCTACGTCCTGCTCCATGTTGAGCTGGTGCACTGTAAGAATGAGGCAGCTGATTAAGAATGAATATAAAGAGACTTTTGTCTCTGCAGAAGCAGCAGGGTAGGATTTCTTCCTAGTACTCAAGGTTACGCGTTAGATGCACCAACTTGAACACTGCAACATCAAGATGACACGATAAGCTTCCATGGAGGATATCTCTATCTCCCCTATCAAGATAGCATGATATGGTACAATCAGACCAAGTTTCATAATGTTCCTTTTCAGAGTAAAGTATACCTCGTTGTGCCTTTCCCCAGGACTGCCTAATAGGATCCTTCCCTACTTTATAGGTTTCTTAGAGGACAGGACAGGTCTTAGAACCCCTATCTCTCCTTCCCCCAACTTTTCCTACTCCCTAGTGCCATACCTATCCAGGGAGAAATTAGTCTATAGGTTTTAGCCATTCTTCTGTTGGAATAATAGCTGGTGTGGGAAACTATTTTTGTGTCTTTTACTTATTTAGGCAAGAACTCTGCCACATTTAAATGTCCCCATGTAGCCTGAATGTTTGTAGAATTAAAGAATCAGAGAGGTAGCTGTGTTAGTCTGGAAATGCAGAAGTGACAAAGAGTCCTGTGGCACCTTAAAGACTAACTAAAGTATTAGAGCATAAGCTTTCGTGGGCTAATACCCACTTCGTTGGATGCATGCACGAAGTGGGTATTAGCCCACGAAAGCTTTTGCTCTAATACTTCAGTTAGTCTTTAAGGTGCCACAGGATTCTTTGTCACTTCTGTAGAACTAAAGTTTATTTGGATGTCTTTGTTGGCATTCTGTTGCACATCTGTCTTGCCAACTCAGAGGTCTTCAATAGCATTCTTAGTTTCTAGAGTTGCAACATTTTTTTTTTTTGGTAATTTCTCTCTTGCTTTTCACATTAATTTTGGTTTGCTCAGAAGTTTTTATGTGGTTGCTATGTGAACTGGCTTTGTATTCTGAACTGTACAATCTGCAGAAAAAATGACAGCCAAGGAAGATTTACTTTAAAAATCACAAGTGTTTCACAGTGGTTTTTCCACTGCATAATCCATTAGTTGAATCAGGGACAGTAGTCTTTCAGAAGAGGCAGCAGGCAAGGCATGTAAAGGACCAGAAGCCAAACCTCATGGATACCCAAAAACACATCTTTAGCTTAAAACCATCCTTCTCTCCACCAGTCCCCATGCCCAGCTCACATCTCTTAGGCATCCACCCAGGTCCCCAAAGATATCTGGACCTATGTTGCTTTTTGAAAGAAATGTGGCTATCTTCTTATAAACTTTATTAAACCATCCAAAATGAAAATGTATCACCGAAGCTATTAATAGTAATATTATACTAAGGTAGAAATGGAGTATTACAACATTTAAATCAAGAAATTAGTCTCCTCACTGGTTTGAGGTTAAATCATCAAATTAATTAAATCAAATTAATAGTAAAATAATATTCTTATAAATTCTAAAGAGGACTCTAAGAAGGTCCACTTGGTTCTGAACCCCAGCTAAAGAATTTACTAAACTTAATCAAATATATGATGAAGAGCTTGTTAAGAACTTAATACTGGAACAGAGTTATCTAATCTCTAAACTAGCTGGCAGCCGGTATCAAGCGGAGTGCCCCAAGGGTTGGTCCTGGGCTGGTTTTATTCTATATCTTTATCAATGATCTGGAGGATGGCGTGGACTGCACCCTCAGCAAGTTTGCAGATGACACTAAACTGGGAGGAGTGGTAGATACACTGGCGGGTAGGGATAGGATACAGAGGGACCTAGACAAATTAGAGGATTGGGCCAAAAGAAATCTGAGGTTTAACAAGCACAAGTGCAGAGTCCTGCACTTAGGATGAAAGAATCCCATGCACTGCTACAGCCTAGGGACCAAGTAGGTAGGCAGCAGTTCTGCAGAAAAGGACCTAGGAGTTACAGTGGACGAGAAGCTGGATATGACTCAACAGTTAGCCCCTTGTTGCTAAGAACACTAATGGCTTTTTGGGCTGTATAAGTAGGAGCATTGCCAGCAGATCGAGGGATGTGATCATTCCTCTCTTTTCAGCATTGATGAGGCCTCATCTGGAGTACTGTGTCCAGTTTTGGGCCCCACACTACAAGAAGGATGTGGAAAAACTGGAAAGAGTCCAGTGGAGGGCAACAAAAATGATTAGGGTGCTGGAGCGCATGACTTATGTGGAGAGGTCTGACAGGACTGGGATTATTTAGTCTGCAGAAGAGAAGAATGAGGGGAGATTTGGTAGCTGCTTTCAACTACCTGAAAGGGCTTCAAGAGAGGATGGATCTAGACCAGGCCTGCACAACATGCAGCCCGGGGGCCACATGCGGCCTGCACAGGCTCACTGTGCAGCCCGTGAGGGGTAAATAGGGCTGGGGCAAGCCAAGTAGTTGGGTGGGGGGAAGCAGATGGGGGCGGGGTGAGGGCGGGGCTTTTCGGCCCGCAGCTGGGTTTTTTGCAGTAATATGGCCCTCACTGCTTTCTGAGTTGTGCAGGCCTGATCTAGACTGTTCTCTGTGGTAGCAGATGACAGATCAAGGAGTAATGGTCTCAAGTTTTAATCTTTGAAGACACCATGTATACTGTGTTGGTTTGTTTTTCCAACCCTTACTTTTATATTTGATTGTTGTAGCATATTTTGTTTTCATATAGCCTGGCTAGTATTTTGCCTGACAGATTTCATAACTCAAATAAGTGCTTTCAGTAACTCTTAGGAACTTATTTATTTTCTTCTTTAGGATAAGATCCAAATAATTTTGTATTAACATGATACTGCTTAAGTTTGTCTGCTCTCCTTTAGTTAAACAAAAATCCTTCAGCTTCTTCAGTTTCTTTTTTCAAGATGTAGGCGTTTCAGTTATCCTTTATAATTTTCACTTGCAGCATTCTATTCCTATACCTTGCGTGTATATTTTGTAAGTTTTCCATAGTATTGAGAAATTGTGCCTTTATCCCAGCATTCCTAAAAATGGTCTCTGTGTTCACTGTATTAAGCACACTATGAAAGCTAGTCCCTTGGCTTCTATAACCAATTGGATCAACTGCTGGTGGCCATGTTCAGTGACTGTAGATTTCTGGAGGGAAATGTGCCCACATTTCTCCTCATGCTTAGATATCTCTAAGAGTCCTCTTCCAGATGTGGTGTTGTTGGGAGGCTTGGATTTCATTACCAATATTTGTTAAAATAAAGAAAAACCTCTGTCTGTGTAGCTTAGAGATATTCTGTTGTGTTGGAATCAGGACACTGTCATCACTTTATGCAAAACATTGTTGACATCTTGATTTGTTAAACTCTCTGCTTTCAGTAAAAAGTTACTAGACTTTTTTTTGCGTTTGTAGACTGTTTCAGTCATGGGAGACGCACAGGGCACAACTCCAAGAGGCAGCAGTTCTGTGGTCAGCAGCTGCAGCTGTCATGCTAGTGAAGAAGGCTCATAGAAGGAAGTGGTGCTGTTACTGAAAATACGGAGTCATTTGTGGATGTGTTGTGGGTACAGTCCTGGGAAATACACAGGGTGTAGCTCAGCAAGCACCTGGATGACAATCTAATAGGGAGGAATGAATGACTGGCCTCAGAGAAGAGGCTGTTTTGACTGGATATTGGGCTGTCATTACTATGCCAAAACAACATGAATACTGTTGTACTTTTTGAGGAAAAGAGAAATGACCAGTGATGACTTAGGAGAAATGATGGATTGTCTTTACAGAAGAAGCTGTTTAGTTGACCACTGCAGACGATGCAGTAGCTTGAGGAAAAGATTTAGATTGCATCATAGTAAAACAGAATTTAAAAAAAACACAGACATTAAAGGGATACTGTGAAGCTGTCAGGCTCAAACTTTGCTTTAAAATAGTCATAATCCAGAGGAGAATATTCTCTGGATTCTATATACCTATCCTATAAAAACAACAAAAAATTGCTTTATGATTGCGCTCCAAAAATAAAATCATAGTAACTGTCTAAGCAGGTCCTATAATGTTTTGCTGCTTTTCTGCTGCATAACTGACAAAATGAATCCAAGCACCAAACCCTGGTATCAGAGCTGTTTGGAAATCATAAATATTATCTGACAAACAGGATTAAACAGAAGTATACTGTCAGTCTCAAAACTAGGTAGAAACATAGTGATGAGGAAAAGAATCAGTTTTCTATATGGAGAGAAGAGAATTGGTAAGAATTTTTATTTTTAAGATTAAGTAAGGCTATTAATAATACCACTATTACTCCTCCACAATGATTATGTTCTCACTTCTTGGCCACCAAGAAAATATGGCAAGAGATAGTTTGTTTGTTTGAATTTCCCTTAGGAGACAATACACATTTTACAACACTATAAGTTATAGGATTTGTAGTTTTTAGATAATAGCAGTTTTATATAGGAATACTGAAATTCATTGAGAAATAACCTAAAATTCCCATTAAACACAATGGCAGACAGCTTCTCAAATTTCACTTGGCAGGGAAAACTGCTTTTAGAAGGACCTGGCACACTGAAGTAGTGAGGCTAGCAAGGACAAGATATTAAAGGCTTGTAGTATTGCTAAGGATTAAGGAGAGAAAAATTTATATTTTTGCGTCTTAAATAGCAAACAGCTGAGTATAAATGAGAAAAAGTGTTGTGTCTCTACAGGGCAGTGTGTTCTTGGGATCTCTACTCAACTTGTCTTCAAGAGATTTCATGCTCAGTTGAATTTAAGAAACAAATTATCTAGCAACATGCATCACTTTTTGCTTCATGTGTTTGCATTTCTTCCCTCCCTTAATGGCAGAATATTAAAGCCATCTTTTGGTAAACAAAAGCTTCTGCTCTAGCAGTAACCCACCTCTTCATCTGTTTTGTGTAAATTTAGCTGTTTATAATTCTTTATGTAATGCATAATCTCTGGTTAGAGAGAGAGGTTATAGCATTAGAAATGGAGAATTATGAGGAGCTATTGGAAAAGCTCAGGTTTTACAGTTGATTTTAACATGGTTCAATAATACTCCTGTTTTTCCCCCTTCATCAGTTTGAAAACTTTTTGACATGCTTAACCAAATTCTAAGATATGCCATTTTACTGAACTCTGGATTTTTTCAGTGTTTTTTCTATACAATATTTGTGTTTTACACTCATGACTGTATATATTGAAGGCTCAGGGAGACAAGACATTCTTATTTTCAACATGCCTGCCTCTTCAGCCACTTCTGAATGCTCAGTACCTGAAAGGAGGAAGAAGTACATTTTACATGCCAAGTACAAAAAGAGGGAGAAGATAGGTGAAAGGATAAAGGAATATACTTGCAAGATGAACACCTCACTGTCCCTTGCTTGGAGGTAGTATATGATGTCAGTGAAAGAGAATGCACAAGAGGTAAGCTTTTTAATGCTTTACCTCTGATTTATTTTAAAGGCAAAGCTAAGATTTTCAAATATCACTAGAAATTTTTGGGTGTGCCTTGAGACACTTTGAAAGTGCCTGATTTGCAGAGGATAGGTACTCAGCACTTTCTGAAAACCAGTGTCTTAGGCTGGCCATACAGAAACTGAGGTGCCCAAAATCAGCAGTCAGGTTGGCCCATGACATTGATTTTAACTACCTTCACATACAAATTTGACAAGGAGTTGCACTGGGGCACATGTTCTGAAGAGAAAGGCAAGGAGGTCAGGTAGGTTTGTAGGTCAAATGTCTTAGAGGAAGCAGGATAGTGGAGATAGCTTGACCTGCATGTGTATGGGGAGGGCAGGGAGGGAGCAGGGAGCTACATCCAATACCATCACTTGCTATGCTAAGGTAGATTGCTTTTGCAGAATGAGGGTTCAGTTGTGTGCCAGTTACACCTCATATTGGGTATCCGACCTTGGGTTGATCAGCAAAGTCTGTATCCTCAATGATCGTCTATTTTAAGAATCCTTGCTGGCTTTGTTACAATTCTACATTAGAGAATTCCCTTCCTGCTGCAAAGTTGTGGCAGGTAAGAGTCAACACTGCTTGTGTAAAAGGAAATCATTCCTCACCAATATATTAGAATCATTTGAGGGAATCAACAAGTATGTGAACAAGGGCATCACTGTACCTCATTAGGTCACAGATGAGAATGCCATATTTGGGACAAACTGCTGAGAAATAGGGCAGACTCACCCCACACTGATGGTTATTCTACCATTAGATTATACCAAACCAGTAACAAAAGTAAATGTCTGTCTCACTGTATTGGTTAACCAGAAGTCAAAAATGCAATTTCCTTAGGCATTCCAGCACTAATTTTACCATCCAGACACTAGACTTTATAATGAGTGGCTATTGAAAACTAATTTCACCAAATATAGGGTCCTTCTAATCCCAAGAGATCAGTCTCTTAGCCAGGTCTATATATAACTCAGATCTTATCCAATAATCACACTGCTGCCAATCCTTTAGTAACAAAAATCTAAAGGTTTGTTATTAAAAGAAAAGTGTTATAATGGTCAACAGATCATATACATACAATAATGGCAATGTTCTTATATCAGATTTGTAGAAGTGATGTTATAGACTGCTGGCTTGTAAAGTTTCTGGCAACTTTCAAAAGACTTGAGGGTTCTCAATCCATAGTCCCATATGCCACGGCAGCACTTTAACGTTGCTGCTTTTATGTGCCACCCCATCAGCAGTCCTGCCAGTAGGGACCCGGCAGGGCCACTAATGAGGGGAAGGAGGGACGCAAAAACAGCAGCGATGTTAAAGCGCTGCCGCAGCAAAAGGATCCTGCTTACCACTGCCAAGCAGCACGTTACATCCCTGCTCCGTTTGAACCCCCAACCCCGAGGCCACCAATTGGGGGGGCAAAAGGAACAGCTACCCCAAGGTTGAAGCCCTGATGGGCTGGCAGGGGGATACTGAACCCCCCAGTCCTGCCCCTTCCGCCAGAGGCCCCACCCCCTTTGGTGGGGGTGGGAGCAGAGAGCACAAAGCTGCCCCATACTAGTAAGAGAAATTTTACTTTCACCCCTGGGAAAGAGGCAATATGGAGCTGTTTCAAGGGTCTTTTATATCCTCTGCCATGTGATTAGAAAAAATGTACTGTTCCAAACAAAGCTTATAGTTTCTGTCTGTGAAAAGTTACTGGCACAAGATTGACTCCAGGGTTACATAAGCATATCACATGTCCTTATATGTCTTGCCGCCCCTCCGGAGAGGGAGGAGCAGCCATTGACCATATTCATGCTATGGTGTCCATAGGAAGATTTACTGGGCAGGATGAGTTTCTTCTATGGCCCATTGTGAGAGTTGTGTCTTTAATGGGCAATCAAGCTTGAAAAGTCCATTCACAATGTGCGAGATAGACTGGATGTAAATTAACATGGGAACAAACACATAATAAAGGTATATAGCCAATATTCATAACTTCACATACAAAAATGATACATGGATTTAAACAGGATAATCTTATTTAGCAAATCATAATTTTCCATTGACACCTAATACAATATACTTCATACAAGATCTGTTGCAATTGTCTAACATTGGCAATATTAATGATTCATAATCATATTTCAATCATACAGAATCACAAGGTGATCCCCTGAATATTGTGTACTTGGACTTTCAGAAAGCCTTTGATAAGCTCCCACACTAAAACCTCTTAAGCAAAGTAATGAGTCATGGGATAAGAGGGATGCTCCTCTGATAGATCAGTAACTGGTTAAAAAATAGGAAACAAAGGGTGGAATTAATAATCAGTTTTCAACTGGCGAGAGATAAATAAGCAGATCCCCCAAACATCTGGACTGGAACTTGTGCCATTCAACTTATTTGCAAATGATCTGGAAAAGGGGGTGAACAGTGAGGTGAGAAAGGTTGCAGATAATCCAGAATTACTTAAAATAGTCAAGTCCAAAGCAGACTCTTCAGAGTTACAAAGGGATCTCAGATAATTAGGTGACAAATGGCAGGTGAAATTAAATGTTCATAAATGCAAAGTAATGCACATTGGAAAACGTAATCCCAATTAAATGATGGCATCAAAATTAGATGTTACCTCTCAACATCCTTACTGCCCATCTTGGCTAATAGCCATTGATGGACCTAGCCTCCATGAATTTATCTAGTCCTTTTTTGAACCCTGTTATGGTTTTGGCCTTCACAAAATCCCCTGGCAAGGAGTTCCACAGGTTGACTGTGCATTGTGTGGAAAAAATACTTGTTTGTTTTAAACCTGGTGCTTATTAATTTCATTTGGTAACCCTTAGTTCTTGTGTTAGGAGGAGTAAATAACACTTCTCTATTTACTTTCTCCACAGAATAGAATATAGAAGAGAGGCATTGCCATTAGCGTCATGGCCCTGGTACCAACATCAGAGTGCCACCGTATGCAGCGGAAAGGGGTGACAGTGGGGGTGTCTCCGATGTTTCTGAGGGACAGTGTTGGTTGGGCATCATTGGTGTCAGTAGCAGGCTCTTGGTAGCTGCATAGGTGAGGCTAGGGCTGGCATGTTTGCATGAGGAAGGGTGATGCTGGGGGCAGTGCTGGCATCTATGGAAGCATGCATGGCTCCTGGTAGCCGTGTCAGTGACACTGTCCTCTGGGCTGGGTTTGCCATGGGGCTGCCCATGGCGGTGGGGCACAGCCCTCGGGTTTCAGCGCCTGAGGTGATTCCTGGAGGCCTCAGGCCCATCCTGGGGGCTGACAAGCCAGCGTGAGAGGCAGCACCTGGGTCGGGCACCGCGCATCATCCCACCCTGCCCCGCCATTACTGCCCATGACTGGCCCTGTCAGCGTGCGCAGGTGAGGGGCCAGCCCTTCAGGCAAGGGAGTGGGGCTGGGCGCCCCACAGAGGAAAGGGCGCAGTGCGCATGCGCTGCCCATTCCTGTCAGGGCGGTCGGCACCCTGCGCCAAACTCACCGCTTTCACTGAACCAGTCCCGGGCGCGTGACGTCAGGACGCCGGCGCGTCTCGCGCCCACAGCCGGCTTGACGCACGCGCAATAGCAGTCGGAGTGTAAGTCTCCATTTTGTTTCCCCCTCCCGCTCCCTACTCCTCGGCGGACAGAGCGGCTCAGGGTGGGGGAGGGCGATGGGAAGGGAATGGGGGGGATGGGAGGAGTCCGGCACGCTCCGGGGCGGGCAGCGGCGGGGCAGGGGATGGCGGCCAGCGCGCGCTGGCGCCCTCAGGGGCGGAGATGCAGGGCGCGCGCTATCCCCCCCCCCGTTGTTTCCCCCTTCACCCCCCCAGCGCGTTTCTTGCCGGGCGCGTTTCTGACGAGTATCGCTGGGGTTGCCCCGGTTCTGCAGCGCGGCAGGTGCCGCGCCGGAGGCTCCCTCTCGATCGGGCAACCCAGCCACGGGGCAGGCTGCGTCCGTCAGCCTGGGTGGGGGGCAGCCCCTGCCACGCGCTGTGCTTGGGGGAGGCCGTGGCTCCCTGCTCTGCGGCCGCCTGCCCTTGGCGGGCTGGAGTAAACGCTCGTGGGTGGGCCTTTCTCGGCCTCTTAAATCCCCGTGCAGCTCTTTTAGAGCTTAAATGTCTCCCCACCCCCCACCAACTAGCGCCCCTCCCCCACCGCTTGGCAGTTACTGAACCGCCCGTTTAAAACGGGAGCGGCCGTTTTCCAACGGCTGCAGCCTCCCACTGGTCACGTGACAACGTCTCTGCGGGAGCCTCCCTGTCCCGTGGGTCACCAGATGTCCCGATTTTTATAGGGACAGCTCTGATTTTTGGGTCTTATATTGGCTCCTATTACCCCCCGCCCCAGTTTTTCACACTTGCTGTGTGGTCACTCTAGAGTAGGGTTTATTGCCCCACCTACTGCGTTCGTGTTGGTATTTCTGTGAGCACCGAAGCCATTATTGTTCTGTATTGTCATCTGTGAGGGAAGCAAATTAAATAACCCACAAACAATTCAACCCAGGTGCAGAATTGAGAATCCAGCAGAATCTCTTCATCGTGTTCTAGTTGCTTAAATTAAAACGTGGGTATAAAATAATAGCTCTCTGCATCTTTAGAGGGCCATATAAACCTTGGCTAATCAATCAGATTTGACATAGCTCCTTAAATATGAACTCTGAAGAATTTAATGGGGAAAAGTCTGTAATGGGTGCACTGAGTGGCAGCTTGAAAATATGTGTATAACAATAGTGTGTAGATTTTTTTAAAAAAATAAGGAAGATATGTTTCTCTGGAGTACAGATTTGATTTCTGTCCTTTGTAAATTATTAAAAACCCCATTAGAAAATTAATATGAAACTCATAAGAACTTACATGGTGGAATCAGTTAGTAAAATCATTTTGGTCATTTTGACCTTAGTTCTATGATGGGATTAGTTTAAATAACACAGTTAACTTCGTGTGTGTGTAATATTTTAAAGTCATAGCTACGAGATGGAGAAAGGAAGGCTTCAATCGGTATAATTCTTGGGACAATTAGATCTAATGTGTAATATAATTAAAAATCTTAAATTGCAACATTCTTAAGCATGTATCTATAAAGTTCACTTGAAAGATTAATTGCACACAATGTGCTTTGCCTGTAGGCAGATTTCTTAGTAATTTATTTTCAAATAGCTGATGCCAGTGATTTAAATAAGACATTCCAGATTATTATTTCTCTGTGTTAAGATCTTGGCCACTCAATATAAAATTGAGTCATTGAAATGCCTAATAGAAAAGTTGCATTAAGTACTTCACCCTTTTTCCCTTGGGCAAGATGTCTATGTGTCCAACGCATAGTAGTTCCTTTGATTTCATAACCTGTTTTTATATTCCCCTCCACTGCATTTTAAAATATTCAGAAGTGGTTTAAATCTTTGAGTGACAGTTGAAAAATATTCTGATCTTTAAAAGTTACATTCTATGTGCTGAAAAGAAATTCCACATAGACACTTTTTTTTTCATTTGAATGGTGGGTCGGGAGTTCTCATAAAAGCCGAATTTAGTTCACTTGTCAATTCTGCCACTTGGTGTGAAAGCTTTATTTGTTGCTTCTTTCGGTGTGGGTAGGTGTTTTTTTTTTCTTCATAGGAAGATCACAGCTGATGTTACTTAGACAGGTCTCTTCTTAGAATATTGTTAGATTCAGCCAACATTAGCTGTTATTTCAGTGTGTGGAAGTTTTGATGTGAAATCTAATGAAATCCCTTTAGAAACTCTCCTTAAAACATGTTTTATAATGCAGTTATTTAATGGGTAATTTTACACAGAAGTTGTTTTAAGTGGATGAGTGAGTTGTAGGCAGAGTCTGTTCTTCAGATGTTTCTGCTTACTGTGTAAGTATAAAGGCTACAAGTTTGTCTCATCACATCTGTGTAAGGATTTACATGCATAGCTCCGAGTGCATTGGGCAAAGAACATGAATCTAAATGTGTAGTAGAAGACAAATGACTTACTTTTGCTGTCCTTGGAAAACATGGAAAACAGTATTAAACACTGACTTTATTAATACTACAGTAAATATATCTTGCATGCTTAGTGTTTAATTTATGTTATTGAGGAAATGAAAAGTATACTTTGTAAACATTTTAAATATTCAATAAATACACTATCACTTTTGAGGAATTTCCATTCATACCTTTTCCTTTAATTCACCGTACAGCACTAAGGAGCCCTTAGTTGGAATTATGATACATTTTGCTAAGTTAAAATCTGACATATAGAAGATAGGGCTGGAAAAGACTACCTGGTTCATTTTGTATAACCTTTTGCATAAAGCAGAATTATCCTTCTATTTTGTAAGTGGTAACACAGAATGTACATAAAAGGATTTGCCTTTTTTGCAGTTCTATTGCACAGAAAATTCATATTCAGTTTGTCATCTGTCACCCAAATCCTTTTCTGTACATCCATTAAATAGATTTTTTTCTTAAGTTTGCAGTTATATGTTCATGTAAATTAAACTTGCACTTAAATTTGCCTATTTCTTCAAAAACTCATTTTCGTAGCCATTTTACTCTCAACTTCTTGTATTACAGTAGCACCAATTTGAGCGGTGGGCTCATTGCTCCTCCCCTGAGGCTGGGAGAGGAGCCTTCAGATGTGGGCATGTTTGTGTGAACCCTCGCGCTGGACCTCTATAGGTACAGTAACATCAGGGATCCCCAACTAGACAAAGGCCCCATTGTGTTGACACTGTGTTCGCATACGATGGGATTTACAAAGGTACTTAGGGTGCTAAGTCCGCTTTTAGGCACCATTGTGATCCACAGAACTCCCCTTTGGCTTCAGCCTAATTCTGTAGACACCTCTAGTTGCTTGGCACCTCAGGTTTTGCCTGTGTTTCTGCCTTTGAGCATAAGCACTGCTGCCTCGCTGGGTGCCCATATCCTGCCTATGCCCTAGTGCAATTCACAAAGCTAGATTGGCTGCGTAAGTTGTATGTGGGACCTGATCCAGTAGGTATTCTTAGAGGTCACCTTACTCCACATGAGACTGTTAGGGTGTGAGAGGGTGTGTAAATGAGATGGAGGAGATCCTCCTTATATCCTTTTGGTCTAATTAGGCCTGACATTTATTACACCTAACACACAGTTTATCACAGTATCTGAAGGTGTCATACACAGACAGCTGGCATAGTTTCAGAATTTTTGCAGTTGCTTTTACATTTGTAACAGAATAGTGTAGTTTCTATTTCACTTATAGTTTTCTAAATTCAAAGAGGAACTGAATCAAAAACTATATTACAGTTATGTTCCTCTTGTCTCATTCTCTACCTTCCTGATAACTATGTCAAAGAAGGTGATCAAGTTTGCTTGGCATGCTTTAATTTTCATGGATACTTCTTGTTTATTGCTCAATGTGTACTCTTTTTAGCATGAACATTAAATTATATAATATAAGCTTTCTTTAAAAAACCCACTCAATGCAAATTAGATGTGGGTTTAGCTTATATTTTGACGAGATCATAAATTATACATGTGTTTGCATCATCTGCTACTAATTTTACACATTGAAATATGATGTATCCTAAGGGTTTACTGGAAAATTAACTATTTTTTTTTTTAGTTTTCGTAAAGTTACATAGTACATTATGTTGACTGTAACATAATTCCACAAGCATAAAATAGAGAGATAGAAGCATACGACATGATAGTCCTATTAATACTGAGGTGATTTATCTATCAAGATTTGAAAGCTGCTTATAGTGAACTTAGTTCTAGTGCAACTCTGTGTCACAGGTTGGCTGGCCCTTTAAAGGGAATTGGACCTAGTTTAACCAGTGACATATGTTTTCTAGGTGATGCTGTGAGGACAAGGCTCAGGAAATAGCTAGTTTATTACCCAGTCCTCATAAAAAATAGCAAATAGTTCAGCTGTGCTGAACAGCTGCAGAGAGTTTGAAAGTTCTTTCAAGAGTTCTTGTATCAAGGGAAAGAACCCAGCTCATGTAATTAGCACGTCAAAGGCAGGTTGAGTGTAATCCTAAAAGGAGCAGGAGGGCTCATGCAGGAGTTCCTAGTGGATGCGGTCTGTATAGCAGTACTGCAGGGACCAGGTTAGGTTGGAAAGAGAGCAGAATGGCTCACTAGCAACCCTAATCAGATAACATGCAGAGTGTAATCCTGGAGTGAATAGATGGTCTTTTGCAGGAGCCTCCGGGTTAAGTGAAAAAGGACAACTTCTTTTGCTGAAGAAATAAACGGAAGCCTTGAAGACAGGGTGGTTAAAAATCAAAAATTGATTTTTTTAAACTTAGGTTTTTTTGATAAAATGCTTTTTTGAGGGAAAAAACCTATCTAAAGAGTTTTAATTGTTGCATTGTAGCTCAAAGATATCTCATCATGGAATAAAGATTATAAATTCTAATTCTATAGTATGAGAATATATTCATGTAATGTTTATTGGAACTCATTTGCAAACATTTTCTTAGTTCATGGATAAGGAACGCAATTTTACAGAGTTCCAGGGGCTTCTGTATAGATTATTTAGGTTAACATTTGTATCTACCCAGTGGGACTCAGTGCACAGTCAAGAAGATACCATCAAAGATGCTTAGTTTTGCAGTTCTCAAATTGTGGATTTGTGTCTTCAGAGAACATGCTTGTTAACAGCAAAAATGTTTTTAAATAAATAAATATAGAGGTGAGAAATAGTTAAATAAAACAATTTAAATGTCTGTCTGGTAATATTCTCCTCCAAATACAGCATGGCAAGAAAATCCTCCAAATATTAATGATTAACCTGTTGAATTGGAAATAGTTCACCTCCCAATGACTTTATTTCATTTACCAAAGGGAAATTTATGACCAGTCAGTCAGTCATTTTCTGATATAGCTATAAAACTAATCTGAAAACTTTTCAAAATTAATCACTTAAAAATGTATAGTGTGTACCTTCTAAAAATGAAACCTACATCTATCTCTGAGTTGTGAAGAATATGTATTAAGGTTATAACAACCTCAAGAATGCACTTTTATGTAGAAATCCATGACTAAATTGAGTCTTCCTGACTAATGATTTAAATTGTGATTTAAATAATCAGTTTGATTTAAATCAAATCCACCCTGCTTGAAGATAAGAGAACTGGAATGCTGTGGCTGGAGAATATTCTTTGGTGCACAGGCTGTTGAATTAGTGCACTAGTTTACACTCTCTGTTTATAGCGAAGTAGCAGAAGAGTTCCAAACTGATTGCAGTAGACATTCAGTCCTCTTCGTGTCAGCATAAACTCCCCTTATAGTGATACCCACTTTTAATGGAGTGGAACATCAGTGTGCTAAAACTCTAGGAATGTAACAATTATCAGATAACCTTTGACATAAAATTTTATTAGAATCTTTCTCTAACTCAGCCAAAGAGGCGAAGTTGCTGTGATCCAATGAAAGGAGGAATCCCTGGTTTGTGGTCTAGTTTATAGCTGCTCTTGATGTGGGTGTTAAAGAGCTGAGTCAGCTTTGCTGCTCCCCACTTGTTGTGAAGGTATAGCCCCAGTCGCTTCCCTTATAACTTAAATCTTGTGAAACTACATGAGGGTGAAGAGAGGCTGTCATAAGTGTGAAGTAGCCTAAAATTAGTGTTTACCTGTAAGGGGTTAAGCTAAAGGTAA